>JBCNJP010000024.1:40291035-40324919 GCA_039602395.1 Deinandra increscens subsp. villosa
GATATGTTTGAGTTGCCACCAACCCTATAAAGTTCTTACAGACTCCATATCGGGTAAATGGACTGATATCAATAAAAAATGCAAGATTTTTTCTACCATTTACAACCGTATGGTTTCGGGTTGGCAAAGCGGTCAAAACAACGAGGATGTCCAATCACAAGCGCTAATCGAATACAGGGGTCGGTCGTCCCGCGTTTAACTACATCGCGGTTTGGAACGTGTTAAAAATGCACCCAAGTGGCTTTCTCAAGTTGATTTGAAGAATAAAATAAAGCGTCGCTCGAAAAAGTCTAGGACCGAATCAACAAACGAAACGGATGGGGAGAGTTCGGATGCTCGTGCCTTTGATTTAAATGAGCAAGTTGAGTTTGTGCACGTCGAGCCTCGTCGACCACCTAGTCGAGATTTCACGAAGGCTCAAAGGGCTTCGTCGTCGTCAAGTCATTCCACCGCCACCATCGTCTCAAATATCAACAAGCTTCAAGGGGAGATGAATAATAAAGCTACAAACGTTGGTGAGTTTGCGTCGAGAACAAACGGGGTTGGTCAAACACCGTATAATGCACCAAGATTTACAAGAGCTTCGACAACCACTCCCAGAGGACGAACCGGCGTGTACGATCGCAATAAAACTTAGGGAGGACATCGCGATGAGTTACATGAGTGGCGAGTAAGGTTGTTTTTTTATGTAATGTTTCATTTTTTTTAAGTGTCGGTTTTTTATTTTTAAGTAATGTTCCGGTTTTTTTTTTCTATGAAATGTTCCATTTATTTTTATATAATGTTATGGTTTTATAATGTTTTTATTTTAGTTTAATAAAATAAAAATAACAGAAGTAATGATTGTAGGGGCTTTATAACTACACACCCATGTCACATAACCCCCTCTTTGCCACGTCAGCGCCACATGTCACATAATGCCCCATGGTGGGGCATTATGACTACACATACCCCATGGTGGGGCATTATGACTACACATAGAAGTAAACCAATTATCTCCCACTCTAAAATAAGCATTCAATAGTAAAAACCTATCATAGTTTATTAATAATGGTAAAGTTTTAAAATTCTTTAGATTGGTTGGATCATACTCATAGACGGACGATTGTTACAAATGAATTTTTTTGTAGTTACAGATGAAGATCCAGCCATCCTTCAATCATGATCAAGTTCAATCATCCATCCATCCACACCTGTAACAAAACAATCAAGAGTGCTTATGACTCTCCATGTATACATAACTGCTTACCATTAATACACATGCCTAGGACCTAAATGTCAATAAATCTAACTTGTTAACAAACATTCTCCTATATTAACATAACACAACTCAGGGTACAAATTCTAAAACATAGTGTACAATCCCTCAATGAATGTTTGGTACCAAATTTAATGTGCCTTCTGATGCACAAAGAGGTACCACCATTGAGGCTTAGGTTACAAGTATTGATGCACAAACCATATGTGTGGTTGTGGGATTGGCGTGTAAAACCGGTCAAGGTCCTGCCTCTCTCTTTCTCGATGTACCTGCGTCTTTTCCTTTACACACATACATTCACACGCAAACTTATTTCTCTCTCTAAAACTCTCTCTCTGATTCTCTCCCTTGAGTTTCTGCATCTGATTCTCGACGTTGAAGACGATCTAAGGAGTTCTGGCTCTCTCTCGATGTATCTGCGTTTTTACTGATGTGTTGGTGGTTCTTGTCGCCGTTGCTCCGCTTATGGCGTGGAAGCGACAACGGTTAACCCATATCTGTGTCTTGTCTGTGGCTACGATCTGATGTGTTGGTGGTTCTTGCCGCCGTTGCTCCGCCTATGGCGTGGAAGCGACGGCGGTTAACATGTATCTGTGTGTTGGTTGTGGCTACGATCTGATGTGTTGGTGGTTCTTGCCGCCGTTGCTCCGCCTATGGCGTGGAAGCAACGGCGGTTAAACCGTATGTGTGTGTTGGTTGTCATCATGGCACCACTCTATCTGATTCCTTGCTAGCAGTGCTCCGTTTATGACGTGAAAGCGACGGCTACTGTGAATCGATGGTTGTGTTGGTTTATGGTTCTGTATGTACGTTTTTTGCCCGATTGATGGTTTTAATTGACCAACGATGGCTTCATTTGGTTATAACTGCCCTCTCTCACTGTCTCTCATACTCTTTCTGAGATCCAGCAGTGACGGTGGCTGTGGCTAGGGTTTGTTGTTACGTGATTCTTTTCGGTCCCGGTCAATTTCTTATTTGGTGTTGGTGGATTCTTTAAGGTTTGTTCTATCTCTGATTACCTAGAAACTTTAACTTTATGAGAATCCTTTCAAGTGAAATCGGATCATGAATCTTTTTGAGACCCATCATTAGTTTACAGGCTGAATTGATGTATTTGGTGTGAATACCTATTTTTGTGTGTTTGGTTAGTGCTTCTTCTGTCAAAGTTAGGTCAAATACAAATATAAACTATGCCAAATATGGATTTATCTTTATATATAATTTGAAAATTTTAACATCTGTTGGTGATTCTTGAAGCTTAAAAAGCTTCAAGTGATGGTCAAGAGGCTATGTTGGTCCAGAATTGGCGATGATATGATCCTTTAGGGTTTGAGCCATAACGATGTTGGGCTTTTTGTAGTTATTTGTTTCTCTGTTCAGATCCGATGAATTATTGAAGCTTAAAACACTTCAAATGTTGGTGAAGAAGCTATGTTGGTCCAGATTCGGCGATGATATGATCCCTTTGGGTTTGAGGCGTAACGATGTCGGGTTTTTGTAGTTATTTCTTTGTCTGTTCAGACCTGATAAATTTTTGAAGCTTAAAAAGCTTCAAATGTTAGGGAAGAAGCTATGTTGGTCCAGATTCGGCGATGATATGATCCCTTAGGGTTTGAGCCGTAACGATGCTATGTCTGATTGAATCTGATGTTTGAATGATCTATTGGTGATTATTGAGGCTTTAAAAGCTTCCTATGTTGGTCCATTCGGCGATGATATGATCCCTCGGGGTTTGAGCCGTAACCATGTTGGGCTTTTTGTAGTTATTTCTTTGTCTGTTCAAATCCATGAATTGTTGAAGCTTAAAACGCTTCTAATGTTGGTGAAGAAGCTATGTTGGTGAAGAAGCTATGTTGGTCCAGATTCGGCGATTATATGATCCCGCGGCTATGATGATTGATTTGGGGTTTCTACAGCCCTAATTTGAGCCTTCCTTCTCAGTTTTGTTTCTCAGTTTGGATTTCATTTTTGACCCTTACAATGGTTGATGGTTTGAATGGTGTTTTCTAAGGTGAGAACTGAGCCATATAGTTCTAGCGAAATCGAATGGGTTATACCTTCTAATGGGCTTGAAATTATATTTTAGGTTGTGATCTTACAGGTGGAGTTGCAGATTAAGACCATATCCAGATTCGAAAGTGGGTAATACCTTTGAATTAAAGGTACTTTATACAGGTTTCTCAAAGGTTTATGTTTATGGGTTTGAGTCTGTTTGACTTTAAAAATTCAGCTGATTTGTTTCATGTTGCTTTAGATATATAGATTTAAATGTTTTTGCCTATCATGGATTTGCATTACAGGATACAAATCCGATTCAGTGGTAGTATCGTTTTTAACTTTCTTTTGCTCTCCGACACCTGCCTCAATGTGCAAAGCGTCTTTTTTACGTGCTACATCACAAAACAAATAGGGTTAGCTTCTTTATTGTCTTCATTTATTTAGCTAAAAAATGGGACGGTTCCGCGGCAAGGGGCGGACCTATAGAGGGTCCAGGGGTTGCCCGTGCTACCCCTTAAAATCGTAGACGAAGTAAAAAAAATTATGGATTTTCGGGTTTTTATATATATGTGCACCTCCAAAGCAACATTATATATAAATCGTTCAGTTACTTTTACAAATGAAACACTAGAGTAATTGGTAAGCGACCTGTTTTCCAAACCAACATACCCAAGTTCGATTCTTGTTATAAGCCTTTTTTACTTTCATCAAATTAAATGCATTAATAGGTCTTTTTGTGTCCATATAGTCTTAATTACTATCCATTCAATAAATTAAATGCATTAATAGGTCTTATTTGTGGGGTAAAGTTCATGTAAGAACCATTATTTATTGTAAGAACTTAAAAATCAACTTAAATGGGGGATAGTTAAGTAATGTTGTCCTTTCTTTTTAATTCCTCCACTACATTTATGGTAAATATCACATTTCTATTGTACAAACTTGTAAGAACCAAATGAAAATTATTTCAAATAAAGTTTTTTGGGGTAGTTTAATATTTTTTTAATTTAATTTCACGTATATCCACCGGATGACTTAAAAAAATTTTGTGTTTTTTTTCTTTTCCGACTATGTTGCATATATGCAACATATGAAACATACAATGTTGCATATATGCAATATTGTATGTTTCATATGTTTTATATGCAACATACCATGTTGCATATATGCAACATACCATGTTGCATATATGCAACATTATATGTTTCATATGGGCAACATGGTATGTTTCATATGGGCAACATGGTATGTTTCATATGTTTTATATGCAACATACCATGTTGCATATATGCAACATTATATGTTTCATATGTTGCATATATGCAACATAGTCGGACATACAAAAAAACGATTTTTGTTTAGTTTTTTTTTATCTATTTAGGTCGTTAAGTTGTCATCATGTGTATAAACATGAAGGAAAAAAGAAGAAGAAGCACAAAAATTATCTAATTAACCTTAATTCAATTGAAATTTAATGGTTTTTACATTAGTTCTTAAGTTCTTACAATAGTATTGGTTTGTACTAGAACTTTACCCCTTATTTGTGTTCATATAAAGTCTTAATTACTATCAATGTTTAACTAATAGGTCTTATTTTTATTCATAGAGTCTTAATTACTATTCGTTTTTAAAGGAACTATATTATTATATTTGCCGTTATCATTGTTAATTGATGAATACAATTGTTTTTCCTTGAATTCTCTCTATACTTGAACATATTGTATTATATTTATGACGATTGAAATAATTTTTTTAATTAATCTAATGTTAACTCTAGAAATATATAATTGATTTGAGAAGAAAAAATGTCGGATTTTCTTAAATTATGGTTTTATATACCTGTGATATTGTCGTCGCAACGAGTGATTTATAAACCACTTCTATTATAAGATGATAACAAGTTTGAATAAAATCATAGGTCAATTTTCAAAATAATTAATTATTGATGCGTCTTTCATTAAGTAATCATAGTTCGACCCGAGCCAGGGGCTCTGCCCTTTGAACCGCACTAGGTGTTGGTGCCTCTTGAACCTCTCTCTCTCTCGGGGGCGCTTCCCCCAAACCCCGTCAATATATTTTGTGCTACCCCTTTAAATACTTTCTAGTTCCGCCTCTGTCCGCGGCGAAGCGCGGGTCGCCCCACTTGTATAGAAGAAAAAACAAAACAACAAAAAGGACAAAAGAGAAGGCTGATTAGGAACATGTCAGTGCATAACAACTGCCTTCTTTTGGCGATTAACAAGGAGCGGTGTCGTATGAATAAGTATGCAGCAACAATGGTTTAGGTGCGAAAGAAGTAGTTTCGTATGCAAGATAATAGGTCATTTAGGATGCAAGCTAATAGACCTTACTTTTCGTAAAGGACCACCAACACAAATAGTTTAGCAGCATTGAACGAGGTGTAAATGCAATGGCTTAGATCTTATGTTTTTATACAAATAGTTAAGCAGTAATGTTTTAAGTGTAAATGCATTGCCTTGTTATGTACAGGCGATTTTTGATATGTACTAAGTATGTAGTGGTGGTATAATATAATGAGTTAGATATTGTCAATGCTTAACTTCATGTACATTAAGAATCCTAACAATCAACTCAGGTGTATTAGTTATTGTATTTTATGTCATATACGTATTTGTATAGGGGCATTATGTAACTTGTGTACCTATATATAGCCATATAGGGGTGTATTATTTGTCATTAATCAAGAAATCATATTCACAAATATGGTAATCAGAGCCTTAATACCAAAAATCTAATTTTCTTTTTTGTGTATTACGTACACCCCTTCTACCCCCTGCCGTCAGCCATCTGGAATGAATCTTCAACACACATTAGTACAACCTGTAACTTCAACTCATCCTTATCCATAAAAATAGCTCCTTCATAAACACGTGCATTGGCAAAAATTTGTTTCTTAACTTTGCCAACAATATGTGGAAAAGACGGGTGCATTGGGATGGGTTTAAAAACACTAACTGGCTTCCCACAAAAATTAACAGATTCCGACCATTCAATAAGGAGTGGATTTTTTAAATCAAGAATTTCCTCCTTATTTTTAGTGTGTTGTTGAGGAACCAGCACTTGGTTCCTCAACAACATAAACTGTGTAGACCACATCAGGACTTTGTTGTATCATTTTAAAAAATATTTTAACATCATGATCATCAACTATATCAATAGGATCCGTAAAAGTTGACATTTTATAAGAAATCCTTGATATATTGCTAGTGAGTGACAATTCAGAAATCAGCTTCTGAATATCCAAAAAAACTCATTCCAAAATTAAAACATAAAATACGTTTAGTACAGTGATAAGGTTGATAGTCAAATGAACCATTATTAATTACCCATCTCCCACCCACATAAATTACAACGTAAACACACGACATTGTATTAAACATATAAAGTTCACCGGTTTGTTTGGAGGTAGGGCTCAAGATTATGGTTCTCTGTAACATAACAAACCTATGTATGGAAGATTGCACAAAACGGAAAAATTTAGCCTTCTACCACCTGAGAGGGTGCCTGCATGCCGACTATATTTAGTCATCGGCTCAGCCGGCTGAGTTTAGCCGGCTGAAGTGTATTTAGACGACATTACATTTGGGTATTGTTTTGGTCAAAATCAACAAAGTGACTTCGTGTTCCAAACTTAGAATGTGAGGTAGTGTGATTTTGATTAGGATGTCAATATGCTCGAAATGTAGAAATGAACACAAAGATGTAACGAGGGAAAAATCTAGGATTCTTCGAGTTGCCTCTGGGAATCCTAGCAAAACAACTTCGGGAGCCAGCCTGAAGAGCCTGCTTCCTCACAATACTATTGATACGAAATTAAAAAGTACAATGCTTTTGGAGGATTGATCGATCGATGCTAAGTGTTACAATGATTGTATGCTATCAGAGCTAAAGTGTATCGGTGTTGTGTGTTCCTAAATCGATCGAGTCCTCGATTATACAATTAATACATGAATAACAAACAATCCGGGATTCCCAAGATCCTATCCTCCGACTACTTTGACCGTTAGAGCTGCACTAGCGCACTTGGTCCACGTTCTTCACTAGCTGGGGCATGTATTTCGGAGGTAGTTGATGACTCAATGGTACATGGGTCAAATAAACACATGACAATTACAAGGGTTAGTCGAATAAAATAAATCAGGATACCTGGACAAGTGGGATTCCCAGACTGCAGTAGGATTCCTGATCTATTTGAGCTTCCTGTGAGCATCCCGAAAATACACCCTCAACAATTGCCCCTTAAATTTCGACAGTTGGAGATAAGCTCAAAAGCTGTCAAAATTCAAAAGATGCCGATTTCACATCGTGATCACGGTAAAAACAGTTAGGATGGGACGGTTTTTACGGCGTCCGAGTGTTGTGATGGTCATCATTATTTTCTCTTTAAATACAAGATTCCAAATTCATTTAACCTTCATCTTCTTCGGAAACCCTCTCAAGCTTCTCCGATATTCCAGGTCAGTTTCTATTCTCTCCTCCAATTTCCTTCTGTTTTTTTCCGCCATGGCCAAGAAAAGCACTCGTTCTTCTTCTTCGCTAAACTACCCGGCGATCGAGGATTTCCACGATCAGGGCTACATAGTCCCCGGCGAGGAAGAAACGTGCACATTTGATGATGGCGACATCCATGATCTGAAGGTTTCTGGTACCTTTCCTCTGGGAATGATTTTCTGACCTTCCAATTCTAGAGTTAGGTCCGATTTCATCTTCACCACTTGGGTTTGTTTCATGTACTACCCCTTCTTGCTTGGTATGACATTCCCCTTTCCGGAGCTGGTTACCCAGTTCTTCAAAACCACTTGATTGAGCTACGCCCAAACCATGCCTATGGTTTGGTGCATTCTGTATTCTTTGGACCAGTTGAATCAAACACGGAACCTGGAAATTGGGATTCCTGAAATCTTTGAAGCCTACCAACTTAGAACCCACGGCTGCAGCCGATTTGTCTTCAAGGCTCGCACCTCCACTTCTCAGTTGATTCACCGAGCTTCCCGTAATGATCATGATTGGAAGAAGCGTTTCTTCTTCATGAAGCGTGACTCGATTCCTGGAGGTAAATAATTGCCATTGAAGTGGGTTGATAAGGGTAGGATATTGATTTCTCTTTTGTAACTAAATCCTTGGTCTGTGTTTAACTTCTTTATTGTTTTATTCAGCACCCAAATTTGAGAATCTCATCAAGTCACACCCGGATCCCAAGAAGCTTGAAGCACTCTACCAGATTCATGCCACCAAAAGAGCCCTGGTCCTCGAAGCAACTGCCAGCGAACACAGCTACTTAGCCGATCACATTCCTGAGATGTCTGGTAAGTTCTCACAGGATCCTGAACTACACGTTTACTTGAGAATCCCAAACACTGATAATCTGATTTTTATTGCAGCCCCCAAGTGTAGCTCTTCGTTCTCCCTAAAGGACCTTGATAACCTGCTTAACGTCAAGAAGGAGCTACTGGAGCAGCCTGCTACCTTCAAGCCACCTGTCAGCCGGCCCAAGGCCTCGGCTTCCAAGAAGCGAAAGATTGCTAAAGCCCTCGTGTACTTGGAGACCTTCAAAGGTCTTGTTCCTTCCGAAGTTAGTAACAAGGTTCTCTTGATGCAGACCATGGTTAACCTGGTAAGAAGCTCAACAAATACACACATTAGTTTATACCTGTTGCAGCTACTAATCAGGATTCCTGTTTTCTTGTGTAGGGCATCGAGAAGCTGAGCACCCAGGCCATGGACATGGAGAGGAAGCTGGCCGAGGCTGAGGAAAAGATCTAGGCCCAAGCTAACATCGCTGAGGGTAAGACCCTGTTTTACAAGCATAAACTCACTGAGCAAAGCCTGACCTTGGAAGCCAAGATGGCCACTGATGCTAAGATAGGCCAACGTTTGGCTGCCCAGAGCGTCCTGTAGTGCAAAATCCAAATGGCGGGCGAGGCTAAAGAGGTTGGCTTCAAGGTTCCTGGATGGGATGTTGCGGGCTGGAAGGCCATTCTGGAATCGTTGGGAGGATGTGATGGAGATGTAGCTGGAACAGGGAACGATGGGACCGATGGATGCTCCTCGAAGACGATTCCGGAATCCCCGGTGGCAGTGACTAGGGCTTATGTGCTGGAGCTTGGCAATGGTAAGAAGCCTGAGGAGGTTGAGAAGCCGGTGAAGGAAGGGAAGGCAATGGGCGATGAGGATAATGCAATGTCTGACCCTTATATTTTTAGGTTTTTATGTTTAAATGGTGGTGGTTGTATAACTTTTTTACTTTTTGTGATTCCTGTAAGAAACAAGTAACAAATAGCAACAGACAGTGGTAGGGATCCTGGTGGAGGGATCTTGTATTTTACAAGACGAAGCCAGGATTCCTAATAACTTTTTACCTCTGAGCTTCCCAAGCGGAGAGATCCTGAGGTTTTCAGGACGAACCTTGGAGAGCTCAAAACTCGTTCCCGTATGTTCAATAATATGATTATCTTTCGGCTTCACACGTTGTGTTTTGTATTTAAAATTTTGCATATATCATTATAAAATTTTGTCAAGAATCTCAAAAAAACACTTGCATGTTTGAAAATCATTCGAGATTTAATGGTTGAATAGGTCGAAGTCTTAAATTAAGTGATAAAAACATGAATCATCTGACCTTCGAATTTTACCTTGGCCAATTTCTTAATTCAAGCCGCTATTGCTTTCTTTGTCTCATTTAGGATCCTAGCAGGATTCCTGAAAAACTATCTCGTTGATTCATCTTGGCATCCTGCCTTAGGATCTGGAAAAGAGTTAAATATGGTTCCTGGCTAGGGGCCAAAGGAAGTTTTTCTGAAAACAGGATAATAGATTTAGGAATACGCTGGGGATAAACCCGAGATTCTTGGGACTTAGCCAAATATGGGGACAAGCCCTAATTTACTTGGGACTAAGCCAATACTGGGGTCAAGCCCTTATATGATTGGGACTAAGCCATCTGGGGATATACCCATACATAAGTGACATGCAAATTCCATAGCCTTAGTTAACACATTTGTGTTAAAAACCTTGAGAATCTGCCCAGCAGCCTACAATGACAAGATTGTCAGCCACCCATAAGATGGGCTGGTCCGGCCATCTTGAGCATACTAGTGGACAACGTGCGCTTCTGGCGAGGGTCGTGCGCTACTGGAGATTAACCAAACTTAGGAGAGGAGTCAGCCTCTCAAACCTTAGAAGGTATGCAGGAAACCTTAAACGTAGGAAAGGTGGCTAACCTCTAACTAGGGATATACCCAAAGTACTTAGGATTCTCAAAATGTGCAAAACACTCAACACTTGGTGAGGGGTGGGTGTAAGCTTAGCTAACACCACTTCGATGCTAAAGTCAGTATCATCTGATGGGAATAATAAGAATAATATTGAAATCGGATTAGTATACGTACCTTGTAGTATTTAGGCGGCGAGGATCCTTGGGATTCCTATGGGATTCTCACATAAAGTAGGCCTTGAGGTGGATGGCATTCCAGGCTCTTGGCAGGGGTTCTGCTTCCATGTTCACCAAGCGGTACGCACCTTTTCCTTTCTTCAGAATCTATCAAGTATGGGCCTTCCCACTTGGGTGCCAATTTCCCATCGACTGGATTGGTAGTATTTTGAAATGCCTTCCTTAACACCAAGTCTCCCACTTGAAATCTTCTTAACCTGGTATTTCTGTTGTAAAATTTTGCCACCCTTTGTTGATAAGACGTCATCCGGATTCTGGCCATATCTCTAAGCTCCTCAACTGTTTCGAGATCCTGAAGCAGACTGACTATTGGTTTCAGGATCCTGGCAGTTGATCCTTGTTGTAGGTAACACCATTTCCATGGGAATCACAGCCTCATCTCCAAATACCAATGAAAATGGAGTTTGGCCCATTGCTTTCTTAGGTGTTGTTCTATTTGCCCAAAGGACGAACGATAGCTCTTCAGCCCATTTGCCTTTCTTGGAGCCCAACTTCTTTTTAAGGTTGTTGATGATGATCTTATTGCTGGATTCCGCATGCCCATTAGCTTGAGGGTGGACAGGTTTTGAAGTAATCATCTTTATGCCCTAGCTTGCACCAAAAATTATTGATATTTTGCCAATCAACTGAGAGCCGTTGTCACATATGATCTCTGCCGGAATCCCAAATCTGGTGAGGATATTTCTCTTAATGAAGGATATCATCTCTTTCTCTCTTACTTGCACATAGGCTTCTACTTCAATCCACTTGGAGAAATAGTCTGTCATTGCGAGCATAAATACTTTCCCTCCAGGAGCCTTGGGCAGCTTAGCTACAATATCCATGCCCCACTTCATGAATGGCCATGGGGATACTATAGGGTGCAGATGCTCAGCTGGTTGATGCAAAATATTGTCGTGCCTTTGGCAGACATCGCGCTTTTGTGAGAAGCTCATGGCATCCTTCTTCATAGTAGGCCAATATTATCCAACTCTAAGAATCTTGGAGAAGAGTGCTCTGCCCCCAATGTGGTTTCGCAGTCTCCACTGTGAATGTCTTCAAGCACCTTAAGAGCTTCTGATTTCTCTAGGCACCTCAAGTAGACACCTGCAAGAGACTTTCTATATAATATGTTATCTAGGATAAAGTAAGGTATTACCTTGGTGCGAAAAGCCCTAGGATTTTCACCCTTAGGATTCTACCCATATTTAAGATTTTTTATGATTGGATAAGTCTAGGATTCCTGAATATCCTTGGGATTCCCAACATCTGCTTCTTCACCGTCATCAATCGAGTGAGCTTCCTGTTGAGCTATTGCCGGCGTCATGATGTGTGTTATAGGAATCTTGATATCTTTAGGGATCCTGAGTGATGAAGCCAGATTTGCTAAAGCATCGACTTCTGAATTATCTTCTCTTGGAACCTGCGTAATGTTAATATTTTCGAAAAGAAAAGATAATTTTTTAACAATGTCAAGGTATTTGATTAGATTCTCCCCTCTCACTGCATAAGAGCCATTAAATAGGTTAGTCAATAGAAGGGAATCAACAAATACTTGAATACACCGGATGCCCATATCTTTAGCCAATTGCAATTCAGCAATCAAAGCTTCATACTCAGCTTCGTTGTTGGTAGCCTGGAATTCACAAGATATGGATAGTGGTATTATGTCCCCCTGTGGCGATATTAGCAGGATGCCCAGCCATGTTCCTCTAACATTTGAGGAGCCATCAGTGTGAAGAATCCAATCTTCTTCAAGCTTCTCAAGTTGCTGGACTTCCTTGTCAACTTCTTGTTCTATGTCACTGCTGAAATCAGCCACAAAGTCAGCCAAGGCTTGAGACTTGATTGTTGTCCTTGGCTCATACTTGATGTCATAGGAACTTAACTTGAGTACCCATTTAGCCATCCTACCTGATGTTTTGGTCAAAAATTGCACGAGACAATCTCGTATTCCAAACTTAGAATGTGGGGTTAGGTGCCAAGAAGTCTGGTTCAAAGATAAAGAAAAAGTAATACAAATGACACGGTGATATACGAGGGAAACCCGGAATCCTGAGAGTTGCCTCTGAGAATCCCAGTAAAAACCTCGGGAGCCGGCTCAAAGCGCCTGCTACCTAAAGCTTTTATAAAGTAAGAATTCGATTACAGTGGTGAAGACGATGATCAAATGCTAAGTGTTACAGTATTCAGAGTGTTGTGTGTTTCCTAATTCGATCATGTCCCATTTATAGCTATAAACAGAAATAACTAATTATCCGAGAAATCAGGGATCCTCTTGACCACGTCCATTAGCCGTTTGAGGAAGTTCACCACTCAGTCCACGTTCGTTATTGCCACGTCAGCGCTAATTGACCGATTCCTTAGGGAGGTTAAACCTTGCTTACCTGCCATTGAAATTAATCACGTGGCTATTAGCAGATAAAGGATATTAAAATAAATAACAAGTAACGTAACCTGTCGAGAATCCTTGGGATTCCCGGATTCCTGCATGATCAAGCTTCTCAGCCGGGTGCTTGGAATTCGACCCATAACAATTGCCCCTGAATTTCGCGGGTGTTCGATAGAGGATAACAGCTGTGAAATTCAAATCGTTTCAAAACAATCTGCATGCCCACGTGGACGGCCGAGATCTAAGATACCCTTTTTGATTTGACGGCTTACACTCTCCCCCATACGAGATTTCCGTCACACCTCGCTGCCTTAAATACACCATTTATTTTCTCGTTTACTCACCATCTTCCCGAAAACCCTAGAGAAAAGCTCTTTCCGGCATTCAGGTCAGTAATCCTTCTTCCCGGAAATTTTTCTTTTTTCCATTTTGCTTTCGTAATGGTCAAGAGAACTCGTTCTTCCTCTGTTGCCCCCGGTACTCCCGCCATCGTTGGAGACTTCATCGATCAGGGCTTTATTCCGGTGAAATCGGAGGAGTCCTGCCGTTTCACCGACATTGACGTGAAAGACCTCAAGGAGTCCGGCCAGTTTCCGTCCAATGCTGTCTTCTTCCAATTCGACCCCAGGATGAAAGCCGATTGGATTTCTAAAACCTGGGTTTGCTTTCTTCTTTACCCCTTCCAAATCGGTATGTCCTTTCCTTTCCCTGCACTGGTGAACGACTTTTTCAAAATCACCGGGCTGTCATATGCCCAAACCATGCCCATGGTTTGGAAGATTCTTTACTCCATTGACAGCTTGAATCGTTCAAGAAACTTGTCGATAGGAATTCCGGAAATCTGTGCTGCCTACAACCTTAGAACCCATGGAAACAGCCGCTTTGTTCTTCAAGCCAAAACCTCAGACTCCCATCTGATTCCTAGGGCCACCCACAATGACCACGATTGGAGGCAGAAATTCTTCTTTGTCCGTAGGGATTCCATCGTTGGGGGTGAAGAGTTGCCGGTGCAATGGGTGAAGAAGGGTAGGAAGCTTGTGTTCTTTCGTTTCTGTCAATATATTTGTGATTTGTTAACTTACCTTCAGTTTCCTTTATTTGCAGCTCCTGTGTTCGAGAAGCTTATTAAACCTACTCCTCTTTCAGATAAGAAGCTTGTGGCTTTTTATCAGATTCCCGTGGCTGAAAGAACCTTCGCAATAGAGAACTCTTTCAGCGAGCCAAGCAATTCTGAAAAAATGTCAAGTAAGTACCGATAGATTTTGTAATATGAATTTATAATAAATTGAAAATCTTAGACTTATCTGTTTCGTATTTTCAACTTCTCAGCTCCCAAGACCAAGATGAGTTTTGATCTCGAGGACCTTTCTGACTACTTTGATGATGATGTAACCACTGAAGCTCCCAAGTCGACCCATACCAAGGTCGAACACACCTCCAAGGCCACTTCTTCCAAGCCCCCGCAGCCCAAAGGCAAAGCCACCACCACCAAGAAAAGGAGGGGTGCAGATTCCGCTTCCATCAGCCTTCCTGACTGCTTCGAAGGCCTAAACACTACTGAGACCATCAACATGCTTACTAGCCTTCAAAAGCACGTAAGTCCCAGTCTCTAAATTTCTTGATTGACAATCTGATTTTTCTGGTAAGACTCTGATCAGTATCCTCAATCTTGCAGGGTTTCGAGCGCCTAGCCGCAATGTACGCCGATGCTGAAGCCAAGGTGTTGGAGCTGAAGGAAGAGGTGAAGAGGGCCCAAGATACCATCAAGATCCAGGGGGACATTGCTGAATCAAAGAACAAGTACTTCGAGAGGAAGCTGGAGATGGTGCAAGAAGGGTTTGATGCTGCCTTGGAGCTGGAGGTCCAGAAGGGAAGAAGGTCTGCTGCCATAGCCGTTTTTCAGAGCAAAATCAAGATGGCTGAGCAGGCATCCGAGACAGACTTCTCTGTCGGGATCTGGAAAGTTGAAGCTTGGAGGGCAAAGTTGGAGAAGCTGAAGAGAGAGGTCGAAGATGCCGAGGCTGCCAAGCAAGAGAAGGCTCACCCTTCTGAGCAAGAAGGAGAGAGTCCCAGCACTCAGCTTGAGAAGATGGCAGCTAAGGGAAGTAGCCTCGATGATCTTCTGAATCAGGAGGGTGGTGAGAAGATGCTGACTGTGGATGTGATCGGCCATACCGGCAAGAACAAAGGGAAAGAGGTGATGGGATCCTCCAACAATGATGAAGAACCCTGAGGTGCCGCCGTTCAATTCCACTGTTTTTTGTTGATGTTTTGATGTTTCAAACAATGTTTCTTTATGTTTCCTGCACACTTAACAACAATTAACAATGATAGGATTCCGGGTGGAGGGATCTTGAACTTTTCAAGACGAAATCCGGAATCCTAGAACCCAGACAATCAAGCCTCCCAGGTGGAGGGATCCTGAAGTTTTCAGGACGAAACCTGGGATGCTTTATCCCTTTATTTTGCTTAAATATTATGAATGGTATGGTAGGTTTTGACCAACATTTGTCGTTTTATTTGCAAAAATAGTATTTTTTCGTTGACTTGAATAAAGTATATGCTTGGGTTCCAAAAATAGAAATTTAAAGTATAAAGAATCTTTCTTGAATCCACTACCTTAATGGATCCAAAACAAACCTTTTCCTCATAAAAGAATGTCGCATATTCAGATTTTGTAGGACCCAAAGCATGAAGTATATTGAAAGATAAGACCCTTCAATTCTCCTTTCTTTCTGATCAGGATTCCGAATTCTTTAGGATTCCCAAACCTTTAAAAAGGACTTCGAATAATGAGTCAAAATTACTCACGTTTTTAATCTTCTCCCGACTGAGATCCGATAGGTTTTAAATTTCAAATTAAACGCTGGGGACAAGCCCAAAGAAACTGGGGTTATTCCCGATAATACTGGGGACAAGCCCGAAGATACTGGGGTAAAACCCATCTTAGTGATATGAAAATGTCAAACCAATTGTTAGGAAACTGGGGTTAATCCCACTTAGTGACATGAAAATGCCAAACCAATTGTTAACACGTAAGCGTTAAAAACCTTAGGAATCCAGTCAGGAGCCTCCAGTGACAAGATTATCAGCCACCCTTAAGAATGGACTGGTCCGGCCACCTTGAGCAACCTGAGGGATTACTTGCGCTCCAGGCGAGGGTCGTGCGTCACAGGCGTTTACCCAAACTTGAGAAAGGTGAATACCTTTAAACCTTAGAAGATGTGCTGGACATCTTAAACGGAGAAGAGGTGGCCAGCCCCTAACTGGGGATAAACCCAAAAAAACTGTCGTATAACATCCAAGCTTCTGCAAAACACTTGAATACTTGGTGAAGGGTGGGTGTCAGCCTTGCTGACACCACTCCGATGCTTAAGTCAGTAATGGTTAAAAAGAAATTGATAAAGCGAATTGAAATTGGATTAGTATACTTACCTGGATTGCTGACTGGGTGAAAATTCGGGTGAGAATCCTGGCAAGATTCCTACATAAAATAAGCTTTCAGGTGGATGGCATTCCAAGCTCTCGGTAATAAGTCTCCTTCTAAGTTCATTAGTCTATATGCCCCTTTTCCTTCTTCGGATTCCACTAGATAGGGTCCTTCCCATTTGGGCGCCAACTTCCCATCAGCCGGATTGGTCGTATTCTGAAATGCTTTCCTCAATACCAAGTCCCCAACCTGAAATCGCCTGAGCCTGATATTCTTATTATATGACCTTGCTATCCTTTGCTGATATGACGCCATTCTGACTTTGGCAAGATCCCTGAGTTCTTCTACCGTTTCAAGATCCTGAAGTAGATTCTCAGAGTTATTCTGGGAATCCTGGAGCGTAACTCTTGCTGTAGGAATCACCATTTCAGTAGGGATGACGGCTTCCGCCCCAAATACCAAGGAAAAAGGCGTTTGGCCAGTTGCATTCTTGGAAGTCGTCCTATCTGCCCAAAGAACAAATGGAAGTTCTTCAGCCCATCTTCCTTTCTTGGAACCCAATTTCTTTTTCAAGTTATTGATGATGATTTTGTTGCTGGATTCCGCTTGACCGTTGGCTTGAGGATGTACTGGTGTTGAAGTGATCATCTTTATCCCCCAACTCTCACAGAAGCTCGTAGTCCTCTTGCCAATGAACTGGGAGCCATTATCGCATACAATTTCTGCTGGGATCCCAAACCTTGTTAGGATATTCCTCTTGATAAACGAGATAACCTCCTTTTCCCTAACTTGAACGTAGGCTTCTGCTTCTATCCATTTGGAAAAGTAGTCGGTCATTGCAAGCATAAAGACTTTTCCTCCGGGTGCCTTGGGCAGCTTCCCAACTATATCCATCCCCCACTTCATAAACGGCCAAGGTGAGACAATGGGGTGCAACGGCTCAGCTGGTTGATGGAGAATATTGCTATGTCTTTGGCATGCATCGCACTTTTGTGAGAAGTCCATAGCATCCTTCTTCATAGTTGGCCAGTAATAACCAGTTCTGAGGATCTTGGAAAACAATGCTCTTCCACCGGTATGATTTCCACAATCTCCCGCATGAATATCTTGAACTACTTGGAGCGCCTCAGATTTCTCAAGACACCTTAAGTAAGGACCTGCAAGAGACTTTCTATATAGAGTATTATTTAAAATAATGTAAGGAATTACCTTCGTGCGGAAGGCTCTAGGATTCTCGTTTTTAGGAATTTCCCCACTTTGAATATACTTTATAATAGGGGAGGTCCAGGATTCCAAGACCTTCTCAGGATCCTGAATTTCCTTAGAATCCTCGCAGTCCACCTTATTGGATTCCTGAGTTGAAATAGCTGGAGTCAAAACATGAGTGATCGGGATCTTGACATCCTCTGGAATTTTGAGAGATGAGGCCAAGTTAGCCAAGGCATCGGCTTCCGAGTTCTCCTCCCTTGGAACCTGAACTATATTGAAGGTTTCAAATTTTAAAGACAAATCTTTTACAACATCAAGATACTTCGAAAGTTTCTCTCCTTTGGCTGCATAAGATCCATTGAAGTGGTTAGCAAGTAATAAGGAATCAACATAAACTTGTATACACCTGATTCCCATGCCCCTAGCAATCTGTAAACCTGCAATAAGCGCCTCATACTCGGCCTCGTTGTTAGTAGCCTGGAATTCACAAGAAATAGACGAGGGTAAGATGTCTCCCTGGGGTGATTTTAGTAGGATTCCGAGGCCCGTGCCTCTGACATTGGAAGCCCCATCCGTATATAGGATCCAAGGCTCCTCAAGTTCATCAAGCTTTCTGACTTCCTCATCGGCTTCCGGGAGGATGTCATTACTGAAGTCTGCTACAAAATCAGCTAAGGCCTGTGACTTGACAGCCGTTCTGGGCTCGTATTGTATGTCATAAGCACTGAGTTTGACTGCCCATTTTGCTAACCTGCCAGACATCTCAGGCTTCCTGAGCACTGCCTTAATAGGATAGTTAGTTCTTACAATAATAGTATGAGTCTCAAAATAATGTCTTAATTTAGTGGATGCCATGATTAAAGCTAAAATAAGTTTCTCGAGATAGGAATACCTGGATTCTGCATCGAGCAGTGTTTTACTTACATAGTACACAGGGTGTTGCTGCCCTTCATGATCTTTGACGAGGACTGCACTGACTGAGCTTCCTGAGACTGCTAAGTACAGAGTTAGAGGCTCCCCATCTATTGGCTTCATCAATAGAGGAGCCGATGAGAGATATTCCTTTAATGACTTGAGAGCTTCTTCATGCTTTTCATTCCACTCGAACCTTTTATTTTTTCTCAGAATCTCATAAAAATCTTTACTTTTTTCTGAGGATCTGGATATGAATCTGTTCAAAGCTGCTATCCTTCCGGTCAATTTCTGAACATCCTTAATTGTTGTAGGAGATTTCAAATTTAGAATGGCTTTAATTTGCTCTGGACTGGCTTCAATTCCTCTTTCCGTCACCATATAACCCAAGAACTTTCCGGCTCTGACCCCAAAGTGACACTTAGAAGGATTCAGCTTCGTGTTGTAATGATCCAGGATATCAAATGCCGTTTGGAGATCCTTAGGGTGATCTTCTGTTTTCTTGGATTTCACTACCATGTCATCGATATAGACTTCCATAGTGTCTCCCAATTGGTCTTTGAACATCATGTTTACAAGTCTCTGATAGGTGGCACCTGCATTTCGAAGTCCAAAAGGCATCGCAGTATAACAATAGATACCTGTTGGGGTCATGAAGGCGGTGTGCTCCTGATCACAAGGTTCCATCTGAATTTGCTGGAATCCAGATGAGGCGTCCATAAAGGTGAGCATCTCATGTCCTGCGGTAGCATCCACCATAGCATCGATATGTGGCAATGGGAAAGGATCCTTGGGACAAGCCTTGTTTAGATCAGTGTAATCCACGCAGACTCTCCACTTCCCATTCTTCTTCTGTACCACGACCACGTTTGCTAGCCATTTAGGATACTTGACTTCCCGAATCATTTTTGTCTTGAGAAGCTTGTTAACCTCTTCTTGTATGATAGTGTTGGTTTCTGGAGCGAACTTCCTTCTTTTCTGCTGGATTGGCCTGAAAGTAGGATCCAAACCAAGTTTATGGGTAATAACGTTAGTAGGAATACCTGTCATATCTTCATGTTTCCATGCAAAGGTTGCTCTTCTGTTGGTGAGAATCCGGATCAATTCTTGTTCGGTATCTCTGGGAATATCAGTTCCTACTAGCACCTTCGCTTCAGGATCCTCAGGATCAATCTGAACTTCCTTCGCATCTGATTCTTTTTCTCCTTGAAGTTGAAGTGCCAGTTTCTTTGATTGCTATGCTGAGTTAAGCTTAGCTGCTTTTCTCATTGAAGTGAGATAGCAGTTCTTGGCTTCTTGTTGGTCGCTCTCTATCCGAACAACTCCCCAGGATGTTGGGAATTTGATGCACTGGTGGTAGGTTGACGGTACAGCTTTCATTTCATGAATCCAGGGCCTACCTAAAATAACATTGCAACAAGATAGTGAGTCAATAACACAAAATTTTTGAACACAGTTTACCCCTTCGATATAAATAGGAAGCCGGATATCCCCAATCGTATTCTTGGTTTCTCCACTGAATCCAACAAGGACTGAGGATCTTGGAATTATGTCGCCTTCTGGTATGTTCATCTTTTTCAATGCTTCCAGATGAATGATATTTACTGAGCTTCCGTTATCCACCAGAATCCTGCGTACAACGCAGTTAGCAATATGTAAAGTAATAACTAAACTATCATGATGGGGATCCTGGATGTCGCTTCTGTCGGATTCGTCAAACGAGATAAGCTTTTCTTCAGTTAAACGTGAAGTCTTCGTGGGCTTCTCATTCTTCTCATTCTTTGACTGTTTAACATGCTTCCTTGCAGACGAGTAAGAGGTTCCACATATGTCTGAGCCTCCTGATATGAAATGAATAATTGGAGCATCCGGAGGCGGAGAAGCTGCTCGCTGTTGGGACTTCTCGGGTTCCTGAGTTCGGCTCTTCTTCCTGCCGAGAAGTTCTTTGAGATGCCCCTTGCTCAACAAATACCCAATCTCTTTCCTGAGTGCAATGCATTCATCGGTGAGATGCCCGAAATCCTCATGGAAGGCACACCATTTAGATTTGTCTTTCCAGGATCCCTGTCTATCACCTTTCTTGGGCCATCTTGCCCTTTCTCCTAAATCCTGCATAGCACACATTAGACCGGCAATATCACAAGAGAAACAATATTCAGAAATTTTAGGATACTCTTCATTGTCCCCTTCTTCGTCTACAGCATTGATCCTTTGATTATCTCCTCGAGAGTATGGTTTGGAGTTATAATATTTCCCGGAAGATTCAGACTTCCTGGGATTTCGATCATTTCTCGCAGCTTCTTCTCTTTGATGAATTATCTTGTCATCCTCTAGACGAATGAACCTCAGAGCCCGACTTCTTACTTCATCGAGATTCCTGCATGGAGTCATAACCAAATCGTCATAAAATCGGGAATCCTTAGAGAGTCCCATTTTGAACGCTTCCACAGCAGCCGCCATGTCCAAATTTGGGATCTCCAGGGATTCCCGGCCAAATCTGGATATATAATCCCTGAGGGGTTCCGATGGCTTCTGTACCACTCGGTAAAGATCACCTGTGAGTTTCTCAAAAGTTCTGCTGCAAGAAAACTGATTATTAAATAAATTAACTAAATGAGAAAACGAAGTTATAGTATTGGGAGGAATACTCAGTAGCCATTTCATGGCTGGTCCTGTCAAAGTTGAACCAAAGCCTTTGCAGAGACAGGCTTCCTTGATATCAGCAGGGATTGGGTTGATTTCCATCCTCTCCCTATAATGAGCCACATGCTCTTCGGGATCCGTCGTTCCATCGTATAATTTCATGCTGGGGGTCTGGAAACGTTTCGGAATCTCCACATCACATATGGGCCGTGTAAACCTTGATATCCTGTGACTCTCTAGAGGGACTTCAGGAATGGGCTTGATGATTCCCGGGACGCTAGCTATCATCTCCTTGAGTTTCTGAAGTTCCCTGAGAAATTGAGGTGGAATTCCTGTATCCTGCGTAACAGTTGCGTTAGGTACATTATAATTAGGGTTAGGAATTCTCCCTGCATATGTGTCCCTGGTCCTGGGACTTTGCTCTTGTCGTGAGTCTCTGAATACTGGAAACTCGGTTGTCTCGGGATCCTGCATAGGAATGAAATCTCCTAGGTGAACTTCCGAAGGTCTGGCAGGACCGGCGTCTGAGATGACGAACGGATCAGTATAGCGGTATCCTTTTGGCTCCTTAGCCTTAGGACGAGGCTGAGAAGCAGAATACTCCCGGTCCCCCATTGGTTGGGATTCCCAGAAATCGTAATTACGCGACTTCGAGGATTCCTGATAATAGCTTTCCGGGATCCCAGACACCTGCTTCTGATGACTGACGATTGGAGGGCACGTTGTGAAAGTTGCCGAGGAGCCTTTATTGGCAACAGTTGATGCCCTTGTTTTGAGACGATCTTTGGCCAGGGATCCTGACACACCAAAGTCAAGATTCCTGGGATATAAAGGGCTTTCTTCGTCGACCGAGCTTCTAGATTTCTTAAGCTCGTCAAGCTCTTTCATCACTTGATTAGTGGTTCTTTCCTGCTGCTCCGCTTGAGATTTCATCTGTTGAATCAAAGCAAAAATATCATGGTTAGTAATAACAGGATCAATACGCTCACCCTGAGATCCCGAGAAGACAGGAATTTGCGGTCCTTTCTGTTTTGCTACATCTCTCCTTGGGATGGGAGGAAGTGACGCGCTAATTGCTGGCATGAACACTCCAGTGTCCCTCGGCTGGTTTTCAGAGGTGGACATCGTGTTGATCTTGCCTATGCTCGGAGATCCCGCGGATACTGATGAAGTTTTCATCTGGGACGACATTGTAGCGATCGAAAACGTAGGATATGATAGAGTAAATGAAGTTTTGCACCGTTTTGCCCCACGGTGGGCGCCAAACTGTTTTGGTCAAAAATTGCACGAGACAATCTCGTATTCCAAACTTAGAATGTGGGGTTAGGTGCCAAGAAGTCTGGTTCAAAGATAAAGAAAAAGTAATACAAATGACACGGTGATATACGAGGGAAACCCGGAATCCTGAGAGTTGCCTCTGAGAATCCCAGTAAAAACCTCGGGAGCCGGCTCAAAGCGCCTGCTACCTAAAGCTTTTATAAAGTAAGAATTCGATTACAGTGGTGAAGACGATGATCAAATGCTAAGTGTTACAGTATTCAGAGTGTTGTGTGTTTCCTAATTCGATCATGTCCCATTTATAGCTATAAACAGAAATAACTAATTATCCGAGAAATCAGGGATCCTCTTGACCACGTCCATTAGCCGTTTGAGGAAGTTCACCACTCAGTCCACGTTCGTTATTGCCACGTCAGCGCTAATTGACCGATTCCTTAGGGAGGTTAAACCTTGCTTACCTGCCATTGAAATTAATCACGTGGCTATTAGCAGATAAAGGATATTAAAATAAATAACAAGTAACGTAACCTGTCGAGAATCCTTGGGATTCCCGGATTCCTGCATGATCAAGCTTCTCAGCCGGGTGCTTGGAATTCGACCCATAACACCTGACATCTCTGGCTTCCTGAGAACTGCCTTAATAGGATAGTTAGATTTTACAATTATAATATGAGTTTCAAAATAATGTCTAAGTTTAGTGGAAGCTATTATAAGAGCTATAATTAATTTTTCAAGGTGGGAATACCTGGATTCTGCATCTAGCAGAGTTTTACTTACATAATATACCGGATGCTGGTGACCTTGGTGGACTTTTACTAAGATTGCACTGACTGAGCTTCCGGATACACCAAGGTACAAATACAGCGGCTCCCCGTCTTCTGGTTTAATTAGCAATGGTGCTGCTGACAGATAATCTTTTAAGCATCTCAAGGCTTCTTCGTGCTTCTCAGTCCATTCAAACCTCTTGTTTTTCCTCAGGATATCGTAGAAATCCTTGCTTTTTTCTGAGGATCTTGAGATGAACCTGTTAAGTGTTGCGATTCTTTCTGTCAACCTTTGTACCTCCTTTACATTTGATGGGGACTTCAAATTCAAGATAGCTTTGATCTGCTTGGAGCTTGCTTCAATGCCTCTTTCAGTAACCATGTAGTCTAAAAAATTTCTGGCTCGCACTCCAAAGTGGCACTTGGAGGGATTGAGCTTCATGCTATATTGATCAAGAATGTCAAAGGCAGTTTGGAGATCCCTGGCATGATCTTTTGACTTATTGGATTTCACCACCATGTCGTCTATGTAGACCTCCATCGTGTCCCCCAGTTGTTCTTTGAACATCATATTGACAAGCCATTGATAGGTGGCACCTGCACTTCTTAAACCAAAAGGCATGGCAGTATAACAATAGATACATGTCGGAGTCATAAAAGCTTTATGCTCCTGGTCACATGGTTCCATCTGGATTTGTTGGACATCCAGCTAAGGCATCCATGAATGTCAGCATCTTGTGTCTAGCTATGGCATCCACCATTGCATCAATAAGGGGAAGTGGAAAAGGATTCTTAGGACAGGCCTTATTCAAGTCCGTGTAGTCAACACAAACTCTCCACTTTCCATTCTTCTCTTGGACCACCACCACAGATAATCTTTTAAGCATCTCAAGGCTTCTTCGTGCTTCTCAGTCCATTCAAATCTCTTGTTTTTTCTCAGGATATCGTAGAAATCCTTGCTTTTTTCTGAGGATCTTGAGATGAACCTGTTAAGTGCTGTAATTCTTTTTGTCAACCTTTGTACCTCCGTTACATTTGATGGGGACTTCAAATTCAAGATAGCTTTGATATGCTCGGGGCTTGCTTCAATGCCTCTTTCAGTAACCATGTAGCCTAAAAAATTTCCGGCTCGCACTCCAAAGTCGCACTTAGAGGGATTGAGCTTCATATTATATTGATCAAGAATGTCAAAGGCAGTTGTTCTTTGAACATCATATTGACAAGCCATTGATAGGTGGCACTTGCACTTCTTAGACCAAAAGGCATAGCAGTATAACAATAGATACCTGTCGGAGTCATAAAAGTTGTATGCTCCTAGTCACATGGTTCCATCTAGATTTGTTGGAATCCTGCTATGGCATCCATGAATGTCAGCATCTTGTGTCCGGCTGTGGCATCCACCACTGCATCAATATGGGGAAGTGGTAAAGGATCCTTAGGACAGGCCTTATTCAAGTCTGTGTAGTCAACGCAAACTCTCCACTTTCCATTCTTCTTTTGGCCACCACCACATTTGCTAGCCATTTGGGATATTTGACTTCTCTGATCATCTTAGTTTGGAGAAGCTTGTCGACTTCTTCCTGGATGATAATATTCTTCTCGGGAGCGAACTTTCTCCTCTTATGGTGTATGGGCCTGAAAGAATGATCCAAACCAAGTTTATGAGTAATAACATGTTTAGGGATACCTGTCATATCCTCATGCTTCTAAGAAAAAGTTGAGGTTCTGGCTTTCAGGAGCCAAACCAATTCTTGTTCAACATTCGCTGGGATGCCTGTCCCGACAAGCACCTTGATTTCAGGATTCTCAGGTCTAGAAGGACTTCTTTGACATCAAGCTCCCTATCCTACTGTACTTCAAATGCTATTTTCTGTAATTGCTATTCCTTTGTCATCTTGGTGGTGTTCTTCATTGAAGTTGAATAGCAGTTCTTGGCTTCCTGCTGATCGCTTTCAATCCTTACAACTCTCAAGCTGTGGGAAGCTTGATGCATTGATGATAAGTTGAAGGGGCCGTTTTCATCTCGTATATCCATGGCCTGCAAAGAATTATATTGCAACAAGAGAGAGAATCTATATCGCAAAATTTTTGCATAGAGTTTACCCCCGCTATGTATACTGGTAGCCTGATATCCCCAACAATGCTTTTATTTTTACCACTGAAGCCGACCAGGACTGAGGATCTTGCAAGTATGTCAGTTTCTGGGATCCCCATCTTTTTTAGCACAATAAGACGGATTATGTTTACTGAGCTTCCATTATCAGTCAGGATCCTGCGAACAAAATGGTTAGCAATATATAAAGTAACCACAAGACTATCATGATGGGGATCCTGAACATGAGAATGGTTGCTCTCATCAAAGGATATGAGTTTGTCTTGAGTTAGGGTGGATGTCCGGACAGGTCTGTCACCCTGATTGGATTTGGATTCCTTAGCATGTTTCTTGGCTGAGGAATAGGAAGTGCTACAGATGTATGAGCCTCCTGATATGAAGTTGATTATTTGAGCATCCTAAGGTGGAGAAGCTATTCTCTGAGGAACCATGTCGGCTTCCTGAGTCTTAATCTTCTTTCTGCCTATCAACTCTTTAAAATACCCCTTACTGAGTATGTAGCTGATTTCCTTCCGGAGTGCTATGCATTCGTCTGTTAGGTAGCCAAAATCCCCGTGGTTAGCACACCACTTGGTTTTGTCTTTCCAGAATCCCTGCTTATCATTATTTCTAGGCCATCTTGCATTTTCACCAAGATCCTGCATTACACACATTAAGCCACCAATATCAACAGAAAAGAATACTCAGATACCTTAGGATACTCCTCCTCGTCATCGTCTTGGTCCACAACATTGAGTTTTTGGTTGTCAGGTTTGGAATATGGTCGGGATCTATACGGCTTCCCGTGGGATTCTGACTTCTTACTGTTAGGATCATTTTTAGGAATATCCAGCCTTTGGTGGATCTTTTTGTCATCTTCCAAACGGATAAATCACAAGGCCCTGCTGCGCACTTCGTCAAGGTTCTTGCAAGGAGTCATGACAAGGTCATCATAAAAACGTGAATCCTTAAAGAGCCCCATTTTAAAGGCCTCAATAGCTGCGCCATATCCATGTGAGGAATTTTAAGGGATTCTCGTACAAATCTGGCGATGTATTCTCTGAGCGGCTCGTCGGGCTTCTGGACTACTCGATATAGGTCACCTGTGAACTTCTCAAAGGTTCCGCTGTAAGAAAATTGATTGTTAAACAGGTTAACTAGATGAGAAAATGATGTAATAGTATTAGGGGGGATGCTCAGTAGCCATTTCATGGTTGTTCCTGTTAAGGTTGAACCAAAGCCTTGGCATAGACAGGCTTCCTTGATTTCTATTGGAATGGGATTGATTTCCATGCGCTCCTTGTAATGTGCCACATGTTCTTCAGGATCCGTGGTTCCATCATAAAGTTTCATGCTAGGAATCTAGAAACGCTTCGGAATCTCAACTTGAGAAATCGGCCAAATGAACCTAGAAATCTTGTGGCTTTCCAAGGGAACCTCAGGAATAGGCTTCAGGATTCCTGGAACACTTATTTCAACTTCTGGAGCTCCCTGGCGATACTTGGATGAATACCTGCATCATAAGGTGCATCCTGGTTAGAAGCTATAGTAACTGAGTTGGACACATTACTTGGGCCAGGAATCTGGACTGGGATCCTGGGGTCATATCCATAATTATTGGGATGCTCGGCTCCGTAGTAGCTGCTGTCTGCATGGGAATGAAGTCACCATCATGTACTTCTGAGGAGCTGGTCATGAAGGCTCCTGTAGAAACAGAAAGGTTAGAATGTTGATATCCCTGGGAGTTCTGGCCTGGGTTCCCAGCAGGAAACGGATATCCTTGAGATGGTGCAGCCAAGGATCCCAATGATAATGGAGTCCAAGGATCTTCGAAGCGTGGCTACGAGGATTCTGGTGGAACAACTCCTGGGAATCCGGTAGTAATCCTTGCGTAACCAGCGGCCTGGGAAGTCATTATAGGGGCTGTAGTGAAGCCTGCTATCGATTTGTAATTGTAGCGAGTCAGATCTGAGGATCCTGAGGCGTTAAATTCAAAATGCATGGGAAATAGGGGACTTTGCTCCTCCACAGGTTTCTTAGACTTCTTAAGCTCCTCAATTTCCTTCATCACCATATGGTTTGTTGATCCATCTGATTTTTCACCTGCTTGATTAAAGTAAACAAATCATTGTTAGTAATAACAGGATCAACAGATTGAACCTGGGATCCCGTGAACACCGGATAATCAGGCTTTCTCAGCTGTTCATCCACTTTCTTCTGTCAATCATTGGTTTTCTTCTGGCTTTCTGGAGCAGAAGGAAGAGGAGGAATGGAGGATGGCACAGAGGCCGAAACAGATTATTATTGGGTCGACATTTTCGGATTGGAGAACAAATGGGTGAATGAAAAATGGATTTTTTGTAGGATGAAGCACCACTTGTCCCACGGTGGACGCCAAACTGTTTTGGTCAAAAATCAACAAAGTGACTTCCTATTCCAAACTTAGAATATGAGGTAGTGTGCTTTTGATTAGGATGTCAATATGTTCAAAATGTAGAAATGAACACAAAGATGTAACGAGGGAAAAATCCAGGATCCTTCGAGTTGCCTCTAGGAATCCTAGCAAAAAAACCTCGGGAGCCGGCCTGAAGAGCCTGCTTCCTCACGATATTATTGATAAGAAATTGAAAAGTACAATGCTTTTGGAGGATTGATCGATCGATGCTAAGTGTTACAATGATTGTATGCTATCAGAGCTAAAGTGTATCGGTGTTGTGTGTTCCTAAATCGATCGAGTCCTCAATTATATAATGAATAAATGAATAACAAACAATCCGGGATTCCCGGGATCCTATCCTCCAACTACTTTCACCGTTAGAGCTGTACTCGCCCACTTGGTCCACGTTCTTCACTAGCTGGAGCATGTATTTCGGAGGTAGTTGATGACTCAACGGTACCTGGGTCAAATAAACAAGTGGCAATTACAAGGGTTAGTTGAATAAAATAAATCAGGATACCTGGACAAGTGGGATTCCCAGACTGTAGTAGGATTCCTGATCTATCTGAGTTTCATGTGAGCATCCTGAAAATACACCCTCAACAGGTATTATACAGGGACACGTGTCGGTTCGGGTGCTTCGGTGGGGAGCCTAGCGGGTTGCAGGAATATAGAGTTGTCAACTTTTAATTGGTCTAAGGTGGGGTCCAACTATTAGCCGGAATGTCAGAATATCACACGTGTCAATTCCCCATTGAAACCTTCGCGAATTTTTTTAGTCGAGAGTGGTGATTTGTCAGTGTCCCATTGGTTTGGACATTTTGATGAAGTCTAAATTTAGATGGTCAATATTTAATTTTCAAAGTCAAAATTGGTTATTTTCATGATTTTTCGAGATTTAAGAAACCCTAAATAAATTTCGATATATCAATGTTGCCCTTAAAATAATTCTTTCCTTCATATTATCTTCAACTAGTTCTAATTAACTTCTCTCGTAATATATACTCTCCAAAATAAACTAACAACCTTTAAAATCTAGTTTGGCTCGTTAGCTTATAAATTAACACGACTAAATCGTAAAACTTTATATTCTTTAATAATAATAAGTTCTCTGTTTTTTACGCGTGCCTCCGTTCCATGCAACTAAATATGATTAATAAGCATCTTCGTAGCGTGGAAGCAGATATGACAGACGAAGAGGTGGCAAACGGCCCATGGGGAAGACGGGGACCGTTCATTTGCATCCTCATCTTGAATTCTGGTGTGTGTAAAATGATCATATCCAAAGTTGGAGGAAGAATAAGTGTATTGAAGGATGAGTCTAAAAGTTTGAAGTTTGATGTTGCATACGATGTGACATGTCTATATATGTATGGCCATATGGGAGTTTGAATGATTTAGCATCTTATAACCTTAGATGCTCTAAAACAACAGTATACTTTTAAAAGAAACAATTCAGGATATTCTTATTAAGCATCCATTTTGAGATATATTTGATGAGATTAATTAACCCTTTTTGTTCTTATTATACTAATTAAAGAATAGTTTTTGATGCAAGCTAGGCAGGCAGTTGACTACCCTAAATTCAAGGAACCGAAGACTTCCATTACAAGTAATTTAAAGGGGTGGTAAAGGTACCCTAAACTTAAGCTATTAATATACTTTTTTTAAGATTTAGTCGCTAGATTCATACCACTATTTGCCTCCCGCAACCCTATAAATAGGGAACCAAAACAACGACAAGAAGCACCAAATAACTCATTACATACGAATAATTAAACTATGATGGCTCGTTCGATGGTAGCTCATGTTACATTACTACTCGTCGTGTTGATGATGACAACTTTTGTGGAGCCGGCGACTCCACCCGCCACTAAAAATATTGTAGCAAAATGTGAGGACCCGAGCTTCAAACAATGTCACAACTTGGAGCATGTATGTTCGAAGTTTTGTGATAATGGCTGCTATGTTGATTGTCCCTCCTGCAAACCTCTTTGTTACAACTCCACTATACAATCACCACCGCTGGTGATAGACCCTCCCACCCTTTCTCCACCACTACCGCCTACATGGCTCCCTCCTCCACCACCTCAAGGTGCTAAAGCCAAGTGCAAAAGCCAAAACTATCCACAATGTTACGCCACCGAGCATGCATGTCCTCCTACTTGTCCTGGCAAATGTGAGGTTGATTGCGTCACCTGCAAGCCAGTTTGTAGTAAGTGCCTAGTTACACAACTTAATTTATCTTCTTAGTTTAATCTATCTCTAAAGAAAACACCCAAATTAAATCAACGTTTTGCCTCATTTATTAAGCCAGATTATTATTTTTTTAACGGCAAATTTCGATCACTGACGGGGGCATTACCCACCCACCCGATTATCTCCAATCCTCATCAGGAGGAAACTCACCATAGGTGAGAAAACCCTCTGTCCTAGTTTGTAACCCCCATTTATTTATTTTTTTGTTACAAGTGGGATTTGAACCCAAAACCTCCCCTTTATAATGTCTTGTGTACCTCCCCCTAGCCAATTGGGCTACGGATATTTTGATCATTATATTTTGATTATAATCCAAAGTATCACCTAATGGCCGATAATAGTGTGACACTCTCAACTTTTATTTTCATTGTCTATAAGAGTATCGTTAGCATAATTTTCATATATTTACATTGATTTCCGCCTCATAATGTGTATTCTAAACAAAATGAGGAAGCGTAAAAGCAGAAACAAGAGTAGATCAAGTGTAAATTTATAAAAATTATGCTTCCGGGATTGCTCTAGACCACAAAAATGAAAGTTAGGACCACCACTGGTCAAAATGATAGTTTGGATTATTACCGACCAATAAGTCATAGTTTGGATTATTAAAATCCAACTTGGCATTCATTAGTTGTAATTACCATTCAATTAGACGGTTAATGGAACTATTTAGAACTTAGACATGGGGAATATATTATGAATGTGCTACTTAAAAGATTTGAACTTAATACCTTTTCTTACTACTTGTATTTTTTTTCACCACACCACATAGCTCTTTTGTAAATTTAATTACCTTCACAAACATATATACAAATTTAAAAAATTATATAACATATATTAATCTAAAAACAAATGTTTGGCGTAGACCGTCACCCTCCCCGCCTAGGTTCCAGGCTGCCCTTGATTATAGGAAGCAGTGATCTAAATAGTTATGTACGTATATATGCAGGTTGCGATATGCCTGGAGCGGTATGCCAAGATCCCCGTTTCATCGGTGCCGACGGCATCACTTTCTACTTCCATGGAAAGAAGGACAAAGATTTTTGCCTCGTTGCCGACAACAACCTCCACATCAACGCCCACTTCATCGGCAAGAGGAACCAAAACATGGGTCGAGATTTCACTTGGGTTCAATCCATTGGGATCCTCTTCCAAAACCACAAGCTAGAAATCAGTGCCCAAAAGACTTCCATTTGGGATGACTCCGTTGATCGCATCTCCATTACATTTGACGGTAAAAACGTCTTTCTACCCGAAACCGAAGGTTCCAAATGGCAGTCTTCCTCATCCTCAATCACTCGGATCCAAGACACAAACGATGTCGTTGTTGAAGTTGAAAACATGTTCAAGATCACTGCCAAGGTGGTCCCGATCACGAAACAAGAATCCAGAATCCACAAATATGACATAACCGATGACGATTGCTTTGCTCATCTTGATCTAAAGTTCAAGTTCTTCTCGCTGGGTGAGGAGGTGGATGGGGTTTTGGGACAGACTTACAAGAGTGACTATGTGAGTAAGGTGAAAATGGGAGTGTTGATGCCTGTTATGGGAGGAGATAGTAAGTTTATGAGTGCAGATTTACTTGCGACGGATTGTTCAGTCGCTAAGTTTAAGAGTGGTGTCGCGAATGAAGAGGCTGGTTCCAAGTTGAAGTTGCAATTGCCGAGTTTGAGGTGCGAAAGTGGATTGGATGGACGAGGTGTTATATGCAAGAGATAGATTGGTCTTGTTCTTACATACATGTTTCTCTAATTACGCTTTTTAAGTATACTTGTTATGTAAAATAAACAAGTAGCCAAGCTTGGCTCCAGGATCTCGACAAATAAATTAATGAATAGTTTTTGTTTGGATTTGAAACCACTTGCACACACAATCACTGCAGAAAAAAGAAAGAACACACTAGATTTAACGTGATTTTGGCAGTGTGGACTACATGTACGGGTTACAACCAAAATATAATTATTGCTAACTGCCTCATTCGTCATGAGGAATTACAAGTACAAGAGAATATAAATAGATATATGAATTATGATTACATAAACAAACCGGGTGAAAACATAGGCCCAAGCCAACAAGCCTAATCAAGGCTCCATAAACCCAACAATCTTCAACTTGGAGGCTTGATCATCTTCAATTATCATCCGCTAAAACACTTGTATGTCTAGTAATCCTCATAAATCCTTATGGTTGCAGCGGTCTTCTCATAAGTTAACCTGAAGGCCCATTGAAACTTCCCCAAGCTCTAACATATCAGTAATGGAAAAAATTGTTCCTAACTCGCCCTCGATCCCTACCGCTCCCATGGAGACAAACTGTCAGATCTTGAGATGTCATGAGAACAAACAACACTCTTCACTTTAAGCAGGTAATCAATTGGAAGGCTTTAACCACTAGAACATTGGTTCTCTTAACATCCTATCGTATGGTAACTCTACCTAAAGCATAATCCGTACTCCCACTTCCACAAAAACCCTAGACCTATTTGACTAAATCACTCCTACTATGTTCAACCTGAATCTGACATGTGGCTTTGGGTTTATCTCTTGCAAATAAACCCTCTTCTGCCCACTACAATCACGGAATCGGACTTTGGACTTCTTTTGAATTGGGATGGTCTCTCCTCAGACGGTAAATTAACCATGTATAGCGAACCTATCTTTCTTCCTCGAGCGAGAACTAGATTTTCCTTATTAACAACTTTTCACTGCCCATTCCCTAATTTAACCTCATGTCCATGTTCATCCAATTACCCAACTGAAATCAACTGTTTCTTTAAGCTTGGAATCATCGTCATAAATCTTCAAATCCAAGTCACCCATGCCCATAACATTTAGAACATCATTGTTCGCCAATCTTAACCTTCCTTCAGATTCTGCAATGCTTCACTGTTGCGGGTAGCATGAAATGAAGCACCAAAATCCATGACCCATTATTCAACACGGCTCTCTACACTACATATTAATGCATCATCTTCAACATAGTCTTTTGTAGAGTTAACTTGTATCTCTACCCATGAATCAACATTGCTCTCTACCCATGAATCAACACTCCTCTCCATGTTACGATATAGAAAATATAGAACCATAGCCACCAGATGAACAAATACAATGGCCCAAAAGGATGTCTACAGTTTTACACTTTTAGGATGTCTACAATAAATCTTCGACTATATATATTCCTCTGTTAAGCATTTGACAACTTGTACCTAGAAACCATACACCTCAAAACCACTTTTGTATATATACATTATTTGCTGAAATGTAAAAGTTCTCGAAATCTGCCATAGTGCTTTCATCTTCCGTGTTGAGTTTTTTAGGGGCGCTGGTTCGATCCTCAATATTTTAAATTAATCCATTTTTTACGCCAATGTAAAGTCTTTATGTGTTATTTATCTCTCTAATCACTTCATCATCTTCTCTACAACACGAATTATTGGCAACTAAACTATTAATCTATGTTGTTTCTACTTCAAGGAAATTGGTCGATCGATCTATACCACAGTTCCGGAGATTAGGGCAGAAGGGAGATCAAAGTTTCGGAACGGGATGAGAGGAAGGAAACAATAAAATATTTCATAATCAGTTTTAGCTTTCAATTTTGTTTAGCCTCATTCAAATCTCTGTTTTCTCGATCTGGACTCGCATCCATTCATCGATCTTAATTAGATACCAGGTAACACATTTTAATTACGGCCACCACGAGGGCGTCTAATGAGAAATGAGAAGATTACGCGATGATGGTGAATGCATATTATATGAT
>JBCNJP010000024.1:40325419-40341419 GCA_039602395.1 Deinandra increscens subsp. villosa
CTCTATTAGTATAACTATTTAACTACTCTCTATTAGTAGGGGTGTTCAAAACCGAATATCCGAAAATTCGGATATCCGAATTTCGGATATCCGAAAATTCGGATAGTTGATTTATAGTATCCGAATCCGTATCCGAAATTTCGGATATCCGAAATTCGGATATCCGAACTTTCGGATACGGATTCGGATATTTTAACGGATATCCGAAATTTTAAACCATTCTAAGTATATCAAATTTGATCCTTTTCAACTAAACATCTAAACACAGATTCAGATTGAACAAATATTCATATTGATTTGATCATTTTCAAGCAAACCTCTCGTTTCAGATTTCAGCAAAGTAAAGGATATCTATCACGAGATATAGAAACAAATAACTACATATTTGGAATTGAGACAACCATTACAACACTAACCCAAAATTCATGAAACAATTTGATTCATTTTGGAGAGAACTGAGTTTTAAAATAAATAGAACTGAAAAAGGGGACAAAGAAACAAGAATTTGCCCAAGAACAGACTAGCCAAGAGTCGATCATTTCCCTCTGTCAAAAACACATATTTCAATCGGATGCTTGCGAAGATGCTCGGGAGGATCGTTGTCAACCTGTTCCGAATGAAGACGATGTGTTTTAAACTCACAGTGGATCTTGGTGATGCATAGTGCCAACCAAAAACGATGGATGCTTACGATGATCGACTGTTGACTTGTTCCTGAGGGGGCTGTCGATTGGGAGTTAGTGGCCAGAGAGCTAATGCGTCTGCGTTTTCTTGAAGAGGCAGTAAATTGGGAATTAAGGTTCTGAACTTTAATGAAGTGATAAATTTTTTTAGCCTTTCATTTGGGATATACGTTTTTTTGACGGTCAATATCGAAAAATGTTTGGGATATACATATTAATACTCAGATAGTCATCTGCTAATTATTAATATTTAGTATGCATTTGGAATAACATATATGTATATACATATATATTAATTATTTAATAATTTTATAAAATATTTCGGATATTTTCGGATATCCGAATATCCGAAATTTTTCGAAAACACTATCCGAATCCGAATCTGAATTTTCGGATATCCGAAATTCGGATATCCGAATTTTCGGATATCCGAAATTTCGGATATTTTTCGGATACGGATTTTCGGATATTTCGGGTTCGGTTTCGGATTCGGATATTTTTGAACACCCCTATCTATTAGTATAACTATCACAACTTATTCTGAATCATTTTGGTTACACTGCTGAAACCAACATGTTTAAAAAAGAGCAGCTACATGTTTAGAAACAAACTCCCCGCCGCAACGCGCGGGGGGTTTCCGGCTTGTTATTATTATTAAAGAATATAAAGTTTTATGATTTAGTCGTGTTAATTTATAAGCTAACGAGCCAAACTAGATTTTAAAGGTTGTTAGTTTATTTTGGAGAGTATATATTACGAGAGAAGTTAATTAGAACTAGTTGAAGAAAATATGAAGGAAATAATTATTTTAAGGGCAAAATTGATATACCGAAATTTATTTAAGGTTTCTTAAAACTGGAAAAATCACGAAAATGACCAACTTTGACTTTGAAAATTAAATATTGACCATCTAAATTTAGACTTCACCAAAATGTCCAAACCATTGGGACACTGACAAATCACCACTCTCGACTAAAAAAATTCACGAAGGTTTCAATGTGGAATTGACACGTGTGATATTCTGACATTCCGGCTAATAGTTGGACCCCACCTTAGACCAATTAAAAGTTGACAACTCTATATTCCTGCAACCCGCTAGGCTCCCCACCGAAGTACCCAAAGCTGACACGTGTCCCTGTATAATACCTGTTGAGGGTGTATTTTCAGGATGCTCACAGGAAACTCAGATAGATCAGGAATCCTACTACATTCTGGGAATCCCACTTGTCCAGGTATCCTGATTTATTTTATTCGACTAACCCTTGTAATTGCCACTTGTTTATTTGACCCAGGTACCGTTGAGTCATCAACTACCTCCGAAATACATGCTCCAGCTAGTGAACAACGTGGACCAAGTGGACGAGTGCAGCTCTAACGGTGAAAGTAGTTGGAGGATAGGATCCCGGGAATCCCGGATTGTTTGTTATTCATGTATTCATTATATAATTGAGGACTCGGTCGATTTAGAAACACACAACACCAATACAATTTAGCTCTGATAGCATACAATCATTGTAACACTTAGCATCGATCGATCGATCAATCCTCAAAAGCATTGTACTTTTCAATTTCTTATCAATAATATCGTGAGGAAGCAGGCTCTTCAGGCCGGCTCCCGAGGTTTTTTTGCTAGGATTCCTATAGGCAACTCGAAGGATCCTGGATTTTTCCCTCGTTACATCTTTGTGTTCATTTCTACATTTTAAACATATTGACATCCTAATCAAAAGCACACTACCTCACATTCTAAGTTTGGAATAGGAAGTCACTTTGTTGATTTTTGACCAAAACAGTTTGGTGTCCACCGTGGGACAAGTGGTGCTTCATCCTACAAAAATTCCATTCTTCATTCACCCCATTTGATCTACAATCCGAAAATGTCGACCCAACAATAATCTGTTTCGGCCTTTGTGTCATCCTCCATTCCTCCTCTTCCTTCTGCTCCAGAAAGCCAGAAGAAAACCAATGATCGAAAGAAGAAAGTGAATGAACAGCTGAGAAAAACTTATTATCCAGTGTTCATGGTATCCCAGGTTCAATCTGTTGATCCTGTTATTACTAACAATGATTTGTTTACTTTGATCAAGTAGGTGAAAAATCAGATGGATCAACAAGAGAAGACCAACCATATGGTGATGAAGGAAATTGAGGAGCTTAAGAAGTCTAAAAAACCTGTGGAGGAGCAAAGTCCCCTTATTTCCCATGCATTTTGACTTTAACGCCTCAGGATCCTCAGATCTGACTCGCTACAATTACAAATCGGCAGCAGGCTTCACTACAGCCCCTACGATGACTTCCTAGGACGCTTGATATGCAAATATTACTGCCGGATTCCCAGGAGTTGTTCCACCAGAATCCTCGCAGCCACGCTGGGATCCTTGGACTCCATTATCATTGGGATCCTTGGCTGCACCATCTCAAGGATATCCGTTTCCTGCTGGGAACCCAGGCCAGAACTCCCAGGGATATCAACATTCTAACCTTTTTGTTTTTGCAGGAGCCTTCAGGACCAGCTCCTCAGAAGTACATGATGGTGACTTCATCCTCATGCAGACAGCAGCTACTACGGAGCCGAGCATCCCAATAATTATAGACATGACCCCAGGATCCCAATCCAGAATCCTGGCCCAAGTAATGTGCCCAACTCAGTTCCTATAACTTCTAACTAGGATGCACCTTATGATGCAGGTATTCATCCAAGTATTGCCAGGGAGCTCCAGAAGTTGAAATAGATGATCTCAAGTGTTCGTGGAATCCTGAAGCCTATTCCTGAGGTTTCCTTGGAAAGCCACAAGATTTCAAGGTTCATTTGGCCGATTTCTCAAGTTGAGATTCCGAAGCGTTTCTAGATTCCCAACATGAAACTTTATGATGGAATCACGGATCTTGAAGAACATGTGGCACATTACAGGGAGCGCATGGAAATCAATCCCATTCCAATAGAAATCAAGGAAGCCTGTCTGTGCAAAGGATTTGGTTCAACCTTAACATGAACAACCATGAAATGGCTACTGAGCATCCCTCCTAATACTATTACATCATTTTCTCATCTAGTTATCCTGTTTAACAATCAATTTTCTTGCAGCAGAACCTTTGAGAAGTTCACAGTTGACCTATATCGAGTAGTCCAGAAGCCCGGCGAGCCGCTCAGAGAATACATCGCCATATTTGTACGAGAATCCCTTAAAATTCCTCACCTGGATATGGCGGCAGATGTTGAGGCCTTTAAAATGGGGCTCTCTAAGGATTCAAGTTTTTGTGATGACCTTGTCATGACTCCTTGCAAGAACCTTGACGAAGTGCGCAGCAGGGCCTTGAGATTTATCCGTTTGGAAGATGACAAAAAGATCCACCAAAGGCTGGATAATTCTAAATATGATCCTAACAGTAAGAAGTCGGAATCCCCCGAGAAGCCGTATAGATCCCGACCGTATTCCAAACATGACAACCAAAAACTCAATTTTGTGTACCAAGACGATGACGAGGAGGAGTATCCTAAGGTATCTGAGTATTGTTTTCTATTGATATTGGTGGCTTAATGTGTGCAATGCAGGATCTTGGTGAAAAGGCAAGATGGCCTAGAAATAATGATAAGCAGGGATCCTGGAAAGACAAAACCAGGTGGTGTGCTTACCACAAGGATTTCGGCTACCTAACAGACGAATGCATAGCACTCCGGAAGGAAATTAAATCATCTACATACTCAGTAAGGGTATCTTAAAGAGTTGATAGGCAGAAAGAAGATTAAGACTCAGGAAGCAGACAAGGTTCCTCAGAGAGTAGCTTCTCCACCTTAGGATGCTCAAATAATCAACTTCATATCAGGAGGCTCAGACATCTGTGGCACTTCCTATTCCTCAGCCAAGAAACATGCTAAGGAATCCAAATCCGAATAGGGTGACAGACCTGTCCGGACAACCACCCTAACTCAAGACAAACGCATATCCTTCGACGAGAGCGACCATTCTCATGTTCAAGATCCCCATCATGATAGTCTTGTGGTTACTTTATATATTGCTAACCATTTTGTTCGCAGGATCCTGATTGATAATGGAAGCTCAGTAAACATAATCCGTCTTGATGTGCAAAAAAAGATGGGGATCCCAGAAACTGAAATAGTTGCAAGATCCTCAGTCCTGGTCGGCTTCAGTGGTGAAAATAAAAGCACTGTTAGGGATATCGGGCTACCAGTTACATAGAGTGGGTAAACTCTATGCAAAAATTTTGTGTTATAGATAATCTCTCTTGTTGCAATATAATTCTTGGCAGGTCATGGATACATGAGATGAAAGCGGTCCCTTCAACTTATCATCAATGCATCAAGCTTCCCACACCTTGGGGAGTTGTAAGGATTGAAAGCGATCAGCAGGAAGCCAAGAACTACTATTCAACTTCAATGAAGAACACCACCAAGATGACAAAGGGATAGCAATTACAGAAAAGAGCATTTGAAGTACAGTAGGACAGGGAGCTTGATGTCAAAGAAGTCATTCTAGACGTTGAGAATCCTGAAATCAAGGTGCTCGTCGGGACATGCATCCCAGCGGATGTTGAACAATAATTGGTTCGGCTCCTGAAAGGCAGAACCTTAACTTTTTCTTAGAAGCATGAGGATAGGACATGTATCCCTAAACATGTTATTACTCATAAACTTGGTTTGGATCATTCTTTCAGACCCATACAACAAAAGAGGAGAAAGTTCACTCCCGAGAAGAATATTATCATCCAGGAAGAAGTCGACAAGCTTCTCAAAACTAAGATGATCAGAGAAGTCAAATATCCCAAATGGTTAGCAAATGTGGTGGTGGTCCAAAAGAAGAATGGAAAGTGGAGAGTTTGTGTTGACTACACAGACTTGAATAAGGCTTGTCCTAAGGACCCTTTTCCACTTCTCTTTATTGATGCAATGGTGGATGCCACAGCCGAACACGAGATGCTGACATTCATGGATGCCTCAGCAGGATTCCAACAAATCCAGATGGATACATGTGACCAGGAGCATACAACTTTTATGACTCCGACATGTATCTATTGTTATACTGCTAAGCCTTTTGGTTTAAGAAGTGCAGATGCCACCTATCAATGGCTTGTCAATATGATATTCAAAGAACAACTGGGGGACACGATGGAGGTCTACATAGATGACATGGTGGTGAAATCCAAAAAGTCAAAAGATCATGCCAGGGATCTCCAAACTGCCTTTGACATTCTTGATAAATATAACATGAAGCTCAATCCCTCCAAGTGCCACTTTGGAGTGCGAGCCAGAAAATTTTTAGGCTACATGGTAACTGAAAGAGGCATTGAAAGAAGCCCCGAGCAGATTAAAGCTATCTTGAATTTGAAGTCCCCATTAAATATAAAGGAGGTATAAAGGTTGACAGAAAGAATCGCAGCACTTAACAGGTTCATCTCAAGATCCTCAGAACAAAACAAGGATTTCTACGATATCCTGAGGAAAAACAAGAGGTTTGAATGGACTGAGAAGCACGAAGAAGCCTTGAGATGCTTAAAAGATTATCTGTCAGCAGCACCATTGCTAATGAAACCCGAAGACGGTGAGCCGCTGTATTTATACCTTGCTGTATCCGGAAGCTCAGTCAGTGCAATCTTAATAAAAGTCCATCAAGGTCAGCAGCATCCGGTATATTATGTAAGTAAAACTCTGCTAGATGCATAATCCAGGTATTCCAACCTTGAAAAATTAATTCTAGCTCTTATAGTGGCTTCCACTAAACTTAGACATTATTTTAAAACCCATATTATAATTGTAAAATCTATCAATCCTATTAAGGCAGTTCTCAGGAAACCAGAGATGTCAGGTAGGATGGCTAAATGGGTAGTCAAGTTAAGTGCCTATGACATCAAGTATGAGCCAAGGACAACAATCAAGTCTCAAGCCTTGGCTGACTTTGTGGCTGATTTCAGCAGTGACATAGAATAAGAAGTTGATAAGGAAGTCTAGCATCTTGAGAAGCTTGAAGAAGATTGGATTCTTCACACTGATGGCTCCTCAAATGTTAGAGGAACAAGGGGACATAATACCACTATCCATATCTTGTGAATCCCAGGCTACCAACGACGAAGCTGAGTATGAAGCTTTGATTGCTGGGTTGCAATTGGCTATAGATATGGGCATCCGGTGTATTCAAGTATTTGTTGATTCCCTTCTATTGACTAACCAGTTTAATGGCTCTTATGTAGTGAGAGGGGAGAATCTAATCAAATACCTTGACATTGTTAAAAAATTATCTTTGCATTTCAAAAATTTTAACATTACGCGGGTTCCAAGAGAAGATAATTCAGAAGTCGATGCTTTAGAAAATCTGGCTTCATCACTCAGAATCCCTAAAGATATCAAGATTCGTATAACACACATCATGACGCCGGCAATAGCTCAATAGGAAGCTCACTCGATTGATGACGGTGAAGAAGCAGATGTTGGAATCCCAAGGATATTCAGAAATCCTAGACTTATCCAATCATAAAAAAATCTTAAAGATGGGGAGATTCCTAAGGGTGAAAATCCTAGGGCTTTTCGCACCAAGGTAATACCTTACTTTATCCTAGATAACATAATATAGAGAAAATCTCTTGCAGGTGTGTACTTGAGGTGCCTAGAGAAATCAGAAGCTCTTAAGGTGCTTGAAGACATTCACAGTGGAGACTGCGGAAACCACACTAGGGGCAGAGCACTCTTCTCCTAGATTCTTATAGTTGGCTACTATTAGCCTACTATGAAGATGGATGCCATGAGCTTCTCACAAAAGCGCGATGTCTGCCAAAGGCATGACAATATTCTGCATCAACCAGCTGAGCATCTACACCCTATAGTATCACCATGGCCATTCATGATGTGGGGCATGGATATTGTAGCTAAGTTGCCCAAGACTCCTGGAAGGAAAGTATTTATGCTCGTAATGACAGACTATTTCTCCAAGTGGATTGAAGTAGAAGCCTATGTGCAGGTAAGAGAGAAAGAGGTGATATCCTTCATTAAGAGAAATATTCTCACCAGATTTGGGATTCCGGCATAGCTCATATATGACAACGGTTCTCAATTTATTGGCAAAAGATCAACAATTTTTTGTGCAAAGGGTGGCAAAGTTTTACAACAGAAATACCAGGTTAAAAATATTTCAAGTGGAAGACTTGGTGTTAAGGAAGGCATTTCAAAATACTACCAATCCAGTCGATGGGAAATTGGCACCCAAGTGGGAAGGCCCATACTTGATAGATTCTGAAGAAGGAAAAGGGGCGTACCGCTTGTTGAACATGGAAGCAGAACCCCTGCCAAGAGCCTGGAATTCCATCCACCTCAAGGCCTACTTTATGTGAGAATCCCATAGGAATCCTAAGGATACTCGACGCCTAAATACTACAAGGTATGTATACTAATTCGATTTCAATATTATTCTTATTATTCCCATCATATGATACTGATTTAAGCACCGGGGTGGTGTTAGCTAAGCTAACACCCACCCCTCACCAAGTGTTGAGTGTTTTGTAGATTTTGAGAATCCTAAGTACTTTGGGTATATCCCTAGTTAGAGGTTGGCCACCTCTCCTACGTTTAAGGTTTCCTGCATACCTTCTAAGGTTTGAGAGGCTGAGTCCTCTCCCAAGTTTAGGTAATCGCCAGTAGCGCACGACCCTCGCCAGAAGCGCACGTTGTCCACTAGTATGCTCAAGATGGCCAGACCAGCCCATCTTATGGGTGGCTGACAATCTTGTCATTGTAGGTTGCATGTCACTTACGTACGAGTATATCCCCAGATGGCTTAGTCCCAATTATATAAGGGCTTGACCCCAGTATTGGCTTAGTCCCAAGTAAATAAGGGCTTGTCTCCAGATTTGGCTAAGTCCAAAGAATCCCGGGTTTATCCCCAGCGTATTTCTAAATCTATTATCCTGTTTTCAGAAAAATTTCCTTTGGCCTCTGGCCAGGAACCATATTTAACTCTTTTCAAGATCCGAAGGCAGGATGCCAAGATGAATCAACGAGATAGATTTTCAGGATTCCTGCTAGGATCCTAAATGAGACAAAGAAAGCAATAGCGGCTTGAATTAAGGAATCGGCCAAGGTAAAATTCGAAGGTCAGATGATTCATGTTTTTATCACTTAATTTAAGACTTTGACCTATTTAACCATTAAATCTCAAATGATTTTCAAACATGCAAGTGTTTTTTTAAGATTCTTGACAAAATTTTATAACAAGTCCTATATGCAAAATTTTAAATACAAAACACAACGTGTGAAGCCGGAAGATAATCATATTATTGAACATACGGGAACGAGTTTTGAACTCTCCAAGGTTCGTCCTGAAAACCTCAGGATCTCTCTGCTTGGGAAGCTCAGAGGTAAAAAGTTATTAGGAATCCTGGCTTCGTCTTGTAAAATGCAAGATCCCTCCACAAGGATCCCTACCATTGTCTATTGCTGTTTGTTACTTGTTTCTTACAGGAATCACAAAAAGTAAAAAAGTTTTACAACCACCACCATTCAAACATAAAAACCTAAATAAAATAGGCTCAGACCGTTGTATTATCCCCATCGCCCATTGCCTTCCTTTCCTTCACCGACTTCTCACCCTCCTCAGGCTTCTTACCATTGCCAAGCTCCTGCACATAAGCCCTAGTCACCGCCATCGGGGATTCCGGAATCGTCTTCGAGGAGCATCCATCGGTCCCATCCTTCCCTGTTCCAGCCACACCTCCATCACATCCTCCCAACGATTCCATAATGGCCTTCCAGCCCGCAACATCCCAGCCAGGCACCTTGAAGCCAGCCTCTTCAGCCTCGCCCGCCATTTGGATTTTGCACTCCAGGACGCTCCGGGCAGCCGAAAGTTGGCCTATCTTAGCATCAGTGGCCATCTTGACTTCCAAGGTCAGGAGTTGCTCAATGAGCTTATGCTCGTAGAACAGGGTCTTACCCTAGGCGATGTTAGCTTGGGCCTGGATCTTTACCTCAGCCTCGACCAGCTTCCTCTCCATGTCCATGGCCTGGGTGCTCAGCTTCTCGATGCCCTGCACAAGAAAACATGAATCCTGATTAGTAGCTGCAACAGGTATAAAACTAATGTGTGTATTTGTTGAGCTTCTTACCAGGTTAACCATGGTCTGCATCGAGAGAACCTTGTTACTAACTTCGGAAGGAACAAGACCTTTGAAGGTCTCCAAGTACACTAGGGCTTCAGCAATCTTTCGCTTCTTGGAACCTGAGACCTTGGGGGCCGGCTGACAGGTGGCTTGAAGGTAGTAGGCTGCTCCAGTTGCTCCTTATTGACGTTAAGCAGGTTATCAAGGTCCTTTAGGGAGAACGAAGAGCTGCACTTGGGGGCTGCAATAAAATCAGATTATCAGTGTTCGGGATTCTCAAGTAAATGTGTAGTTCAGGATCCTGTGAGAACTTACTAGACATCTCAGAAATGTGATCGGCTGAATAGTTGTGTTTGCTGGCAGTTGCTTCGAGGACCAGGGCTCTTTCAGTGGCAGGAATCTGGTGGAGTGCTTCAAGCTTCTTGGGATCCGGGTGTGACTTGATGAGATTCTCAAATTTGGGTGCTGCAAAAAAACAATAAAGAAGTTAAACACAGACCAAGGATTTAGTTACAAAAGAGAAGTTAATATATTACACTTATCAACCCACTTCAATGGCAACTATTTACCTCCAGGAATCGAGTCACGCTTCACGAAGAAGAAACGCTTCTTCCAATCATGATCATTACGGGAAGCTCGGTGAATCAACTGAGAAGTGGAGGTGCGAGCCTTCAAGAAAGATCGGCTGCAGCCGTGGGTTCTGAGTTGGTAGGCTTCAAAGATTTCAGGAATCCCAATTTCTAGGTTCCGTGTTTGATTCAGTTGGTCCAAAGAATACAGAATGCGCCAAACCATAGGCATGGTTTGGGCGTAGCTTAATCGAGTGGTTTTGAAGAACTGGGTAACCAGCTCCGGAAAGGGGAATGTCATACCAAGCAAGAAGGGGTAGTACATAAAACAAACCCAAGTGGTGAAGGTGAAATCGGACTTAACTCTAGAATCGTAAGGTCGGAAAATCGTTCCCGGAGGAAAGATACCAGAAACTTTCAGATCATGGATGTCGCCATCATCAAATGTGCACGTTTCCTCCTCGCCGGGGACTATGTAGCCCTGATCGTGGAAATCCTCGATCGTCGGGTAGTTTAGCGAAGAAGAAGAACGAGTGCTTTTCTTGGCCATGGCCGAAAAAATAGAAGGAAAATGCAGGAGAGAATAGAAACTGACCTGGAATATCGGAGAAGCTTGAGAGGGTTTCCGAAGAAGATGAAGGTTAAATGAATTCGGAATCTTGTATTTAAAGAGAAAACAATGATGACCATCACATCACTCGAACGCCGTAAAAACCGTCCCATCCTAACTGTTTTTACCGTGATCACGACGTGAAATCGACATCTTTTGAAATTTGACAGCTGTTGAGCTTATCTCCAACTGTCGAAATTCAAGGGGCAATTGTTGAGGGTGTATTTTCAGGATGCTCACAGGAAGATCAAATAGATTAGGAATCTTACTGCAGTCTGGGAATCCCACTTGTCCAGGTATCCTGATTTATTTTATTCGACTAACCCTTGTAATTGTCACGTGTTTATTTGACACAGGTACCGTTGAGTCATCAACTACCTCCAAAATACATGCCCCAGCTAATGAAGAACGTGGACCAAGTGCGCGAGTGCAGCTCTAACGGTCAAAGTAGTTGGAGGATATGATCCCGGGAATCCCGGATTGTTTGTTATTCATGTATTAATTATATAATCGAGGACTCGATCGATTTTGGAACACACAACACCAATACACTTTAGCTCTGATAGCATACAATCATTGTAACACTTAGCATCGATCGATCAATCCTCTAAAATCATTGTACTTTTTAATTTCGTATCAATAATATTATGAGGAAGCAGGCTCTTCAGGCCGGCTCCCGAGGTTTTTTTGCTAGGATTCCTAGAGGCAACTCGAAGGATCCTGGATTTTTTCCTCGTTACATCTTTGTGTTCATTTCTACATTTTAAACATATTGACATCCTAATCAAAAGCACACTACCTCACATTCTAAGTTTGGAACACGAAGTCACTTTGATGATTTTAACCAAAACAATACCCAAATGTAATGTCGTCTAAATACACTTCAGCCGGCTAAACTCAGCCGGCTGAGCCGATGACTAAATATAGTCGGCATGCAGGCACCCTCTCAGGTGGTAGAAGGCTAATTTTTGCCGTTTTGTGCAATCTTCCATACATAGGTTTGTTATGTTACAGAGAACCATAATCTTGAGCCCTACCTCCAAACAAACCGGTGAACTTTATATGTTTTATACAATTTCGTGTGTTTACGTTGTAATTTATGTGGGTGGGAGATGGGTAATTAATAATGGTTCATTTGATTATCAACCTTATCACTGTACTAAACGTATTTTATGTTATAATTTTGGAATGAGTTTTTTTGGATATTCAAAAGCTGATTTCTGAATCGTCACTCACTAGCAATATATCAAGGATTTCTTATAAAATGTCAACTTTTACAGATCCTATTGATATAGTTGATGATCATGATGTTAAAATATTTTTTAAAATGATACAACAAAGTCCTGGTGTGGTCTACACAGTTTATGTTGTTGAGGAACCAAGTGTTGGTTCCTCAACAACACACTAAAAATAAGGAGGAAATTCCTGATTTAAACAATCCAGTCCTTATTTAATGGCCAGAATCTCTTAATCTTTGTGGGAAGCCAGTTAGTGTTTTTAAAGCCATCCCAATGCACCCGTCTTTTCCACATATTGTTGGCAAAGTTAAGAAACAGATTTTTGCCAATGCACGTGTTTATGAAGGAGCTATTTTTATGGATAAGGATGAGTTGAAGTTACAGGTTGGATTAATGTGTGTTGAAGATTCATTCCAGATGGCTGATGGCAGGGGGTAGAAGGGGTGCACGTAATACGCAAAAAAAAAGGGGGTTTTGGTATTAAGGCTCTGATTACGATATTTGTGAATATAATTTCTTGATTAATGACAAATAATACACCACTATATATAGTTACACAAGTTACATAATACCCCCTATACAAATCACCTGAGTTGATTGTTAGGATTCTTGATGTACATGAAGTTAAGCATTGACAATATCTAACTCATTAATGTTATACCACCACTACATACTTAGTACATATCAAAAGTCGCCTGTACATAACAAGGCAATGCATTTACACTTAAAACATTACTGCTTAACTATTTGTATAAAAACATAAGATCTAAGCCATTGCATTTACACCTCATTCAATGCTGCTAAACTATTTGTGCTGGTGGTCTTTTACGAAAAGTAAAGTCTATTAGCTTGCATCCTAAATGACCTATTATCTTGCATACAAAACTACTTCTTTCACACCTAAACCATTGTTGCTGCATACTTATTCATACGACACCGCTCCTTGTTAATTGCCAAAAGAAGGCAGTTGTTATGCATTGACATGTTCCTAATCAGCCTTCTCTTTTGTCCTTTTTGCTGTTTTGTTTTTTCTTCTATATGTTTGTTAAGAAGTTAGATTTATTGACATTTAGTTCCTAGGCATGTGTATTAATGGTAAGCAGTTATGTATACCTGGAGAGTCATGAGCACTCTTGATTGTTTTGCTACAGGTGTGGATGGATGGATGATTGAACTTGATCATGATTGAAGGATGGCTGGATCTTCATCTGTAACTACAAAAAATCATTTGTAACAATCGTTCGTCTATGAGTATGATCCAACCAATCTAAAGAATTTTAAAACTTTACCATTATTAATAAACTATGGTAGGTTTTTAATATTGAATGCTTATTTTAGAGTGGGAGATAATTTGTTTACTTATAAATGTTTGGGTAGACAAATGGATTTCTTGCACTAACAATAATAATACCATATATCAGAACATGTGATCGACATCAACATGTGTACAAAAGGAATTCAATAAGAGTCAAAAATTATGTTACTAAAATTATCCGGGTATAGTTTCAAAATCAACACAATTAACTTCTAGCATGGATTTGATGGATTTGAAAAATGAAACCTGATGCAGTTAAATTGATTTTTGAAATCAACTATATTTCACGCCTAAACTAATATGTCAAACTAAAAAGACAGACCTCTTTGTTACTCCACAGAAGGTACCAAAGAGGAGTATGTATCAGCTTGTTATATGTATCATGTTGTTAACTAGATTTTAAGCCCGCGCGTTGCTGCGAGTTTTTTTATAATGATTAATACAGCTTAGGAGTGAGGTTATAATGAGAAGTTAGGTGAAAATAAGAAGGATAAGAAGCATTCTCATCCGTTAGATCTGATGATTAATGGCTCAGATTTAATCCCTTAATTAAAACTCAAAAATAAATGGTCAGGTACACGGAGGGGTAATTTGGTCAAATCGCCCCTTTTTCTCTTTCTCCCCAATTATTAAAACCTTCATAACTTTTTCATACGATATTATTTTTTTATAAAAATTACACCATAAAAACAAGCGTTTTTTTATCTTTAAAACTCATACCATATTGCTATATAAAAAATAAAATAAAAAAATTATGTCAATGACGTGAACATATGACACAACGACCTGAACATATGACACAATTGACCTGAACATATAACACAATAACACAACGACTTGAACATATGACACAATGACCTGAACATTGTTCAGATCATTGTGTCATTGTGAATAAATTATGAATATTTACATTGTATAAAATTAATAATAATAATAATAGTAATAATAATAATAATTAATAATAATAATAATAATAATAATAATAATAATAATAATAATAATAGTAATAATAATTAGAATAAACAAAAATAAAGAGTGAGGTTATAATGAGAAGTTAGGTGTCATTGTGTCATATGTTCAAGTCGTTGTGTCATTGTGTTATATGTTCAGGTCGTTGTGTTATATGTTCAGCTCATTCACAAATTTTTATATATATATATATAGCAATATTGTATGGGTTTTAAAAATAAAAAAACGCTTGTTTTTATGGTGAAATTTTTATAAAAAAATAATATCGTATGTAAAAGTTATAAACGTTTTAATAATTGGGGGGAAAGTAAAAAATATGCATGTTTCCAGATTTACCATCCTTCTTATCCTTCTTATTTTGCATAAACTTCTTACGTGAACTTCTCTCTACAGCTTAGATACTTCTTTGTTCATTTAAGATGGAAAACCATTGTAACAACCCGAATTCCGCGGCTTTTTAATTTCCGTAAATTTTGTGTAAACTTAACTTGGGGTTTAATAGAAAACCTATATTTGCTAGAACATTGCATAAATAAGTTATAATGTGAGGGTTACATGTGAAACTAGCCATATTATGTTAACAATTGAAAAGAGTTAGAAGTGGAGGGACTAAAGTTGCAACTTGTGCAAACTAGTTTAGAGAAAAGGGCTGGAAACAAGAGGAGATCGACATCTCCTCCTGCTGATCGAACCCAAGCCCCCCTCCACCTCTTGAACTCGAAATTCTGGCTTCCCCCTCTTGAGACCTGCGATTTTGTGCATGTGTGTGGATTTGGAAGGGAAATCCTTGAGTCCTACTATCTAATTGACCAAGTAAGTGTAACCCCCACCTTAATGCATGTGTAGGAACTTGGAAATTGATGTGTAGATCATGAAATTGATGGGTTCTGCTTGCTATATGCTGAAATTGTGATGCTTGTACACGTGTAGATATTGTATTAGGAGGGCTAGCCTCCCAATTTGGTGATTAGCCCATGAATTGCGAAAAACCCAATTGGGGGTTCATAGACAATGAGCTAAATTGTGTGTATATATATGAATTTCCTGTGAACATTGTGTGTTATTACATGTATGGGACTTGAATCTCACTTAATAGAGGTGAGATGGTGATTAGCGAACATGAAAACCAAGTTAGGACTAATAACATGTATTATGCCTACAATGTGTTTGATGAAATGCTTGAGTGAGAATTCTTTGACCATAATTGAGAGATCTCCATGTATGATGGTTAGGAAACCCTAGAGTCCATGTAGAGGTTAATCTCATGATGAAATTGAGATGTATAACGGTAAAAGCATGAAATTTAAGTAAAAAGGCTTGAATGGTAAACTTTGTGTGAATTGGGGTTTTGCATGATGTTAGATTCGTGAAATTGGTTGATGTCACCATGATTGGGTGCTAACGTGTAATTGATGCCATGATTGTGAAATTACACGTTATGAATATGGGTCTTGACTAGTTAATGACCATGTAGGCAATCAAGGCTTTGAGGGAGGTAACCAAGCATACGCTAG
>JBCNJP010000024.1:40341919-40374919 GCA_039602395.1 Deinandra increscens subsp. villosa
TGACGCGTATTTTTGAGCGTCATAAAGTTTCTGTCATAAAGAAAAGTAAAAAAACACGGAGTGCAAATTTATACTGCGCGTCATCTACAAACTGTCATCTTATGTTTTTATTTCCCCCTAAATTTTTACCCAAAATTTTCATTCCCGCCATGGCTAAGTTTTTGCCCTATTACTCCCGCTTGCACAAAAAATACTCCCGCTCACACAAAAAATGTATTCGCTCCACATCTCCATATCATCTCCATCAAAGAAAGCCCTAAATCCATCTCAGCTCTGCTCCTCAAAAAAAATGTATTCACTCCAAAAAAAAAATGTATTCACTCCACTGCCGGCTCATCCCGTCGCTACCGTGATGGAGCACAAAATTACCTAATCGCTACCGCACTACTAGAAAAATCTCACCCGCTTACGAAATCACCTCCTCGCTCATAAAAATCTTCACCCGCTCATAAAAAATTAGGGCTATTCGTTTCATCCTCATCCTCCTAATCGAAGAATCTGTCTATTCCAGTAATTGAAATAATTGAACCATCTTGGTAACTTGGGGAACAAATAACACGCTTCATCCGCACATAAAAAATTAGTGCTATTCGCTTCATCCGTATCCTTAAGGCGCCGGTGCCGGCTGTGAATTCAGGAAGCCTCCTATTTCAAGGAAGCGGTCGTCTACACCCTACGATCGTCCGCCACCGAAGACTACTGCTAATAGTGAATCTCACGAGTCTCAAGAATACTGCGATCGTTTTTTTCCCAATCAGAATCTTCACTCGCCGACGAGTATCATTACTGGAATAGATAGATTTCTTCTAGCAATCTTGGTAACTCACAATGCCGATGACACAAACACATTAACATATATGTTTATGTTTTGTAGCGAATTAGGCTTTTGTTTCTGTTCGATGAATATTTGCATTTAGAATTAATGTATGTTAAGATGAATCCAATTGTTTGTTATAATTAGGTGTCACGATCTTACAGCAAGCTCTTTCCATAAAATCCATAGATAGAGACTGCTTTTCGAATTTAGTTTCAGTAGTTACATTGAAGCAAACATTCTGATTATGTGTTTTAGCTTATAGCATCTAAGAATACTTTCCATTGAGTGATTTAACCACTTGATTCTGTGTAATTGATGCAATTTTATGGCTTAGTCTAAATCGATGATTTTTGTAGCTAGTTCATGATTCTCTTGGTGTTAAGAATATATTGGAAGGAACAAGGGCCATTAAATTATGTTAATTTTGATCAAACATGTAAAGAAGCAAAGAACAACTAATATAATTGGGAGGGGGTGGGGGGGGGGGGGATTGCTAACTAAAGGATTAAAAGTTCAATTTTGGTTTATTTGAATATCTTTTCTTGAGTTTATAAGAGTGCAGGTTTGGATTAAAAGTTCAATTGCTAACTAAAGGATTAAAAGTTCAATATAATGTGCAGGTTCTCTGATGCAGATCTAGACGAACCCAACCCGAGCCCGTCCGGAAATCAGAGACCCGTTCCCATCGGGTAGAAGATTTTCATATATCTCCTTTTTAAATATTTTTATTTAATTATTTAGTTTCCTTATTTTATGTTTTCTTGTTGGTCAAGTTTTTTATCTATTTAAAGACTTTTGTAATTCATAATTTGGAGGTTGATTTGATGAAATAAAGTATTTCGTTTGGAGGTATTTTCCAAGCTTTCTAGAAGCCGGTTTTGGCATCTAGGGTTTCTAGCACCAGGTTTTGGGCTAGGTTTTCATTCCTTGACATAGATCAAGGGTTTTCTATCCGCTTCCGCTATCAAGTGGCATCAGAGCCATGGATCGGAGGAACTACCGTGACCATCGACGTAGATTCGCCGCCGGAGGCAACGACGACTATCACCGTGACCTCCGAGATGTAGAAGAAATCAAGATATTGCAACAACGAGTTCGTGAACTAGAGTTGCCTTCGTTCTATGAAGGCGGGCCCAGATATGATGAAGACGGACTTGAACCAGACGTGGAAGAATGTTTATTGATCCAAACGCTTTTGTGTTGGGTTACTCTTCATTCGCCCGCATCTGCGCAAGCTGCGCCACCCGCGTCATCTATTTTCCCGTCTGCACATTCCGCTCCCACGCCGTACGTGCCCGCTATTGTAGCAACTAATGTCCCGCCCGCGTACAATCTTGCGCCGAAAGGTAATGAATTTTTCGTCATGGGTGATTTGAATAATTTTTTGATGCAAGTAAATTCTATGTGCTTGGAGTTTGCGATAAAATTGGTGACGTCAGATGCAAGATTTATGGGTAAAATTTGTGGCGCTATTAGATATAATTTTACTAAATCAATTGAAGCACAACAAGTTTTGGTTGACTCCATTTTTGTTGGCCGTGATTTTTTGCGTTCATCTCATAAGGAATTGAGATTGAATTGGGATCCAAGAAAAAATACGAGTAGCTCATTTGAATATTTTGGGATGATCATCAAATTTGGGTTACTAAAATTGATGCACATACTAAAACTGATGCATATACTAAAATTGCGATTTTCAAGTCCGAATAATGTTTTTGTGCATGAGGATCAAGTTCTTAATGGTGTGTTGGCTAAACATGGTGTCCGTTCTAAAAATAGTTTTGATTTCTTCGACGTTCTCAAGACTCGAGGACGAGTCTTTTTCGAAGAGGGGGGGAAGGATGCGGGGAAACCGAACAACCCAATAGACCCAGGACCCGCCGGTCCATATTGTATTTGCTTGAAGCCAACCCGAGCGACATGTGAAGAAAAATATGAAGTGATTCTGTTCGATCCAGGTGGAGCCAACGGGTTTTGTCGGGCGTTAAAACTCGAGGACGAGTTTTTCGAAGAGGGGGAGAATGATGCAGATCTAGACGAACCCAACCCGAGCCCGTCCGGAAATCAGAGACCCGTTCCCATCGGGTAGAAGATTTTCATATATCTCCTTTTTAAATATTTTTATTTAATTATTTAGTTTCCTTATTTTATGTTTTCTTGTTGGTCAAGTTTTTTTATCTATTTAAAGACTTTTGTAATTCATAATTTGGAGGTTGATTTGATGAAATAAAGTATTTCGTTTGGAGGTATTTTCCAAGCTTTCTAGAAGCCGGTTTTGGCATCTAGGGTTTCTAGCACCAGGTTTTGGGCTAGATTTTCATTCCTTGACATAGATCAAGGGTTTTCTATCCGCTTCCGCTATCATTCTCATTGCTACAACATCTACTGATGGAAAATGCTGAGTATGCTCGACTTTTATTAAAGAAGTTGATGTAGGGTATGTGTACAATATTTCAAGGACTTCAAAATTCGGAGAGGTATGGTGTCCATCATATTTTTGTTATGATGAACCAGACCATAATTCAATGATATACTCTGCTGACCAAATTGGACCATCTCCTTAAGCTCAAAGTGTAGTACTGTGTGATCTGCCTCTTCGTGATGTGGGTCAGCATCCTCTCTACCATTCTGCCTTGTTTTTTTAGTTCTTTTTATTTAAATGGTCATAAACAATTTCTTTCAGGTTCTGTTTGTCTCTGAGAAACTAGTAATTGGTGTTGGCTTTGACTGCAATCCAATGGTTTTTGCAGCAAATGAAACAGGGTTATGGTAATCTATTAGTTATTAGCTTTGACTTTTTGCAATCCAATGGTTTTTGCAGCACCTCTTCTTTTTTACCTTATTAAGTTTTTTTTTGTAGCATTTTCTAAACAACTGTTTTGTTTTATAAAATCAATAACTTTTTTCCTACCTATAAATCTGAAAGCTTCTTTTAGCAGCTATACATTTTTTTTAGAGTTTCAGCCTCTAACCTTTATAAGGTCTAACTTTTTTAGAGGTTCAGCCTTAACTGTGTTTCTTTTTTTCAGGTTTTTTGTTAATAATCCAATGGGTTTGAAGAAGATTGGGTTGCCTATAGCTCGATTCGGTCGACATGCCAAGAGGTCATATGGGTTTTGTATAAGGAGAAGAGAGTGGTTAACGGGTCATTGGGATCATGTCGTTTGGATGGATCCAAAGACCATAAGAAAGAAGAAAAGGGTGTGATGCAAACAGCAAGCCTATTGCCTCAAATGATCAAGAAAACACATTCCAAGATCCTTGACCTACATTCATTAGTCCAGGTCAGTTTTTTCCTATTGGCAATCCATATTTTTGGGAGCATAAAGACTTACGTATTGCGTTGATTGAGTGTACATTGGGGATGGTTCTTGTTGTGTGGACACCTACTTTTTCACCTACCCTGTCTGTATTGCCACCTTAATTTTAAAGAATACATACCCCACCTTCAAGGGTCTTAGGTTCACAAGGTCACAACTTCCACTGAGTCTGGCTTTAACCCTCTTGAAGGCTACATGCCTATTGGCCACTGCAAGGTGCAGTTTACACGATCTCGTTGGTTAGTAGGGTATTGACGGGGTCCCATGAGTTTTCCGGCAAATAGGTTCATTTGTGGCCTCCACATACATTATCCGGTATTGACAGCCACCACGCTCATGAGCAACGGTTCCATGCCTTTAATTTTTTCTTTTACGTGTATTCAGGTAATAGCCTAAATGTAGGGTTATCAGTTTTTAATGTCCTCTCTATGTATTCTGATCGAGAAGGCAGAAAGGGACAGAGAGTTTTGATATGAAATCTATTTTGTTATCTCTGAAATTGTGAGATTAACATTTATCCTAATTTTGGCAAATTAAGTGGTGATCTAAGGTTCTAATTCCTACTAAGTGGCGTATCTTAGTTTTGAATTTGGTTTAGCCCTATGAAGAACTAGAGTGGTGCAGCTGTATCTCAAGAGATTCATCGCCAGTTTACTCATCTAATTGCTGAATTTGGTGAAGTATTTGTTTCACCTTCTGGGCAGATATATAACAGGTATATAAATACTAATACAGTCAGATTCATTTTCAAAGAAATACAATAAATTACTTCAAGTAACATTATTGTGTGTTAACTATTAACATAAGACTACTCACCCATTAGGACAAAGTCTCGGTTTCTTATCAAAAATAATTTCCGTCTTAAACTTCATTCTCACACGTGTTGTGTTATCAGAGGTAGGTTTACCCGTTTAACTAAAAACGGGTCCATTGGAATATGAAATATCTCCAAACTCCAACCAGCCAGATGAGTAAATTTTAGAAGCTTAGCTAAAAACGAAACAGTTTGAAGTCACCAGAAGTGTATTCAAATGCCCAGAACCTCCTAATCGCTTTATGAAAAAATCAGACTGCTATTCAGGTGGCAAAGATTGTTGCTGATGATAATTGATATGGTTGGGCAATAGCCAAATCCCTAGCTGCTGCTGGTGCTGAGATTCTTGGTAAGCATTATCATACAGTACAGCATAAGAACACTTGCATTTGTTTTTTTTATTTGTTAAAAAAGAATAGTTTTTGTTGTTGATGTTAGCTGTTATTAGGCTCTTCATTATTCTGTTACTGCTAATCGGAAGATGCTGCCGATTTATATGAAAAGGCTGCCAACAGTTACAAGCTAGAAAAATCTTGTAAGCATCAATGCTCGAATATAGTATAATATGTCATGCTTTTAATCAGACATTCAAAGAACATCTTGATAGCATGTATGTATCGAGGGAGCTGCCTGAGTTTCTTAATTCTCTAATGTAATTGTTGTAAATAATTTACAACTTGTAATAACTTGTAAATGAGCCCTGTGAGCAGCCCTGAAACCTCCACTACATATATACCTCCACCTGTGGAACCTGGCAGCCACTAATCTGCCAGATTCAAGGTCAGGGATGTTCAAGTGGACAAAGGAGCTAGAAAAGAAAAAGTGGGACTCATGGCCAAGGATAGCACTTTTGATTTATAATTGTCACACTAACACGTCTACTATTTTACATGTATGATAAGAATCATGATTTTATCTTCTTGTAATTTGCAGGATCTAGAGAGAAGAAGCAGTAATCACTGCTTGGGATAATATAAAGAATGCGAAAGTAGAGCATCAATCCAGAAACTGGAGGTGCGTTTGGTAAACAGTTAACATACTCTTAACTGCAAGATTTTGCTGATGCTTTACGGGAGATGTGGTGGATTAGCCGTTGGATTCATGGTTGTCCAATGTGTGGAGGACATGGGTTCGTGTTGTATAGAAGGCCACTTCATTTTCCGGTTATGTTTTGTATCAACTTAGAAATACTTTGTGAACTTTGTAATGTTTTCTATATATATAAAATGCATTATTTTGCTATAGGTGTATTTTTATTTTGTATTATCAAGTTAATTGTCATTTAATGTAGAAATTAGTGATTTTAGAAAAAATATTTTTTTTAATTAAAAATTAAAATTCTTGACGTGCAAAAATGCGTGTCATAAGCTGATTTATGACAGGGGCTTCCTTGACACACATTTTATGACGCGCATTGAGTGTCATAAATGGAGCGTCATCGTTCGCGCGTCAAGAACGGGATGACGCGCATTTTGCGCGTCAAGAAGATTCTTGACCCTACCTTCCTTGACGCTTTTTTGCGCGTCATCTGGGCCCTTTCTTGACGCACAAAAAGCGTCAAGAAAGCCCTTTTTTGTAGTAGTGAAATTTAGTATCCCACAATGAAATTCTAAGCGACTTTTGATTTGTATGATTAGTACACAACCCGTTTGACATTTCCATTTCAAAGAATTATTTAACTTGGCCTATTTGGTATGAACACCATGAAATGGTACATAGCCTGAAACAGGAAGATTGTGGAGAACAAAGCCACAAATTACAAACTTAAGCACGCAATTGAAAGCCACTACAAATTAGATTTAGAAACGCAGCAAAATTCACAACATGTAATGATCATTGATAATATAACAATCAACAACCATGAATCAAAATCAGATAATATAATTTATCAAAATTAAATTGACCTGACATGGGAAATAAAATTATAGCAAGTGAGTACCCTACCATCTACCAAAGTTACCAAAATCGCACGACGCTAAATCACATACTAAGATGGAAAAATGGGTCGAATTGGCTAATCATTAGATGAACTTGCAATTGAAAACCCTAGTTAGTAAAAGGAAGACAACAGAAGCGCAGAGCATCATTTGATGAAACTTGCAATTGAAAACCCTAGTTAGTAAAAATAAACAACAGAAGCGCAGAGCATTCAAGTTAATGAAGCATCACATACCTCAATCAACAACGAAAAAGAAGAGAAACATGAAGATTACCTATAAACGGTTGATTGTTGAAGGACCGGGTAGGTAAAAACCAAAAGACAGTAAAAATAAAAGGGATAAACACGAAAATGACCATTGTTGACCTTGACTTTTGTTAAATGAACCTTTGAATTTGTTTTTGCCAAAATGACCTTGACTTTGCTTTAATGATCATTAAAAAATTGATTAGCCAAAGTTATATATCTAGTTGCAAACTTTAGTCAGATAGGAGAGAGAAAACAAATCACAAAATATATGAACACTCTATTAATTTTTTAAATGATTACAAATCCTCCATAACCAAACGAATCAAAAAATTAAATGCAAGATTGTGCTCGAAATTGAAAACTGAATCAAATAAGATCCATATTGACGTGGTTTGGAGATGATATGAAATTAAGCAAGAACTGTTCTTCGTGAAGCTCCTTCAACTCCGGCGACTGAGACTGATCAGAATCAATTGTTCTTCGTGAAGCTCCTTCAAACTCCGGCGACTGAGACTGATCAGAATCGAGACACCTGCACATACTCCAGTTGATTAATCGTGTTCTGACTGAACATCGATTACCGGCTAAAACCTTCTACCAAAAAAACTATATTCCGGTTCAACCGGTTCCGAGAGAAGTCATAATCGTGGGAACACTTGTTCCGGTTGAACTTCTTTTTTCCGACAGAAGTTTTCCAAGAGAACTAGCCACTTCCAACACATATGAGTTCCGAGAGAACTATACCGAAAGAACATGATCGTTCCGGAAGAAGTGACCAGAAATGAACACAGAAGGTTTTCCGGTAGAACATTGAACTTCCGGGAGAAGTTCTCACGGTGACTTAGTTATGCCGGAAATAGTTATCTCGGAACTTTTCTATCGGAGGGGCTCTCACGGAAGAAATGACCAACTAAGCTAAATATGTGAAAAAAATTATAAAAGAAATGACCAACTGAACTTTTCTGTCGGAACTTTTCTGTCATATGGGGAGGATGTATGAACTTAATTATATATTAATTGTTCCTTTTAATTAATTATAATCGATTCTTTCTTTTATAAATTTTTTCACACATTTAGCTCAGTTGGTCATTGCTTCCGTGAGAACCCCTCCGTCAGAAAAGTTCCGAGATAACTATTTCCGGCAGAACTAAGTCACCGTGAGAACTTCTCCCGGAAGTTCAATGTTCTACCGGAAAACCTTCTGTGTTCATTTCTGGTTACCGGAGTTTTGAGTTCTTGAAAACTCAACATGAACTAGTTCTTGCTTAATTTCATATCATCTCCAAACCACGTCAATATGGATCTTATTTGATTCAGTTTTCAATTTCGAGCATAATCTTGCATTTAATTTTGTGATTCGTTTGGTTATGGAGGATTTGTGATCATTCAAAAAATTAATAGAGTGTTCATATATTTTGTGATTTGTTTTCTCTCTCCTGTCCGACTAAAGTTTGCAACTGGATAACTAATTTTGGCTAACAATGACAATTTTCAAAAGATCATTAAAGCAAAGTCAAGGTCATTTTGGCAAAAAAAAATTCAAAGGATCATTTAACAAAAGTCAAGGTCAACAATGGTCATTTTCGTTTTTTTCCCAAAATAAAATCAATTGAAGCGCAGAACTTGAGAAAGACAACCACATCGCCGATCTCACCGACAATTATCGTCGCTGTCTTGCCAAAGATCTCTTTGTCCGTCGCTGTCTCGAGCCAATATCACCACCATCTCTTGATTTTGTTAGCTTCTCCGCTGGATGAAAATGGATGGAAGATGTCTGAGAGGACATAGTGGATATGTGAGAGAGAAGCGGTAGAGACAGAGAGGTATACTCTGTTTGAAGAAACACGCGTCACTGAAACAAACGAAAAGACCTACGATGCGGGCGTTAACTATTGGACGATAAAATAAGTTGTTAAATCCTCACTGGTCGAAATGTTGTACAGTAAATATACTCACAGGCATACCAATTACAATTGTTATCAGTTTTCAATTTCGAGCATAATCTTGCATTTAATTTTGTGATTCGTTTGGTTATGGAGGATTTGTGATCATTCAAAAAATTAATAGAGTGTTCATATATTTTGTGATTTGTTTTCTCTCTCCTGTCCGACTAAAGTTTGCAACTGGATAACTAATTTTGGCTAACAATGACAATTTTCAAAAGATCATTAAAGCAAAGTCAAGGTCATTTTGGCAAAAAAAAAATCAAAGGATCATTTAACAAAAGTCAAGGTCAACAATGGTCATTTTCGTGTTTTTCCCAAAATAAAATCAATTGAAGCGCAGAACTTGAGAAAGACAACCACATCGCCGATCTCACCGACGATTATCGTCGCTGTCTTGCCAAAGATCTCTTTGTCCGTCGCTGTCTCGAGCCAATATCACCACCATCTCTTGATTTTGTTAGTTTATCCGTTGGATGAAAATGGATGGAAGATGTCTGAGAGGACATAGTGGATATGTGAGAGAGAAGCGGTAGAGACAGAGAGGTATACTCTGTTTGAAGAAACACGCGTCACTGAAACAAACGAAAAGACCTACGATGCGGGCGTTAACTATTGGACGATAAAATAAGTTGTTAAATCCTCACTGGTCGAAATGTTGTACAGTAAATATAACTCACAGGCATACCAATTACAATTGTTATATTATATAACTAGGATAGAACCCGTATATTATACGGGTTGAATCACTAAAAATATATATAATTGATAATTTATACATACTCTTTTTATTACCGGAATAACGTATTACATTACATTAAATAAAAAACTAAAGTTATAGTTCATAGTATGGTATTGGTGACTTTACTCTCTTTATAAAAAAATATATATTTTGGGCATGTCTTTAACTGTATATTTGAAGAATGCAATGGTATTGGTGACTTTACTCTCTTTATAAAAAAATATATATTTTGGGCATGTCTTTAACTGTATATTTGAAGAATGCAAGATAAACGTGATCATGTTTAAAAAACAATCAAACCCGGAATAACGACTAACATGAATTATGAATTGACAAACTTGAGACTTTAAGTGTGTATAGAAATTAGATGAGTATAAAGTTTTATCAAAATTATAATGAACACATTCCGATTGTTGAGTATAAAATCTAAATTATGATCAAAAGATTATAATGTTATCAATAAAAAAAATATTATGTGGATACAAATTAGAAAACTTACAATTGTATTTATCGCAATGTTTAAAATTTCTAAATTGGATGAACATGACTCATTTGATATGGTAGGAAAAACTATTTAATATTAGATATTATGAACATGATTTTTATCGTTTATGAATTTTTGTATAAATAGTACACCCGCAATGCAATGCTGACTGAATTTGTAAAATAGATAAAATATTAAATATGATTTGCTCAATTATATTTGAAAACACTCTAAATAAGTGTTTATTGGTATTTTATAAGTTTCTAAATATTTTTATTAAATGAAAAATAATAGTTTAAAAGTTACTTTTAAATAAAATAAGATGTAAATTAATATGTGATTGTCATAATTCTATAAATATAAATAGATAAAAATATATCATGATTATAAGATAGAATATAATTTCCAACCAAAAAATAATTTATTAGGGAGTAGATAATAATTTATTAGGGAGTAGATTTGGGAGGGAAAAACTTTTATTAGAATAAATCTAGTGTTGACATGTGTCAACAATCGTAATTGTTTATTAGAGTAGGAAAATATATAATAAGTTCTCCGTTTTTAACGTGTGCTTCCGTTCCATGCAACTACATATGATTACTAAGCATCTTCCTAGCGTGGAAGCAGATAATACAGACGAAAAGGTGGCAAACGGCCCATGGGGAAGACGAGGACTGTTCATTTGCATCCTCATCTTGAATTCTGGTGTGTGTAAAATTTTTAATAATATCCAAAGTTGGAGGAAGAATAAGTGTATTGAAGGATGAGTCTAAAAGTTTGAAGTTTGATGTTGCATACGATGTGACATGTCTATATATGTATGGCCATATGGGAGTTTGAATGATTTAGCATCAGGATATTCTTATTAAGCATCCATTTTGAAATATATATTTGATGAGATTAATTAACCCTTTTTGTTCTTATTATACTAATTAAAGAATAGTTTCTGATGCAAGCTAGGCAGGCAGTTGACTACCCTACATTCAAGGAACCGAAGACTTCCATTACAAGTAATTTAAAGGGGTGGTAAAGGTACCCTAAACTTAAGCTATTAATATAATTTTTTTAAGATTGAGTCGCTAGATTCATGCCACTATTTGCCTCCCACAATCCTATAAATAGGGAACCAAAACAATGACAGGAAGCACCAAATAACTCATTACATACGAATAATTAAACTATGATGGCTCGTTCGATGGTAGCTCATGTTACATTACTACTCGTCGTCTTGATGATGACAGCTTTTGTGGAGCCGGCGACTCCACCCGCCACTAAAAACATTGTAGCAAAATGTGAGGACCCGAGCTTCAAACAATGTCACAACTTGGAGCATGTATGTTCGAAGTTTTGTGATAATGGCTGCTATGTTGATTGTCCCTCCTGCAAACCTCTTTGTTACAACTCCACGATACAATCACCACCGCCGGTGATAGACCCTCCCACCCTTTCTCCACCACTACCGCCTACATGGCTCCCTCCACCACCACCTCAAGGTGCTAAAGCCAAGTGCAAAAGCCAAAACTATCCACAATGTTATGCCACCGAGCATGCATGTCCTCCTACTTGTCCTGGCAAATGTGAGGTTGATTGCGTCACCTGCAAGCCAGTTTGTAGTAAGTGCCTAGTTACACAACTTAATTTATCTTCTTAGTTTAATCTATCTCTTAAGAAAACACCCAAATTAAATCAACATTTTGCCTCATTGATATTATATTTTGATCATAATCCAAAGTATGATCTACTGGTCGATAATAATGTGACAGTGTCAACTTTCATTTCCGTGGTCTAGAGAAGCCCCACTAGCTTAATTTTCATACATTTACATTGATGTCCGCCTCATAATGTTGATTCTGAACAAAATGAGGAACCATAAAAGCAAAAACAAGAACAAAGCAAGTGTAAAGTGTGATGGATGAAATTTATGCTACCGGGACTGCTCTAGACCACGGAAATGAAAGTTAGGACCGTCACTGGTCAAATTGATAGTTTGGATTATTACCGACCAATAGGTCATAGTTTGTTTTATTAAAATCCAACTTGCCATTTATTAGTTGCAATTACCATTCGATTAGACGGTTAATGGAACTATTTAGAACATAGAAATGGAGAATATATTATGAATGTGATACTTAAAAGATTTGAACTTAATACCTGAGGGTTTTTACTACATGTATTTTCCACCATACCACATAACTCTTTTGTAAACTTAATTACCTTCACACACACATATATACATATTTAAAAAATTATACAACATATATAATCTTTAAACAAATGTCTGACGTAGACGGCCACCCTCCCCGCCTAGGCTCCAGGCTACCCTTGATTATAGGCAGCAGTGATCTAAATAGTCATGTACGTATATATGCAGGTTGTGATATGCCTGGAGCGGTATGTCAAGATCCCCGTTTCATCGGTGCCGACGGCATCACTTTCTACTTCCATGGAAAGAAGGACAAAGATTTTTGCCTCGTTACCGACAACAACCTCCACATCAATGCCCACTTCATCGGCAAGAGGAACCAAAACATGGGTCGAGACTTCACTTGGGTTCAATCCATTGGGATCCTTTTCCAAAACCACAAACTAGAAATCAGTGCCCAAAAGACTTCCATTTGGGATGACTCCGTTGATCGCATCTCCATTACATTTGACGGTAAAAACGTCTTTCTACCCGAAACCGAAGGTTCCAAATGGCAGTCTTCCTCAACCTCAATCACTCGGATACAAGACACAAACGATGTCGTTGTTGAGGTTGAAAACATGTTCAAGATCACTGCCAAGGTGGTCCCGATCACGAAACAAGAATCCAGAATCCACAAATATGACATAACCAATGACGATTGTTTTGCTCATCTTGATCTAAAATTCAAGTTCTTCTCGTTGGGTGAGGAAGTGGATGGGGTTTTGGGACAGACTTACAAGAGTGACTATGTGAGTAAGGTGAAAATGGGAGTGTTGATGCCTGTTATGGGAGGAGATAGTAAGTTTATGAGTGCGGATTTACTTGCGACGGATTGTTCAGTCGCTAAGTTTAAGAGTGGTGCCGCGAATGAAGAGGTTGGTTCCAAGTTGAAGTTACAATTGCCGAGTTTGAGGTGCGAAAGTGGATTGGATGGACGAGGTGTTATATGCAAGAGATAGATTGGTCTTGTTCTTACATACATGTTTCTCTAATTACGCTTTTTAAGTATACTTGTTATGTAAAATAAACAAGGAGCCAAGCTTGGCTCCATGATCTCGACAAATAAATTAATGAATAGTTTTTGTTTGAATTTGAAACCACTCGCACACACAATCACTGTAGAAAAAAGAAAGAACACTCGTCATGAGGAATTACAACCAAAATATTATTATTGCTAACTGCCTCACTCGTCATGAGGAATTACAAGTAGAAGAGAATATAAATAGAGATATGAATTATGGTTACATAAACAAACTGGGCGAAAACATAGGCCCAAGCCAACAAGCTTAATCAAGGTTCCATAAACCCAACAATCTTCAACTTGGAGGCTTAATCATCTTCAATGTCATCCTCCAATAAACTTGTATGTCTAGTAATCCTTATAAATCCTTCTGGTTGTAGCGGTCTTCTCATAAGTTAACCTGAAGGCCCGTTGAAACTTCACGGAGCTCCAACATATCAGTAATGGAAAAAAGTGTTCCTGACTCGACCTCGATCCCTACCGCTCCCACGGAGACAAACTGTTGGATCTTAAGATGTTTTGAGAACAAACAACACTCTCCACCTTAAGCAGCTAATCAATTGGAAAGGCTTTAAGCACTAGAACATTGGTTCTCTTAACATCCTATCGTATGGTAACTCTACCAAAAGCACAATCCGGACTCCCACTTCCACAAAAACCCTACACCTATTTGACTAAATCACTCCTACTATGTTCAACCTGAATCCACATGTAGCTCTGGGTTTATCTCTTGCAAACAAACCCTCTTCTGTCCACTAGAATCACGGTACCAGACTTTGGACTTCTTTTGAATTGGGATGGTCTCTCCCTCAGACGGTAAACTAACCATGTATAGCGAACCTATCTTTCTTCCTCGAGCCATAACTACATTTTCCTTAACAACTTTTCACTGCCCATTCCCTAATAAAACCTTATATCCATGTTCATCCAATTACCCAACTGAAACCAACTGTTTCTTTAAGCTTGGAATCATCGTTTGAAATCTTTAATTCCAAGTCACCCATGCCCATAACATTTAGAACATCATTATTCGCCAATCTTACCTTATCAAAATCACCTTCCTTCAGATTCTGCAATGCTTCACTATTGCGGGTAGCATGAAATGAAGCACCAGAATTCATGACCCATGATTCAACATAGCTCTCTACACTACATATTAATGCATCATCTTCAACATAGTCTTTTGTAGAGTTAACGTGTTTCTCTACCCATGAATCAACATTGCTCTCTACCCATGAATCAACACTACTCTCCATGTTATGATAGAGAAAATATAGAAAATAGCCACCAGATGAACAAATACAATGGCCCAGAAGGATGTCTACAATAAATCTTCGACTATATATATATTCCTCTATTAAGCATTTGACAACTTGTACATAGCAACCATACACCTCAAAACCACTTTTGTATATATACATTCTTTGCTGTAATGTAAAAGTTATCGCAATCTGCCGTAGTGGTTTCTTCTTCTGTATCGAGCTTTTTTAGGGGCGATGGTTCGATCCTCAATATTTTTTAATTAATCAGACTTTTTACGCCAATGTAAGGTCTTTATGTGCCTATTTATCTCTCTAATCACTTCGTCATCTTCTCTGCAACACGAATTATTGGCAACTAAACTATGAATCTATGTTGCTTTCTACTTCAAGGAAATTGGTCGATCGATCTATACCACAGTTCCGGAGATTAGAGCAGAAGGGAGATCAAAGTTTCAGAACGGGATGAGAGGAAGGAAACGATAAAATATTTCATAATCAGTTTTAGCTTTCAATTTTCTTTAGCCACATTCAAATCTCAGTTTTCTCGACGTGGACTCGCATCCATTCACCTCAATTAGATACCAGGTAACAAAATTTAATTACGGCCGCTACGAGGGTGTCTAATGAGAAAGGAGAAGATTACGGGATGATGATGAAAGCAGATCCAGTGAACGCAGATTATATGATTCCGAAGATGGTGTGATTATACTATTGTGTTCTCAGTGGAGGATTCTTGGGTCGCTGTAGTGGTGGCGCATCGAAAGGTTACATCTTTATTCTTGAAGTTGTTAGAAAGGGAAGCATATTCATCATTTCGATAACAAACTATTTGTTCTAACTTTGAATTTCATATGAATTGGTGCCAAAAAGTAAGAGGTTTTTGTACAAGAAAAACATTACAACCGAAAAGTTCAAAGTTTAGTAGTTTATGGTACTTTTTACAGCCAGTAGTCAAGTTACAACCTCTATTGAGTAGATATTTTAGGGTTTTAGATTAAGGTGTTTAGTTTTATGGGTTAATTCAAATGTGATCTTCACCTTTGTTATACATGGTGTACCTATTCATGTAGGGTTATTAGTTTATGTGTTTTCTAGTTCTATGTGTTTAACATCATTTCTAGATAAGTCCATTAGTGTCACCAAATCAATCTAACATGAGGATTAGCCAAGCTACAAAGGAAAAAGCGGGCATGTACAAACACGAAAATGACCATTATTGACCTTGAAACTACAGTTTTGACCCTTTGAATTCGAATTCTCCAAATTGACCCTCACCAATCCCACGAACGCAACTCACACTTCCGTCTAAAATTTCTTTTTAACATTCAATATCAACTTGACACGTGTACACTCTGACATACCTGGGGCATAATGGACCCCCCCCCCCCCCAAGACCAATCAAAATTTGACAGGTGTATTTTCATGCAACTTTATACCCTTAATTCCGAAGCATCCGAGCCAGACATGTGTCCCCGTATAAAACCCAAATACAATATTGGCTGAATACATTGTAGCAGGCTAAATTCAACGGGCTAAGCCTACGACTTAATTTAGTCCGGTGAAGTTTGAATTTAGCCGGGGGTTGGGGGTGCCATCTTCAAGTATACAAGTTACTGTTTTTTGAGTTCCATAAGCTCGAAGCCTCTCTACAAAGATTCTGGTGAATTTATATGTCGTGTGTTTACGTTGCTGTTTATGTCGGTGGGAGATGGTCAATTAATAACGGTTTGTTTGATTACCAACCTTATGATTGTACTAAACGTTTTTTATGTTTTAACTCTGGAATGAGTTTTTTGGAGATGAAGAAATTGATTTCAGAAATATTTGTTATTAGCAATATATCAAGGATTTATTAGAAAATGTCAACTCTTACAGATCCTATTGATATATTTGATGATCATGATGTTAAAATATTTTTTAAAATGATACAACTATCCCCTGATGTCGTCTACAAAGTTTATGTTGTTGAGGAACCAGTTGTTGGTTCCTCTAGCCCTACTAAAAATCCGGAGGAAATGTCTGATTTAAACAATAAGCTCACTATTGATTGTCTATAATCTTTGAATCTCTGTGAGAAACCACATAGTGTATTTAAACCCATCCCAATGCACCCTTCTTCTGCACATACTGTCGCCAAAGTTAAGAAACAAATAATATCAAATGCACGTGTTTCTGAAGGAGCTATTTTTATGGATAAGGCTGAGTTGAAGTTACAGGTTGGATTAATGTGTGTTGAAGACTGTTTCCAGATTAAAGTCGTCAAGTCATCTACGAGAAGATACCAAGTTGTTTGTCTATCGACAGGTTGTGAATGGGTTATTCGATCGTACAGGTACAGTGAATCACATAAGTTTTATGTAAAACATTTCAACAACCATCACACTTGCTCTAGGACACAAACATAACCCCATATACGGAAGGCTAATAAAAAGGTAGTAGCCCACTTGATCAAAGATGGTTTGGATATTGGTGGTCGTACATATCGAGGTAAGGAAATTATCCATGATATTCGTGAAAAGTACAAGATACATATTAGTTAATCGGTAAGCTTGGCGTGGTAAATTATATGCGCTAGAACTCTTGCATGGAACCAGTGGTGACTCATTCTGTCAGTTACCATATTATTTCTACAACCTAGAATTGTCAAATCCGGGGACCGTCACCGATATAATGGTTGACGATGAAAATAGATTTGAAATATGTTTTATGGCTATTGGTGTTGCTGTAAGCACATGACTTTTTAAGATATTTGTTTCATATACATGTTTATTAACTGGGCCTCATACTCTGCATATTTGTTTCAGGTCCAAAGTTACATTAACTTTTTAAGTCCCTGTTATTATTGTTGACGGGGCACATCTAAAGGGTGAATTTAAGGAGAGGATGTTTCTGGCTGTGGCCATGGATGGAAACAACTAGGATTTACCACTTGCATATGGGATTGGTAAAACTGAAAGTGGTGAATCGTGGACATGGTTTTTGTCAAAGCTTAAAGAATGTATTGGGAGCCAGGAGCCATTATCAGTTGTTTCTGATAGAGCTGCTTCAATATCTTTAGGTGTTCAAAACGTATTCCCTCAAGCATTTCATGGCATTTGTTATCGTCATCTATTAATGAATCTAAATCTGGGGAGTTCTTAAACTTCAAGAAAACACAAAGCAATGTGGTGGAAAGCATGTAAATCCAACAGAATATCTGATTGTGAAGAAAGTTTGCAGGAATTATGTGTCGCCGTCCCACATGTCAGGGATATTCTTGAAAATACTGATATATCGAAGTGGTCCAGAGCTCACTCTCCAGGTGCCATATTCAATATTATGACCTCTAACAGTGCTGAATCCATGAACGCCCTATCCGTGAATTCCAGACATCTGCTAATCACCAAACTTCTGGAGTTTTTCCGTGCATCCGTTCAAGAGTGGTATTTTGAACGACGACAAAAAACAGGTAAATCATTTACACCATCTATGTATTTTGTAAATATTTTATCCATTTTTATCTTTATATTAATTTGCAGCCGAACACCCAAACCAAGTTCTTACAGACTGGGCAACCAAAAAAATCGGTAAAAAAATTCCACATTGTGAAACATGGAAAGTCTCTGGCATTGACCCTACTCATTTCCAAGTAGCCGATAGGTTAAAAACTGGTTTAGTTGATCTGGACAAGAGGACATGTTCATGTCGAGTTTGGCAGCTATCTGGTTTACCATGTGGTCATGTTATCACGGTGTCAAGATTTTTAAAGCAGACTGATGTCAGTCATTTGGCTATGGTTTGGTTTACTAGGGACGTTTACAAACTCACCTACACGCATTCAATAAAACCACTACCTGATGAATCGGAATGGGAGAGGCCCGATCACCTAATTAAGCTCCTACCACCACTCATGAATAAACGCCAATCGGGTCACCCCCGTGCAAACAAAAGAATTCCATCTCAGGGGGAGGAAATAACTCAAGTATCATGTACGAGGTTTGGTGAAGCAGGTCATCATCGTGACACATGCCAAAAGCCAATGCCCTCCTAGGTGTTAAAGCAATCTGACCCTTGTCAAGCACACCAAGGACCAATTAATGTGGAGCAGTCTGATTTTAGAGAGTTTGTATATACAAACACACATGTTGACCACGTTTACCGACTTGGCAATGATAACTAGTATGTGAATGCAATTGTACTTTTCTTATTTCCATATGATTTAAGAACTTGTTTCATCTTAAATTATATATTTGGTTATGTTTATATAGTTAGATAAAGTCAATTCAGGATGTTACAGACGTATTGTAAGTTTATTGATTTAGACCGGACGTATAAAATGTCCACCATCCGGTGGATAATTCACCCGGATTTGAAACAGTTTTTGTACCGGACGTAGAAAATGTCCATCAACCGGCGGATGGTTCACCCGGATTTAAATAAGATTTTAGACCGGAATTGTACAATGTCCATCAACCGGTGGATGGTTCATCCGGATTTAAATAAGATTTTAGACTGGACGTATACAATGTCCATCATCTGGCATTTTGTTCACCCGGATAGATAATTGTGTTATTTTTTTTTTGTGTTATGATGTGCAGTATAATAGAAGAAAGATAACTTCAATATATAATTATGGATTGACAAAAAAGTAAAATAAAATTATAAAATAAAATTGCAAAATAAAATTACAAAGATAAACTATTAATATTTTCTCAGAAAAGATAACTTCAAATCGCCAGATGCTTGAAGGGCTCCGACTATGTTGGTAATCTTGTGCATCTGCTCTATATCATTTTTCGTCATGTTTGACAAGAATAAAATTACCAAATCTCGAACAGCACTACTTGGAAGGATGAATAGGCTTTTTTTGATCTCATTCCTTTCTTCGATCATCTCTCGTATATTGTCGATGGTTCTGTTGAGAATTTCGACCATGTGCTTTTCCTTTTGATAGTTGATCAACAACTCCATCTTCAACTTTCTTTTCTTGAATAAATCTTCAACAGAGTGGGAAGATGAAGAATCCATCTACAAGTTTTAGAATAGTTCGAAGGGGGTTTTTAATTATATTTCTTCTGAGGGGGGGGGGGGGTAGGGGGAGGATTGCTACGTGAATTAAACAAAGCGAATCAAACCCTATTTTATAGGGGTGGAGACGCGGTGGGCAGACGGAACGACAAAATTTACATGGGTAACTGCGTATCTGTAGTTATATTTATGGTGTAATGAAGAAAATCAATACGTGTATATAATTTAATAATAATAATTATGTGTCTGTTCATTTCCCTCCACCCAGGTATAAGTATGTATATACCTTCTTGCAGTTTTCACAAACAATTTTATCTGAGAATTTACCATTTCTCATTTTCCAATATTTCATCTTAAAATGACATCCACTTCACCGGACTACATCTACTCAAAATGTCCTGAGGCGATAAAGGCTTTGGAAGATATCTGCAACATCGAAGATACGAAAGCACGGAGTTGACGCATCCCCGTTAACTTTTGGGAATCCTATTAACCATTCATGGGAATTATAGAAACACAATAGTTAATTTAACAATAAAATCTGATCATCAACATCGAATATAATCACAATACATAATAGTTAATTTAACATTGATTTTTAATTATTTTTATTTAATATTTTACCTATATATATTCTTCCACATACCCACATTCTCCAACAAAGCATCAATCTTAAACAATACCCACAGTTGTTCAATCTTACAATGTCAACACCTCCACGAGATGTTATTCGTGATTATCGTGGAGGAAGGCAGAAAAGTTACGATAATATACGACCGGTTGTTCAGCCTCCTGATTTGGTTCCACCTCCAGTGTTTGTTCCATTGATCGAACTACCTCCAACTCAACCAATTACTCAACCCCCACCCCCACCTCCACCTCAAAATCAACCTCCAGCCTTTGACGATGACGACGATGCCTTCTGGGACTGGGCTTTTGATTATTTGTTGCCGGAGAACCAACCGGAGGACCCACATGAGGACTATTGTCAGTTTGATGATGAAATCCTTCTTCATAACGTCGATGAGCCTGTTGATCAAGAGTACGAGGAGGACTGGGTCGCCCTTGATGAGGTTTAGGAGGGAGAACGTATGGATCAAGAATACACGGATAAAGTCCGGTTCTTGTCTGATACTGATTCCGACTCTGGCTCGGACTGGTCGTATTAGTTTTACACCGTCTCCATTTAATGTGTGTGTGTGTTATCTGTAAGGTGACAAATGACAATGTTATAGGGAAATCAATAGTATACATCCAGAATGTAACTTTTAGTTTTAACATCAGGGAAATAAATACCAAACACATTAAATGACAATGTTAAATGGAATGTTATAGACGTGAGGGTCCACTACAACAATAGTGTACCAAACACATTTAGTGATATAACTAAATACTGCAACATTTTATTAAAAGGGAGTTAACAACTAAAGACAACACCTAATACTGACGGGGTAATAAACAAAAAAAAATAGAATTTGTCCGCCATGAACCTCCGGACTCCCTACAGGATACTTTGAAATCGGTCTCACGATCGATGGGCTTTCCGGACACTAAGTGTTCCATGAGCATACAAACGTATAACGCCTCGTTGTTTTTGACATTATCATTCGATTGTATAAATTCCTGGTTATCATCGTAGACCAGAACATTCGCAACGATTTTCACATTCTTCCAGTAACCAAGTTTCACTAGGAGATATGTGAAATAGACGTTCATTCTAGTAAATTTAGGATGAACGGAACGTCTGTACTTCTCACCATCAATCTGTTGAGGGTAATACAGCAACAACTGAAGTGAGCGCATGTCAAGAGAAAATAGTGCCCACATGTTACCCTCTAAGCACACGGGTAGAAATACATAATCTACCTCTAATATAGAAGGGAATGGCTTAACTTTCCCAGAACAATAACTAATTGCGTTCTTGTGGCATGAGTCAACAAGGTGTTCATAAAATATTAGTGGAAGTATTGTCCAGCGTAGTTTAAGCTTAGGATCCCCCATCAACTGTCTATGTCTCCATTGCATCAACCTACCAACCCACCCTTCAATATGCTGAAATGAAATTATAAATAATTTAAAAATTAGCATCGGAACCATTATCTGCTTAATTTACTTGAAAATATATGCTTACAATTGTTGACAAAGGACCATAGCCCAAGAGTGGACCCCATAAACGTTTGTCAAGTTTTATTTCTTGAAAGAACAATGCAGAGTAACAGTATGGTTGATCACCATTGTTATGAAACTCTAGAACATCCTTCGACCAATTATCAGACTCGTCATCTGGAATGGCCCATCTTCGTCTTTTAGCCAAAGGTTCAGTAGGGGGCTTTGCTATGAGTTTCTCTTGAGCATAAACTCGAGGTTCAACCTCTTCGATGTCCTCAGTCCTTTCGCTGCACCCTGATGAAGATGAAGGTTTTTTTGGAAATCCTCCATAGGGGACGTATAAAATCGGAATTTCGATTGGGTTGGGAGTTGTATTGATGATCCATACTTTCCCTTTTTTTTAAAATAATTCTATTTTAAAAGGGATTTTTATAGATGTTAAATGGGTACTTCATTTGACTTGGACACGTCATATGTTACCCCTAAACTTAGTCGTCTACATAATATATCTATATTTAGTACCCTGCGACTAAATTTAGCCGGACCATCTGAATCAAATAGTTGCATAAATATATGGTTCCTACCAAAATATTTTGAAAAACATCCCAACTATAAAACCCCTATAGTTATCGAGAAGTGTCACGAACACCATCACCTTGAAAAATGTGGACCGAAGGGGAGAAACTTTGTTTGGCATAAGCCTTCTTGGAGGTGAAGAATTCCATGAGTGACGGAGAGAATGATGACTTCTGGGAGCGAGTCGTCAACCATTTCCATCTGCTGCTTGGTAAGGAGGTACACCACCGCAGTAAAGATGTGTTGATTGCCAAATGGGCGGCTATCCGGCTCAAGATAACCATGTTCAGGGTTATCTACAATATGACGGTGGACGAGGATGAAGACATGCTATTAGACAGGGTCGAAGTGGAATTCTTGTGGGAGTATCACCAAGAATTCAAACTACGCAACGTGTGGCCACTGCTGAAAGACGAGAATCTCGATGGACCAGAGTATTAGGCTGATGTATCTATAGTTTTATGACCATATTAAATAAATTTGTTCTATCAGGGTTATGTTTTAAAATATAATATATGATGGATTATCATCTCCGCGTCAATAGTCTTCGCTGAACCATCTCTCCTGAATCGGGAAAAACTTCTATCTGGTGGAATATACAGGCGCTTGACAATTCCATCCGGTGGAATATACAGTTGGTTAACACTTTTATTATTATTATTATTATTAATATTACTGACATCATTATTATTAATATTATTATTGTTAATATTATTATTGTTAATACTTTAATTATTAATATCAATATTTTATTATTATAATTATAATTATTATTATTATTATTATTATTATTGTTATTATTATTATTATTATTATTATTATTATGGTTATTATTATTAATATTAGTAAGTAAATGGAATATTTTTACTAGATGTGACGGTTGCTTTCTGATCTACAAGATGGGACGCATGCTTTATGCAGATTGTCGGAAACACGCAACGGGTGAACTTTCAACCTCAGGTGCCAGGTGGTGCAATACGGCTGAACTATCACCGGCATAAAATTCGATTCCCTACTCAACACTTATTAAATAAATCAACCGGAAAAAAACTTCTATCCGGTATAATATACACCCCGTTGACAGTTCTATCCGGTGGTATATACAGCCGAATGATACTCCTATCTACTGGAATATATAATCCGGTTGACACTTCTAATTTTAAACTTTTAATACTTTAAAACTCAATTGAATATATTAAGATGTGTCGCAGTAAATCATTCCATAGCCTACCGGGTGAACTTTTAACCGAACGTGCCAGTTGACACTTCTATACGGTGGAATATACACTTGATTGACACTTCTACTAATTTAAACCAGAAAGTTAATGCAGCAGACTACCGCTTAAATCTCAACCGGAGATTTAAAAAAAATAGAATCTAAACAAAAGCAACTACTCTTCCAACACTCACAATTACATATATAATCCAAAAAGAAAAGATATGGTTTCATTAATACACAGATCTTAAAATGTATAAAACTTCTAACACTCACAATTACATATATAATCCAAAAAGATATGGTTTCATTAATACACAGATCTTAAAATGTATAAAACTTCCAACACTCACAATTACATATATAAACACTACGAACAACCAAGGGAGTAAAAAACATCAAAAGTAAGCATAATGATGTAGTAGAATCGGGTTATAGCGGGCCACAAACGGAGAGGAATCGGCTTAGGATAATTCTTCTAAGTGCTGCAAACCGCGCATGTGGCCCTGGTTTATAATTTTATAATAAAATTATACAATAACTTAAAATCTGCTCTCACTAAAGCATTTGTATGGACCGCAACAGACTCCTCGTCTCGATGGTTACCACAATAACTTAAAACCTGCTCCCAGGAGAGACAGAGTGCAATATTCCCCTGCACAAGTAAATATTACAAAATACAAACTCTGAAAGGAAAATTACTAGCAAAATTCAATGATGAATATGATCGCTAACCTTTTCCACACTCAGAGGCATCGACTCCCACATTTTTAAACGGCGATGTTGGAAGAAAAAAATGAGAGAATAACATGGTAGAAAGCACTCAAGTTAGCGATAAGGATGAATACCGAAGACGTTAACTATATATCGATACTCGAGGGTGTGGTAGGTGGAGATAAGACCGAATATTTATTATTATTATTATTATTATTATTATTATTATTATTATTATTATTATTATTATTATTATTATTATTATTATTATTATTAAGTAAATGGACTATTATCACCAGATGTGACGGATGCTTTCTGATCTACAAGATAGGACGCATGCTTTATGCAGATCATTGGAAACACGCAACGGATAAACATATAGTTTCATTAGTCCAGCCATTTATTGCTTTAACATTAATAAAATTCTCCGGTTGAAACTTGTGAAACTTCCACTTTTAAGCATTCCGAATGAAATTTACACCTGATAGTCATTCTTTACAGGATCCGGGTGAAAGCTACGTTTAAAAAAAATTTAAATTGAGAAATTATTATTTTATATGATAAATTATTTAATTTTAATACAAATTTAAAAAAAAGATACAGTTATCAGAGTCACGAGTAGACTTATACTCTTCCAAGTCTCCTAGATTGAAAAGTTTTATAAATATATTAATTTTTATATTTTTATATATTTTATCGAGACAAGTTTTATAAAAAAAATATCTATTAAACCAATTAACCTTTAACATTAGTTAATATTATCTCAAAAATATAATAAAAAATAAGTCAACCAAAGCAGCAACTTATTGCTTTAACATTAATAAAATTCTCCGGTTGAAACTTGTGAAACTTCCACTTTTAAGCATTCCGGGTGAAATTTACACCGGATAGTCATTCTTTACAGGATGCGGGTGAAAGCTAAGTTTTAAAAAATTTAAATTGAAAATTATTATTTATATGATAAATTATTTTATTTTAAATTGATAAATTATTTTATTTTAAAACAAATTTAAAAAAAAAAGTTACAATTATCAGAGTCACGAGTAGACTTATACTCTTCCGAGACTCCTAGATTGAAAAGTTTTATATATATTAATTTTTATATTTTTATATAGTCGTCACTTAGAAAATCAAGGTGAAAAGCTACTTACAAAGCAAAAATTATGCAACAACTACTTCATAAGACAACAATCACTTTAGTAGGAAAGTACTTAAGTTCACTATAGTGTTTAATGAACCAGATAACAACAAGGGATAAAATTATAACCATTTTATAGTAAAACTGGTTACTTAGAATTTTCCAGCTCAAGTTTTAATCTTTTGTTCTCAACTTCCAGATTTTCGGTTCTCAATTGGAAGAGTTCGGTGTTAGGGTTGCATGGGAATTTTTAGAACTCTGACATATTATATAAAATATATATAGCAATAAGGCCCAAAAAACAACAATTTATATAAAGTATATGATAACAATTATTTAGAACAATATTTTATAAAAAGTATATAAAAAAATTAAACTGGAGAACTGTAACTTAACAGGCCATAGAAGAAACTCATCTAACATTTGGGAAGGCCCAAAGATTTATTTAATAGTAAACGATAATTATATTTTGAATTATTTTGAAATTTAAAGGGGACCCTTGCCACTTGTCCGGCTAAATATTGCCAGCGGCTAGCTGGCTTCTTAACTCCGGCAAAAAACTGGCACGGCTAAGTATTAGCCAACCGTATTTAAATCGGATGTACAATGAAACGGTGGCAGCCTCGAGTGCTACGGATGAAATCCGGCTAAAATTGGACCGAAAGCACAATACCGGCTGAATATTATAGAGAACAAAATATATGTCAAGTTCTTATTGGCGATCAGAAAGTTCCAAGATTGGAAGGTGGGCCCGTAGTGTTGCCTTATTGTCAGTCCAGTACACATGTAGACCTCCCATTGTAGGATTTGAATAGTTTTTTAGACGGATTTGGTGATTTGTCTGCTTCGCATTCGTGGGATTGGTGAGGGTCAATTTGGAGAATTCAAATTCAAAGGGTTAAAACTGTAGTTTCAAAGTCAACAATGATCATTTCGTGTTTTTCCCTATAATAAAAGCATATATCTTTTGTAAACCCCAGTCTTAGGCCTTAACTAAATGCAACAATATTACATATCTTCATTTTGCATATATTTTTGTGTAAGTGCAGTGAAACAAACATGTCTGGATTTCCTTTTGTATAAGTTTAAATGTAAACCAGTATATGCATTAAAATAAACATGTTTTCATTTTGTATATATTCAGCTATAACTAACGTTGTGTTCCCGAGTTTACTTAAAGAGAGAAAAGAAGAGAAGAGAAAGGAAAGGAAGAGAAAGGAAGAAGAGAAGGGGAGTGATTCCTTTCCTTCCAAATCCTTCCGATTTGGAAGGAAAGAAAAACAATAGAAAATGAACTAACTTTCCCTCCCCTTCTCTCCTTTAATGAAACTCAGGAACACAACTTTTTTTTATTTCATTCCCTTTCCCTCCTTAAGTGAAACTCAGGAACACAAAATTTTTTAAACTTACTTCCCTTTCCTTTCTTTTCCTCGTTAAATGAACTCGGGAACACAACGTAACGTATGTAAATGTCAAACATGGTTGGACTTCCTAGCGTATTAATTAGGAATATCCACCGCAACCTGCATCAACACCTTTAATTTGGGAGTTCAATCGCCACCCAACCATCACCGACAGCTGCTCCTTTAGCGCCGCTGTCAAATCTGGTAGCGTAACAACGCTGTACACCGGTGATCTCAAGCCTCAGGTACAAATATGTATGTCTGTTTATGAGTTTTTCTTTGCCAATATTTAGATATTTATGCTTCAATATATTTTTGTTAGGAATGTGTTTGGTTAGGGGTTTTCTTTTGATGTGCTAAAAAATAAATAGGAAATTAATGTTAAGGCGGTAATAATTTGCTATAGCTTAGGGGTTGTTTGATAACTTCTTACTGGGTCCAGTAAGAACTGACCACTGACCCGGTAAATGGTCCGCTCGTTTAAAACAATTAAAACCCACCTCTGACCGAGACAAGATCTCAGACCGAATTCCTCAAATTTTTATCCCTGACTCCGTCCCTCAATTCTTCCCCTCTGAAACGCACAGCTCCTCCTCCAACCCTAAAACACACAATTCGCCGCTCAAGTACACCGCACAAGTCCGTCGGTTCAACTCCGACGCTCAACTCCGTCGTTCAACTCCGCCGCTCAACTCCACCGCTCAACTCCGCCGTTCAACTGTCCTTCGCCGCTCAACTGGTACCACCTCCTTTCTTTTCTCTATCGTTTCGAACATTCAAACACATTTTCCGTTTGATATTTCTTTGGTAATCCCTCAATTTATCTGTAATTTTCTGTCATTTCGTCCCTCTGTTTGTTCGTCACTGCACGAACCGATTTCCAATAAATTTACAGACACTAAAGACTTTTTATTTTTGTGGGTTTATTTTAATTTTCAAACAATCTTGCGTTTGATTTTTTGTGGGTTTATTTTAATACTGAATAAAAAAGGGTTTTTTTATAACCTGATGATTTATAGTTTTTAACTTTAAAAATATATTATAATTTAATTAAAAAGAGTCTTTTTTCTTATTCTAAAAAAATATGTTTCATTTCTTTTTTTTTAAATATGTGTAATAAAAATTATTGTATTGATTTTCTGTTTCAAAATTCCTTGTTTTATTTTATTTAAATTTATTTTCTATAAAATGTTTTAATAAATTAAAAATAAATAGCTAGATTCTTCAGTCAGCTCTTACCCAGTCAGCTAGTATCAAACATCTAAGTTTAAGTTAGAGTTTCTTACTCAATTAGCCTTTACTCACTTATCTCTAACTCAATCAGCTCTTACCCAGTTAAAAACTATCAAACAACCCCTTAGTATGCTTTCTTCTTATTTAAAAGGTGCGCATTAAATGGTTTTATTTTGTATAGGTATGTATCTTCATAGTTTATACAGATATACATGTAAAGTCTACTATCCAACCTCCATGTACTAAATTCTCCTTAAAATCCTCTTTCTCACTATGATAACCTCCCGAAAAAACTATTTTTATGGGATCTTCTCTGATTTGATCTGTGCACTTAAAATAAAGATTTTTTTTTACGTTACTATTAATATGTTCCAGTAAAATAAATTGTGTATCATCAGTCTCAGTATAGTAAAATTTATTTATGGTGCATTTGATTCTTTTAAAGAGCTTTTTCAAAACAAACTCTACATTAATAGGCTCTCTATTTTTTATCTTTGTTTTTATTTGGGCTTTCTTAGAGACACCCTCTTTTTTTCTAAATACACATTACCTAGAGGTCATTCGAGGGTCTTGAGGTCACCTATATGGGGGGTGTCCCTAAGAAAACCTCACCTTAAGCTCAAACATTCACGTATATGAGGGGTGTCCCTAAGCTGAATCTCATATAAGGGTCTTATATCTCACCTCTAACCCTTTATGTCACCCAAAGGTTTTACATATTTTATTTGTATTATTTATTTATATATAATAATAATAAAAATAATAATAATAATAATTAGTATTATTATAATAATAATTAATAATAATAATAATAATAATAATAATAATAATTATTATTATTATTATTAATATAACAATAATAATTTCTATATGTGTGTGTGCGGTATGCATGTTTATATACATGTAAAAGTGTAATGTATGCATATATGAACGTATATTAAGCTTATTCATATTGATATTGTATGTACATATGTGTATGCATGTAAGTGTGTTGGTATATATATATATATATATATATATATATATATATATATATATATAGTGAAAAGTTCATTGTAGACACCCCCATAAGTGTAGACAGGTAGACACCCTTTTTCACCATTAGATCTCTTGATCTAATGGTTGTGATTAATTTTCTTTTTTCTTTTTTTCTTTTTCTCATTAATTAGAAACTTTCACATGTGAAAAAGAGCTATTTCACATGCGAAAGTGTCTACAATGAACCTCACCCTATATATATATATATATATATATATATATATATATATATATATATCTATATATATATATATATGTGTGTGTGTGTGCATGTAGTACATACGATATACCAACGGAGTTCTATATATGAGGTTGTATCCACGTGACCATATGTATGTATATATAAACATATATTAAGTTAAAATCTATCATGTATGTATGTATATATGTATGTGGTTTGATAACGTATTAGTATGTGTTTGTATGTGTGTGTGTGCACGTAACGATGTAATGATACGTAGGAGATGCGATAATATAGGTCACACAGAGACTTTAAAAGGAGCCTGGATGGTAAGATGTGAGCCATTTAGGTCACTCTGAGACCTTAGCGTCACCTTTAATTTATCATAGTAGGTGACCTCTCGGTTGTAGAGGTGAGCTGAATCTCATATAAGGAGTCTCATATCTTACCTCAAGCCCTTTATGTCACCCTAAAGGTTTTTTCATATTTTATTTTGTATTATTTATTTATATGTAATGTAACACCCATGTTCAATTTGATGCCAAACATTACCGTTAATGACGTTAAATTCGGTCCCAGAAATTTTTTGTTTAAAAACATACACTTTCACATTCATGAAATGTCACCAATGTGACTAATCTTTACAAAATAACGTTCAAGTTGACATCCATATGGTTAAACATTGTTTACATGTTATATAACCCAAAAGTGATGATACGATTAATGGTTCGTCGTGTGGATCGGTTCTTGAAGCCTTGATGAGCGTCCATTAAGCTTTCGCCTTACCTGCAATTCACTCACTTTCAATAGTGAGTTTACATTGCTTAAACACAACAAGACTGCAATTACCAGAAAATAACAATCAAAATCACGGAATGGGTTCTAGGCGTATCGCCTAGAACTTGCTCATTCCCACGCGATACGCCTAGAGTTATAGGCGTGTCGCCTGCTACTTTAGAAGTTCCAGGCGATACGCCTGGAACCACATTTCCAGGGATTTGGCCAATTTCCGGCTAAATCCATACTTAGCCAAAATTTTGGTCCCTTTCCCCTGTTTGCACCAGAATTCACCCAGCTGGTTTCTTACCATCTTTTAATTGTTCCAACACCTATAATTTGACTCTAGATGCAAGTTTTAGTCATTTAAACGTACCTTGGTCGATTACCAACCCAATTTGCATGAACGGGATTCATCCGACCCATTTGACCCACTAAGGCATCTCTTGTGACAACCATCAAGGGTTGTCATCCAGAATTCACCCAACGCATGTAATTCACATTTAAGATCATAATGTATGCAATATAGCAATGTGCCAATTATATGTAAAACTATCATTTAGTCCTACACAACCATTATGAGTTTAGCCTTATGCGTTACCGTTACTACAAGTTTGTGCATAGTTCACATAAAGTCCACTGTACTTATCATTAGTTTCACTAAATCATTATAGTAATTGACCAAATAAGCCTTGTACCATTATTTGACCCGTTAAGACGGGTCATTGCCTTTGGTTTACCCCAAATGCCTCACTTGACCATATTTAAGCCTTGGAATCTATGGTTCTCTAACCATTTAAGATTTCCATTCTTTTATTACTTGGCATAAGCTCTACAAGCCCATTTTAGCCATTATAACTTTCATACGTTCTTCGATTCATCCGAATCTTTTCTATGGTCAAGTTTATCATTGGAGAACCTATTGGCTTTGAGCTTCACGGTTCCTAGAACCATTCGTCGCCCATTATATACTCCATAGTTTATTATTCCAAATAGCAAAAACACATTTACTTGTCTACATCATGTAACATGATTAATGTTACCTTTCGAGCTTGATCCACTGCTTCCTCCAACACCGGAGCTATTTGTTTGATCACCTTGATTTCCTAATGGGTCACTAACAACGTTAGGACCATAATCATAGTAGCATTTATCACATTTCAATTGCATGATTTCTATGCTACCAACATACCACTAATTTCACAAGGATGGCAATCAAGCAATGATCATCAAGTTTACATCTAGTCATATGCATCATTAACATTAACATGACAACTAAGGCATACATCAACCATATAAGCTAATGCACATGATTTCATCAAGTTGGTAAATTTTGGGTGAACCTATAGTTCCCTATAGTCATTCAACATCAACCCAAGCAAATTTGTTACATTCAACACATTTTGACTCTTTGAGGCATTTTGTCAAACACCTTGTGTGCATACTTAGATACACACATAGAACTAAATTTCCATGAACTCTCAAGTAACCATTTTACATGTTGTTGGTGAAATTCATCCCAACCCATCATCAGTAAACCATTTAACACTAATTTCATACATGAAATCAAGCAATGAAGGCAATTACACAAGTATCATAAGTGGTCACTTGCATGTAGGTTCAAGAACAAGTAATTGGTGACTACTTCACCAAATGTTAATCAAATTAGAAATCTATGCAACATATGAGTTCTTTAACCTCATAATACTCATGAATCAACAACCAATTTCAGATTTATAGCCCCCTAATTTCGAGACCTAGCATGCAAGCTAATGGGGTTTTACTTACTTGATGAGATATTGAGTTTAGGAAGGTGAAAACACTCCAATTTTCCAAATCTCTAGCCAAAAATCGCAGCCTAACACCCTTGATTTGCAGATTTGAGCAAGAATGAGAAGAGGGAGGAGGGAGATCGAACTGGAGGTCGCATACGACCTCCTCCTCCTCTTTTTCCCTTTTGTTTTACAATTATAACTTATTTACAGTTTTGGCCCTTCAAGTTTGAGCATTATTATTAAACTTAGCCAAAGATTCTATTTACTTAACTAGCCCCCATAGATTCATATATAAACAATTAAATCTTATCTACTTAAGGTTAGTTTGACAAGACGTTAACGGGAATTTAATGTTATCGAAATTTGGGATGTTACATGTAATAATAATAATAAAAAAAATAATAGTAATAATAATAATAATTATTATTATTATTATTATTATTATAACAATAATATTTTTTATTATAATAATAAAAATTTGGCTGACACCCATTTTATAGGTGACACTTAGGGCATTATGTAAGGTTTTTATCTCTAAAAGTGACTCTTAGGCTTTAAAGTTACCTTTATAAGGCTAAGTGTAATGGTTAAAGCCCCACAAGGGGCATTATGCGCCATGTGGACGCTGACTGTGCAAGGGGTTTTATGGGGCTTTATGGTGTAGTGGATAAAGCCCCACCATCATTACTTAATATTTATTTATTTTTTACTTTTTTCTTTTTAAAAAAACTACTTTCATAAATATTAAAACTAAAAAAAAATATTACAACTTAATTAAAATAAAACATACAACTACTTAAAAAAAATTACAACTAATCATCGGATTGCACGTCGTCGTAGTCTTCTTCATTTTCTTCATCGTCACCCTCTTCTTCTTGTTGCACAACCGGTGGGGGTGGGGGCACGTAATTAAATGGCCTAAACGTCCAAGTGTGTTCAACCAAATCGACTTTTAGAGAGTTATGTATCTCTCTTGAACGCAACATCGCGTAGTTTTGAAGTTTCTTTTCTTGTGTCGCAGGTGGCATCTCTTGGATGTGTTCGGGTCGAAAGTCGG
>JBCNJP010000024.1:40375419-40403419 GCA_039602395.1 Deinandra increscens subsp. villosa
ATCTCCTCATCGTCGCTCCATCCCTCCTCGCAGCAGCCTCCTCTGCCGTTAACTGATCCTCCTCTGTCGTCAACTTCTACTCCGCTGCTCCATTCCTCCTCGAAGCAGCCTCCTCTACCGGTACTCGTCTCCTCTTTTTTGATTTGTGATTCTCAGATTTCTTTAAAAAGGGATTATGATGCTTGTGGCGATGATTGTGATAAATGTTAATGAGAGAGGTGAGCACTGAATTGTTAATGCGATGAGTGTCACAAATGTTCTAGTTGGATAAATAGCGATTGACTCTTCTGATTTCTTGATTTCTTTGAAATGTTCTAGTTGGATAAGCGTTGATGGGGTGAAAAGGGATAAACATGTTATTGCTTGACCTCTTATTTATTAGAAATATGAGACAACAGTGATGAAAGCCTTATAAAGATGTTTAGAGGGCTGGGGAATGTTTACTTATATTTCTGTATTTTGTATTCTTATTCAATCAATGAAATTATGATAATCTTCATGGAAATTAGAGCCTAACATCCTCTCCTTTTTTTTTCTTGCCCCCCACCGTAACCCTAATTTGTCGGCGCCACCATGGTGGAAACCAACGACAAACCCACCTCCTCTAACCCAGAAAAACCATCCCTTCATCCTGCCTTCACAACCACTAACGTTCATCTCCGAATTCTCGATGGCAAGAAAACACCCAATTCCAATTGGGTGAAACTCTTCAAAAACCATCTCAAAATTTACAAAATCCTCCATCTTACTGACGGCACTAAACCGTCTTCCAAAGAAGAATCAACCTACGAGACATGGGCGGAACTTGACGCACTCATCCTTCAGTGGATCTATAGCTCCGTCTCCGATGACATTCTTGCCCGAATTCTCGATGACGACACTACCGCTCGAAAGGCATGGCTTCAAATTCAACAAATCTTTATCAACAACAAACACGCAAGTGTCGCCACCCTCGAACAACATTTCTCCAACACCACCCTCTCAGCCTCTGCTTCGTTCGATGAATATTGTCATAAGTTAAAAGATCTCGCCACACAACTTGGCGATATCGATCAACCTGTGTCCGACATTCGCCTAGTTATAAAAATGGTTCAAGGCCTTCCCGTTGAATATGACTCAGTTGGCGTAATTATTAATCAACAATTTCCCATATGGGACGAAGCTCATGGAATGGTTGAAGCTGAGCAACAACTCCATGCAGCCCGGTCAAACTCCCGTCGTAATACGGCGCTCTCAGCCACCCAATCGCAGACTCGAAACCCCCTTCATAGGATACCACCAACACTGGTCGATATCACTACCCCAACGGTTATCGCGGAAACAATTACGACCCCGTGAAGGCGGCTCATGTCAAAGGACGGGGCGGCGGTGGTCGTTTTTTCGGCCGTGGTGGGGGTCGCACATATGGTTACGGCCCCAATTGGGGGAGTCAACAAAATTATCCCACCCACCCTCCAGGGGGAATGATAGGTCCTCAGAATGGTGGAATGCGATATGGCCCAACTCACATGATAAGTGGGTCGTAACAATTTGTCAGAAATGCGATAATTCCTCCAAGGGGAATTATCGCAGGTAATATTAAGGTTCACAGTTTATTACCTATAAATCCTATATTTGTCGGAAATGGTGAATCGTTTCCCGTTAGCGGTTCCGGGTAATGGCTTTTACCACACACCCAACAAAACCTATCACCTTACCCAAAGCCCCACGACCCACAACCCAAAATCGCCAACCACACTCCCTCCCACTCCTTCGACCCAAACCTCCACCCCGGTCCATATCGCCCAAATGGCCCAACCATCTCCGCCTACCCCTTCTCCTCCATCCCCTCCCACGTTTCCACATGCGTCCCCACCCCTAACCACCAATACCCACCCAATGCAGTCTCGTGGCAAAGCCGGTGTCACCAAACCCAACCCAGGCTACCTTTTTACCACCTCCACCAACATCTCTCCCATTCCCACTTCCTATTTAAAAGCCTTAACCGACTCTAATTGGCTTCAAGCCATGAACGATGAATTTAGTGCTTTGCAGGTTAATAACACATGAGAGCTTGTTCCTCGGCCGCAGGATAGACCGGTTATTCGGTCACTTTGGCTTTTTTGGCACAAATTTAAAGTAGATGGCTCGCTCGATAGGTACAAAGCTAGACTTGTTTGCAATGGCAAGTCTGAAACTATCGGCATGGATGGAAATGTACACACCTATGAAGCTCGTCTTGTAGCAAAAGTGATATGCCTTAAAATATACATGTTTTATGAAAAAAAATATATCCCTCGCGTATTGGGTAAAATTTGACTAACTATCACAAAGAAACTGTGTTTTTGTCTTCTTTGTAGTTTTTTCAGGTTCTACTAAGCCAAGAATCACAAAAGGAACAAATAATGCAAGAAAAACAGAAGATTTCATGAAGTTGGGGCTTAACACTCCCCATGCCTAACCCAACACACCTCATGCCCAATCCAGCAAAGAATCGTTCGTACAAGAAGATATGGGAATCGGCCTTCTGACACAACACGGCCTGTGTCAGGCTTGGCACGGCCCGTGTCCTTTGCACACAAAGATTTGGCGAATCAAGCGTCTGACATGGCACACCCCATGTTCAAGGAAACACGCCCCGTGTTACCTGACACCGAAGATTCGAGGTCAACCTTCTAACAAAGCACGGCCCATGCCCGAGAAGACACAGCTCGTGCCGCTTGAACCAACGCGGCCTGTTCCGTCAGAAACACGCCCCGTGCCATGTCAGAAGTTTCGCTAAATAAGGAGGAGGGCGGCCATTCTTCTAAACCGCTCAATTCTTCCCTCCCTCTATCTCTAGTTTAGTTCATCTTTTTGGTTCTGAGCCACTAGTTTTAGTGTTTTTGCGTCTACTCGTCAAAGATTGTAAGAACTATAACTTTTGGTGATAATGAATTGTTATTTTTCTATGAATCTTTCATTATCTCTTAATCAAAATCTTTAGACTAACATTTGTAAGCCTCAATCTTACAAGTGTTAGTCAAATTGTTACACTCATTTGGGAATAAACAAGTCTTTGGTGGGTTGGCAAACGGTTTTTATAAACTTGTTTTAAGGTTTGTCTAATGACTTTATAAAAACCCTTTTTATTGAAAGTTTATTACTAATTTTCTGAACTAAACGTGCTCTTCGTATCACAAACCATTTGGGGAGTCGAAATCCCAAAGGCCGAACTTGTGACACCCGGTCGGGGGACGATGCATGATCCGAAAGGTGACCTGCGCCCCATGCTACATGATACGATCGAGGTACTTATGTCTATGTAAGCAAACTCGGCTGACCACGCACGTACGGGCTGAAAGTAATTGGTTGGGAATGAGGGTTGGTAATATTTTGTCACTTCATGGAAGCCGAGATGGTACGCGTTTGTGAACTTGGCCCTGGTTACGTCGAACGTACACATGCGGAGAGCTAGGTGCGAATGAAACAGACTAGAGTCCCTTAAAAAGGTCATTTTTATAATAAAATATTCTAGCACACAGGGTTATTCCCCTGCTGGTTCATGACGACGTGTCAAGAACGGTAAGTTGCCGGTTTAAGGGACCCCGTAAGTAAGTGGCATTATACCACTTTGTTTGTTTATCAGCGACACCTTCCCATGGCGTTCGTACTCCTCGTAGATGGTTGATCGTGGAGATGGTGAATCATCCTAAGATTCCGAAAGGTGGTTGATCTTCCAGTGGTAAACAATCATAAAACAAGGTTACAATAACGGGGTACTAGCTTCACCACTGATAAGTCTCCCAAATGAAACTATTTGCGACTGAGTAGACCAAAACATGCCTTTTTAGTGTGATTTAGTTTAGTTTAATTATTTTACTTTTTACTTACCTCTTCACCTGAAGATTGCTCAGGTTAGACATCAACAACGATGAAGTATCAAGAGCCCTCCTTTTTCTTTGTGTCTTTGATGTACCCCGATTCAACTTACCACTACTATGCTGCCCATGATGGGTGCACTTGCCCGTGAATGTGGTGAAATAGTAGTTGTCAGTAAATCAGGTTTTATAAATGTAAAAGCTTTAAATGCTAAAAAGGTGTCACAAAATAATGCTATATTTTATATATACACCACAACACGTCAAAAAGGTTACAGTCAAACCTACGGGTTGACTATGAAGAAACCTTCTCGTCTGTTGCAGACGTCGAAGCTATTAGGATCCTCTTAGCCATAGTAGCATACTATGACTATGAGATTTGGCAAATAGATTTCAAAACTGACTTCGTAAATGGACGTTTTGATGAAGAAGTCTATATGGTTCAACCAGAAGGATTTGTCAATCCAAAATATCCAGAAAGGGTATGCAAGCTTCAAAGATCCATTTATGGATTAAAGCAAGCGTCCCGAAGCTGGAATAAGAGATTCGATGAGGAAATCAAGAAGTTTGGTTTCACTCAAATCCCTGATGAGCCATGTGTATACATGAGAGCTAGGTGGGAGTGTCGTTGTCTTTCTTATCTCATATGACGACATATTACTCATGGGAAATAACATTCTAATGCTACAGGATGTTAAATCCTGACTTGGAAAGTGTTTCGCCATGAAGGATCTGGGAGAAGCGGCATATATTCTTGGAATAAAGATCCATCGTGATAGATCAAAAAGGTTAACAAGTTTAAGCCAAAGTGCATACATTGATAAGATTATGAAGCGATTCAAAATGGATCCTTCCAAACGTGGAAGTCTCCCTATGCAACATCATGTAAGCTTGAGTAAGACTCAGGGACCTTCAACACATGATGAGGTGAAGCTTATGAAGGGTGTGCCATATGCTTCAGTTGTAGGATCCATCATGTACGCAGTGAGGTGCACTCTGCCAGACGTAGCGTTCGCTTAGAACCTTACGAGTAGATTTCAACAGAATCCAGGTGAAAGTCACTAGACTACTGTCGATAACATACTGAAGCATTTCAAAATACCAAGGATATATTTATTATTTATGGTGGAGTCGAATACCAACTCAGTGTTACTTTCTACACTGACGCCGGTTTCGAGACAGATCGAGATGATACTCGATCGCAGACCGGTTATGTCTTTGTCATGAGTGGCGGTGCTATTGACCGGAGAAGTGCGAAGCAGAACACTACTGCAATGTCATCTACAGAAGCTAAATACATAGCTGCTTCAGAAGCTGCGATGGAGGCTATACGTAAATTCATTGTTGCTGTCACACCCCTAATTTCCACTAACGGAGTTTTACCGTGTGGGGTGTGAGCAAACTTGGATCCCAGTCAATTAGTTACAATAAACAACCATTAAATATCAAAATATTTTCATTATATTAAAATATAATATAAATTTAGAGTTTTACAAATGCGGAAGCATAAACAAAAGATTTAGTACTTACATGAAATATTATCATTCGAAATAACGTAACCTGAATAGAAAACCGTAAGAGGGTTTTAAAGGATCATGCAAGCATACTTGTGATACTCGAACACCTGCGACCTGAGATAAACATGTTTAAAGAGTAAGTGTCAACCAAAGGTTGGTGAGTTCACATAAGTACATATCTACAACTAGTATAGACATGTGAACTTGGCTGTGGTTACGTCGGACGTACACATGCGGAGAGGTAGGTGCGAATGAAACGGACTAGAGTCCCTTAAAAATTTCATTTTTATAATAAAATAATTTGGCACACAGGGTAGTTCCCCTGCTAGTTCATGACGGCGTGTCAAGTACGATAAGTTACCAGGTTGAGGGACCCCGTAAGTAAGTGGAATTATACCATTTTGTTTGTTTATCAGCGGCACCTTCCCACGGCGTTCGTACTTCTCGTAGACAGTTGATCGTGGAAATGGTGAATCATCCAAAGATTCCGAAAGGTGGTTGATCTTCCGCTAGTAAACAATCTTAAAACAAGGTTATAATAACGGGGTACCAGCTTCACCACTGACAAGTCTCTAAATGAAACTATATGCGACTGAGTAGACCAAAACATGCTTTTTTAGTGTAATTTAGTTTAGTTTAATTAATTTACTTTTTACTTACCTCTTCACTTGAAGATTGCTCAGGTTAGACGTCAACGACAATGAAGTATCCAGAGCCCTCATTTTCCTTTGTATCTTTGATCGACCCCGATTCAACTTACCACTACTATACTGTCCACGATGGGTGTACTTGCCTGTGAATGTGGTGAAAAAGTAGTTGTCAGTAAATGAGGTTTTATAAATGTAAAAGCTTTAAGTGCTAAAAATGTGTCACAAAATAACGCTATATTTTATATATACACCACAACACGTCAAGCTTTTTTCGCGCCGTTGCTGGGGACACAAAACGAGGATTTTGAGAGAATCTAAGTTGGCGGACTAATCTTTGTATATTTGTACCATAATTTTTCTTCGACTTATTTTCTTAAAAACCTATATCTCTACCACTTGGTATATCTCTAGAAATTTTTTAAACTTTATTTTTCTTTCTTTTTATGGAATGTACATCAGCACTAGGTAGTGTCTTGATCACATACCACTTAGACTGATTTTTCCTTTTTCTATATTATCTTACCTTGGTTACTATTGATTCTTGTTTATCTTTTTGTGTTCAGGTGGTGTATGAAAATACAACAACTAGACGTAGTAGAACCACTCCCTGAACCAGAAGGATTTTTACACAGCAGACGCCGATTTTGTTCCAAAACTGTTGTTAAAGTCATCCACAAGCCAATCCCAATAGCTCTCGAGCGGGTCGTCATGGACTACCTAAGGCCGAATGCAGTCAACTTTGGTGCATCCATTGCTCCTCCCGGTGTCGAATCTAACAACCTCGAGATTCGACCCTAGTTGGTGCAGATGCTCCAAAATTCTGCTACTAACGGTTTGCCCAATGAAGACCCTCACTCTCACATCACAAACTTCCTAGAAGTTTGTGAAACATTTAAGTCCAACGGAGCATCTGATGACGCTGTTCGACTTCGCATGTTTCCTTTCTCACTCAAAGACCGTGCGAAAACATGGCTGAACAATCTCTCCAATGGTTCTACCACCACTTGGGAAGAACTTTTTTAGAAGTTTCTTTACAAGTACTTTTCACCTGTCAAGATAGCCAAACTCCTGACTGCAATCAACTCTTACACTCAAGAAGACGGATAATCATTGTATGACACGTGGGAGAACTTCAAAGAACTCTTGAGGAAATGCCCTCACCATGGTCTCGTGATCTGGCAGCAATTCATCATATTCTACAATGGTTTGCATCTGCAAACCCGCCAGATTCTCGATTCCAACTCTGGTGGCATTTTAGGGAATCGAAGTCCTGAAAAGTCTTCTAAAAAATTGAAGACATTGCACATACCAGCTTTCAGTGGCACACTTCTCGCAGTGCCAAAGCAAAGCCTCCAGGTATGCATTCTCTAGATGAAGCCACAACCCTCAAGGCTCAGATTGAGGCCTTGACTTCTAAAGTCAAAAGGCTAGAGACTTACAAATCTGTAGAAGTTGCTCTGCGGTGCGAAGGGTGTGGAGGCCCACATGTAAACTGGAGCTGTATGGTGGATGGTAAGCCCGAAGATGTCAACTTTGTGCAGAACCAGCCCCACCAACAATATAATAACAATTCTGAGTGGAGGAACAATCAGAACTCTAGGTGGAGAAACAACGGGAACAGTCAGCAATCAGGTAACCACTAACACTTCTCGCAACAGCCGCGACAGAACAACAACTACCAAGGTTGTAGTTCGTTTGACGGACTCGCTCGCCTTGATGAATCCATATCCCGGATGTTCGCAGAAGCTGAGAGGAAGACAGATGAGAAGTTCAGAAGCAATGACGCTGAACTTCAAAACCAGCAAGCCCCTATCAAAACACTTGAGAAGCAACTCGGTCAAATAGCAAAAACGGTAGGTGAAAGAGCCCCAGGTTCTCTCCTTAGCAACACAGAAACCAACCCCAAATCAATGGTCAATGCTATCACACTCCGTAGCCGAAGGGTTGGACCCGAGGAAGCTGTCCCGAGCTCAACAACACCATCCCCACCTTCTCCAAAACAAACGGAAGCACCTAATCTTGTAACTGTAGAAGAAGTCACGAAGAGTCCAAAGGTTCCTTACCCTAGCAGGCTTAACAAAGCAAGGAATGAGGAACAGTTCGGTAAGTTCATGAGCCTTCTGAAACAACCACATATTAACTTACCTTTTATTGAAGTTCTTTCACAGATACCGAAGTACACAAATACATGAAAGACTTCCTAACTAACAAGCGCAAGATCGTGGAACTCAACTCTGTTAGCCTAGGGGAAGAATGTTCTGCCATTCTCTCAAACACTATTCCCCAAAAGCTACTAGATCCTGGCAGCTTCACACTACCTTGGGTAGTAGGCGATATTGAGGTTCTAAATGCACTTGCTGACTTGGGGGCCAATATAAACCTTATGCGATCCTCCATGTTCAACAAATTGAACATCGGTAAACCCACTCTTACCAGGATGAGCATCCAACTTGCAGACCGGTCAGTAACGTACCCTTCAGGTATCGCTGAGAACCTCCTGGTCCAGGTAGGAGAGTTCGTTTATCCTACATACTTTGTTATCTTGGATATGGAAGAAGACAAGGAGGTACCCCTTATCTTCGGAAGACCATTCCTTGTAACAACACTAACACTGGTAGACATGAGTAGTGGCATGCTAACGATCAAGTTCGGTGACCAAGAAGCAACTTTCGACGTAGGTAAGAAGATGGATAGTACCTTACAGGTGGTGGACAGTATCGAGTAAGGCCTAGAGTTCGCCTACCAAAGAATGGAGGAAGCCTCTCCCCCACCAGCACTCTTCTAGACCAGGACTGCGGGTCTAGCCAGCAGACCCATACACTAAACATGGTGCGCCATGGCGGCTTACCATGGAAGTCTAAAGTAGAAGCATAAAGAATAGGATGGACTTCAAAGAACACATTACCAGGACGGTCAGAATTCCGCCCCTTCCTTTTCTTTTCACTTTTATTTTTAGATATCTATCTTAGTTCATTTAGTTTTTAACCTCCAGTACTAGTAGTTTAGTTACTAGTACCAGATATCGAGGTTCGCCTAGTGTAACTCTGGACAAATTTACCGGATCTCTAGTACAAGTATTTCATGGTTTAACTTAGTATGTAGGTAATTGATAAAGAAGACAACTGAGGAAAAGACGAACAAGAGCTAGGGTATACAGTCCAAGATGGACAAAGTCGGAAAACATGTTTTCATATGATTGAGGCCCCTAGGATAAACCCCTCTTCTCTCTTTCACCCCAAAATTTCTTTACCAACCAAATAAATATCCCCTAGTTAGCCCCTTTGAGCCTAAACCTTTCATTTCTTAACCCGCAAATTTATTTGCATAAGCCCCTTTCCCCCAAAACAGCCTTTTTCGCACCAAACCTTTTTGGCGCATTTTTACACCCCTTTATTTTCACAATAGTAAAGAGTTTTTGAGGAAAGAGTTTTTCAAAAATAAATGGCCCGTTATCATCAGGATACGATATCATCTACCCGGACTGTTGCTGCAAGAATCTGTCTGATGCATGAAGACAACTATACTGGTATGTATGTTATTTGTCTAAAAAAATCTAAGTTTCTGGAAATAAAAGAGAAAAAGCTCTTAGTTAAATTCACACTATCCCTGGCCACCAAAACCTCAAGAAAAACTTCTCTACAAAAATCTGATGCTTTTGCAACTTTAAACCTTCTTTTACCAAACATCCAAACCCTTAGCCCTAGCCTACCCTCAAAGACCGTAGGCCCTCGTGATGACAACATGGATCTCAGCGAGATCTGTGGCGGATTGATCCCTTCACAAGCCGATGACCCTTGTCTGGTCTCACCTTGGTATGAGTGATACCTTAAATTCTGTACATATACTAACCCGAGTGTCGAGTGATCCCTTGTGAGGTGTACATAGTTGTATAAACTAAACTTTGCAGTAAGTCGACTGTCACCCAAAATAATTCAATTAAACAAAGAACGAATGGATTTCGAATCGAAGTAATTGGGAGACATGTTTCTATCCAGGCAATTGGTCCATGACAGGAAAAAGGTCAAAATCAGAAAGGCGAACGCCGGCTATTTTCTAAGTTTGCTTGAGGGCAAGCAAAAGTCTTAGTGTGGGGATGTTTGATATGCCTAAAAATATACATGTTTTATAAACAAATATTCCTCGCGTATTGGGTAAAATTTGACTAACTATCACAAAGAAACAATGTTTTTGTCTTCTTTGTAGTTTTTCAGGTTCTACAAAGCCAAAATCACAAAAGGAACAAATAATGCAAGAAAAACAGAAGATTTTGTGAAGTTGGAGCTTAGCACGCCCCGTGCCTAACCCGACAAGCCCCGTGCCCGATCCAGCAAAGAACCGCTCGTACAAGAAGATTTGGAAATCGGCCTTCTGACACAACACGGCTCGTGCCAAGCTTGGCACGGCCAGTGTCCTCTACACACAAAGATCTAGCGAATCAAGCATCTAACATGGTGTAACACCTGTGTTCGATCCAATTACAAAACCCGACCCGAATCTGAACTGTCACACAAATCGAGTTTTGATTTAAGAATTTTCGAGGGAATTTGTCTAAAATATACAATTAAATTATGTTCGGGATACTCGATAATCATTTTTGAAAGCAAAATAATAAATTTGCAAAGTTTTAGGTGAAACAATTTGATTAAAACAACAATAAAGCAATTTTATGTTTTTACGGAATTTCGGTATTCGATTTATCGTTTACCGGGAATCTCGGGATTTTTATCTCAAAATATATACTTTGGAACATTATAAAATCATTTTATAAGATTAAAAATCAATTGGTTAAATTTTAGATCAATTTTGTTAATTGAAACGCAAATAAATATATTTATTGTTTTTCGTGCAAATTCTTTAATAACCGGGAATCACGTAAATTTCAAAAAATCATATTTTAATGTTCATTGGTGTTTTATAAGTTCAATATAAGTCACTCGTAAAATTTTAGAGGTTAACGAGCTAAAACGAGGACGAACGGTTAAAAAGAAAATAATATATATTAAATACGTATTTTTATACCTCGTTTTGCGTATCCCGAGACCTAGAAAATCATGAGAAATTATTCTAAACTATTTTTGGTACATAAAATAATAATTTTATGAAAGTTCAGGGGTTAAAACGGACAAAACAAAACCATAGGGGTTGAAATGTAAAAAAGTCAAATTTTGGTCAAGATTCACGGCATTCGGCCCGCATGCCATACGGAGAAGAATCCATGCAGCCCGCATCGCAGCCCAGCTGCGTGTTCTTCAAGTTTGGCCACGAGAGCTCGATTTTGGTCCATCCAGTCGTCGATTTCGATCGGATTATCACTCCCTTACATGTCTACACTAAGTGCCGACCCTACCCACTATAAAAACTCGAGCAGATCGTCCCTTTACACTCACCAATTTCGTGAATTTCATCCTTAAAAACCCTAAGCTTCAACCGAAACTTCCTCCTTCAATTGCGATCAATCCAGATGCTCTCCAAGGCTGATCTCTTGTAGTTCGACATATTTTGGTATGCTCTACAAAACACCTCTATCAATTTCTGTTAATTTTGTTGTTTTGATCGAGATCTAAAACCATCCAAAAATTAGGGTTCTTGATGTAATTCTTCAATTCTGGGTAATTGGGAAAGAGTTAGGGTCTGAAATTTTGAAGGTTATGATGTTATAACATATATTAAAGAACCCCTAAGTCAATTTCATGATATCTATATGTTTGGTATTTTATTTAAAAATATGCTAAAATTAGGGTTTTCGGGTCGTTGTTCTGCCCAAATTAAGTAAACGGTATTGAATTAAGGTTTACTATTTTGAGGAATATTATAATATATCATAATGAATAATACCCTAAGTTTTTACAATTTAATAAAATTTTTTGGTATTTATTTAATAAATACGTCAAAATTAGGGTTTTTATGACGTTGTTTTGCAAAAACCCAACAAACAAGTTAATTTTTGGGCTAATCTTTTACAATATATTATGAAATAATATTTTAAGTAAAAGCCCTAATTTTATTTAATTTTATAAAAGATTTTACTATTTATTTGATAATTATTTCAAAATTTGGGTTTTGAATATGATTATTAAATATTAAACAAACCTGAAAGTATTGAAACTTGATTTTTGATCTTAGAACATATTTATATATATATATAATAAGTGTATATGAGTTCAAAAATGATAAATGAATTAATTATTAAATAAATTACCAAAACCCTAATTTACCAATAAAGGGTAAACTGGTCTTTTGACCTAACACTCCATAAGTTCCTCGTGCCCTTAAAACTATAATCATTATCATTCCCTATATTCATTTAGCATGTTCGTTTCATTAGGATAATCCTCAGATTGTTATCTCTCGCGATTGGTTCTATCTCTCATTTTCGATCTACTTATCAGGTGAGTAACCACTAAATCCCCCTTTCTTTTATAATGGGATATGACTCAATATTCAATTCATATTATAATTACTAATGGTGATTCATTCGAATGATAATACGACTTGTGAGAAATCATAGCTCCATATCTTTAACCTTTTTGGGGTGTAACATGTATCTCTATATTCAAATTGTTTCTCTAAACCACAAACGCGATTATATGATGATTTGATACGTTCTATGTATGTTAAATATGTGTGGATTATTGTGATTGGTTTGATCTAGCACTGTTACTATCTTTATCTCGAAGCGTACTCATTAACACACCGAGCCGGGGTAACAATAATAGATCTATTGGTTTGACAGCCCACTTGACATGCTTCGCGTGTAGCGCCTTGTGATTGGAAGCCTAGTTGTCTAGGGTTTGATGCGCTCATTCATTGGCTTTAACTCATTACTTGTTTGACTATATATATGAAAATATCTGGTTATACGTATATCACTGTTATTGAAATTATACTTATATTATTTAAACATGTGTTTACTCACCAACTACTTTTGTAGTTGACACTTTATCTTATACATGTTGCAGGAACCTATACATGAGCAATGTTGTGATAACGCTAGGATTGCTGGACCTAGATTAAAGACTTTAAATCAGTTTGATATGTATTACTGCATGTTTAATATTCGTGTACAATATCTTGAATTGATTAATGAAAAAGGGCATGTTTAAGTATTACAACTTATTTTAGTTGTCATGTGCATCTGAATAATCATCGTGCCCGAGACATTTTCCGCCGTCGGTTGGGGTGTGACAGATTGGTATCAGAGCCTTGGCTATAGGGATTTAGGTTATTAGAACCGGATGACCTAGACCATATGCCTTAGGTATCCTACATGATTATACTCATGTCTGCGTGCCTATTATTATATTATGTCTATAGATGCTGCTTAAACTTGCCTCTCTTAGATCTCACAATTGCGTTAACACTTGACACACACGTGTACACTAATCCCTTCTTGATTCCAAGCCTTTATCTTTAGTAATGGTACCTTACGTGCCATTTTAGGATTTTGAAAATTCTGATTTTGAAAATTCCGTCGGAGTTAGGTTCCTAGCAGTAGACATGTAGTAACTGGAAGTGGAAAGGCACCGGTAGCCGGAGATCTATCTAGACAGGCATTGCGTATATAACATGATCAACTGTGTGGACTGGGATGCCTACCTAGAAGTCTTTGGTGAGAGTGTTGGAACCTATTAGGCCAAAGCATGTCAATTACTGCTACGAATCCCAATTAACTCTGACTAGTCATGGGTTGTAGTTTCTCAATCGAGAAACGAAAGCCATTCCATTATGTTTTACTAAAACAACATGATTTCTTCTCTATCCCTTGTTTAAAACCTCGTGATTTCTGAATTCAAATGTTTTATAAAATATTCGTCATCATGATCCTGAATTAATTATCCCTTGTCCCCAAAACATTTTCCATTAGTATGAATCCTGACGATCAACAAATGGCCTGACAAATTTCTCAACAAGTGGCAGCTTTCATCTCCAACCTTTTCCGACAAGCCCTCGACGATAAATTTGTTAACAATGATGCTACTAAACTACCTCAAGGATTAGAAGTCATCAAACGTTCTGCTGCCAAAATCAAGAAGAGGAAGAGGAAGGCTAAACATCTTGATGAGACAACCACACCTGCAAAAGCTGCTATTCCTGCTACTCCTGCTCCTCAAATAAATCCTGATACTCGGTCAGCTAAGAAACCTTATACCGGAGCCGATCCTCAGTGCAACACTTGCAGTTACCATCACTCAATCCATGTTCCTTGTTGGCGTTGTCTCAATTGCGGTAAATTTGGTCATCTCATGACAGTATGTCGGCAACCTAATCGAGCTCAACCTATATCCGCTCAACCCCAGATGGTCCAGCCTGTGACACCTGCTCAAACTTCTATTTCACCTTATCGTACTTGTTATAACTGTCGTCAACCCGGACACTTTAGAAACGCTTGCCCCTAGCTTACTGCTGTTCTTATTCCCAACCCTCCAGCCAACAATGCAGAGCATAGAACCCAACCTCCAATAGTTCAAACTATGGCACCTGCTCCTACTCATATCCCTTCTGCTATCCCGATGCATTGTTTTTATCATTATGGAAACCCTAATCACTTTCGAAACATGTGTCCTCATCCAGCCACTATCAGAACTCCTCTCCACAACAATTGTCAACCTCCAAGCAACTGCTTGGAACTTTCAACGTGAATGATATCCGAAGGAAGTAATGATGATGCTTGAAGATCGTTTGGACTCTGTTAATATTTGAATAAATCGATTACCCTGTAATTAAAGTTTGTAATCTTTCCAATCGATGTTCATCATGTATATATCAGAATATGAGTTTTATAACTCCTTGCTTATTGCCCTCCTACTTACTCAATCATTTCTTATATTCATGACCCTTAAACCTCTCATTATGATTAATCAGCGGACAAGAAACTTATTACCCTCAATTTCCGTTATCCATAATTGCAACTCAATCCCTGACAAACATACTCTCGGGAAGATCAAACGTCATCATTGAATTGAGTATCTCAAACATCAAGTGGAATTTGTTCCTCGTTTAGATAATCCAGACTTGACTATCCGTTATCCAGTAAATAAGAAACACGTGTCCTTCATCAAACCCGTAACGAATACGTGGCATCCTTGTTAAATTGTCACTTTATCACAATTCATTCGATCTTGTTCTCCACTTCGAGGAACGACCAATCATGAAAGATGATACATCTTGAATGTACATCACCAGTCTGATGGACTCAATCACCAAATATCAAAACTCTTATATTAGCGACATCTTCAAGAGAATTCTCAGAATCATCTATCTCCTCAAGATCAATTCTCGTTATCCCTATACGGAATAATTATCCGTTAAGTGATTCCTGAACTTTCTCAAAACCATGATTTAATCTGGTCTTGATTCCCCTATTGATCTTAATAAAGGAAAGATTATGATATTCAATTTGTATTATCATTCGAATGGTGATTCATTCAAATAATGATTTGCAATTTGATATCAAGTGGTCAATTCGTGTTATCATTTGAATGGTGATTCATTTAAATGGTAATTTCGTATTGTATCACTATCTTTTCCTCAAACGAATTAATCAAGTGTCTCTGTTGAAAACAATTCTCTCACTTTATCACCGCCTTAAATGGCAGTGATTGAATTTGCTCGAGATCATAAAATATCACTGATTTCTCTGGCCAGTCCAAGACTTATACGTACTACACCTGAACACTTGTGTGTGATGCTAGCTTAGCATACATTTGATTTTGGGTCATAGGCGTTAATCTTGGGTTTTAGCCAATTTCTAATCCAGACTATTAACCAGACCTCACATCTCGTGGGTGATTTGGATGTGGCTCGTTACCCATCTAGCTCACCAATACCCGATGCGTTCTCTTGTTAAGAAATCTGTGATCCCATTTTATTGTGTGGAATGATATTCTTGACATGATGTCAAATATCAGTTTCAACAATTTAAAAGTTAATCATGTTACCCCCACCACTCTCCTCATATTCCACCGGTCTTTTCCCTGAAGCAGGGGAGATGGTGATAAATCAAATCCATAATCTGTTTGTTCAATTACTCGTATAATCATAATCTTAGCTTTAAAATCTAATCATCTTACAATCCATCATATCTGATGTTATTCAATCTCTATCGCGATCTTAAAATCATTTGTTATTATATGGGAATGGTTGTTCTTCGTAGGTTACTAACTCATTTTTAAAGTATTACCGATGTGGTGGGTTAGCTGCGGTACACCTTATATATAAGCATCAAAGGTACTTTAAAAATGAATTAGGAATCGAACTTAGAACTGACCATTGGTTGTTTGTTTGTATCAAATTCCCTATCACCATTGATATATTCTTTCCTCTTATCTCGAATATCTCTTCTAATTTCGGGACGAAATTTCCTGAAGTAGGGGAGACTGTAACACCTGTGTCCGACCCAATTACAAAACCCGACCCGAATCTGAACTGTCGCACAAATCGAGTTTTGATTTAAGAATTTTCGAGGGAATTTGTCTAAAATATACAATTATATTATGTTCGGGATACTCGATAATCATTTTTGAAAGCAAAATGATAAATTTGCAAAGTTTTAGGTGAAACAATTTGATTAAAACAACAATAAAGCAATTTTATGTTTTTACGCAATTTTGGTATTCGATTTATCGTTTACCGGGAATCTCGGGATTTTTATCTCAGAATATATACTTTGGAACATTATAAAATCATTTTATAAGATTAAAAATCAATTGGTTAAATTTTAGATCAATTTTGTTAATTGAAACGCAAATAAATAAATTTATTGTTTTTCGTGCAAATCCTTTAATAACCGGGAATCATGTAAATTTCAAAAAATCATATTTTAATGTTCCTTGGTGATTTATAAGTTCAATATAAGTCACTCGTAAAATTTTAGAGGTTAACGAGCTAAAACGAGGACGAACGGTTAAAAAGAAAATAATATATATTAAATACGTATTTTTATACCTCATTTTGCGTATCCCGAGACCTAGAAAATCATGAGAAATTATTCTAAACAATTTTTGGGACATAAAATAATAATTTTATGAAAGTTCAGGGGTTAAAACGGACAAAACAAAACCATAGGGGTTGAAATGTAAAAAAGTCAAATTCTGGTCAAGATTCACGGCATGCGGCCCCCGCATGCCATACGGAGAAGAATCCATGCGGCCCGCATCGCAGCCCAGCTGCGTGTTCTTCAAGTTTGGCCACGAGAGCTCGATTTTGGTCCATCCACTCGTCGATTTCGATCGGATTATCACTCCCTTACGTGTCTACACTAAGTTCCGACCCTACCCACTATACAAAACTCGAGCAGATCGTCCCTTTACACTCACCAATTTCGTGAATTTCATCCTTAAAAACCCTAAAAAACCCTAAGCTTCAACCGAAACTTCCTCCTTCAATTGCGATCAATCCAGATGCTCTCCAAGGCTGATCTCCTGCAGTTCGACATATTTTGGTATGCTCTACAAAAGCCCTCTATCAATTTCTGTTAATTTTGTTGTTTTGATCGAGATCTAAAACCATCCAAAAATTAGGGTTCTTGATGTAATTCTTCAATTCTAGGTAATAGGGAAAGAGTTAGGGTCTGAAATTTTGAAGGTTATGATGTTATAACATATATTGAAGAACCCCTAAGTCAATTTCATGATATCTATATGTTTGGTATTTTATTTAAAAATATGCTAAAATTAGGGTTTTCGGGTCGTTGTTCTGCCCAAATTAAGTAAACGGTATTGAATTAAGGTTTACTATTTTGAGGAATATTATAATATATCATAATGAATAATACCCTAAGTTTTTACAATTTAATAAAATGTTTTGGTATTTATTTAATAAATACGTTAAAATTAGGGTTTTTATGACGTTGTTTTGCAAAAACCCAACAAACAAGTTAATTTTTGGGCTAATCTTTTACAATATATTATGAAATAATATTTTAAGTAAAAGCCCTAATTTTATTTAATTTTATAAAATATTTTACTATTTATTTGATAATTATTTCAAAATTTGGGTTTTGAATATGATTATTAAATATTAAACAAACCGGAAAGTATTGAAACTTGATTTTTGATCTTAGAACATATTTATATATATATATATATATAATAAGCGTATATGAGTTCAAAAATGATACATGAATTAACTATTAAATAAATTACCAAAACCCTAATTTACCAATAACCAATAAAGGGTAAAATGGTGTAACATCCCACATTGGTGGGGAGGAGAACTAAGCATTGCTTTATAAGGGTGTGGATACCTCCCCCATCAAGATGCGTTTTAAATCCGTGAGGGGCGGATGCCTGAGGGCATGCCGGCTGCCAAAGCGGACAATATCTTGGTGCGACGGGTCTGGGCTGTTACAGATGGTATCAGAGCCGGTCGTCGGCCAGTGTGCCAGCGAGGACGCTGGTCCCCCAAGGGGGGAGGATTGTAACATCCCACATTGGTGGGGAGGAGAACTAAGCACCGCTTTATAAGGGTGTAGATACCTCCCCTATCAAGACGCGTTTTAAATCCGTGAGGGGCGGATGCCTGAGGGCATGCCGGCTGCCAAAGCGGACAATATCTTGGTGCGACGGGTCTATGTTGTTACAGATGGTATCAGAGCCGGTCGTTGGCCAGTGTGCCAGCGAGGACGCTGGTCCCCTAAGGGGGGAGGATTGTAACATCCCACATTGATGGGGAGGAGAACTAAGCATCGCTTTATAAGGGTGTGGATACCTCCCCCATCAAGACGCATTTTAAATCCGTGAGGGGCGAATGCCTGAGGGCATGCCGGCTGCCAAAGCGGACAATATCTTGGTGCGACGGTTCTGGGCTGTTACAAATGGTCTTTTGACCTAACACTCCTTAAGTTCCTCGTGCCCTTAGAACTATAATCATTATCATTCCCTATATTCATTTAGCATGTTCGTTTCATTAGGATAATCCTCAGATTGTTATCTCTCGCGATTGGTTCTATCTCTCATTTTCGATCTACTTATCAGGTGAGTAACCACTAAACCGCCCTTTCTTTTAAAATGGGATATGACTCAATATGCAATTCATATTATCATTACTAATGGTGATTCATTCGAATGATAATACGACTTGTGAGAAATCATAGCTCCATATCTTTAACCTTTTGGGGGTGTAACATGTATCACTATATTCAAATTGTTTCTCTAAACCACAAACGCGATTATATGATGATTTGATACGTTCTATGTATGTTAAATATGTGTGGATTATTGTGATTGGTTTGATCTAGCATTGTTACTATCTTTATCTCGAAGCGTACTCATTAACACACCGAGCCGGGGTAACAATAATAGATCTATTAGTTTGACAGCCCACTTGGCATGCTTCGCGTGTAGCGCCTTGTGATTGGAAGCCTAGTTGTCTAGGGTTTGATGCGCTCATTCATTGGCTTTAACTCATTACTTGTTTGACTATATATATAAAAATATCTGGTTATACATATATCGTTGTTATTGAAATTATACTTATATTATTTAAACATGTGTTTACTCACCAACTACTTTTGTAGTTGACACTTTATCTTATACATGTTGCAGGAACCTATACATGAGCTATGTTGTGATCACGCTAGGATTGTTGGACCTAGATTAAAGACTTTAAATCAGTTTGATATGTATTACTGCATGTTTAATATTCTTGTACAATATCTTGAATTGATTAATGAAAAAGGGCATGTTTAAGTATTACAACTTATTTTAGTTGTCATGTGCATCAGGACAATCATCGTGCCCCGACATTTTCCGCCGTCGGTTGGGGTGTGACACATGGCACGTCACATGTTATATGAAACACGCCCCATGTTACCTGACAACGAAGATTCGAGATCAACCTTCTGACAAAGCACGATCCATGCCCGAGAAGACACGGCCCGTGCCATGAACCAACACGGCCCGTGTCGTTAGAAGCACGCCCCGTGCCGTATAAAAATTTGGCTATATAAGGAGGAGGCCGGCCAGTCTTCCAAACCGCTCAATTCTTCCCTCCCTCTGTCTCTAGTTTAGTTCATATTTTTGGTTTTGAGCCACTTGTTTTAGTGTTCTTGCGTCTACTCGTCAAAGATTGTAAGATCTATAACTTTTGGTGATAATGAATTGTTATTTTTCTATGAATCTTTTATTATCTCTTAATCAAATCTTTATACTAACATTTGTAAGCCTCAATCTTACAAGTGTTAGTCAAATTGTTACACTCATTTGGGAATAAACAAGTCTTTGGTGGGTTGGCAAACTGTTTTTATAAACTTGTTTTAAGGTGTGTCTAATGACTTTATAAAAACCCCTTTTATTGAAAGTTTATTACTAATTTTCTGAACCAAACGTGCTCTTCGTATCACAGACCATTTGGGAAGTCGAAATCCCAAATGCCGAACTTGTGACACCCGGTCGGGGGATGATGCATGATCCGAAAGGTGACCCGCACCCCATGCTACATGATACGATCGAGGTCCTTATGTCTATGTAAGCAAACTCGGCTGACCACGCAGGTACGGGCTGAAAGTAATTGGTTGGGAATGAGGGTTGGTAATATTTTGTCACTTCACGGAAGCCGAGATGGTATGTGTTTGTGAACTTGGCTCTGGTTACGTCGAACGTACACATGCGGAGAGCTAGGTGCGAATGAAACGGACTAGAGTCCCTTAAAAAGGTCATTTTTATAATAAAATAATCTAGCACACGGGGTTGTTCCCCTGCTGGTTCATGACGGCGTGTCAAGAACGGTAAGTTGCCGGTTTGAGGGACCCTGTAAGTAAGTGGCATTATACCACTTTGTTTGTTTATCAGCGACACCTTCCCACGGCGTTCGTACTCCTCGTAGATGATTGATCGTGGAGATGGTGAATCATCCTAAGATTCCGAAAGGTGGTTGATCTTCCGGTGGTAAACAATCTTAAAACAAGGTTACAATAACGGGGTACCAGCTTCACCACTGACAAGTCCCCAAATGAAACTATCTGCGACTGAGTAGACCAAAACATGTCTTATTAGTGTGATTTAGTTTAGTTCAATTATTTTACTTTTTACTTACCTCTTCACCAGAAGATTGCTCAGGTTAGACATCAACAACGATGAAGTATCAAGAGCCTTCCTTTTCCTTTGTGTCTTTGATGTACCCCGATTCAACTTACCACTACTATGCTGCCCATGATGGGTGCACTTGCCCGTGAATGTGGTGAAATAGTAGTTGTCAGTAAATCATGTTTTATAAATGTAAAAGCTTTAAATGTTAAAAAAGTGTCACAAAATAACGCTATATTTTATATTTACACCACAACACGTCAAAAAGGTTACAGTCAAACCTACGGGTTGACTATGAAGAAACCTTCTCGCCTGTTGCAGACGTCGAAGCTATTAGTATCCTCTTAGCCATAGTAGCATACTATGACTGTGAGATTTGGCAAATAGATTTCAAAACTGACTTCGTAAATGGACGTTTTGATGAAGAAGTCTATATGATTCAACCAGAAGGATTTGTCAATCCAAAATATCCAGAAAGGGTATGCAAGCTTCAAAGATCCATTTATGGATTAAAGCAAGTGTCCCGAAGCTGGAATAAGAGATTCGATGAGGAAATCAAGAAGTTTGGTTTCACTCAAATCCCTGATGAGCCATGTGTATACATGAGAGCTAGGTGGGAGTGTCGTTGTCTTTCTTATCTCATATGACGACATATTACTCATGGGAAATAACATTCTAATGCTACAGGATGTTAAATCCTGACTTGGAAAGTGTTTCGCCATGAAAGATCTGGGAGAAGTGGCATATATTCTTGGAATAAAGATCCATCGTGATAGATCAAAAAGGTTAACAGGTTTAAGCCAAAGTGCATACATTGATAAGATTATGAAGCGATTCGAATGGATCCTTCCAAACGTGGAAGTCTCCCTATGCAACATCATGTAAGCTTGAGTAAGACTCAGGGACCTTCAACACATGATGAGGTGAAGCTTATGAAGGGTGTGCCATATGCTTCAGTTGTAGGATCCATCATGTACGCAGTGAGGTGCACTCGGCCAGACGTAGCGTTCGCTTAGAACCTTACGAGTAGATTTCAACAGAATCCAGGTGAAAGTCACTAGACTACTGTCGATAACATACTGAAGCATTTCAAAATACCAAGGATATATTTCTTATTTATGGTGGAGTCGAATACCAACTCAGTGTTACTTTCTACACTGACGCCGGTTTCGAGACAGATCGAGATGATACTCGATCGCAGACCGGTTATGTCTTTGTCATGAATGGCGGTGCTATTGACCGGAGAAGTGCGAAGCAGAACACTACTGCAATGTCATCTACAGAAGCTAAATACATAGCTGCTTCAGAAGCTGCGATGGAGGCTATACGTAAATTCATTGTTGCTGTCACACCCCCTAATTTCCACTAACGAAGTTTTACCGTGTGGGGTGTGAGCAAACTGGGATCCCAGTCCATTAGTTACAACAAACAACCATTAAATATCAAAATATTTTCATTATATTAAAATATAATTTAAATTTAGAGTTTTACAAATGCGGAAGCATAAACAAAATATTTAGTACTTACATGAAATCATTCGAAATAACGTAACCTGAATAGAAAACCGTAACAGGGTTTTAAAGGATCATGCAAGCATACTCGTGATACTCGAACACCTGCGACCTGAGATAAACATGTTTAAAGAGGAAGTGTCAACCAAAGGTTGGTGAGTTCACATAAGTACATATCTACAACTAGTATAGACATGTAGTACGAATATAACAGTTTTATTCGTAGTTCAATTATGTATATTACAAGTAAAATCCATATCGTAGGTAGCTAGCCTAAGTTCATGTCACTAAAACGTTCACAACCGAAGCTGACTGAAAAAGTGTAGGAATTCATCCTTACGTGTTATTGCCTTCCCCGTGTCTACTCGATCACGATAAGTTTAGGCTGACATTATCCTCAGTCCGACCGCCAGCCGAGTGGTGCATCTCGTGCCCGCTGAGTGGGGTTTGTTAGACCTCAGTAGTACTACCCAATATCCCCCTCGCTATTCACTACTAATGGTTCGATATAGTAAGGACTTTAAAGATAAAGCATTTTACGTGAACATGTGATATATACTGGATTTCTACTTTAATCATACATCAAAAGTTGTCGTGTTATCACCCTAACCCGGGTGTAACGCGTTCGTGTGTGTTATCGTCCAAATCCGGACGTAATATAAGAGGTTGTGTAACTCACCTTAGGGTGTGCTGCTACAATTTAGTAAGACTCTGGGTCTTGCGTAACTACCGAGCACTTATCGATTTTACATACGTAAGTGTGTGTCCGAAGATGAGTAGCATAGCCTAGACGACGGTTCAGTGTCTAGTAAATCCATACGTGACTTGTGTGATAGTTTTCAACGTGTGATTAAAATCGTTTACTCGAAATAAGTCAGGGCGACGTTTAGCCAAAAATCACAAGGATTATAAAAGTTGACGCGAGTATATTATCACCAATAATATATATATTCAGAAGATCGAGTAAAATGTGAGTGTTCATATATGAAAATATATATGTATAGCCAAAAGTGTGAAAAAGTCATAATGAATCCATAAAAATATAAATATATCTTATATATTTTTTTTGTACCAAAGATCGAGAGTTTTAAAAGAACTCTAATCGTTTGTAATCCAAATGTATATATTTATCTATTAGTCATCAAAAGTTTTTCAAAATATGTATTTTAACGGGGTCTATGAAAACTTCACTGGTCGTGCTTTTGGTTTTAGACCAAGTAATATTTAAAATTATAATTTACCTTAATTAACAATTTACAACTTCTTATACAATAAACTTGAATATTTTATTACCATCTTTCTTCTATCATTTACTCTACACCGCCATCTCATTCCAATCCTCCGCCCCGTTTCTGTTCTCCTCACGTCATCGCTTCAATATAATCTCCGCCTTCACTTCACCATCACATCCACCGCCATCCTCATCGAACCCTAATTTCAACCACCACTGCAACCGTTTCCTCCTCCCCTCCGTCAGTCCATCGCAACCCATCATTTAACCGTCACGGTGTCACTGCAACCGTCACGACGTATGGCAACCGCAACCATTTATCAATATCTTCCTCTTCTCTTCCAATTTCTCCGTTTTCCCGGTGTTACATCACCGTTTCCAGTTCCTCCTTTCATCAATTGCATTCACAATTTCTCCTTTCAAGTTTCAACTATTACGGTACTTTTCCTCCTCATATATTTTGCAATCGTTTTATGCATCTTATTGACGATCCATATAATATCTTTTAAAATAGTTAGTTAATCCGTAAGTCCTATTCTTCTATTTCATTATAATTTAGTTTATCAAAAATCAATAATGATTTTGGGGATTTTCCTTTTAATCGAACGAAAGGAATGGTTTGGGGAGAAAAAATCGTCTTTTGTTTTATATTCCACTTCTGTTTTATCTTATCTCATCTCCGATCGAGTGTGTCGTCATTTATGTTATGTCGAACTTGCCATTGCCGCAGATTCATTGATGGATTGTGGAACCTCTGTTGATCCGTCAAAGAGTGTTTGATTCATCCAAAGGTAAAATTTTGTCAGTTGTTTTTTCAAAGTTTTATGCTAAGATTCTTCATCTATAGTCCTAAATTTCGCTTATGGTTGCTTCTAATCCTTGCAGGTGAATCCTCTTCTTCATTTATCTCTTTCTGTTTTTCTGTTTCAGGTATGCCGCATCCAAAACGAAAATGTAATACTAAACACACAAAAAGGAGTAAACGACATATAAGTTTGTTTAGTATTTCATTTATCTCTATTCCGTTTTTTGTTTGTTTAGTGTTTTGGATGCGATTCATATTCTCTTTATATAAGTTTTGGTTGGTTAATTTTTTGTATTAATTGCAATTAACTTTAATTGGCCGCTGATTGTAATGTTTTTTGTCAAGTTTTCTTCATATAAGTTTTGGTAACTTTCTTAATATAGGTTTTGGCCAATTTTCGTTTGATTTATATCTTTTTGCGTTTGTCGTTTCTATTGGATTTTAGGGACTAGGGTTTCGCTTTAAGGTCTTTATAGTTACAGTATTAATTGGAACCAATTAGTGGTAGGTACAAGGATGAATACACAATTTAAAATGTTTGGTTTAGAAAATTTTGACAACCAGAAGTCTTGGTTGGATTTGTGATAAAAAAAAGGGGGATTCTAATGCTTTGATTAACTTCTTTTTGAAGAAAAACCATTTCATTTGCATACGTACCACTATATCAGGCTGCCAAACGGACGTTTTCTTCCACCACATTTTATCTTCAAACCTCATGGTAATGGTTAATGAAATTGAAATCTTGGTTTTGTGCAATTCCTTTTAGTTTCCCTTATTTTTATACAAAAAATGTCTTTTTTGGTGATAGAACTTAAAGAGGTACCTGTGCAGATGCTTACAAAGTTGGTCCCAGAACATGCCAAAAAGTAGTGTGCATTTCCTGGTTTGTAAAGGCAGGAGAGCAAGAATTATGTTTGTTCATTTGTTCATGTGCTGCGCTATGTGATCTGAAGCTCTGTTGCTAAATTATATGCTGCAAAGTATAAGATGAAATCAGAGCAAAGGTTTTTAAGAAACTATCACACGATTTCAGCGATCCACTCAGGCAGAGTATAGACAATAGGACCCCCGAGTAGGCAGAATTGTTAAGATTAGGTCTGGCTAGCAATTGAAGGAGTCAGACACTCAGACGATCAAATACTGAAATGGGAATATATTTGTCCTAAGTTATCTATTTTTTTTCTAAAGTTTGTGACTCTACACGCCAAACCCCTATAAATAATTTCAACAAATTTTTGGTGACTATACTTTTATGGTTGGTTCAATGTAATCTTTACCACTTTACATTCAAGTTTTTGCTAGCATCAAATACGAATTGTAAAAGGGCTCCTCGCAGCAATGCCAAAGGGGTATTCTATTTGTAGATATGTAGGACTAAAAAGGAGTGGAACTAATGCCTTAATTAACTTAGATTTAATCTGTAATACTACTTTTAATTTTCACATCTGGCTGTTATAAAATGTTCGCTGTCATGACTGCCTATGTTTCATGCGGTTTCTCTTTTGTGTTTTCAGGTGGTAGCTGTGAAGAAATGTATGTTTCTAAAATGGCGTAAGAAGGCTATCAGGTTCAAGCCCTTTCATTTGCTACATGCTGCAACTTAGGATTAGGGTTGACAATAAAAAAGAATTTGGACGATTCATTGAGAAGAGACTGGTACTTTTTACTTCAGGTAAAATTTCTTATTCTTATTCTACTTCTCTTTCGTTATTACGACTACCCCCAAACATCTTCCAATTTCTATGTCTACCGAGTTTGGATTCACCTTCATGTATTTTACCCTTTTCTGAATCAGGTTTGCAAATATAATGAATTTCAAAAGTGTATATGCCTTAAATTGGCCAAAGTTTGCCCTTTTGTATGTATATTAGAAAACATTGTCCGTTCCATTTCTTTTAGACGTTGAAACTAGGTTATTTGTTTTCAAATTTCATATTCTTAGCCATGAAATTGCAGTTTCCAACAATGGTAATGGAAATGCAATTTAAGACTTGAATATTCAGGTTCATCCTCTTATTGTTCCCTTTACGCTTTCTATATGCACAGGTGCATGAATGGAGTCCTTCTCCATAGCAGTTTGGGAATTTGGTTATGAGCATTATCAATACCGAACGAAGGTAAATTTAATAGATTTTTACTTTTTTGTACACTTATATGTCCTGATTTGTGCTTAGTATGCATGGCAATACTCATTTACATTAAATATAACAATGGATTGCCTATTGAACCATCAAATTTTCTTTCGCATGTAAGTTAATAAACAAGTATTTATAACATCAATTATATATTTGTATTCATCAAATATTAATTATCATGGTAATAGAATGCAAAAAATTAAAAATAAAAATAAAATTGACTGAAAGTAACTAAACTTTTAAGGTGTAAACTCAATTACCTCATATTTAGATGATACCATCTTTTAATCAGATGTGTGTTTTGATGTCTAGATCTAAATCTTTCACAAACTTATAATATTTAGTATGTTCTGTAAACACATTTTAGAATAAATTGAATTATTTAAGTTAATAGAGAATATCTATATTTTTTTTAATATCCTAATGCAACATTCCCTACATGTTTTATTATATCATTCACTACACAGCAAGAGAAAAGTGCCTTCTACAAAACACAACATGTTTATCAAGACAATTCATAAAAAAAGTCTAGATAGATGCCCCAATCCATATATCCAATTAATTATCATCTAAATAGAGGTATACTATTGACTGTGTTACAATTTGCTCATTACTGAGGTTTTAAAGTCCAAAGTTAGAATCAGACTGGCACATCATGGATTACTCGAATTCCTTGAAAGGAGTTGGACCAATTACTTTTAAGTATAAACAAAATATATATAACAAAATATAAAAAAATTAAAAATATGGTTATAAATTATAGAGTTAAAAAGCAATAAAAAGAATATATAATGTGTTCTCAAACTTCTGATCTCCATCCGTATTTTTAAACCTATGCAATCTCAGACACACAATTACAATCAATCACAGGAACGCCGTATTCTTCCGGTACCCACTTTCTTTTCCACCGACATAACCACACAAAAATCGATCTTGGATTGACTCACCTCCGTCTACGTCCGTGACATAACCTATCCATCCCTCCTTTCTCGACACACAAATGAAACAATTCCTCTCAGACCAACAGGACTTTACACAAGCATACAACATATACGGAGTGTGTATATTCAAATCTTAATGGTAAAGATATTTTATTTATGTGTTTACTTGGTTGTTTTTGATATGTAACTAAATGTGGCTGCAAAAAAAAGTTATGTTGGTGTTCTTTCAAGAAGAAGGTTTACTAATGCAATCACTCATTGCAGGTTGGGAAAGTTAATTTGCAACTGTTCACGGTTGTGGAATACATATAGCAACTTATATTTTTCAAGATTATATCATTCCAGTTA
>JBCNJP010000024.1:40403919-40445494 GCA_039602395.1 Deinandra increscens subsp. villosa
CATACGAATAATTATTTGTCGAAAATAATTATTTACGTTTCGATACGTCGTAAAACGTTTTAAATCACTTAAAGATTTCATTTCAAGTCAAAACGTTTAAAATAAACAATTGATCCGGTTAAAACGTTTTAATTATTTTGATTCTTTTAAAATAATAAAAAATGTTTAAAATATGTTTTTCATAATTTCTATAAGTCTTTTGATTTTATTTTTATAAAATCATTTTTAATTAACTTTATTTATCAAATAAAGTTAGGGTTTTAAATTAAAGTCTTTTTATAGAAAATTTCTCAACATAAAACATTTTCCACTTTTTGTATAATTCAAGTGTTATAAGAATGTTTATTTACCATTTTTATAATATATATATATATATATATATATATTATCCATTTTACTTTTATAAAATATATACAAGTCATTTAAGCCTTGTATTTTAGAAATTATATTTTTATAAAATGAGACTATTTTATATAACAACTTTCATGGTGACATTTTTATAGCTTTAATATCTAAGTAATTTTTATAGAATTACCAACTTTGATATTTATCCATAAAAATTCATTTAAGGGTTTTTAAGTTATCATTTTATGTCCAACATTTTTATATAATCATCCTAATGTCCCAAAATAGTCGATATGTGTATTTAAACACCAAATTTAGTCCATGACAATTTGTAATTAGCAATTTAGTTCATAATCATGATGATTAACAACTAAAATCTCAAATACAAATCTAGTAATCTATAACTTATTAACACTCAATTAATCCATGCAAAATATGATAATAAATCATAGAATCATCCAATGATATAATCAAGCTATCAATTTAGTATATACATAATTTCATAGATTCTTATTTTTAAACACTACATTTTAGTGTTTAGAAATCATATGATAATAACGATTCCAAACATATAACCTTTCGGTTTATATAAAAATGTAGTTCGGTGTTTACGGTCGTTAGTAAATTTCACGTTTAAACGGTTCGTTGTCAAGACTCGAGGTATCGGTTGGGACGTTTAAATCGTATGAGAAACGTAAACGAGACGGTTAAAAGACTCACATCGCGGGAGGAGTTAAACCGAGGGAAAAGAGAGAAAGGTGGCGGGTTTCTCGGTGGCGGTTCGCGGTTGCCTAGCAGCAGCAGCAGCTCGCACACAGCAGTAGTAGTAGCGTGACAGCAGTGGTTCAGGCGGTGGTGGCTGCTGTTTGGCTGGAAAAGAGAAGAGGAAGGGAGGCGGTGGTTGTTGGTGGTGGTTCCGGGCAGCAGCAGTTGGTGCACAACTGCATCTCCGATCAGCAGCAGCAGCCGGAACACGACAGCGGTTCAGTGGCAACATCACAGCAGCGACGGAGGTGGTACAGCAGCTCCACGGTAGTGGCTTATTGGCCAAATCGCAACAGCGGCAAAGGTGGTGGTCCGTGGTTGTCGTTTCACCGGAAAAGAAAAGGAGAGAGTGGGGGTGTTTGGTGGTTGTTTACGGTAGAAAAGAGAAGAGAGGGAAGGTGATGGTGGAAAAGGTGATGGTGGTGTTGGCCGGAAACGAAGGAGAGGGTGGTGGTGGTGGTTTTTCCGGTAGAAAAGAGAGAGACCAAGGGGGTGTTTGGTGGTTGTGCTCGATGGTGATGGTGGTGGTACTACAGCAGCAGTGACAGCAGCGAGTGTGATGGTGGTTGGTGTTAAAGGTGGCGGCAACTAAAGGAGGTGGTGGTAGTTGTTTCACCGGGAGGAAAAAAGAAAAAGAAAGGGTCAAAGAGTGTTGTGTGATGCTCTTGATTGCTTGTGTCACTTGTCACACCACTCATGTGTATGTATGTAGGTATATAAATTGGTTAGGTGAGTTTTGTGGATAAAATTCTTACACAAGACAAGAGTTGGTGGATATTATGGTTAGAAAGACAGGGATGTCATTTCTTCTTTGATAATCTTTTACTAATTCTTTTTTTAAACTAAATTTATAGTAAGCTTTTATAAAAAATAACACATGTAGGTGACTACTTTTTATAAACTTGTTGAGTTTTATACAATAGTTTAGGCTTTGAAAATCTTGTGTAAAGTATATAAAAGATTAGGGATAATATAATTCATGACTTTCATAAATAATAAAAGTATAAAAATTATATAAGTTGGTGATTAATTTTTATAAGATAAAAGGTGGTAACAAGTCTTATAAAAATTAATACAAAGTTGACGGCCAATACTATTAAAAATTAATCCATTGGGCTTGGACTTGATATTGGGCCTAAACATTTAAAAGAAAATGAAATTGGCCGGTTTGTCGGTTATGAGCCGTACGGGTCCAAACGGAGCACCGGTTCGAGGCCCGGACCCGTTGTGTATCGGTTGAGTTTATAGATCGCCACGGTCAATCGGTTTATTACGTTTATGTAACGGATTAAAGTTTCGGGCTCGGTTTCATTATTTTTGGCTCATTGGGCCTAGTGGGCCTAGTTGGGCCCAACGGGGTTAACGGTTGAGGTTTGGCTTAAGTCTTGACAACGATTTCGGTTTGTGATGTTTTTATTTCGTAAACACAATTGATCGAGTTGGTCACATCAGTTTTTCAAAAATCAGATAATGTTTTCAGTTTTGTACACGGGTTACGGTTAACGTTTTCAGTTTTGTCAGTTCGTAACAGTTTTAAGCTCGACCGTCCAGATTGTTTAAAACCGAATAGTTTTAAACATATGATCGCTTATCAGTTCTCCGTGTCGGTTACATAAACGTACGACACCAGTTCCAGTTCCAGATAAAATATAAAAATACATTTTATATTTATTTTTCTTGTTATTGAAATTCCATGATTAATCCATGGAATATCTATGCATTTTACGGATATACGCTTCAAGTACAATGCGGGATTAGGTTTACGTCATCAGTTAACAGTCAGGCACATAAATTAACAGTTTAAACAGCAATCAGATCAGTTAATGCACATTAATACTTAATTAAAAGTCAAAATAGAGAGGTTTGACCTAGGGTTTCGGACGAGGTGTCACACCATTGTTTCGGAGCTTGCTTCAAGCCATACAAAGACTTGACGAGTCTACACACCTTGCCTTCTTGGCTAGGAGCGGTAAAACCCTCAGGTTGTTCCATGTAGATCTCTTCATCTAAATCACCGTTTAGAAACGCGGTCTTTACATCCATTTGGTGAACCTCCAAATTTCGTAAAGCCGCTATAGCAAGCACCAACCATATCGAGGTTATGCGAGTAACAGGTGAGTAAGTATCAAAGTAATCCAGACCTTCCTTTTGTCTGTATCCTTTAATCACTAGCCTCGCCTTATACTTGTCAATGGAGCCATCGGCTTTCAACTTCTTCTTGAATATCCACCGATATCCAAGTGGTTTGCAACAATTAGGAAGATCGACAAGCTCCCAAGTGTGGTTCTGCAAGATAGACTCTATCTCACACTTGATGGCTTCTTTCCATTGAGGCCCATCTGAAGAGGTTACCGCCTCGCGGTAGGTGTTGGGATCACTCTCAACCATGTAAGCCGTGAAGTCAGGTCCAAAGGATTTTCCAACCCTTTTTCGCTTACTTCGTCTAAGGTCACCCTCATTAGATGCAGGCAGTTTATGAACCTCGTTACCAACACATGGTTGTTCATGAACTTCGTCACCAACAAATGGATCTTCATGAGTCTCGTCACCAACTGATGGTGTCGATGAACTCGCGTGTTCTTGTGACAGACACGGGAATACATTTTCAAAGAATGAAGCATTCCTTGATTCCATGATAGTGCCTTCGTGTATATCGAGATTTTTCGAGTCATGGACAAGAAACCGGTATGCACTACTGTTTTCTGCGTATCCAATGAACACACAGTCCGCAGTCTTGGGTCTTAACCTTTGCACCTTAGGTAAAGGAGCTAATACTTTCAGGTATTTGTAGGATGGCGTTTTGCCCGTCCACAATTCATAAGGAGTCTTATCCTTATCTTTGCGGGGTATCTTATTTAAAATATAGTTAGCCGTCAAAATGGCTTCCCCCCACATGTCTAGGCTCATCCCAGAACTTTTCAACATGGCATTCATCATCTCTTTCAATGTACGGTTCTTTCGTTCCGCAATGCCATTAGATTGTGGAGAATAAGGTGCGGTGGTCTCATGGACAATTCCACTTTGTGCACATAAGTCCGCAAACGGTGAAACATATTCACCTCCTCTATCACTCCGCAAACCTTGATTTTCTTGGTGAATTTATTCTCAACCAAGTTCTTAAACAAGACAAACTTGTTTATTGCTTCATCCTTACTTTTAAGTAAGTATACATAGCAATATCTTGTACTATCATCAATAAACGTGATGAAGTACTTGTTTCCACCACGCGTGGGGACGACTTTCAAATCACACACGTCGGTGTGAATTAAGTCTAGGGGTTCGGTTATTCGATCAACCGATTTAAATGGTTTTCTTGTAAGTTTGGATTCGACACACGTTTCGCATTTTGATTTCGAGTCTATTTTAAAATTTGGCAAACATTTTAAATTCATTAAACGGCGAATTGAATTAAAATTGACGTGTCCTAATCTACCATGCCACATATTTGAATCATAAAACTCAATCATATAAGTAGAAGAGGAGGCTTTCGCCATTTTATTAATGACCAAAGTAGACAATTTAAACATAGCGTTTTAGGCATAGCCCTTGCCTACAAACATGCCATTTTTGGTCAAAACGACCTTATCAGACTCGATCACTATGCGAAATCCAAACTTGTTGAGCAGCCATCCAGAAACAAGGTTCTTCCTGATATCTGGCACGTACAGAACGTTGCTCAACGTGAGTTCCTTCTCGGAAGTGAACTTCAAGACCACATTGCCTTCACCCATGATGTCGGCAGTAACTTTATTCCCCTATAAAGCTTCTCGGTCCCCTTCGCCTCTTTAAACGTACTAAAGAAGGACTTGTCTCCACACACGTGGCGGGTGGCACCTGTGTCAACATACCAGCCAGGGTTCTCCCCCACAATGTTGACTTCAGAAATGAAGGCAGACGCCTCCGTGATCATGGCCACCAGTGGCATGTCATCCTCCACCATGTGAGCGCGCTCACGTTGTGGTTTCGGGCACTAGTCCGCCCGATGACCATGCCCCCCACAGTTGTAGCACTTTCCAGAAAACTTTAGAGGCTTCTTTTTTCACAACCCCTTTCTTCGGTGCCAGGTGCTCCACCGCTTTGCCTTTGACTTTGGCTTTGGCCCCACCATTGCGTTTGCTTCCCTTGGAAGACTGACCAACCTCCACCATATTCACCTTAGCCAAAGGTTGCATGGTGGTGGCTTTTTGAGCAGTCTTATTTTCCTCCTCGATACGAAAACGGACAATGAGATCCTCAACGGTCATCGCCTTTCTTTTGTGTTTAAGATAATTCTTAAACTCAAGCCACGAAGGCGGAAGCTTTTCAATCATAGCCGCCACTTGAAATGTCTCGCAAAGGGACATACCCTCTTCGTGGACCTCATGTAGTATAATTTGAAGTTCTTGGACTTGACTCATCACGGTTTTATTATCAACCATTTTGTAGTCCAAGAAACAGGCTACCACGAATTTCTTCGTGCCAGCATCCTCCGTTCTGCACTTCTTGTCTAAAGACTCCCATAATTCTTTGGAAGTCTTACACACCGAGTAGACATTATACAGTGAGTCCACTAGGCCGTTCAACACATAGTTGCGGCACAAGTAGTCCGAATGTTTCCAAGCGTCAACCGCATTAACGGTTTCAGCGTTGGCTTCCCCTTCACCGAGTTGGGGAGCGGACTCTGTGAGACACCTCGCAAGGTTCAAGGTTGTTAAGTAGAACAACATCTTCTGTTGCCACCTTTTGAAGTGCAAGCTCGAGAACTTCTCGGGTTTTTTTTGGCATGACTGGCGATGGTGTTGGCCGTTATGCCAGTGGAGGTACCAACCGATGGTGTTTCCTTAGGCTTTTCGGTCGTCTTTACAGTTTCGTTAGTCATTTTTCTGAAATTAAAACTACACAAGTTAATGTTCAGAATTTTATTTAAACGTGTACGTTTAAAACGTAAGAAAAAACCTCCAACTAATGGATGGTTTTCGAGGAGTAGAAGAGAGTTTTAATCTCTAAACGCGAACGTTTTTAAAGAGATTAAAGTCCAACAAATGGACGGATTTTAGAGTGTGATAAATTTTATATAACTTCCAACTTATGGAGGTTAGATGGTTTTAAAGAAGATTTATAACGTCCAACTAATGGATGTTAAAGTTATGTCGTAACCGACAACTCGTTTAACTCTAAGTCCAACTTTGAGTCAAAACGAGTTAAAAAAATATTTATTTTTAAAACACTAAATCACCTCGAGAAATCTAAGTCAAACTTTGAGACTCGAGGCAATAAAGTTTTTATAAAAACGAACGGTGTTTTAAAAATTTGTTTTAAGTTTGTAGGAGAACCGTTCGTAAAATTAAAATAAAATAAATATTTTATTTGATTACGATTACAACAAAAGAGAGTAAATCTAATCTATTACAATACAATGAAATTAAATTCTACTCCTACTACAATTAAAGGGAAAATAAATAAGATTACACGGAAATGAAGATACAATACAAGGAAATGAATGATGATTACAATAAAATGAAATCTGAATACAAATGAAATGAAATGATGTTGATTTAAATAAAAAAAATTAAAGACAGAGAATTTAATAAAAGGTTCTGAATATTAATTGAAGGCTAAAGAAAATGATTTGAGAAAAATCTTTTGATATTAGACAAGAAAAACGAGAAAGGTTCCAAGGAACCTTGGCGAAGGCTTCGGGTCAAAACCCAGGTCCCTTAAAACAAATTCCGGATCTACCGAAGATCCGTTTCGTTTCCCAGGGTACAATCACCTAAACCGTATTGTACGGCCGGGATAACTCTAAGCTTGAAGTTACCTTAGAGTTCTTGAAGATCCTGACGAACATGATGAATATTGGAAGAAGATATGAAGATGAGGATGAGAGAAAGAATTCTGTGTATGGAATTCGGTGTTTTTGCCTCAACTAATGAGGCTGTATTTATAGTGGTGGGAATTCTTGTTGAGCACTCAAAAGTTAATTCATAGTCAAACTTTGCATTAAACGTCTTTAATGCAAATTTATTCCTAATTAACGCGGAATTACCTTAATTAGCTCAAAAACGCGTTTCCAGCTGTCATTCTGGAGGAACACGCGTTCTGCTCGAACAGCAGAGCCACGCAGGTCCGCTTGAACCTTCCGGCTGAACCACACAGGTTCCGCCTGAACTGGTTCCGGTTTAACTATTCCGCCTGGTCTTCAACCGGACCAACTTCCGGTTGAACTTAAAAACAATAAGGCGGATCTCAAGCGGCTCGCGGCGAAGTGCAAAGTGCGCCATCAAAGCGCCACACTGCGCCTCCTACGCCCACGCCACGCGCGCGTGTGCGTGTGCGAGTGCGAGTGCGAGTGCGAGTTAGGGGTGCTTCGCACCCCTCAGGGTCCAAGGGATGTGTCATACTAAAGGAAACAATAGTTGGTAAGGTCCCACCTTATAAACCACTTTTGGTTTCATTTCCCAATCAATGTGGGATGAGTTAACATGCTATACTTAGCATTTTTCCCTCTAATTTTCGCAGCTTCACATGTTGCGAGACCTCAACTTTGAGCTTCGATATATCATTCATACTAGCTCGGATTTGGACGTGGTTTGATGCGTTGGAAAGCCCTCACAACGTACTACACAAACCCATTAAATACAGAGGCAACAACCTATGTTATCTGTATTTTACTTTAGTCCAAAGTTGGTGAAAAACTCATTTTCACACTTAGTGAAAAAACCCATTTTTCACTAGTTTTTCTCCCAAAATTCCAACAAAGTAGAGAGCAACAAGCCGTGTCTTTACATCTTTTTGGAGGTCATAACAGTACCATACATGACTTGTTGAACTTTACAAAGTATTTAGTAACAAGAAATTCAAAAGTATTAAAAGCAAATGACACAAACACGTATTGATTTTCAAGACACGTTTTCTCGTGTTTGTTTACTTTATCCGAAGCAGTTTTTAAAACAACACGATCTACCGTGAAAGCACCAGCCTCTAAGCCTGACACACTAGATTTTTATTTTGTTTAAAGATAAATTTATTATAATCATATTTAATTAAAGCTATTTCCTGTATTTATATTACATCTGAGTTAGAATTAGAAATTTTAACTAAGATTTTCCGTAATATCTAGGGTGTTCGTCATGCTTAGGTCGTATAGTGCTGTGTTGTTGAGGTGGTCGTGAGGCCCGCGACTCTTGTGTGGTTACACCAAGACTATCTGGATAGGTCGTAGGGTGTTTGGGGTGCTATGGTAGTGATGCCCTACCCTTCTCAAATTCTTCTTTGTGTCAAAACCCAACCACCACCACCACCCCTCCACACGCACTCTCTTTTTTATTTAATAAAATAATAATAAAAAAGTAAAAGGTACTATGATAGAGGTAAGAAGTATGTAAAATGTACAATTGAAAGTTAATGTGATGATGAGGTAACCGAAAAAACGCGTGGTTGGAAAAGTGTGGGTGAAAATTACAAATAGCCTATCAGTCATTCTTTTTATATGAAGGTCTAGTCAGAATGTCAAATTAACCTTTACCTCAAAACTTAACATATATATATAGGGGAAAGTTATTGTACAAAGGGCAATTTCTATGCGAAGGGAGGTAAATTTGTCCGCGCGTGTTTGATGATAATCACGCAAGTTATATTGATAAGCACGCAAACTATATTCGATAATCACGCAATCTATATTCAATAATCACGCAAACTATATTTCATAATCACACAAGTTATATTTCATAATCACGCAAGTTATATTTCATAATCACGTAAGTTATACGAGAGCATATAAATGAACTTGAAAAAAAAGTTTTTTTTCTTTAAAAAAAGTATAGCAATACTATACTCGAATTAAAGAGAATAAAATGCCCGAATTTATGGTGAAACTTTTTTTAAAAAATAATATCGTATAAAAAAGTTATGGACGTTTAAAAAAACTAGGGGAACTTGAAAAAAGTCAAACAATTGTAGGTTCTACCAATTCTACCCCTCCAAGTTCTTCTCACGCTTATTTTCTTCTTCTTCTTCTTATCTGGATTAGATATACTAGATCTGGACCATTCATCTTCCTTCCAAAATCAATGGCTCAAAATACTTCCTACACTTCACACGCAAATGTTCTTTTGTATTTGAACTTTCACCTATAGGAGAATGATAAAATGAAAACCTCTCCGAGTTAGAAAAACCGTGAAAACTAAGCTAAAAAATTCGTTTTTTGTTCCGATTTTTTTATGATGGCTCTCTAACTTAAAAAAACACCCTTTATGAAAAAAAAGTATAAAAAAAACGCCGAGTAAATTTAAAAAAAAATATATTTAAGAACCGATTTTTTTTGCAAAAAGAAGTTAACCGGCCAAAAAAGACGTTCAAAATTTGTTATTTTTTTAGATGTATTTTTTCATAGATTCTACATTCATTTTTGATGGTTTTGATGGAAAAAAAATAAAAAAACGCCTAGAGATTTTTTTAAAGAATTATTTACAGATTTTGTTACATATGTAACAAAGCATTTTACATATGTAACAGGCAAATGTTACATATGTAATATGACGTAACGTTAGATTTTGGAAATTTTAAAAAAAAAACTACTAGGCGTTTTTTTGATTTTTTTTCACCATGGGTCTTGTATTAACGCATATAATCACTACAAAAAATTTGAAGAAAAAAAAATCGTTTTGTGGTAGTTTCCACGGTTTTTCCAACTCAAAGTGGTTTTCATTATATCCATCCCCTTCATCTATATATTTATCTATATATATATATATATATATATATATATATATATCCTTTCCACATGCAGTTTCCTTGTTTCCACTATACCATTAAATAATTAAATAACTTAAAATATTAAATAATTATATAACGGTTATATTTTAAAAACCGCTATAAATATCGAAATCTAATAGTCACTTCTTAAGCTACATTTCACAATTCACTTTTCAACATTTCTTTCACAATTCACTTTTCAAACTTCATTTCACAATCTTATATACGTCGAACAGACAAGAAACTATATTTTTCATTTCAAAATCACATCCGAAGGAGGTATTGTAACATGTTCAACCTCAAGCGCTTGAAAACCCGTCGGTTATCGATCCCCTCAACCTTCGGCGCCTTCAAACTCTCCAGTTCATGACCTATGGGGTTATGATGATGTTGATATCTTTTAGAATTGGACATTTGATTACTATTTAGCTGAAAGCACACCAAAACAACCACTGAAAGATTATTACCCACCGAAAGATTATATCTCACTTGAAGACGAATTACCATTAGACGAAGAACGACCATAAGAGAATTACGTGCCTCGTGATGAATGGCAAAATGAACCAAATGGTGTCAAGGGAACCAATAAATTAACAAATGTCATGTGGATTGTTGTTTTTTTTAATAAATATAAGTTCCACTAACTTTTTAAAACTACAATTAACATTTATGTACTTTATATTTTAAAAAATTACACTATAAATCAAGCATGTTTTTATTGTTAATATGTGTATAATTCTGGTACATTTTAAAATATTTTTTTACAAAATAAGTTTTATATATAATATATATATATATATATATATATATATATATAATAGTGCTATTATAAAAATAACACAATGCTATTATCGTGTAGCTGTAACATTACAAATACATAGTGCCACTATATAATAGTAGGATCAAATACAGACCATTTTTATTATACAAATTATAAAACCAATATACAACTGCTGTGTGGACTGTTAATTATTTTCAATAAATATTAATTCCACTAACTTATAAAAGATATTAAATAATTATTAATAGAAATGAAAGAATTATAAAGCGACATTTTAAATGTTAAGTAAATAACTAAACAATAATTTCAAAAACGAAAAAGAGTGGGAAAAATAAGGTTTAATTTTAAATTATTAACAAGACAACAATATTAAAAATTAAAAAAAAAGCAGTAAAAACTAAAAAAATAATATTGAGTAGTTAAAAAATTGACACCGATAAAAAGAACAGTTGCGAAATGTAAGTGGCACCCGCTACGGTGTCTTGTTATGACTTAGCGGAAGGCCTTTGGATATGCTGAAGAGCGACCACCATGACCACCAACATGTCTAATTTAATTTCTCATCAAAGATTTAGGAGCTTTCAAGCGGTGAGGATTGATTTGTGGCAACCTATTTTCCCATTTCCACGTTCCAATTGTTATGAAGTTTATAATATTTCATGTGGTAGGTTTATATACATTAGACTACCTCCAACACGGTGTATTTGCGCTAGTTCGTTGCTTACGTGATGTGACACCCTGTAAGATTTGTGTCGGGATGCGAAAAAGGTTATCACAGTCAAGGTTACGAACGTACTCTGGATGGTTCAACAACTAGAGCCGTTTTGGAAATTGTTAAATTGTTGGAGTAATTAAATATGAGTTTTTCAATACCATTACGCAGCGGATTAATTGTAATGAGAAAAGTAAATAGTTTAAGTTTACAACACATAAGTTTTTATATTTATCTGCCACATTTGAATTCACAACCAAATGTGTCTTTGTTCCAACCATCACGTAAGCCCATACGGAGGATAGGCTGGTTCGCTTCAAAAGATTTTTAGGACATGACACCGTTAGGTGTTATGTCAGGAAAATCTCCAAATGCTAAAACATACTCCAGAAAGCAAATGAAAGTCCTAAAATGCAATGACAGGAAACAAGCAAGAAGGTCCGATGCATGCACGACAATTAAGTTCAAGTACCTGAGAATTCATACGAGAAAACGGTCAACAAATAATTGTTGGTGAGTTTCACAGGTTTAAAGTGCTAGCAGTTAAAGGTTGAATGAAAATAGTAATTTGGAAACAGTGCATGTTAATAATTGACAATATCAGATAAGACTAGTTGGAAAATGTTACCATGTACCCTGAATACTGAAACTGACTATTTACCCACTCTTGGTTCCTTATGTCCGGTTGGTACCGCATAGACATGAATAACAATTTGTACTCTTTGGCTAAAAGACGGAGTCACGATTGGAGCTACCAATCAGAGCAGGGGCGTTAACCCAATAGATCTATTCAAACGTTACCGTTTGCAAATGATAATTAATCAGTTTCAGTTAATAATGGGGTTTGGGTTATAGCATGAATGAACATGAGATAACAAGTTTGGACAATGGAAAAGCACATGAAACAGTTATGATAACAAGGTCTAACTGTCTAACATGGAAAAATGTATGTATGAATTCTCCCCCAAAGATAAAACAGTTAAAGGAAAAAGGGGCCGTGAAAAACTCACATGATTCAGAAACAGGAAATTCGGTAGCACGTTCAACGAAAGTGTAGCCCTAAATAATTATAAGACATACAATAAGAAATTGGGTTGACAATTAATGTCACTTCAATTAGGTAGGTCAAGTCTTGACGTCATAGTAGCCTTAGAATTAAATGATTTGGAATGTCAAAGTGAAAGTGTCCGGTTATGTGTTTATTTGGAAATAATGTAAATTATATATTTTTAATTAAATAAAATATTCAAAAATTCCCAAATAATATTTAAAGGTAGTAAATATTTATAGAAATAAATATTAAGTCAAAATGAGGGTTTTCATATGAGAAATTGAATATTTTGACTAATTAGTTGAAAACCGGGCGATTTCGCGGTAACCGCCGATTACACGATATTTATCCGTTTAAGTTAGAAATCAATCAAGTACAATAAAATATGATTATTTTCTGTCCAAAATAGGTAGATAATTATTTCAAGTGTCGGTTTTCACTGTTTGCCGGTTTTGTGGATTTTGTGTCGGTTTTGCCGTTTTGGTCCCGTTTGCCCGTTTAATGACACCGTTAGGTTCCTAAATTCACCATATGTATTTGTAAACATGTTTTTACCCTTAAAATATCCCTATGAGTTCATTTGGATCAGATTTGAGTTCTATTACAAAAATGGTGTTTCCGGGCCCGTCGGGTGTCGGTTTTAGTCCCGGGTTGTGTCCAAATTTAAGTAATTAGTTAAGGGATCTTTTGGCCATGTCTTAGTATCATTTTAACCTTCACAACCTACTGTTTAAAAGCCTAAACTTTCTGGTCAAAACGGATCTATAGTAAAAAGCACTTTCTAGGGTTTATAAAGTGTACTTTTGTAGGTAAAAGTTTGCTATGGTGAGTTTAAGCACTAGTAATCTTTCTAAAGTCCAAGATATCTTATTTTGACTATATTAAGAGTCTAAAAACGTGTCCAAAAAGTTAGTTTCTAAAAATGCAAACTAAGCAAATACTTGTGTAAAAGTCCTACAAATCAAAGTTTGTACATAATATTTCAAGGGAATAACTATCATGAGTTTCTAGTAGGTAACTACATGGTGAAACTTAAGGATAATTACAAGTAAGTAAGATTTTATGGGTTCAAAATGATGTTTAAACAACAATGAGAGTCAAGACTTGCAAATGGAGTGTTGTAGTCATGAAATGGAACATGAAACTACAACTAGATCATGATTTCATCAAGGAAAGTGAAGATGTAAACTCACTAGGTGGAGAGGAGGTCCGAAAATGGTGATGATGATGGTTGTTCTTGAGTTCTCTAGCTTCCTAGCACCATGGAACATCATAAGAATGAGTGTTTGAGTAGAAAATTTAAAGAGAGAGTAGAGAGAGAGACTTACGGTTGGAGGAAGGAAGATAGAGATGAGAGAAGTGTTCTTGAGAGGTGAAAGTGTTATGGGGGCTAGGGTTTCTAAAAGATGACTTTATATGAGGTGTTAAATGGAAAAAGGAAGTATTTGGTTAGTGTTGGTGGGTGGTTCGGTCCAAAGAGAACCGGGAGAGAGAGAGTGAGGGATGAGAGAGAAGGAGAGATGGAGAGTAAAGAGTGTTTGGGTCTTGATTTGTAATAAATATCTAGTAAGTTGTAGGGTTAAAACAAAACATTAAGTGTTTGTGTGTGTGTGTGTATGTGTATGGACCGAAAAAGAGGAAAAGAGGGCTCGGGTTCGAGCTCCTTCTTGAGCCGGTTCACAAGGGGCTCCAAGGAGGGTTCAAGGTAGAGTTAAACTTGTGTTTTATGTGTGTATATTGGGTGATACAATGCAGAATTTTTGAGGGTGAATAATGGTTCAATTGGTAGGGAAATGAGGAACCATTGGGTAATAGTTTTGGTTTTACTTGGGACAACCTTAACCTACAACTTGTAAGTTGTAAGAACATGTTGGGAGAGGGTGTAAATGTGATGTGAATGGCATAAAGGAGGTCAACTAGAGGGAGTTCAAGTAACTAGAAAAAAATAAAGGTAGTGGTTTGGTTTGGTTCTCGTAACCGGCAAGGGGAAGGGGAGACGTGATCCGGGTTCGATCACTGGTGGAGACCGGCTCGAAGGAAAGAATAGAGAAGGTGAAAGGGAAAGGTGACGGGTCGTGGAGGAAAGAAAAAATAATTAAATCGAATCGGGTTTGGATGTTTATAAAATCTTTATTCACGACGACGTAAAATAATAAAACAATGACTCGGTTTGGAACAAAGATACTCGAGGGTTAATAACTTGAAAAATTAACGTTGCATGTATATATATATATATATATATATATATATATATATATATATTGCATGCATGTAAAATATATTCGTCGTGAACGTTAATATAGTTTAATAAAATGTTTTGGACGTAAAATAAATCGGTGTTTACGCAGAGAATGGATCACAAGTCTCGTTTTGTTGTCGTTGTCTAAACACATTGTTGTTTAACATGAAATTGTTTATCAAAGTTATTTATGAAATATGCAAATGATAAAATGATAATAGGTCGATCAAAGGTTACGATTAAAATGTATGTTAAATGATAATGATAATAGTGATTAATCCCAAGATGATGGGATCATGCATGACTTTCACCACATAGTTTGGTAAATTTAGTAAACGAATTCGGTTAGTCGCTTTATTATTATTGAAGTCCAGCGACCATTCCGTGCAAAGAAATCATCATGTTCAAGTATTGTTTTCAACATTATTTAAGGCTACGTCAAGGCTATATTCCTATTGTAAATGAATGCAGATATGATAAAATTGGCACGTTGCAAGTAAACAGTTACGTAACACAGTTAACACATAAGTATATATATTATTGGTTTAAGTCCTTGGAAACTTACGGGTTGTCACACGTGACGCCGCAAGCCTGACGTGCGACATTGCTGCATATCAAAACCGTCATTCGTCCGATGGCTTGCACGTCCCAACACCTAACGGATTTCGTTTTTTTTTATTTTTTTTAATTTCCAAGGTTAACATGTGTATTTAAATACTTTTTATTATTTTTTTTAATAAACTATAACAGCTACTTTTTTTTTGTTGTCTTTTTCCTAACGGCCTATACTTTCTCCTCCAGCTATATCTATCCATTCACACCTCTAGGCATGTAAACGAACCGAACACTCAGTGAGCACTTCATGAACCGTTCGGTGGAAAGTTCGCTTATGTTCCTTTATTTAATAAATGAACGAACACGGACATAGTTTTTTGTTCATTTAATTAAATGAACGAACATGAACAAATGTCTCGTGCGTTCATTTATGTTCATGAACGTTCGTTTATGTTCATTTACATTCTTTTAGTTTTATTAATATAATAATATAAATAACTTTATTAATAAAATACTTAAATTAAGATTGTCGGATGAATGTTAATGGATTATGAAATGAATTATGAACATTTGAACAATTCATTTTGATGTTTTTCTTGATTATTGACATTGTTGAAAACAATATTTACTTGTAAATGTTTGCTTAAATTTGTGTTCGTTTAAAATTATGTTCGTTTAAAATCATGTTCGTTTATGTTCATGAACTGTTCGTTTAGTCCATAACGAATGAACACAAACGAACACGAATATTTCCATTTCCTTAATGAACAAACACGAAAAATAAAACTTTTGTTCGAATAATGTTCATATTTGTGTTCGCTTAAAGTTAAATGAACGAACAGGAACATGCCTATGTTCGTGTTCGTCGGTTCGTTTACAGGCCTACCCACTTCTTTCATTTTCACATCAACTCTCTCATTTTCTTCATTTACATAATCTTCTTTCTCACCTGAGTATTTACAAAATGAACTTAGATGATGGAAATTGGAACTTAAACAATTTCGAAATGTTGAGTTAACAATTTCGCAATATTGTTCTAGATGCCGAAGAAGAAGATGTAATCGCCAGTCAAATTTTCGAATGGGATCGTGAAGAAGCATAAGCGGCAGGATCTTCACAACAAAAGAAGAAACACATAGAGATAGATATACCGTACGTCAATCCGACTATTTAATCACATTGTTGAAGCTATTTCTGAACCAGGTAAATTTGCAAATTATAAGTATTTTACACAAAGTTATGATGTTATACGTATAAAGAGGTTATCACCAAGACGAAAATGCACAAGTGCCATTCGTCAGTTGGCATATAGCACTTAAGTTGACCAATGCAATGAACACATATGTATTGGCAAGAGTCCTGCCCTTGAATGTCTACACAAGTTCTGTAGGTCGATTGTAGAAGTATTTCGACTTGAATATCTAAGAAGGCCGACCCAAAATGACATTGGACGTTTATAAGCAAGGCATTTAGAGGTGCACGGGTTTCCTGAAATGCTAAGAAGCATTGATTGTATACATTGGAGTTGGAGAAATTGTCCAAATGCATGGAAATGTAAATAGACATGTGGTGATCATGGGCATCCAATGATTATGCTAGAGGTAGTTGCATCACAAATACCTATGGATTTGACATGTATTCTTTGGGGTAGCAAGGTCAAATAATGATATTAATGTGCTCAATCAATCACCACTTTTTAATCAAATATTAGAGTGGAATTCATCTGAATGTATTTTCAAGTGAATGTGAACGTCTACATGAAAGGTACTATATTGTGGATGACATTTATCCAGAATGGGCGACGATAGTGAAGTTTGACATATCCACCAAAGAATAATCTGAAAATGAAGTTCTTCAACAGACGTCCAAAGTCTGCAAGAAAGGATGTGGAGAGAGCTTTTGGTGTCATTCAAGCTAGGTCGGGAATGATATGAGGTCCAGCAAGATCTTTAACCCACCAGTATTAGGTGATATAATGCTAGATTGTATTATTTTACATAATATAATTGTAGAGGATGAATGTCCGGAGGTAGCAATCTGGTCATGTGAAGAGCATGAACCTGATCCACTAAGTAACAATAATGATGCAATTGCAGAATTTCAGGCCCGAATAGAGAGATTTAGAAGCTTGTGTAGCCAAGAGGCTCACCAAGTGCTACAGAACGATCTAGTCGAGCATCTTTGGGCGAATAAGCAACAACGGTAATTATTTTAGTTTATTTAAATGTAATTATGTATTTATTGTTATATTATAATTAATCAATTATGTATTTGTTATTTCAATTTTAAAAAGTAGCCATTTTTTTAAAACTAGCCATTTTATTAAATATTTAATTATAAGTAAATATTTCACAAATAAAAATAGAAAATAAATGATGAATATGGAAATAAAAGTGTGCATATGGGAAGTGTAGTGTTGGGGATAAAAACTGTTGTGGAAAGGATTTGAAACGATGAGTAAAAAGCTGACATAAAAATGCTGACTAGGACTTTTTCTTTGACATTTGTATACCGTAACTGTATTCACAATCAAAACAACAAAGAAATTGAATCTAATCAAAATGAAATTGGAACGATCGAATGCTTTTTATTCAACTAACGATTAGCAAACGATTACACTTGTGAAAGGAATTTAAAAATGAAAGAACGAATCTCAAAAACGATTCCAACAGCTAATATACCCAAAAATCTGTTGCTAAATGATCTATTAACAACCTTACACCGAGCCCTTTAACTATGACATTCCAACAAGACTGCAACTTGTTTGAATGTTGTCGGGACTAACGGGGGTTCAGGGGCAGCTCCCCGAGAGAAGCAGGGTCCAAGGGGCGGTAGCCCCTGGTGGGGTCCAAGGGACAAAGCGTATGGCTGGGGTCGAGCTGGTAACCACTCCATTTGTGTGAGGGATCAGATGTATCAATTAATAAATAAAAATGCGTCAGATTTATTTCTATCCGAAAATACATTAAGTAAATTTGAGGGGACAAATGTATCAATTACTCAATGTCGATGCAGTTATCAAGAAACCGCACATACGCTCCTACCCTACGAATTCGGAATGATTTTTCTAATCTTAAGATCACTCTAATCAATTATAAACAACACTTAAAATTCATTCAGAAATCTAGAAATCATAATCTGATTTTATCAAATTAAACACTTGTTATCCACTCCATTTGTTTGATTTGAAAGTGATTACACGACTTCAGTTTATTCAATTATTACGAGTTACCAAGAAAACCAACAAAGATCAAACAAATCCGTGAATATGACAAGCGGTGGTGATTCTGTGAAAGATATGACTTCAGAATGTGTGAAATTGAACAATCTTAAGAGTCAGGATTTCAGACGATGGCAGAAGAACAAATAATATATAATATAAAGATCAATACATATCATTAAAGGCACAACTCTCCTTTAGTTGTAGTCTCCGCCTATAAATACTTGTTACGTAATTGTAATTATTTTTTTAAGCAAAAGAAATAAAGAAATCCCTAGTTGCTACAGTGGACGTAGTAGGTCACAATCGACCAAACCACTATAATTATCCGTGTTCCTGTTTTCTTCTCGTTTTCTTGCGTGCGTGTGTTATGATCAGTTGTGTGCGTACATTATACCCCAACACATTGTAGGAGAACCGTTCGTAAATTTAAAATAAAATAAATATTTTATTTATATACGATTACAACAAAAAGAAATAAATCTATTCTATTACAATACAAGTGAAAGGAATTTAATCTACTCCTATTACAATTACAAGGAAATGAAGTACAATACACAGAAATAAATAAAATATTACAAGGAAATGAATTGAATTGAAATTGCAATAAAATGAGTTAAGTACAGAACTTGATGAAGAAAGTAACAAAGTTTTGAATAAAAGAAATAATGACAGAAAGTTTTAGAAAAAAGATTTGAGAAATCTTTTGAGATAAATTTAAGAAAAAGAGTAATATTCAAAGGAATCTTGGCGAAGGCTTCCTGTCAAAACCCGGGTCCCTTAAAACAAATTTCGGGTCTACCGAAGATCGGTTTTATTTCTCAGGGTACAATCTCCTAAACCGTATTGTACGGCCGAGACAACTCTAAACTTGAAAATACCTTCAAGTTTTTGAAGTTCTTGACGAACAAGATGAAGATGGAGAGAAAGGAAGATGAGGATGAGAGAAAGAATTTTGTATGTTGAATTCGGTGTGTTTAGCCTCAACTAATAAGGCGGTATATATAGTGGTGGGAGTCTTGGAAAGCACTCTAAAATAATTCGTAGTCAAACTTTGCATTAAATGCCTTTAAAGCAAATTGATTTCTACGGAATTACCTTAATTAGCTAAAAAACGCGTTTCCAGCTGTCAATCCGGAGGAACACGCGTTCCCGCTCGAACAACAAAGCCACGCAGGTCCGCTTGAACCTTCTGGCTGAACCACACAGGTTCCGCCTGAACCGTTTCCGGTTCAACTATTCCGCTTGAACTTCAACCGGAACATTTTCCGGTTGAACTCACTTCCGCCCGGACCACACAAGGCCGCTTGAACCTGTTTTCCGGTTCAACTCACATTCCGCTTGAACTTCTCCGCCTGGTCTCCAACCGGACCAACTTCCGGTTGAACTCAAAAACAATAAGCGGCTCTCAAGCGGCTCGCGTCGATGTGAGCGTGCGCCATTAAAGCGCCACATTGCACCTAATACGCCCACGCCACGCACGAGTGCGAACACCCCTCAGGGTCCAAGGGATGTGTCCTACTAGAGGAAACAATAGTTGGTAAGGTTGCCACCTTATAAACTACTTTTGGTTTCATCTCCCAACCAATGTGGGATGAGTTCATATGCTATACTTGGCATTTTCTCTCTTATTTTCGTAGCTTTCACTGCTGCGAGACCTTAACTTTGAGCGTCGATATCTCATTCATACAAGCTCGGATTTGGACGTGGTTTGATGTGTTGGAAAGCCCTCACAACGTACTACACAAAATTATAAAATACAGAGGCAACAACCTATGTTATCTGTATTTTATTTTAGTCCAAAGTTGATAAAAAAACTTATTTTCACACTTGGTGAAAAACCCTATTTTTCACTAGTTTTTCTTCAAAAATTCCAACATACATATGTGGCTTGAATTTGAACCCTCATGTACTACTCGAAGGTCTATTATAAATGAAACGCTACCTCCAAGTTGTACGTACACGACTATATATTAAAAGCTATCAAGTGTATGCTTCATCGCAATTTACAGAAATTAATTTACAGAAATTAATTACATCATCTTAGACATCGATCACCCTCAAGCTAGCTAAAGTTATCTTGAATCTCATAACATTGCTACGAAGTTCAAGTGACTATATATCAACCTCTAAGCTAGCTATAGGGTAGCTACCTAATTCACTTATATGGCATGCATACAAGAGGCCAATCAGTGGACCATATATAGAGGTGATGATGATGCGATATAACGAATTTGATGGGATTTGACCAAGTCGATCGATCATTACATTGCATTGTATAACATGCAAGAAAAGAAATCAAAAGGGATCTCAAAGGTCAAAGGACAAGAAAGGTAAAACAAATATTGCATGGGCCCTCCTTTGCCTATGTAAATGACAACCGGGTCCTTATACAATCGGTATGGTCCTTTTCAAACATCACAACACACGCATATACCGTCAAACAAATAATTCATTCTTATAATTATTGTTTTATTTCATTTTGTAAAACAAGACAAAACTATTATGTATTATATATTCAAAAAGGAATTGCTGAATATAGTTTTAGCTTTTCTTATTCGATAATAAAATTTTTAGCTTCTTTTATATTAGCTATAAAAGTTTTGGATTTCCTTATTTCGGCGATAAAAACTTTTAGGTTACCTTATTTTAGCCATAATTTTTGATTTTTTTTTATATACTAGCAACGAAACTTTTTGATTAGTTGAATTTTGACCATTAAACTTTTATTTTTTTTAAAGAAGTAGACACTAATTGTTAAGTTTTGATATTTTGAAGCTTGGATATGAAACTTTTAGTTTATAGATATTAGAAACATGAAGGTGTGATAGTTAAGTTTTATAATTTTGAAGTTTCGCAACTACTCATTAACTTCTATAGATAAGACACCAATTACAATGATGTTGAGTTTTGTTATTTTCGAGTTTGGCCAAGTAGGAAACTTTTAATGTTAAGTGTGGACACCCTAAAACCTTAGTTATGATATAATGAGTTGTGTGGTTCATTACAAGTGTTAAATCATGACGATACAAGTTCGTTTCTACGTTACAATATAAATTTTGTTTAAGATGTAGGCCTATTGGGTTTAATTTGGTTATAAATTTTTGTTTAATGTTGCATTAATAATTCAATCCGGGTTCGAATCTTCCACTTCAAATTTTTTTTCTTTCCATTTGGATCTCAGTTCTTTATTTTTTTAAGTTTCATATTGTAGTTTTGCTGCTAGATGGAATAGGTTTAAAGCATGGATGTGACGGATTTTATTAGTTTTAGTTTTTTGTGTACTTGCGATATATAGTATATTTTACATGAATACATGATAATCCCGTTGCAACACACGAGTGATCATACCACTAGTTTTATTTATGTTTGAGTTGTAAACTAGAAAATTCATACCATTAAGTCTAGATTTATTTTTAGATTTTATTAAAACTCAGATGGAGTTCCTTCGTACGATGTAATTTTATTCGTATTTTTTATTTATTGTTTTATATATTTTTTATTTTCTATATTAATGTCTTATATGTTTATGAATAACCTTATGTTAAGTATAGATATATAGTTTGAATCAAAGTTGTCCGAATTCTTTTATATTAATGTTTTATATTATGTACACGTGATATCGCCCGTCTAACACGTGGTTTGATAAACCACTAGTTTATAAGAATACTAGGTTAGTAACCCGTGTACTACACGGGTTGAATAGAGTTTAATAATATTAGATAAATTTAAAAGAAAAAGATAATGATCAAGAAATTTGAAAATTATGATTGATAAAATTCTTATAACATTTAAAAATTTGTTATGTTTGAAAGTTGTTAATTCTTTTTCACAAAAACACAAAAAATATTGAGTAAATTAATCAAATTTGCATTAATATTATTATAATTCTAAAATAAAGTTAGTTTTGGTAAAATTAGTAATTAATCTTTATTGATGATTTAATAAATTGGTAATTAATCTTAATTGATAATTTACTAAATTGGTAATTGATTGTGAGTTTGACATGTGGCGGTGGTGATGTGAACCCTTTATAAATGAGACATGTGGCAAAAAATTTAGTGTTTTATTAGTATTATTAAGATTAACTTTTTAACTTCACTTTGATAACACCGTAACACGAAGTTACTATGTGCACATCTTTGTTAATTAACTAAATTATATAATTTTAAGATTGATATTTTAATAAATATAACTCAAAGTGATGATAAAAGTAAATCTCACATGCACACGTTACTTTGAATTATTTCTTTCCTTCCATTATACAATACTCAATTATTGTGTCTCTATGTGCTCCATATCACTTCATTTCCTTTATTAGAAGTGCGTTTGCTAATTTTTGAATTTATATAAAAATTTATATCTCTGATTTAATTTTGTTAGGTTGAAATTCTTGATCACCCGGCTTTCTCATATCCATATGAAAACTGCTACTCTTCCCCCATGATATAATTTTATCCTAAAAAATCTTTTGAAAATCATGACATGTAGTCAGAAACTTGATAGTCTGGTAACTTGAGGGTTTGGTAAATGCTAACGTTGATAACTAACCACGCAATGGAAACGTTTAATATCCACAAGACTACAACCGAACAATATAAAAAATAGTTACATAACAGATAACACTAAGAAATATTTCTTAACCTGTCGTAACGCACTGGTCGTATTTCTTGTTACTAACAAATTCTCTAACAAATTATCTAGAGGCAACTAATAAATTAATGAACAATTTAAAACATAATAGCATATTTTTGAGGGGGTTTGGTTAACCCAATTAAATAAAAAAAATTATGAATCTTAATTTATTAAGGTTTGTACGTAGCTATTTTAACCCGTCTATATAATCGATTGTTGATTTGTTGATTATACCAATCCACTAAACTCTAGCAAATTTGTACTCAAGGACGCTTAACGATATTGTTTATTTTTATACCAATTATCGTAGTACAAATAAAATTTTGTTAAAATGTCCATATCTTATTCATTTTAAGAACCACATCACATCCGTGTCTAATAAAATAAAAATGAAGACCATTACACCACTACCTCACTATAGACAACCTTGTAGTTTCGTTTACTAGAAAACTAAATGTTAGAAAGTGGATAAATACAAGTTCAAATGGTGAAGAAAACTTTGACGTTGAATGATGAAGAGTCAATTTGTAGGAGTTTGAAGAGGTGCTTTCAATCTGCTCGATCGAAATCTTGAAAGCATATTTGCTTTCCCAACACATATTTTGTAATCCTTTTTTCTTTTGACCGGCAAATTTGGATCACTGACAGGGACATTACACCACCCACCTGATCATCTCCAATCCCATTAGGAGGAAACTCACTATAGGTGAGAAAACCCCGTGGCCCAACTTGTAACTCCACTTTTTATTCTTTTTGTTACAAGTAAGACTTGAAGCCAAGACCTCTAATTAAGAGGTCATATTTTGTAATCTTTTACCATAGTTTTTTCTTTCGAATGCTTTTACTATTTTTTTAACGGTAACTTTATTCACGGATAAAAACAAGAGCGCATGCCTTAGCAAGGAGCTAAGACAGGCCCACAAAAACCACCAAACCAAATTACAACATATAACAATCGTCCCAATCAATCCTTTTCCTATATCTATCATCAAACCACACTTTTCACCAAAATTCAATGTCACAAATAGTCTTGTGGAAAGATGGAAAATCACCTTTAAACACCGCCGCAATTCTAGCCTTCCACAAAATCCAAATAGCCGTAAGAATCATACCATGCACAACCACCTTTTTATTGTGGCCAATCCCCACGTCCAAGTAGCATTTAACCAAATCATCAAAAGAGAATGCAAGAATGCAGAGGATGACGCACCTTCTCGCAACCCAACCCCAAACTCTCAAGGCCAGCCGACACCCTGTGAAAACGTGCAAGACCGAGTCCGAACCTTCACCACATATGCAACACTCATCTGTAAGAAAAACATTTGTAAATTTAAAATAAAATAAGTATTTTATTTGGTACAATTACAATAAAAGCAATGAGTCTACTCTATTACAATACAATAGAAAGAAAATAATTTACTCCTATTACAACTATAAGGAAATGAAATTGAAACAATACGATTACAAAGAATAAAATGAAAAAAAATATAATACAAAGAAATTGAAGAAGAATTATAAGGAAATAATAATTACAATGGGAAAAAAAGGAAAACTACAAATGAGAAAGAAAGATTATAGTGATGGAAAATTACTTTGAAAAATAGAAATGAGCATTTGGAAAACAATTTAATAATCAAAGATGAAGACAAAGAATTTTGAAAATGATTTTGTTAAAATCTTAAATGTTTTGAAACAAGAAGAAACGAGAAAACTTTTAGCAAAGGTTTCGGGTCAAAACTCGGGTCCCTTGAAAACAAATTGCGGGTCTATCGAAGATCTCATTTTGTTTTCCAGGGTACAATCGCCTAAACCGTATTGTACGGTCAGGATAACACTAAGCCCGGAATTACCTTCGTGTTCTTGAAGGTCCTGACGAACAAGATGAAGATCTTGAAATGTTCTTGTGAGAAAGAGAGATTGTAGAAAAGAGAGAAAGAATCCTGTGTGAACTTGGTGTGATTTGCCTAAACCAATGAGATAATATTTATAGTGGAGTGGAGCCTTGGTGAGCAATCAAAGTTAATTCGTAGTCAAACTTTGCATTAAACGTATTTAATGCAAATTGATTTTTAATTAACGCGGAATTACCTTAATTAGCTCAAAATGCGTTTTCACAACTGTTTTTGGCTGAACTCGCGTATCCAGACCAACCTTCCGGCTGAACCATTCGCTCGAACTTCAACCGGAATATTTTTCGGTTGAACTTGGTTTCGCCCGGACCACACAGGTCCGCTTGGACCATCTTCTAGCTGAACTGGTATGTTCTTCCGGTTCCACTCACAGTACGCTTGAACCTATCCACCTGGTCTTCAACCGGACCAACATCCGGTTGAACTTAAAAACAATAAGGCGGCTCTGAAGTTGGCGAAGTGAAAAGTGCTCCATCAAAGCGCCACATTGCGCCTCATACGCCCACACCACGCGCACGCGTGTGTGTGCGAGTTCGCACCCCTCAGGGTCCAAGGGATGTGTCCTACTCAAGAAAACAATAGTTGGTAAGGTTCCTTCCATACAAACCACTTTTTGGTTTCATCTCCTAAGCAATGTGGGATGAATTTCTCTTTTATTTTCACATCTTCACTTGCTGCGAGACCTCAACTTTGAGACTCAATATCTCATTCATACGAGCTCCGTTTTGGACGTGGTTTGGTGCGTTAGAAAGCCCTCACAACGTACTACACAAAACTGGAAAATTGTTTTTTCTCTCTTTTTTGAGATTCATAAATAGTAACCGATTCGATAAATCTAAGAAGGTTACAGAAGTAACAACCTATGTTATCTGTATTATATTTACGTCCAAAGTTTGTGAAAAACTTATTTTCACACTTGGTGAAAACACACATTTTTTACTAGTTTTGCTCCCAAATTTCCAACAATCCACCACATGAACAGGTATCGATCTATTCTTCAAGAATTAAAGGCAATTTTGACACTCCAGTATTGCAGGATAGGTAGGTGTCCCCTTTGAACCTTCCTTGTGAAGCAGACTTTGGTTACTGGTGTTTCGTAGATGCGATGTCTTTGAACCAACCGACCGTTTGTGTAATCGTTATTATACTCACACAATACTTTCCCTAACTATGTTAGCCCTCATTGTCTTGTCCAATCATGGTCCTGGAACACTTGCATGGTTCTGCTAGAGCTTTAGGATTTGTGCCCAACAAATCCATTCGAAGTGACTACACTTCTCTCTTACATAAGTGATTACCAGAATCATTAAAAGCATTGGTATTACAATTTACTCAAAATCATCTATGACTTACAGAAAGTTATTGACCATTCTATGCTTAACCTCACACATTTTACTACTTGGTGATAGGAATGGACTAGGAAGTACACAACTCCCTTTTAAGAATTTGGTGTACTCCGCCACAGTGACCTTAGCCAATGCGATCAGATTGTCCTATTGAACCTAGAGCATGGGATCTCCATTTTTGTAGGTTAGGTTTTCCTTTGCATCAACCTTTAACCCAATGGGCTTTAGTCCTATTCCGCTTGACGAATTCAAAACTAACTCTTTGCTTAAGCATTTGGTAAGCAGATCCGCAATGTTATCCTTTGACTTCACCTAGTTAATTGAGATAACTCCCATAGATATTAGTTGTCGTACCGTATTATGTCTACGTCTAATGTGCCTTGATTTGCCATTGTACATCACGGATTGGATGCGCCCAATCGCCGATTGACTGTCATAATGTATGCAAATAGCCGTCATTGGCTTAGGCCACCTTGGAATTTCTTCCACAAATTGACGTAGCCATTCTGCCTCTTCACCAGATTTATCCAAGGCGATGAACTCAGATTCTATTGTGGATTGCGCTATAACAGTTTTCTTAGGCGATTCCCAAGAAATAGCAGCGCCACGCTTGTTGATTTGGAGTCCTTTATATCCGAAATGCAATTCGCATCATAGTATCCTTCGATAACTGTTGGATCTCGGGAATAATGCAGTCCATAGTCCCGCGTGTATCTCAAGTACCTAAGTAAGCGAGTCATTGCTCTCCAATGTTCCACGCACGGATTACTCGTGTACATGCTTAGTTTGCTCATAGCATAAGCCAAATTTGGTCTGGTACATATCAAAGATACATTAGACTGCCAATCACCCTTGAGTACTCCAACTGAGTAACCCATTTTCCTCTATTCTTAGCAAGAAGAAGGGTAGTATCAACCGGAGCTTTAGACACACTCTTATCTCCTGCGTTGGACTTCTCAAGGATTTTATCCACATAGTGAGATTGAGCCAAGACAATACTATTTGGGGTTCTGATGATTTTTACACCGAGTATCACATTCGCGAGCCCCATGTCTTTCATATCAAATCTCGTTTTCAACATGTCTTTAGTAGCTTTGACAATCTTATCATCACTCCTAACGAGAAGCATACCATCTACATAGAGACATAGAATCACATAACCTCTAGGTGTATCTTTCGCATAGACACACTTGTCACACTCATTTATTTTGAATATATTGTCAAGCATGACACGACCAAACTTTTGGTGCCATTGCTTAGGTGCTTGCTTCAAGCCGTACAAAGACTTGACGAGTCTACACACCTTGCCTTCTTGGCCAGGAGTGGAAAAACCCTCATGTTGCTCCATGTAGATCTCTTAATCTAAATCACCATTTAGAAACGTGGTCTTAACGTCCATTTGGTGAACCTCCATATTTCGTAAAGCCGCTATAGCAAACACCAAACTTATCGAGGTTATGCGTGTCACAGGTGAGTATGTATCAAAGTAATCCAGACCCTCCTTTTTCTTGTATCCTTTGATCACTAGCCTAGCCTTGTACTTGTCAATGGTGCCATCGGATTTCATCTTCTTCTTGAATATAAACCGATATCCAAGTGGTTTGCAACCATCAGGTTGATCGAGAAGCTCCCAAGTGTGGTTCTGCAAGATAGAATCTATCTCACACTTGATGACTTCTTTCCATTGAGGCCCATCTGAAGAGGTTATCGCATCGCGGTAGGTATTGGGTTCACCCTCTACCATGTAAGCTATGAAGTCTAAACCAAACAATTTTTCAGCCCTTTGTCGCTTGCCCCATCTAAGCTCACACTCTTCAGTTGCGGGTCGTTCATGAACCTTGTTACCAACACATGGTTGTTCATGAACCTCATTACCAACAAATGGTTCTTCATGAGTCTCGTCACCATCTAATGGTTCTTTATGAGTGTCGCCACCAACTAATGGTGTGGATGAACTCGCGCGTTCTCGTGACGAACACGGGAACACGTTTTCAAAGAATGAAGCATTCCTTGATTCCATGATAGTGCCTTCGTGTATATCGGGATTTTTCGAGTTACGGATAAGAAACCGATATGCACTACTGTTTTCCGCGTATCCAATGAACATGTAGTCCACAGTTTTGGGTCCTAACCTTTGCACCTTAGACAAAGGAGCTAGTACTTTAGCTTGGCACCCCCACACTTTCAGGTATTGTAGGATGACATTATGGCCGTCCATAATTCATAAGGAGTTTTATCTTTATCTTTGCGGGTTACCATCACAAAAAATCTTCTTATACGGTCCAAGCTTCATGTCGCTTCACTGCCTTAGCTTGCGGGACTATTAGACGATATATATATATGTATATATATATATATATATATATATATATATATATATATATATATATATAGTAAGGATCTTGCGAAAACTCCTTTTTTTTTTGCGAAAACCTAAAAACTAACACTAAAATCTTCATAACTTTTACATATGTTAATATTTTTCTATAAAACTTGCACCAAAAATCTTAAAATTCCATTGTCTTTGATTCTGGAAAAGAAACTGATATTTCAAAAAAAATATATTATTAGTGCACATGTGTACCGTTTTCATTAGTACTACGCAAAGAGAATTGTCATGCAAAAAAATTGTTTAAGTTAAAAAACATTTAAAAACACTAAAATATATATAGAACTAATGATAATTCTACATATGCACTATAACTATTTGTTATAGTAAGTTATAGTGCACATGTGTAGCATAAAAAATAAAAAAAATTAAAACGTTAAACCTATTTTCATAGTTAAAGATAACACAATTATAAGATTTATGGTGCAATTATTTTTTTTAAATATTAATGTATACGACATGTATAAAGTGTTTTTTTATTAGTGCACATGTGCACTAATAAAAAACCACGAAAAACTAACAAAATTATAATGTATTTGGTGCGATTTTTCTAAAAAAAAATATTAACGCGTACTATATGTATGAGTTTTATTATTAGTGCACATGTGCACTAATAAAAAACGACGAGACGTTAAAATTTTTTAAATTTTTTTCAGAATTAAAGAACTAATAGTTCTAAGGTTTTTGGTGCAAATTTTATTTAAAAAACATGAACGTATGAAAAAGTTATAAGTGTTTTAGTATTAGTTTTTAGGTTTTCGTAAAAAGATGTGGTTTTTACATGATTTTTACCATATATTTATAATATATATATATATATATAATATATATATATAATATATATATATAATATATATATATAATATATATATATATATATATGAAAAGAATTATGTAAAAACACTTTGTATTACGAAATCACGAAAATAAATATTAAAATCTCTATAACTTCTTCATACGTTAATTTTCTTTAAAAAAAATTCACCAAAGTCCTAGAATTATACTACCTTTAATTCTGAATTTTTTTATACAATTAACATTTCGTGATTTTTTATTATTGCACATTTGCATTATAAGTATTAATTATACTACACAAGGGGAAGTATCATTCATGCGAACAAAATACTTCTTATATTAAAAACATAAAAAAACAGTAAAACATTTATTGTACTAATGATAATGCTACATATGCATTCTGACTAACAGTTATACTACACATGTGTAATATAGTATTAAAAATAATAGTGCACTTGTGAAACATTAAAAAAATGTACAGTTATTTTTTTTAAAGTTTTTTTTTTAATTAAAAATAACAGAATTATAAGGTTTATGGTGTTATTTTTTTTATAAAAAATATTAATTTATACCTCACATTTGATTTTTTTAATAGTGCACATGTGTAATATAATTAAAATACTTATATTGCACATGTGCAATAATAAATAAAAAAATCGTTAATTTTTTTTTAAAATTTCTTTCCAGAAGTAAAGATAACATAATTATAAGATTTTTGGTCCAAAATTTTTAAAAAAAAATTATTAACATATGAAGAAGTTATATATGTTTTAGTATTTGTTTTCTTGTTTTCACAATAAAATTATTAACATATGAAGAAGTTATATATATTAGAGGGTTTAGAGTGTAATTATACATCTTATATACTAGAAGTTGACCCCTCCCGCGCGTTGCGGCGGGAACGTCCATTTAAGTATTTTGAGCTTGTACACATCTAATCATTCGCTAATTGACCCGTTTCAACCCGTTTTGTTCAAGAAATACTGATTGGTTTTGAGTAGAATAGATGTAGCATAACTGAAGTCATCTATTCATACATAAACACATAAAGGGTCCGAGCACAAATTGCATATCATCGTTGGATACAATCAAAACAATTCATGCATAAACACATAAAAGGGTCCGAGCACAAATTGCATATCATCGTTGGGTACAATCAAAACATGTAAATGCAATATTTTATAAAAATCAAAAGATTATTAGAATCTTGTGTAGAAGATGCAAATGAAAACAAAAATTAGAACAACTAATGATTAGAGTTAAAAGACATAAAAATGGAAACAAATAACTATAACACACCTAAATGATATGATAACAACAAAATTACCTTCAATTGCATGTTGAAGAGCAAACAAAGAAACATAAACACCTGTTACAAATAAACAAAATGCAACAAACATTAGTAAAGAACAAAAGCAGCACCTATGAAAGCCCCCTTAACAATCTAACAATAAAAAAACAATTAAACATTCAACAAATAGATGTTCCACATAAAGTCATAGAACACCAAAATCGCAATCAGCATGACAACTAATAAATTCAAAATCTCACACATGTAATCGACTAAAACAATAAATTTCCAAAACCAAAGGAAAACAACTAATAATCATTTCGGACAATAAACACTTTCATCGATTGAACTTGGGAAAAATAAATGTAAAAGCAACGTTTTTTTTTTTCTGAACAGCAAATATTTATTTACACCAAATACGTCATTGTCAGGGTTTGAACCCATGACCTCCAACTAAGAGGACAAAGCCTCTACCAAGTGGGCCAGTCCCAACGTTATTATTATTAAATTATTTTCTTGGAAGGCAATAAAAGCAACAATGCGATTCAACACCACCGCTAGTCCGGCCGCTACTGCATATTTAACTGTAGCAAGAGGATTTGGGGAATTCTGGAATATCTGAGCGAAATCAAAACAGAGAGAGACGATCAATCAAAAACCTGCCAAAAGAAGATCGAAACACCACCTTCTTACCAGAATCGTTATCACTAAACGACGAAGATTACGAAAATAATCGCCGTTGACTGACCAAAATAACGCAAGAACAACACCCTTACCCCACCATCCCTCTCCGCCATCGCTGAACTACAGCCCTTATCCCCACCACGCGTATCTCCGCCAACGCTTGAACTCCTTTGCTAGGCGGCTACGTATTTGAGAGAAAGAGAAGAGAGGTACAAATAGATATGAATCTCACCGCTCATTCCATCCAATTACAAAGCCATCTAATCTAGAGTAGTAGTTGGTGAAAGAGAAGTCTTGAGACAGGAATGGCGGCAATAGTTCAGCACTGTGCACATCAGTGGGTGAAAGAGAAGTCTTGAGAGAGGTATATGCAGATTATATGTGGAGTCAAAGCAGACGCTTTTTGATGTTGTAACCCAAGCATAGAAACCTGTACGTCCTTATGAATAGTGTTTATTGAGAGTGAGGGACTGAAATTGTGTTGGAAATTTTTTGGAAAATAAGGTTTTTCCCTAACTTTGGACCTAATTATTTATATGTAAATATAATAATTAGATGGATTATTTGGTATGGTTGAATAGCCTACGACAAGGGCTTTCCAACGAGATATTAAACGTCCAAAGTAATTAAGAGGTGAATGAGATATCGATGCTCAAAGTTGGTCCATTAACCATATAGTTTGAGCTAAAATAACTTATCCCACATTGGAAGATGTCCAAAGTGGAATGTGGTTTATAAGTCAAGGAACTTGGATGGATATCAACTTGTATTGACACTTTATACTCCAACATCTACGCGCGGGGGGGGGGGGGGTGCAAATAAGTTGAGATTTCGGATAAATCTATCCCGTGGCTATATAAACCGTGCGTGGCAAACCAGAAACGACACCTCGAAGACAGCTTTCGAAAACCTTTCTCCTATGCGAGTTCTCTCTGCAATCTCAGACAAGTCTTCAACTCCGGCAATACGTTGCTTTGGCCATCGTATCCTGGGAAACAGACCGAAAATCTGTTTTAAGGAAATCGTGTTCAACACGAGCTTTGGCTTTCTCGTTTACTTCTGTTCTCGTCTTTATTTTATGTTCTCTGCTTCTACCCCTTTCTGTAGTGTATTGTTCACAATTTAATAAAATTAGTTTGTTGACGTGTGTTTGCAAATTCGTCTTTATTTTCCCGGTATCGTGTCCTACAAATTGTTTTGTATTACCCTATATATACAAATGACAACCAATTGTATCATCTTTAAAACATGGTGTACAATTTTTAAAGCATATCATACAAGCTGAAATCTTTTTTGTGGTACAACTCTTTATTGCATCTTGGCCAGGTAGTAAAAAGGCGACGACCCATAACGTCGTTTTTCACCCATACAAATACACAGAGATGGAAGAAGAGGTAGATTTCGAGATTCAAACCAAGTTCAAAATGGAGAAAGCTACAAAGTTGATTGACGATTTCACCGAGATGCCTCTGACTCCTCCGTTCCAACCGCACCTAGGGTTTTTTAGTCCCTAATTTCGTTAGATCAGGTACCCATTTATGAATGCGGTTTGCTTTTCTTCATTGTTCTCGATCTTTTGCGGTTTACTCATTTTGACTTTTAACTCTTCAATTGTGGCTCCGTTTTCTCGAATCCCCTTCTCGGAATCATCATCATCGTCACAAATTGTGCATTTTATATGTAAATCCTACTAAGGTTATGATTTCTTATTTGAATTTTGGGATGCTTTGTTATTTAAATTTTGGATTTACATATGAATACCCTAAATTTGATTGATGTTTGGGGTGGGTGTACATGTACCTGTTAACAAATTTCCAGGTTATATCTTTCAAGTTAGAATTTAACCAAATCCCCACGTCCAAGTAGCATTTAACCAAATCATCAAAAGAGAATGCAAGAATGCAGAGGATGCCACACCTTCTCGCAACCCAACAAAATAAATAACTGCTTTTTATGTTTATGCTAAGTGCCTGTAATTTACTTTAGTAGCTTTCCAGGTCATGCCTAACAACAAAATTGTATTTGCTTACCTAGGTATGTGTTAATTAATAATGAACATGTGTGTAATTAATAAAGGATTCTTGGATTCGTCTAATCTCTTGACTAGGTATGTGTTAATTTTACTAAGTATGTTTTAATACAAGTAGCATGTTTTATAATTCTTAGAAAGTCATTAACTGAACTTCTTTTGTTGAATATTATTGCAGGTGGATCAAATTTCAAGCTAATAGAAAAGGATATCCAGGTTTGTGTTTGTGTTCCAAATAATTATTTTCAGTCATTTGAACTTTGTTATGACCGTACCATGATCTTGCTCTGATTCGAACTTTTCAACCATTGTACACTCTAGACCATCGTCATCATGCTCTAAATCGTTTGTTCTTTTTTGGTAAATTTCCGTGCAAATTATGGAGCTCAAAATTAAGGTATTACCTCAATGTATTTTCACCCTCTGAATCATTTCCTAATCTAGAATTAAGCTTGATATTGATTTGTTTGTAAAGAGTTTACAATATATGGCTTTTTCTTCTATGTATTGGTAGTAGTTTATTACCACACGAGCAAACTAAATGACTATGCTTATATAGGCATTGTTTTAGTTTTGTAAAGGAATGTAACTATCTAATCTTTATCCATGCTAATGCTTCCGCATACAAAACGAAGAAACAAAATACCATTATGCGAATGGTTTATCAGTGTTCATGGATGGGTTCATTGGGATGAGATGTATTTGGTGTTTAGAAGCGTAGGTAAACATGGTATATTTTTGTGTTTTTCGGTGAACCCTTCTTAATTTTTTTGCAGGTTTGATTTGTCTTCTTTGTTCTTTGTTGGCTACAATCAACTTACAGTTATACGAAGGATAAAAAAGAGCAGGTTCTTCCATAATTAACATGACTAAAAGAACCAATGGTAAAACAATAATATAGCCATCACATGTTATCAAACATTAGCATTATCATTGGACCATGAAGATATAAAGTGAATCTTTGTGTTGCAGGTTTTTGTTTTTGTTATTGCTGATTGGGTTTTATGTAATCTTCATTTTCTTGAAGTTTTTAATGTGATGTATTTGATACAGGTGATAATGGAAGGAGATCATTTGGGGAAGAAAGAAGTCATCTCTTAGCTTCATATTATAGGTCTTTACCTGTCGTATAGGTTAATGTTTTACTGCATTAATTATGAAGTTTGCAAATAGGAGTCATTGCTAAATTTGTATGCACCGAAAGCTCAAGAGGACTTGCCCACATTTTTTCACAACATAAACTTTTTATGAATTGCTATATTTTTATATTTTCTTTCTTTGTTAGAACTAAATTTATATGAATTCACGACATGAGTTTCACACGGCCCGTATCTCATGGTTTGGCTAACCAATTTTCAAAAATGGTTCGACTTCGCCGCGAAGCGCGGGTCGACCAACTTGTATTATATATAATATAATACTATTGGAAAATGGATGTCTAGACCCGACAACACCAAGAACCCGACCCGATTAAGACCCGTAAACAGTTACACTGAGGGCAACGAGATATAAATCCGCTTAACTAATTAATCGGTAAATCACAAAAATACGTAATTAACTAATGTTTATTCATGATTAATAGACATGTATTTAATTACGAATAATTATCCTTGCGATAATGTACGGAGAATAACGTTTCAATTTATCGATTAACGTTTGCGGTGAATTTGATAAAACATTTAAATGGTTATTTGTGTTTATAGATTCTCGAATTTACGATTTCATATTAATAAACTTGTTTTGTTAATTAATCGTAAAAGGTTTAGTGGTTTGTTGATAAAAGAGATTGACCGGGGGCCTAACCGGTAATTGACCGTCTAAATAAATAAGTGGCTAAGGGATTAGGAACCCTAATCCCTTTTGCGCCACTTGAGCCCCCCCCCCCTCCCTCACGATCTCTCTCTCTCGCGTCGATCTCCACACATCATCATCTCCTTCCTCGCGAAAGCCATAGCCTTTGTAGATCTTCTCGTCATTTCTTGTAAACGATTATTGACGAATCACCACCATCATCATCCGAGAGCATCACCACCGGCGCCACCCTTTGGGAGCCGCCACCTCCGCCGTCCCTCCTCCTAGGGCGGCCGCATGTCATCACCCTAGGACGCCGTCGCGACCTAGTTTTATCCGTTTCACCGCAACGCCATTACCACTCACTTACATCGCCGTCGTCGTTTCATCGCCCCGGCTAACCCTAGCCGCCGTCACCGTCTCATTTCATAGGTGCTCGCTAGTCGCCACCATAAACCGAATCGTTGCGATTCGCGACGAATCGGTTTGAGACAGCTTTTACGATTTGCGAAACGATTTGATCCGAACGGTTGGATTGGTTTTTCCGTGAAACCGTAGCGTCATCACGTTGTGCCTCGGTGTCTCTAACGTTTGTTAGTTCATCACGAAGGTATATCTAAACTCCGTTTTAGTTTAGATGTTTTTATTTCGATCTCGTTATCGTAATTGTTTTCGAGTTAACCGGTTTAACACGATTATGATACCAATGGTTTACTCGTTTAATTAGTAAAATTATTTAATTCCGCTGCGTAATGAATTAACGGTTTAATCCGTTTTATTCTAACTTACTAAAACCCAGTCGGTAATGTTTTAATCAAACGTAAAAGTTTTTTTAATGTCACCGGGCATTCGTATACCACTGTCATAACCCAACAGTGGTATCAGAGCCTAGATCATCACACGCAAACCCTAACCGGTCATTTTTAAACAGGTTGATTTCGCGAACTGGGGTTAAAACCCGAAATTCGCGAAAGTCAAACGGATTGCCGTTCTACATGTTTGGTCGATTTAATTCCACCAAACATATATACAAATGATGGTACAATTGATTGTTTAACACGCATATTTGGCTAGACCCATATTGTGGTTATGATTGGTTTTCGTGTTTTGGTTTGGCCCATTTGTAATTTGGTTTTGGATTGACCCACTTGGTTTTTGGGTTCAAAGTTGTATCTAGAATAGATTAGGTTTTAATTCTATTTTCTTGTAATTTCTTGCATTCGCCCTTGACGAACGAGACGAGCATTGATGCGACTACCCCATCATGGCGAGTGTTCTTGTCCAGGGACACTGCCTAGCATGGCAAGTATCCACAACCGGAAGACCGACGAATTACTATCATTTAAGAAGAGCTTATGAAGCCAGTGGGAGCGTTAGAGTCGACCGAATGATCTTTCAAGACTCATCCTTGTGGTGGATTTTACCGTTTGTCCCAAACCTTCTTCGACATTGTCATTAAGCTCTGACAATGTCGAAACCTCTTAAGCCGAATATGTGTCTGTTTGCAAACGTGTTTTGGTTGTTTGTCTTATCTCGTTGAACGCGCCAACTAAAACTCCAAACTAAGTTTTAAACGGTTAAAATTGTTTTACAATCAAATGATATGAGTCCTAATATATATTAAGACTCGAAATTTCATAACCAATTTTATTCGACTGTGATCTCGAGTTTTTCGATCTTTGATATCGAACTTTTAAATAATTTCTTATTGCCTCGCGACGCGTAGTCTTTAATAAAAAGGTTATTAAATTGACTAACCCGAGTGAGATAGGTTTCTTGATTGAGCTTAGTCAAACGTTTAATTAATTAAAATACTGACTAAACAATCCTATATTGTAAGCCGTAAAACAGGTAGATTATGCCATCCTAGTCAAGTCTAACTTGGAACATATTTACCGATGCATCAGTGCTCGAGTATTTCAACACCGCACTTGGTGTCCAGGGTATCTTCCAAGGTGCATGTATTGGAGTATTTCAACACCGTACGTGTACACTGACCACTGAGGACATCTATCATTTTCTTTACGAGTACCTTGTGTATTGGAGTATTTTAACACCGTACATCTGGTCATTCGTAGACAAAATTGACATGGATGAGGCTAAACGCATTTCGCGAATTAATTTGTGAAAGCCTCATAAACGGGATTTGTGACTGGCTTACACAAGAGACAATCGTTTTCCATCTGATTACTTAGTTGACAGGTGATTGTACTTAACGTTGCCTTTGTGGGTCAACTACTAATTGCGTTCCCACATTCCTAATCAAGATTTGCTTGCCGTATTTGAATACAAATACTACATTGAAACACTAAAAAAAATTGATTGTTGTTTTAGATGGTTAATGCTACCACCAATAACGAGGTTTTCCAGCTCAAGTCTCTCCTTGAGAAGAGAAACTTGATGAAACCAATTTCCTCGACTGGCATCGAAATCTAAAAATTGTCCTGCAGATGGCAAACAAACAACATATGTTGGAACAGGAGGTGCCCGAGCACCCGACAAGTAATACGTCAGCTACTCGCGCTGCACATGAGGCACTGAAAAAGGATGCTAATTCAGTGATGTGCCTCATGTTGGGCACCATGTCTGGTGATATTCAGAAGAGCATGGTTGACAGGACGGCCTTTTCAGATGATCGGGGAACTGAAGGGCATGTTTGAAACCCAGGCCCGGTAGGAACGCTACGAAACCGTTGTCAGGCTCATCACCTGTCGAATGGCTGAAGGTAGCCTTGTCAACGCCCATGTCCTTAAGATGAAAGGCTACATTAACCAACTTGCGAAGCTCTATTACGTCATTCCTCAAGAAATGGTGACGGATTTGATCTTCCACTCTCTTTCCAGTGCGTTCACTCCCTTCCGGGTCTATTTTAATATGAACAGTCTGGTTAAGACAGTGACCGAGCTTCACGACAAGTTGAAGACTGCTAAGATTAATTTTCTCAACAATAACAACAACAAAGGAAAGTCGAATGATGTGCTCGCCATCCGGTCTAGAGGTGTCAAGAAACCTGAGGCTAAGAGGAAACCTGGTCAAAGGAAGAAAGGCAAGGGCGCTGCTACTAGAGGTTCTAGTAACACCGGAAAAGGCAAGTCAAGGGATTCAAAGGCACCCCCGCAAGATGAGCGCCAATGCTTCGAATGCAACAAGATGGGGCACTGGAAGCGAAACCGCCGAGAATAACTTGCCAAGGTGAAAGGGAAGAAGGTCAATGCAGGCTCTTCCGGAGGTAAATATCTGTAACCTCATGTTATAGACCACTTCATTTGATCCTTCAAAATATATGCTTGACGTACTTTACATTTTGTAGGAACATGAAGTCGTTGAAAGCAAAATAAGCACCATCATCATCCGAGAGCATCACCACCGGTGCCACCCTTTGGGAGCCTCCACCGCCGCCGTCCCTCCTCCTAGGGTCGTCTCCGTCACCACCCTAGGTCGCCATCGCGACCTAGTTTTCTCCGTTTCACCACGACGCCATTACCACTCACTTACGTCATCAATGTCACGACATCGTGAGTGCGAGCCTTCGTCACCGTCGTCGTTTCATCACCCCGGCTAACCCTAGCCGCCGTCACCGTCTCATTTCGTAGGTGCTCGCTAGTCGCCGCCATAAACCGAATCATTGTGATTCGCGGCGAATTAGTTTGAGACGGCTTTTGCGATTTGCGAAACGATTTGATCCGAACTGTCGGATCGGTTTTTCCGTGAAACCGTAGCGTCATCACGTTGTCCCTCGGTGTCTCTTACATTTGTTAGTTCACCGCGAAGGTATATCTAAACTCCGTTTTAGTTTAGATGTTTCTATTTCGATCTCGTTATCGTAATTATTTTCGTGTTAACCGGTTTAACGCGAACTGGTATTTGTTTGGTTTTTGGTGATCGTGATCCTGTTGACACGATTATGACACCAACGGTTTACTCGTTTAATTAGTAAAATTATTTAATTCCGTTGCGTAACGGATTACTAGTTTAATCCGTTTTATTCTAACTTACTAAAATCCGGTTGGTAATGTTTTAATCAAACGTATAAGTTTTTTTTATGTCACCGGGTAACCATATACCACTGTCGTAACCCAACATATACTCCTATAATCTGTACAGTTATTATTGACTACAATACACAAATGAAATTTGCTTTGTTTTACTATACACAAATCTTTTTGTATCTTCGTATTTTTTACGTTACGTTTTAGCAATACAACTATTCTATATACACGTCTTATCTCTGCTATTAAGATAGATTATGCTTCTATAGTGATAAGATGGATGAGGTAATTTAACGCATCGACTTTATCTTCAAATATCGTCATAAACATTTGAAATCTATATACTTGTCTGTATTTTTATGAAAGATATAAAATAAAATAAGGAAATATAAAATGTTAAGGGTATGTTTGATATGAGGTAATGGAATGGATGATAAGATAAAATGGATGAGGGAATGAAATAAACAAAGGAATGAAATGATTTATTACCATTTCGTTATTGTTTGGTTACCTATTGAGAATGAAAGGAATTACTTTGTGCTTTTTTATTAAAAATATGAACAACTAACCTTGCATCAAACATTTAGATACCAAGATTACAAAACAAATGAACCCAAGATTGACCAGACAAATTAAACCAAATTGAAATTACATGGACCTCCTTGACTTATACAATTAACAGACCCACTTTGCTTGGCACCAATACTGCACCCTTTATTGCAGTGGGGCTCTGAGCATGTGCCAGAGGTGTAAAGAAACAGGGCCTATTATTTTATGGGGCCCATGTTTTTTTTAATTTTTTTAATATTATAAACTATGAAGACTTAATCAATCAATTTGCTATAAAAAATGCTAGCAGATCTGCAAGATTTGTCGGTTAACTATTTAGAATATCATTTTAAAACTACAATTTTCTTATGTTTATTTCTATAATTTATTTTTTGTATATTTAAGAACATTTTCTATTTGTAATTTCTTTTCGAATGGGCCTATATTTTTAGTTCGAACAGGGCCTTTAAATCCTTAGGACCGGCCATGCTTTCTTGATTAGTCAGAAGACCATTGGAGCCCCATGTGTATAGAAGCCAAAGAACATTACCAGTTTAATGCAACTCCTCCTTATATCCAATCCAATTCACATCTCGATAGCAAAAGTGTTTTCCAGCTTTGTGTATGAAATCCAAGTTACTGCATAACAGTGTAAAGTTATGGATCGAAAGTGGCGCTGGCGCACCGCACCTTGGAGTTGAGACATTCGCTCATTTTTGAACGGAAATAAATAAGTTGCGTCTCTGAATTGATGAAGCGATTGCTTGAAGAAATCACAAAAGAAATAGGTTCAATTCACATAATCAAATTCATATAAATCGATCTGTTGGAGAAGATAACTGAGGATGAATAAGAAAGCAATTAGGTACGTTTTTTATCGTAAAATCGAGAAACAAGGATGAAACAGGTAAGGAATGAAAAAAAAATAGGGGGACAAAGGAATGGTTTCGAGGGTTTTCGAGGGAATGAAAATACGTACGTAATTAATTTTTATTAATGAGTGATTTCATTCCCCCTTTTATTACCTCATATTAAATACAAGTCTTTGATACCCGTTAGGGGTGTTCAAAAATATCCGAATCCGAATCCGAATCTAAAATATCCGAAATATCCGAAGTCAAAATATCCGAAAATTCGGATATCCGAATTTCGGATATCCGAATTTTCGGATTCGGATTCGGATATTGATTTTGAACATTTTCGGATATTCGGATATCCGAAAAATATCCGAAATATATATATTTTTAAAATATTAAATTATATATATTATTTAGTTTACCATACTTTAACTTAAAAAACCTTAAATCTAAAGTTCTAAACTCCGATGTTCACTCTCTTTGCCTCTTTGGATCCCATCGTCGTTCAAATCTCGACCCTCACTGGCTCATTGCCTTACACCCCCGATTTATAGTTTGCTATCAAGCTTGTTGCACACGGATTCGAGCTTCAAAATGAAGACATTTTTTTTTATTTTTTGTTGGTATTTGACTATTTAATGTACTTGTATTAGACTATTTGCTCATTTGGATGTTTATCACTAGCAATTTTAGAGATTGAATATATTTTTTTAACTTTTTTTTTGTTTTATAAAATTCGGATATCCAATTCACTATCCGAATCCGTATCCGAAATTTCGGATATCCGAAATTCGGATATCCGAAATTTCGGATACGGATTCGGATAGTGAAAATCAACTATCCGAAATTTCGGATATCCGAAATTCGGATATCCGAATTTTCGGATATCCGGTTTTGAACACCCCTAAT
>JBCNJP010000024.1:40445994-40542142 GCA_039602395.1 Deinandra increscens subsp. villosa
TCCATTTGTAAACAACACTTTTTTTATATATAATGAACCAAAGTTGTTGTATTGGTTAAGTTTATTTCTTTTATTTTTATAGTTAGAAAGACTCAGGTTTGAGTTACTCATACCACTTTATGACGTATTGGTCGGTAATGAATGATTTGACCTTGTGTTTGATCCTGAGTCACAAGAGAGGATTTACGGGCTTGTCCAGTTCCATCTAATGATGCAAATGGAGGGCGTTTCTGGGTTACCTTGCTATGAGGTATGAACTCGGGGCAAAACAATTTAAGAAAGAAAATAGTTAAATATATATTCGTAAGGGGAAGATACCTTTATTAGAAAGTTGTTGAATAAAGTAATGAAAGAAGGTTACAAAATATAACATGTTTGAATGCATTATGTGGTGTTGGCACAATACAATTTGAAACTTGAATGGAAATGCAGGTTTAACGTTTTGAATAACGTAACAAACAAATTATAGAAAGAAATAATCAAATATAGATTCGCAAGGTAAGTTTCCTTTATAAAAAGTAAAATAAAAAAAACAAAAAAAAAACATCAAATTTTGAAAAACATGGATTCGAACCCGGGTTTATCACAGGCTAAGGAACAAAAGACAATAGCAACACTAGATCAACTTTCTTTATAAAATTGGGATCTAATATCTATATCTATTGATATATATGTAAATAGAACGCTGATTGGTGAAAAGAGGGGAAAAAATGTGCATTGCGTGGGGCTTGAACTTGTGTATGTTGGAGAAACACAATTGTTTAGATGAACTTGATGATCTTGATATAATAGCAACAAAGCTTTAAGTATTAAACATGCAAAAAACTAAGCTTTTATTAATTTCGTTTGTGGGGTGCCATGAATAACATGACTTATGCCCCTTAAATAAACACAAAGAACCGACCTAAATCTTAGATAACCATACTCCTAATTGACCGACTTCATCTAAATTACTTTCTTTCTAAGGATAGAGGGTATGGTTGTCTAAGTCAACCATTTGAAACATAAATCTGACCAATCAAATGGTGCCAACAGGAAACATAAAATTTATGTAGAATTGATATTTTGATGGTGGGTATGGTTACCTAATCATGTTTTAGGCAATTTGAAGTGGGGACCACCATCAAACACACACAAATGTCTCGGCAAGCTTCGGCAATCAAATGCCGAAAACCCCTCTCCCTCACGCCGATGCCGAGGATGCCGCTACATGCGGTATGGTTGCCGACCGATTACCGATGCCGATACCGCAAGCATGCCGCATCACACCGCCTACCCTAAACAAATTTAGGGTAATCTGCTAGAATTAATAACTAAACTAATAAAATAAACTAGCCCTCTAACTTTTTCCGTTTTAACACTTGAACCCCCCTTTAATTTCTTTAGATATTAAGATTACACATTTACACCCTTCAGTTCAGTGTAGTCAATCGTAGGAGACCTTTTAGTAAACCTCTACAACAGTACGGCCAAATGGAGTTTGGCCGTTTGGGAACAAATTATAAATAACAACAATGATTTGCTGAGAACAGAAAAAATGCATTGCCCTGGGCTTGAAATTGTGTCGTTAACCAGTTAACCTTTTACTAACCTATACCAATGCGGCCAAATGGATTTTGTAAACTTAAATTTTAACATAAGCATATTATATATATATATATATATATATATATATATATATTTTTTAAACAGCAAATTTATTAACAACAAACAAAGCACAACCGGCCCAGCAAGGAACTAGCCCGGCGAAACAACACCTTACATCAACCCCATATTATATTATATATATTACAATTTGAAAGTGGGTGTCAGTTTCACGATTGTAACTATTCCTCACCTATGAGTGACACGTGTTTAGTGACTCAAGAAGAGAAAGACACGTACCCTAATTCAATGCTATTTGCCTTGTGTTTACACTATACCCTAATAAAAAGAAAGTCAACTCTTCATTTTTCAGATTATTAACAAATCTTGTCTGATGTTTGATTTTCGTTGCCAACTGTAAAATGACTTAAATGCCCTTTCATTTAACATAAAAATCTAACGCCGTTAGTTAAAAGGACTCAGTTAGTAACAGAATGTAAACACCAAACGTGATTTGTTAATAATCTAAAAAATAAACTCAAATAGTTAAACCAGTATAACCTTTTAACTCAAATAATAATTAGCCAACTAAACATTGTCATGTGAGAGATGAAACTGTTTATACCAATCATTATTACTAATATATATACATATATAAAACAAGCTAACATGTCTATACGTCAATTTAATTTACTATATATGTAGTTGCCCTAAAAGGCCACTAAAGGTTCAAAAACGACCAATAATTAAAAGAAAAACATATATTGATTTCAAATATTAGTTGGAAAGTTAAAGTATACAATAACGATGTCTCAAGATATTCTAGCAAACCTGAAAAGAGGATGGTGAGATGGAGCAAAAGGGCTATTGACACGTGTCCGTCCATCTTTGATGATATAAAAATAAAAACACGTTTACGTAAAAATTATTATTATCAACGCACTATACAAGTATAGATTATTGGACCAAGCTGGGGTGAATTACTATCAGATAAATCAAGAATTACGAAAACGAGTATGCAATTCTGCTATATATTGGACCATCATAATGATTTATTTGGCGGTTAAGAGTTAACAATTACAATTGTTAATTGTTGACGATTGCAACAATTACTTTGACAATTATCCAAAAGTTACAAACTTAACCCATAACTGATTAAGTTACTTTTAAAGTATAAACTCACTTCTCAACAATCAATTGCTCCCGAAGAGCAGGGTGCTTCTGAATACCAAACATTCTACGCAAGAGTAAGTTTGTTTTCGAAGTACAAAGTGGTTTCCGATGATTAAAGTGACTTTCTGATGAGAAAATATACTACCGTATATTAGAGGTGCACAAAAAATCGGTTACCCAATTCAAACCGGTTCCTAAACCAAAAGCCAAACTGGTTTTTAACTAATACAAATTGTTGGCCGAGAAATGTATATCACACGAAAGAACACAACGTAAATTTAACGACTACCCGTCTCGTATCCAAATAATTATATTGTGAATAAAACCACAAAATACAATGCCCTATACTTCTAGTTATACTAAACTACACTTTAGAAGACAAGAAACTTAATTAGACTTAAACTAAGAAACAAAATAAAAAATAATAAACCATTAATAAAAAACCTAAAATTTATATCCCAATCTTTTTCTAATTTGTCTTTCATTTTTCTTCTAAAAATATTTCCATCAAATTAGGATTAACTCCTTCATTCTCACCCTTAATACTAACTTGGACCTTTAAGATAATTGATCCACCTTTCATAAACTGATTTTGTATCGCCTCAAACTTGATTGCAAAAAACACATCGCCTCTTGTTTCCTACCTGGAAACTCAGACAACAATGACTCGTGTTTCCTACCTAGAAACTCTTCATGATCATTGACTGTGTTGTTTCGATACTCCCTAGCTCTATCAATCCCCGACCTTGTTGCCGACGATTCCGTTAATCGTTAGAACTCGCATCAGCAGTCCATCGACTGCGACTTTGGTCACGTGATTGAGCAAACAACAGTCTTGTTTGATCAACCACTTCAGACATCACACCCCTTGTGAGTGTACATATAACTTCAATTGTGATTATAATGGATTCACTATATCATCAGGCAAGAAGTACTTTTTCTCGTCTTTCTTGTGAAACACCAACAAAAATTCAACCAAAATAGTACCTCGAATACATGTTCTTTTAACAACCTTTTTTATTCATCTTAGACGATCTTTCTTCACTTCTCTTAAACGATCAAATCTTCCCAAGATCTAATCAGGTGGTTTTGTTTTTCACATCTTTAATTGTTACTCGATCTTGCTTTTCTTCTCCTCTGGCTTGATCAACTTTTTATCGCCGGGGTATGAGCTTTACCTAAGCATTGATTCCAATTGTTGGCCCAGAAGCGTATATCCCACGAAAGAACACACCATGAATTTGGCGACTACCCGTCCCGTATCCAAAGAATTATATTATGAACAAACCACAAAAAATGCAAAGCCCTATGCCTCTATGTATATATTATGAACAAACCACAAAAAACTACACAGTGGAAAACGAGAAACCTAATCAGACTTAATCTAGGAAACAAAATAAAAAATAATAAACTCAATACATTAACTAAAAAAACCCCTAAAAATTATCTCCAAATCTTTTCTTTATTTATCTTTGATTTTTCCTTCAAAAATATTTCCACAAAATTAGGATTAAGTCCTTCACAAATAGATAATAAACCAAGACAAACCGTATATTAGGAACCGGTTTCTGGTTTCAAAGTGACGAACCGGTTAAAATCTGGTTTTTAGTTAACCTATTAAAAATATATAAATCTAAAAAATATAGCTATTAGATCGGCTAATTTCAATTAACCGCTTTGGTTTTCTAAGCAAATCAGTTTTATCTGTTTGATTTTTAATGTTCCACAAATCAATTTTAACCGAGCAGATTTTTTACAAAACCCGGTTTTTTTACCATTAACACGCGGATAATCATACCACTAGTTATAATAAAATGATCCTATGACCACACTAAAATTACCGACATACAACACCTAAAACCCTCAACAGGATCAGGAATTTCCCATCCCCACCTTACATATAAATATAAAGCAAAACCAAAAATACCTGCTTTTCTTGGCACTATCTAATGCTTGCCTGCATGGTGTGCACACTGCATGACAGCTATATAGCCATAAAAAGCAGTGGACCATATGTAACACTACAATTATGAGAACTAGACAACATAAATTCAACAACAAATTAAAGCTATATATTACTCTTCTTATATATACATATGCCATGAATTTAATCCTCAATATCAACAATAAATATAACTCCATTGCTTGATAAAGACTCGACATACCGAACTTAATTTATCTCACATTAAAAACGGCCTATTACAACCATACACAAATGGACCAACCGTATGGTCTACAAACGGTCGTTAGTTTCATTTTAACCGATAATTCGCGGGCCGTTTATATTTAGTACGTAGTTGATTAATAGCGCGTTACATCTTGCAACTACCCTCGGTTAAACCCTCTTACAAGCGAACCAAACCCAAACCCGGAAAATTTTGATCCATTTTCGGTTTCTTGAATGAAGGTTCGCAGAAATTATGAGAGTGGAACTCGAAAGAATCATTTGAGCTTTCGTCACAAGTGAAGTCGATCACGCCAGCTGGACTAACCGGATATATCGTTGTGTCATTGTTTTCATCATGTTTTCGTTTATCTCGTGTATCGTGGTTATCGTAAGCTAGCTCCGTGATGAGCTCGCGACATGTTTTTACGTCGTCCTGTGTACAAGCAACAATGCATGTTAGTACAACTCGTATATGCATGATGCACAATGGCGAATGATAGTAGTGACCGGGGGCGGCCCCCTCGGTTGTTTTGGTCGAAGTGTAAATTTTTGTGATTTTTAAAAAAACTTATATATATTGAGAACAGCCTTTCGGAATTAGGATTCGTGACTTTTTGACCCAGGAAACTTTCGGTTAAACTTGGCTATAATGATGATGCATGCATCTAAGTAACATCTTGATTTTTTAATATTTAGTGGTTACCCCCTTGGCTCTTAGGGCTTTGGTTACTATGTGACCCAGGTTCTAATCCAAGGGGAGGCAGTTTTACCCCATGTGGTCCCAGGGGGGGTTTCTGCCAGGAGAAAGCTTCAGGAGGGGGTGTCTTGGTTCTCACGGAGGTCCGAGTAATCGACCTTGGACATAGCCCCGCAAGGGTAGGTTTACACGTGAGACCAAAGTCGCCTGATCGATGCCGTTCCAAAAAAAAACATAGCATGCAAAATGTACATTACGGTCTAACCAAGTAACCAACACAAAAAGACAAAATCACCCTTCTGTCGGAGTATATCAATGCATGCATAAAGTACATGTTTAAAGCACAAATGGAGCAGGGTGTTTCCTGTGACTTTTTCAACACACAGTACTTTTGCTACCATTTGTTGGATCTAAGTGTTGTACCATACGCAATGAGGGTTGTACATAAAACATTCAAGTGGAAAAAAGACAAAGAAGACAAACCTTAGTGGGTTTGAGGAGATCCAGAAGTTGACTTTTGTAGTCAATGGAATTGGGAGGATTGATTTCATCTATCACATGAAGCATTGCAGCTGTGGCCAATACGGATGGCTTAAAACACACGAATCTTGAATCTTTAAAAAAAAATGCAACTAAAATTAGTATTAGAATTTATATAAAAACCAAAAGTAAAAAAGGGTCAAAAAGCACCATTGATTCTCTATCATTAAAATCTACTGATTATATTTTTCTAAGCAAGATTACTCTCAAAAAGGTCCGCTGATTTACCGATCATCATTCGATTAACGATTAAGAAGTTCCAAATATGTAATTTGATATTTAGCGGTTTCCAACACAGCTTTTTGCTTGTTTACATCTCACTTTGTTTTTTTTTTTTTGAACGGCAATTTTATTAAACACCCAATCACCAAACACGACACTAGCAAGGCGCTAGGACGGCCCCGCCAAAAAAAAACCACGATTACAACATACACATATTGTGCCAATCTATCCCCTTCCTACTTCTATTACAACACCAAAGATTACATCAACTTTTTATGTTACTAATAACGTTCGAAATCGCCGGGTCTTTCCTTTTGAAGAACACATCGTTTCTTTCAATCTCACTTTGTTATAATTTGATATTTGCTACTAACTTATCTTTAAAAAGAAAAAGAAGAATTATGTAATTAGTGAAAGACTACTTTAATATTCAACAAAAGTCAAAGAGATCTAAGTTGACCAATAAGATTACCAGATATCAAACAAAGGATTAGGGTTTCACATTTCTTGAAGAAATCCCAATGAACATGATCAGTTAATCCAAGCCTTCTTACAATGTGATCAAGAAATGAGATTGATGTCACTGGGTTCATCCTCCATTCCAATGTTGACATCACCAAAAGCTCCATTTTTTGTATGTTTTTGGCCTCAAACAAGAACCTAGTATCCTCCACCTAGAATAAAGATTCAAGAAAACCAAATCCCATTTGATTAAATCAAGAAATCACCCAAGATTTTCAAAACCCAGCTCAATAAGTTAAAGATTTTGAAAACCCAGTTCAACCAGTCAAAGATTTAGAAAACCCAGATCGTTTATAAAAGAAAATGGTGGGAAAGTTTACGTCTTTTATAGCCGGGTACAAGATTATATGCAGAAAGTACAAGTGTATGGTTGCATACTTGAAGATCTAGAAGGAGTGGCACTTGAGTTTCTTCAACTTTAGCTGCTAAAGAGAGACAGCTAACAGCAACAAGCTGAATCATCCATGGTGAATCTTTCTGAAAATGGAGACTAGATAGAAACCTATCAAGATAATTGATAGCTAAAATGGCTGTGAGAGGTGTGAACCCATAATAGCCTTTGACCTTAAGGATCCAATCCACAGCCTCTTTCCTAGCAGCAAAAACAGAGGGACTTGTTTTGTAAAAAGAGATAGTACAAGGGGCTTGTTGCTCTTTGGTGAAAAGAGACACAAGTTCTTCATGTTCCCAGCTCAAATCTAGTTGTTGATCCAAGGGTGGAAAATGGAGATCAGATGAATCTGTGAGGGTGGTTTGTGTAGATTCATCTTGATCTTCTTGATGATCTTGATGTTCATTGCAGAAGAGGGTGTCTAGGAAAGAAGATGAATAGGGTGATAAAATGGCCATTGGGTTTGGTGAATGCTGATTACAGAAAGAAGAAAAGAAGTAAAGTTGCTTCCATTTGTGTTTCAATTCTAGACTATTGTGTTTCTCTCTCTAGAAAGAAAGACTGGTCTCTCCCTCTCACTCTATACGTATAGGTGGTGTAGGCGGTCCCTAATATGTATCAATCAGAGAGGGAGAGAGAAGAGGTTTCAGAAAAAACAGAAAGGAAAAGGAAGCGATAGTATCAGAGCGGATGTCACGCTTGTCCTTTCTTTATATTTATACACACTCTTTTCGGTGGGAAGGATGCAAGATGATATTTTCTTAAAATATAAAGACAATGTGATTCATGACTATATTATTTAAATATACTATTTAACCAAATCAAATTTGAGTTAGTGGTTAAGCTCATTTTTTATGATTGAAAAAACTCACGTTTGAGTCTTTACTCATATCACTTTGTGAGATATTGGTGGGCAATAAATGATTGAGTCTTATGCTTTTATCTAGGGTAACCAGTCCCGATACATCGCTGAGCTAGATTATCGTTTAAAAAGATTAATTTAGTCAAACATCAAGCAGTGGCTTCGAAAGATTGCGGACGACTACTTTACTGCGGCGGTGAAAGTGCTATGTTCGTCGGGAGTTGCGCCTTATAATGGGGATACCACGCGCGCTTTAGAGGCCAAGCTTCCCCATATGCCACCTCCATCATTGTCGACCATTGCTTATTCTATACCCCCTGGTGTCGAAGTTGATTGCGTTTTGGGGTGTATTAAATCGTTTCCTAAAAGGACATCGTGTGGGAGAGATGACCTGGGGGCGCAACACATTCTCAATGCTCTATGTGGGGAGGGCTCTGTCATTGCCAATGGTCTTCTAGATGCCATTACTTCGGTGGTTAATCTGTGGCTAAAGGGTAGATGCCCGGTTAGTTCAACGGAGTTTGTTGCCTCTGCTCCTCTCACGCCGTTGTTAAAGCCTGATAATGGGATTCGCCCTATTACGGCCGGCACTATCTAGAGACACTTGGTTTCCAAAGTTGCTATGAAAGAGGTCAGGTTGACGTGCCCTTCTAGTTCGTCTTGGGTTGAATTCTTATATGGGCAACTTGCCAGATTGTATCTCGGGGATGACCATACCTGGTCCACTACGAGGGTTCAACAAGGTGACCTACTGGTTTTGCACCCCCTGGTTCATCAGATCAGAGAGAACTGCAAACTTATCCTTCATGTTTGGTATCTCGATGACGGGACTGTTATTGGGGATGCTGGGGAGGTTGCTAAAGTGCTGGACATCATTAGGGATAGAGGTCCTTCTTTGGGGCTTGAACTCAACATTAAAAAAAACTGAGTTCTTTTGGCCTTCTTGCGACCGTAAGAAGACTCGTGCGGGTCTTTTCCCGGAGGCCATTGGCAGACTTCCCTTGAGGGTGAAACGATTGGGGGGGGGGGGGGAGCGCTGTTAGCATAAATGCGGATTTTATCCAAGGATTGGCTACGAAAAAAGCTTCCAACGCTGTTGATATGATCTGCCTCCTCCCCAAGCTGGGGGGACCCGCAGAGCGAACTTCTCATGTTGCTTTCTTTGGTTTAAGGACATGTCCCCCTTTACACATGATGGAGACCGCCTCCTTTTTTTATAAGAAATTGCGCACGACAATCGAGAATATGGTGGTTTGGGGAGGTCCCTTCTTTGGGGATCTCCAATGACGGCTTGCTTCATTGCCTATCAGGTGTGGGGGGCTTGGGTTATATTATGCTATCGAGGCTTCCTCGTATGCCTTTGTGGCATCAAGGGCGCAATCTTAGGTGCTTCAAGATCATATTTTGAGGAAAAGTGGGATTTGTGGCATGGACTCTGATTATGGGTGCGCATTGGACCGTCTTTGGGATCTTACTCCAGTCTTTGCTTCAGCGGTTTCACTAACAAGGACACCCCCCCCCCCCCCTTAAAGCCCAAAATGTTTTGACGAGTGCCCTTTTTGGTAAAATTATGTAGGAGATGGAAGCGCAATTTGACATGACCGCCAGACAAAAAGCCATTTTCAGATGTCTACGTGCGCCACATGCCCAAGATTTCCCAGATTATCCCTATTCGACGGGTTGAGTCAGCACATGTCACCAGTGGAATACCGTGCCGTTCTCAAATACTGCTTTATGATTCATATTTTCCCAGCTGATGAGAAATGGCCTGTTTGCCACAAGGCGTGCTTGGATTCGTTTGGGGAGCATGTTGTCCATTGCATAGAGCTCCCCGTGTTCAAATATCCACTACTACAAAAACTGGCATTCTTGACGTGCATTGCGCGTCAAGAAAGTGCCTTCTTGACACGCAAATGCGCGTCAAGGATGCGGGGGTCAAGAAGCTTCTTGACGCGCAAAATGCGTGTCAAGAAGCTCTTGACGCGCGAACAATGACACGCTATCCTTGACACTCCATTCTTGACACCCATTTTGCGCGTCAAGAAAGGGTGTCGTCTGTGATTAATATATTTTTATTTATAATATTTTTTGTGTCATATGTTTATGACACGCAGATTTGCGCGTCAAGAATGTAAAAATAAAAAATAAAAAATATATATTTAATAGAATCACTAATTTCTACATTAAATAAAAATTAACCTGCTATTACAAAATAAAATACACTTATAGCAAAATAATGCATTTCATATATATAGCAAACCAATACATTTCATACATTTCATTCAATAGAGCAGCAGCAAACCACACAAATCGAATGGATTCTTGACAAAATTCAAAAAAATAAAACAAACAATTTTATCCATTCTTGACATGAGTATACCACCAGAAAAACAAACAAGCAGCAATCGGATGGACCTGCAATTGACAAACAGAGCTAATTACCAACATAACAGCCACACAAACTCTGATATATGGGCCATCTTTGCATCCTTTTATGAAGCTAACATAGAAAACTAACCTTAAATTACATTTAGCTGCAAAGAGAGATCTACTTCCACATCTGCAACATAAAATGAAGAACAAATCAGCATCACTAATGACCTGGTTTTCAACATTCCTATTCTAATAAGCCAAATACAACCGGCCTCAACATATCCTCTCAACCATGCCACTCTAAAAAGGCCAACGAAACTGATTACAACCTATTCCAAACCAGCAATCTATAACCGACCTTAAACCACAAACAACAACCAAGACAAAGAGACTCCCATACCTGTTTCATCCAAAAAAGAACAATTCAGATCTGGTTGTCATTATAAGAGTTTAGCTTGTTTGCATTTCCATTGTGATATTTGAAAGCTCTTGCTTAACATCATAAATTTTCGAATAATTCTCTTCAATATATCTCAAAGTTTAAAGGGAAATCAGGGTAACAAAAGATAATGGAACAATTTGTGGTGTGTCAGTCTTCAATATAACCATATAAATGCTACTCAGTTCATATCCAATGTAATTATGCTACATACATATTTAATTGTAGTTACTTCAATAATTACCTTCACGCCAATCTACACCTTCTTTTCTGTGGCTGATCTACCTTCTCCAACAGCAACAACCTCACCTCCTTGAGGTTTTATGTGAATCCTTGTGTCTAGATGCAGGCATTATTAGCAACAACATCACCGATGTCAAATCCAAACCACTAAATGGAAGAGATTTTGAATGTTATACAGAAATCAAACCTATCTCTCTTTAAGCTCATCAGGTGTCAAATCCCCACAGCTGGCTCGGTTAATTTGTTGAACGCAACTGCAAATTAGGAGCAGTAGCGTGTCAATTAAGTTTAAAAAATAAGCAAAAGGACTAGAGTTGGCAACAAACAATGTGCAGTCTTATGTTCAAGACAGTTCTATAAACAATTAAGCTCAATGTTACAAAAATATGTTATTAAAATAATTGAAACGGTTAAATTGCGTCACTAATCAAAACTAACCTCACCAACATTGCTCAATGCAAAAAAAACATGTCCCTGCAATCACTAATGCACCACCAAGAACAGGATTGGAGCCACTACCTAGAACACCAAAACAGTTATCATATGAGTCCAACAATCGAGTAATGTCACGCTTGTAATTGACGAAAGCTGGAATGCTTTATTAACAGTTAAAAACCAAGGAATACAGTTGAAAAAAATACTTCTGCCCAATTTTTGTCATATCACCCAGACCTCTCACAATTTTAAACTTCAGCTCTATAGGAGCTAACTGCTAAACAAATGGGTACAGAAGTATTTTTTTCTGTAAACAGTAAATATGTTTCAAAAATCTCAAATACATCGCAGATTATACTTTAAATAATAAACACCACAAAGGCTCAACAATATTACCTAAGGAGCAAATATGTTCCGGACTCCTCAAACAGCCTCCACACCTATAAGCTGCAAAAAAGAAAAAGGATCACTTATCTTCAGGTATTGGCATTATGGGTACAGCTGCACCTACTAACAGTTAATACTAAACATGTGTTGGGTTATGGTGTAAATTATACTAAACAGTTAATACTAAACCTGCAACAATTTTTATAACACCGATCCATGTGATACACTATAGAAGGATTGTTTTGAATTGAAATATTAAAGGAATATTGGACCATCAGGTTGAAGTCTGTAATGTTTATGGACCTGAATTCATATATAATCAAACCATATAGCCTGGTTGTTTTATAACCTACAACTTAGTAATAAGATTTTTGGTTTATAGTTTTAACAACATGGGTGGCTATTTTTTAACTAATTATTATGTGCTAATAATGTGTGAATATTACTATATTTCATTTGAGTTTGAAATTTTGATCCGTTTAATATAAAACGTCAAAGTCAAATTGGACGTATAACCACCAAATGCCCTTAATTCATAGACACCAATACGAACCCCTAAATCAGATCTCTATCCTAATTTCTCATTAACAAAGCAAAATTCCCCGAAATAGAGAACAATTAAATCAAAACTAAACCTGGATGTCGTAGTTCAGTTCTATCGTAACGGCAACTTCCAACTGGAGTAAGTGGAGAAGGTGAACCTGGGTTGAACATAATAAGTTTTTCACTCAGGGATATACTGGTTGTTAAAAGCAAAGTCAGAATCACATAATCACACTTTCAAAATTCAAACACACATTCAAAACACTGCCATAATGTCTGCTGCATATAGTCACAATGCTACCTAAGAAAATCAGGTCATTAATAGCAATGGCATTGTGTGAACATGTAAAGACGTCAAATCATGTCTCACCAGTATTTGAAACAGGGGTCTGAGGAGCAGGTTTATTGCTCTTTGTGACCTTTGAACGTGCATTTATCCTTCCACCTTTTGCAGATACAGGAGTGTGAAGGGTACTATTAACTGTATCAGTGTAACCCATATTTTCCCACTCATTAGATGGAACTTTATTGTAATCTGCTCCAAGTTTTCTCTTCACAGACTGCAGATACACAGCAAAATTTCAACCACTTAAAACCTCAGCCATAAAATATACTCACTGGTCCATGAATACAGATGAATAATTTAATGACTGATATTCGATAATAGCATCAATAATACAAGTATCAACAAGGTGGAAATTTTGATTCAGATAACTTAACTATATCTAACTTCCCCTTTTCTCAGTTGCTCCAGTTGCAATCCAAAAACCATCTATGATTATACAATAATTGACATATTTCTCCACTGTTACATTCTCAATCACATGATCACACTGGTACAGTTAAAGTTCATGTGTGGTTCTCCTAAGCAGTTTTCAGAGATTTTATTCAAAATAAATTAGCTAATTCATGACTACAGTTAGGCACTATGCAATAACCAAATTTGTCCCTAATTAAAGGTTTCTAGGTTACTTTAAACCCAATTAAACATGCTCAGATAATTTAACGCATAATCTACCATGAAATCAAACTTCAAATAGAACACAAGGTCTTACATGCAACCTTTCATAAGAACTGAAGACAACTATTAGGCAAAAAAACACTCAGATTAATACAACAATTAGCACATCACAAATAGCATGATTATCACAACTAAACGTTTATACTACCGGAGATTTAACAATGATTACTTCGGCGTTCTGGTATGCGGTGGTGCCGGCTACATCGCCACCGTTTCCGGACGGAAAACGATGGTAATCATCGGAAGGAATAAACGGCGGCCTTGTCGATGAGAACGGTAAGTGACGTCTTATCGGATGCAGGATCTGTCCACCTCCGCCACCGGAAACCGCCGCCGCCGCCGGACGGTTTGGAGTTCGAGCTTCAGACATTTATGTAATAAAAAAATATGGTAAATTAGGAAGAAAAGTATGTCAGTTGCAAAATTGCAATAACTGGAATCAGATTAGGGTTTATAAATTAGAGAAGAGCAGAAATGGTGTTTGGGGGTTTTAGAGAGAGAAAGGTGAGGGATCTGCGAGATTGGAGGGTTTGTTTTAGAGAGAGAAAACGAGGGTTTGGGTTTAAGTGCAGAGAATGGAGGAGACGGGTGTGAGGGAAAATAGAGCTGAAAATTGAAAATTAGGGCAAATTATTGGGGGGAAATTTGGAGCCAAAAATTAAAAGACGACACTTTCTTCTTGACACGCGGTTTTTATATGTCCTCCGTGTTTTTTTTTTTTGAAATATGACAGAAATTCTTGACACTCAAAAATGCGCGTCATGAATTCTTAAGAATTACCTATAAATGACATTTTATTTTGACACTTCAGTTTTTGCACGTCAAGAATTATCGAGTGTCATCGTTCGCGTGTCAAGGAAGGCAGTTTTTGTAGTAGTGATCATCACGACTTGGTCAGGGATGTTCTCTTCGACATATTTAAGCGCGTGAGGATTTCGGCTAGCTAAGAAGGAAGCTCCGGTCAAATTCTTGACTGACCCGTATGATGGGCGATCAACTCTTAGACTGGCAAACATCTTGGTCTTTTGATTGATGGGGGAATACATGTTTGCTTGGATCTAACTGGGATCTCCTCACTTGTGGGCCTGGGAGCCGGTGAGTTCAAAGTGGGTCAGGCGACCTCTAAAGCTGCTACGGAGAAAATAAACAAGCACAAGAAAGCGTGCCTTGATTATCAACATGTGTTTGTTTCTTTTGCTTTTAACACTTTTGGGTTCCTCGCCCCTGAGGCCATTAAAACTCAAAGTAGGGTCCAACGGGTCGACCATGGTAAATTGGTAATGTTGTGACCCCCTGGTTCTATAAACGTTGTTTTCACTCGGCTTAGTTTTTGCTATTCATAAAGGTTTGACGACGCAGCTTGTTGCCAACTCCTCTTGTATGCCGGGGTGATTTGTTTTTTGGGTTTGGATTACGATGTATTAGTTTGGTTTATCATGATACGAATGGAGATAATTAATATAACTAAAACAAAATTAGTCATTTTCAAAGTAATAATATTTAGTCCAACATTTTATGCTATCTCTAATGACTTTATTATGAGGCGTGAATTATTTTAGTATCTCATCACTACACATAGCCTTAATAAAACTCTCCAAATCCCATCTTATATGTGATGTAAGGTCTCATTCGCATCTTAGATACGACACAAATTCTCAATTATATTTCAGATGCAACATACATCTTGATGAGTAACTTGGTTACTATTGTTTACCTTAAAAGTAACTGTAGATATAAACTTTGAAGGCACACAACAAATTACCCCTTCTTAATTTTCACTTTTATAAGTCATCTAGACATGAGATCACTTTGAATTTGATAACCCAATTATCATATGTTGGAAATTATAACATGGGAAGTTAAAATTTGCAAGTTGGCATGTTTTATCTATCCCATATTGGTGGAGGTAGAAACTTAGAGTGGGTTTATAAGTCTTGAACTTATCTCCACTTCCAAAAGTTGTGGGGGTTGAAGGAAATGGCTAAGCCCACACGTGCGCCGAGGCGAGGCGAGACGCGAGTTCCGCGAATGGACGCGTCAGATTAACCGAAAGTCCGAAACTTGGGGAAGAGATAATCCCACGTTTCCATTATCTGCGAGTTAGTTACTCGCAGATATTTCTCACTTTCGGGTGCCAGTCGGATCTATAATAGGAGGCCTCTACAACCAGATTCAGCACCCCAAATTCGCAGCTCTCTTTCTTCCTCTATCGAAGTTCTGTTTCTGCTCACAGCTTTCTGTTATAGTCTGCTTTCATTGCTGTTGAAAGCCAAACTTGTTTCTGCATTAAATCCTGGGAATTTACGAGAAATCCTACAGCATTAGAGGCCGTAAAATCCTTAAGGACAGGAGCTATTCCGTGCAGCAAATCTCTCATTCATTCAGCGACTTTCAGGTTGGTTTTACAATTTTCAGTATTGTTATTTAAATTCGTTCGATAACGGAACACTCTCATTCTACCTTTCTTACATCGGTTTGATCGTGTAGGATCAAAACTGATTTGACCAACAACTCGGTAAATAATAAATAATCAGATCGTGTTTTATTGTTTTGATTGAAACAATTTTCAACATCATATCCATAAAAAACCACACAACAATTTATAAACCTGCAATTAAACACATATGAATTCAATTAAAAACAAACTTGATATGTTGTAACATTAATGGTGTGAACAAACAAAATAACATTTGTGTTCAGTTGTATATAGATTATTTAAGTTATGAATGATTTTACTGGTTGCAATGACAACTACTGATACGATTTCTTTTGTGAAGAATGTGAAATCGGATTTATATAATCAGATTAGTGATGATTTTATAAACGGTTTTTGCATCTGTCGCGTGGAAAAAGAACCGCTTAAATAACAAAGTTTGGAAAAAAGAGGTAATTAGTCGTTTCTAAAAAATCAAAGCTTGTAGAAAACAATTATATCATCTAAGTTTTCTTAATACTGTATTTTATAATTATTATATATATCATTTATTAAATTAATTCTGATGACAGATACGTGCCTCACGAGATCTATAAATTAAGTTCGTAGATTTCTGAAAACTGAGACGTACTAACAGTTTTAAAATGTTGTATCTGCATTGCTAATTAGTTATAAGAATTCAAGTATATTACTAAATAAATTTACAATGAATATATATTAAAAATGTGTAAATACGTGATTTCTGATATATAGTGCGGTATTTTAATTTCTATTCGACAAATTCACTTAATAAAGGTTTTGTCCTTTTAATCGGAGATCCTGAGTTTAAACCTAAATATTAATGTAGTTTAGTTTACGGAATATGATAGATTTGTCGTTAAAAAAAATATAGTTAGACGAGAAAAAAAAAAGCGTCATGGAGCAACGTCGTGGGCTAGTGACATGGCACATACCACATGATCTTTTAAAATAGTAGCCCACTTCTAATAACTTTGGGGGGGGGGGGGGTAAGTGGTCACGAGTCGTTTGACACTCATGAAATTTTTTTTGTACTAGTATATATAGGATTTAATCTCAACCGACATTCAAGAAATTTGGTCACCAATCCTCATAAAATTTTTATACCGACCCTAAACTCTAAAAAATTAATTTCAAATAAAAAAAATTACAAACCTAAAAACTATTACTTACAAACAAATTTATATAAACAAAACTAATATATAACCAAAACTTACTATTAATATCCAAACACCTAATCCAAGATTCAAGTTTTTTAAGGGAGTATGCTAACACTAATTAAGCCAGTAATATTAATATTCTTACACAGTTACTTAATAATACTCTATACCCGTTACCCATTAATTAAAAAATTAAAAAAAAACCTAAATTCTAATTCTAATTCCTAAGCCAATAATATTTAATGATAACTGTATATGTTATATTGAGAAAGAGTTTTTTAGAATTTTTTTCATAGTTTTTTAAAATAAAAAGAACAATTTTAGGTATGTTGTTTTTCTTTTCTTTAATGACGAATAACTTACGCTAATAATTTTGTTATGCAATTTTAAATTTTAGTTGGTTTTTTCTATCAAGTAAGGTTACCTGACCTGAATTGAGCTGAACCAGTTTTAAAAAAGAAAATTGTATATAGCGGTGGATGGCTTAACTTCAAAAATTTATGTCCTATAGAAAAAAAATAAATTCTGAGCTCAACAGTGCTAATAACACATGAATAAAATATAACCGAACCCCAGTTACCTGCCTATATTTGTAAAATTAGAATGCAAAGCTATATTTGTGTTTTATTAATTGTTTTGTTATAATGCAAGTATATAAGTAACAACCAACTTTAGATCTAAAAGTTCTATGACTATTCATATCATTTTTAAGAAAATATAATAAGTTATAATAGTTTCCCTCTTTTTCTTTTTGCGTATTTTTACTTTTGTTGCTTTTTTAAATTTGGAATATATTTTTGTAAAGTTTGAATTGGTTATGCATTTTTTTGTTTTATCATTTTGGTGTCATCTATAAATTTGAAATGAGTCACTATAAAAAAATATATATAAAAGTTGCAGAAAAAAACGTTAATTAAGAAAGGTGTCAAATTACAAATATATTTTATTTTTATTTTAAACTGATTTATATAATCAATGCAAACAGAGATACAATTTATAGTAAATATGTGTGTAATGTGTGCATTGCCCCGTGTTGTCGGGTATTTACGTGTGACGTAAATACCTAAACGTTAAAATTTAAGCAAAATGATCAAATTTTTAACTTAGGATTAAAAGAAAAAAAAACCAAAAATTAAAATAAACACAACAAAAAGGTAAAAATTAAATTGTCACATGGTACCATCACACGCTACCATGTGGCCAGAACTATATTACTATTCATGGAAGTTGTAATTTGTTATAGGGTTAATGTCTTTTTTTCAACCAATATATAATCTCTTTCATCATATATATAGTAACTTAAAAATAAAATATTCGAGTTGAGTCAAACCCAGCTGGCATGGTCTGTAAACAAACCGAACCAAACTGAACTATTTTGGTTTGTAAAGAAGTTGAGCTAAGGTGTCTCGATTTTGTATATGATCTGAGTTGAGATGGAACGATTTGTAAACGAGTCAATTTTAAGTAAGTTTTTAAATATTTTTCTATAATGATTTATGAAGAAGTACATATTTGAAAATAGTTTAGGTCTTAGACAATGTGTAGTGGTGTAATGTTATAAAGGTAAAAAGGTTGATATACACGATGCAACGCAAGATGTGGTGTGGTGATAAAAAATGATAATGTAACTGAGCGGCATCAAAATGCATTTTGCCCAGTGGTATGTGGATGATGGTTAGAACTTGGGGACCTTGAGGTCTCAAGTTCAAACCTGATTCAAGAGGGTTTTTTCTCAAGTGGTGTGTCTCCTCCTACCCTTTTGATGATGTTCCTGGGTGACTCAAGATTAAAGTGTCAAATCATGTATGGACGATTGCAATTCCATCTCAGAAATGCTCACTCGGGTTTAGAAGATTTAAGGTAGTTTCAAAGGACATTAAAAAAACGTTTAGAAGAATGGAAAAAAAAAAGTTTCAAGCAATGCCCGTGAACCCAGCCACACCACCACCATAACGCCCTTAGGGTAATGGTAATACCCACCCCGCGACCCCGCGACCCCAAGCATCCCGAGCAACCTCCCCGAGCCACACTTTTTACCCGTCATGGTGTTCCCGAGCATCCCAAGACCCCAAACTCTTTAAAAAGTAGGGGGACCCACACTTTTTACCCCTCTCTCGAGCTCTCTTCTCTCGGTGTCCCAGCCCCGAGCGCCTCTCCCGAGCACTCCGTCATGGTGTTCCCGCGATCCAGAGCCTCCCAAACCCTCTCCCGAGCTAGCTCGGGGTGGGTATTACAATCACCCTTAAAAGCGGTATTCTGGGTATTTTGGGGCGTTTTTTAGCCACCAGTCCACCACCCATAACGTTTCCATTACACAGAGTCTCATAAATAAATAATGTCTCATAAATAAATAAAGTTATTACTAATTTACTAAAAAGAGTAGTTTGTAATTTTTAAAGTATTATTATGTTTAAGATAGCAAATAAAAAGGGTGAGTACCGGATGGGTGATGGGAGTGGTTTCGTTGGCAGAGGGAAACCTATATTTGCATGAAGATCGGACCCCACGAACACGACCTTTCATTTTTTCTTGTTTCTTTTTCCCATAACCAAAAACATTCACAAAAAAAGAAACTTAGATAAACTCCAATTTGTCTACCCAATTTAATTACCTGTTTTTATTTTATTTTATCTAAGAGTTGTGGCGTAACGATGCCTATAAAAATATATCCATCTCTATAAGTCTCATTTTGATAAAAATATGTGTATTATAGTATTAAAATGTATGTCTTGTCTCGAAAAAAATATGAATCTATTTTCTTTTTTTATATGAGACTTTATTTGTTTAGACAGAATCACACTACAAAATTTAGATGATTTAAAGTTTTATTTTTTGATACGATTTCGAGTCTAATGTTAGTTCTGAAAGCGATATCAATTAGTCAACTATAACTATACGAGTCCTTGATAAAACTCGTATCTATTTTGTATATTTTTTTCTTCTTCTATGATTCCGAATTTTTTTCTTCTTCTATACTTTTTTGAGAAATATTTTGTTCAATATTGTGTACGTGATTTGATTACAATTTTATGGGGGCAAAGTAGTCATGTTTACATGCTAATTTAGAAATCATGCTAGCTTATGCCTTATATAGTTAGTTTCATATCTTCATTATTGGTTATTTAATATGTCTAAGTTTCATCATTGTCATTTTAACAAATGTTATTTTGGTTATGTTAGTCTTTGTACCTTTCGAGTTAGAGGAAAAGTTCATGTATTTGTGTGTTCGTTTACTTTTCTTATTGGTATGGTTTCATTGAATTTTATACTGACAAGATATGTTTTAAGATCTTGCGAACTTGTTTGAAAATTAATTAAAACATGATAATACTAATTAATTACAACAAGAAATTTGTTAGATAATTCGAGGTAGATCCAAATCCACATGAGAAGGGAGACAATGGGGCTTACTTTGTGGTGTGCAATGTGAACGTGTGAACCATAAATGCTGGATTAGTTAATTAAATATCTTAATTACTACTAATAATTACGTCACTAACGAATCTTTGTCTTACGTAATTACTTCTTCAAAGTAGCTCATATTTGTGTCCATTTGTAGCCCATGAGTTAGCCCATTTCATATATGTAGCCCACAAGATATGGCCTCCAAAGAAGAGAGGTTAAAAAACCAGTTTGGAGACCGCAACCCGAGTAATTTGTCAAAACGGTTTCACTTCCACTCGATTCAAACTTAACTCGACTAGTAAGGTTGAGACCGACCGATATCTAAGGGGTTGTTTGATTGCATGTCTGACCCGGTCAAAACCATTGACCCGCTGACCGAGGTTTTGGCCAGTCAAACCGTTTGATATGATTTGGTTTTGACTTGCGTTGACCCCACAAAAACTGTTTAAACCGAACTAGTTTTCAGAAAATTCGGCTTTGACTTGCATTGACCCATTCAGAACCTATTTGGCCAAAATCTTGATTTGTACACCTCTTTATAAGACACTAGGTTAGTAACCTGTAAACTATACGGGTTGAATTTTAGTTCATAAAATAAGATAAATGGAAGAAAAAAATGATGAGAGATTTAACAAATATAAATGACATAATTTTTTTAAATCAGTATTGACTTTGTTAAACCTGGGATGAGTTTGTTCAAATTTAATAACCCTATAAATATGAATTTCGTTTATCATGTAATATATTCAGTATAATCACACTAATCATGTTTGACTGATCTAATGTTTTATTTTTTATGTTGTAATTTAGGTTAGATAATCGACCATTTACTCACCTATATTGTCATGATTCTGATTTGCTGATCATAAAACAGTATAACTGCGACCATTGTCATTTTAATTGTTACAGCATAGTAATAAGTTATCTTACAAAATAATGGTTTGTTGACCATTACAATAACTATTTATTAGAAATCAAATTTATTAATTGTACTGTAGACATTTATATGTTGAAAGTTATAATAAATGTTCGGAATTTGAATTTTGTAAAATTTAAATTTAGAAGTTTTAAAGATCTCATAATTACGTTATATTAATAATAAATTTAATATTTATAAATGTAATATTGTATTTTATATGTGAAAAAATTAAAATAATAAAATTTTTAAATATGAACTTTTCAAAATTTAAGTTTAGAAATTTTAAAAGATTTGAAGTTTTATTACATTTAATTAGAAATTTAAAATTTATTAAATGTAAAGTTCAGTTTTGTATTTGGAAGGTTGAAATAATACATTGAATTTATTTTAAAATTTATCTATTGATTTAATCTAGTGTTAACATGTGATCATGATAATATGGAAGCCCTAGAAAAAAGAATGTGACAACCATCTTATTGTTTTATTAGGATTAAAAATTTTATTTAAAAAAATTATATTTTTTGTTCTTAAAGTACAATATATATTATGAACTTATACATTTTGGCTTTAATCTAATTGATTACTTTGATCATCTTTTGTGTCTGTTAATTTTTCACAAAATGACTATTTTATATCTATCGCTAAAGGTTTAATGTATACAACAAGTTGGTGACCTGCCCTTGCTTCGCGGCAGGCCACCCATTTACCAGTCAGTTTAAATCAAAAATGTTTTAGTGTGGTCAAAATATAAAACTATAAAGAAGTCGTGACTAAAGTCGAAAACTCTAAAAGTATAATAAAAAAAAAATAGAAAAGTTAAGTATAAAACGTAAAAGTCTGAAAGTTTCATGGTGAAAGTATAAAACTATAAAAGTATACTAAAAAACGAAAGTAGAAAAGTTAAGGAGTATAAACGTAAAAGTATAATATGTCGAAAACTCTAACTTAAAACAAAAATAAAAATAAAAAAAATGAAAAGCTTAAGGGTATAAAACGTAACCAAAGTAGAAACTATAAAAAATTGTTATGTTCAAAGCTAAGGGAAATAAAACATAAAAGTCTAAAAGTTTCTTCGTCAAATTATAAAACTATAAGAAGGTCATAGCCAAAGTCGAAAATTCTAAAAGTATAATAAAAACGAAAGTACAAAAGTTAAGTGGTTTAAATCGTAAAAGTCTAAAAGTTTTATGGTTAAAGTATAAAACTATAAAAAGTATTTCAAAAATGAAAGTATAAAAGTTAAGGGTATATAACGTAAAATTTTAAAGCCACGCAGTCAAAGTATTAAATTAAAAAGTAATACTGGCTAAAGTATAAAAAAATAAAAAAATAAAAGACGTGGACCAAAAATGTACAAATCAGAAAAATTTTGTGGCTAAAATAAGAGAAACTAAAACTCTTGAAGGACCTTAAGTGAATAAAAGTAAGAATTTTGTGGCCTAAACAAACTAAACTAAAAAATATGTGGCCTAAACAAAAGAAACTAAAAAGTTACTATTAATCTACCAAATTCTATTGTATTATATTTAAATTTCATAATCATTTATGTTTCTTTTCTTCTTTATAATATTTTACTTTTTTAATTGGTATCTTACTATTCTACCTAAACGTGACATGTGAATCATCTTTTTAATAACTACTTCACATGAGATATTCACAAAGAAAAAACTGCAAGTTCTTAAGTTAGGCAGGTCAATTGAAAATACTTGTTGCTGACAAATTTTATTTTGACAGACATCTGGAAATTAAAAAATTAAAACATGATAACATTAATTATATCAAGAAATATGCTAGAAAAAAGAACATGATAACATTAATTATATCAAGAAATATGTTAGAAAATAGAGATGGATCCTAAACAGTGAGGTGTTGCAGTGTGAACGTGTATGAACCATAAATGCTGGATTCATTATATCTTAATTTACTAATTACGTCACTAACGAATCTTTGTCTTACGTAACACAAGTTTCTTTTGGTGAAAAAGAATTTAGCTATTAATCATTTTTATCATTTTTATCATTTATCAAATTTAGACATTATTTAAAGGTTTATTTAATTTTATTAATCTAAGTTATTATCAATCTCTGTATATTTTTCTTAACTCCGTTTGGCATTTAACTTAAAAATGTTTTAAAGGGGGGTCCAATTAAATTTAACACCTTAATAATTAGATTAATATTGGCCAATTTTAAATTTGGGATTAATATTGTCCAATTGATTATAACTTGGATTAATAAAATCCAATAACCCTTATTTAAAAGTTCAAATACAGAATATGTTTTACGTATAATGTTATAATGCGAGAGCAAGGAAAGAAAGGTAAGGCACGAATAAAGATGACAAATTGTTCTCGTGTGATCGAAGTTTAAAAAACGCGGAGTTTATCATGTATAGATATGTAAAAATAATGTAAAATAATCATATAAGGTCAATTTGTTCTTACTTGACATGTTGTAAGGCTACCCGTAATGGGGCGTGATGGGGCAAAAAAAGGGCCCATAACGCCCACCCCACTACACAGGGGCGTTATGGGGCATTATTAGCCAAAAAAAGGGGGAGGGCGTGAGCCAGGTAACGCCGAGAGAGGGGAAGGTTTGAGGAAGATATAGCCATTGAAGTAATGATGGTGGGGCCTTATAGGGGCTTTATCCACTACACCATAAAGCCCCTTGTCCAGTCATCATCCACATGGCGGATAATGCCTTATTTGGGGCCTTATGGGGCCTTATCCACTACACATAGCCTAACACAAAAGTGTCCTTTATACAATATATTTTCCCAATACATGATTATTGATAAAAAAGGATGAGCTTTGATACCACTTCTAATATAAACTTTAGCTGAAAAACAGTTGTAAACTAGTAGGAAAACTTTAATATTTAGAAAATATACATATATTATGCCTTTTTCTTTAGGCACCTCATTTTTTGCTAGAGACATCGGGCTTAATGCCCCATTAAGGGCTTTATGGGGCATTAAGCTTAAAGTTTATTCTCTCCAATCATTTGCATGGATCCCCACTGTTAATTATTGTGTCTTAACACCTCATTTAGGTCTTAGTGGGGCATTAAGAAAGTTTCTTTTCTCAAATTATTTGCACGGATCCCCACTACTAATTTTGTGTCTTAACACCCCATTTAGGTCTTAATTGGACATTAAGATTTTAAATTAACATCTGCATACGAGGAATAAAGTGGATGTGACCTTAATAAGTTTTATAATAATAATAATAAATAATAAGTTTAATAATAATAATAATTACCATATTAATACATTAGACAACATGGCTGACTTTTGTTGACCAATAATTAAAACATTTTTTATATATAATCAAAGTTGCTAGAAATTTTTACAAAGAGGCCTTCTAGCTCAGCCGGTAAGGCTTCCTATATTTCCGTCTACCTTTCCCAGGTTCGAATCCAAGCGCCAACGTTTCTTTTTTTTTCCTTCTTTCTTTCCTTTTTCTGTTTTCTTCTATTAATAGATTATCATCCTTTCTATTTTTTCTACTATTAATAGATTATTATCATATGGTCTTTTTTTCAAATTTGTTTTTGTTATTAATTTATTACAAAACGGTTAACCTATCGAACAACGTTTTGAACCGGTACAGTATAAACCGGTTACGAAACGGTTGAAATAGGTTTCAAAGCGGTTTGAGGTTTCCAACTTACGAACCTGTTATTAATCGGTTAAAATAACCCAGTTATAGGTTAATTCTATTGAAATAAATATATATTTTTTAAAAGAGTAAATTACGGATTTCGTCCCTGTGGTTTGTCGAAATTTCACCTATCGTCCCTACTTATAAAAAATTACGGATTTCGTCCCAGACTTTTGCCAAAACGTTACGGATTTCGTCTTTTTGCTGGATGGTCGTTAACTTTTCTGTTAAGTGATTGTTAAATGACATTTATACCCCTCTCTTTAAATATTAAAAAAATCAAACACTAAAAAACACATAAAACAAAATAGTGGGGAACGGAGTTACAGTTCAGGGGGAACGACTACCATGGGTCGAAGCTCAGATCAACATTGATGACGGTGGACGGTGACTCCATCGCACTTATTTCCAATTAAAGCATTGATATCTTCCACAGACAATATGGTTTTCTTCTCCGTGCAGATCTAACCACAAAAAGTTCACAATTTCACCATGAACAACTCAAAATATTAAACAAACAAACACAATATTAACCATGACTCCATCGCACTTATTTCCAATTTCGGATCTCCATCGTTCCAGTTCACCGAGTATTGGATCTTAAACAGGTTTCCGACACAGTGGTGGAACGGAGTTGAGTATGCAGTCGACGAAGTAGAAATTGCAGCCATGGCGGTTGTGCAGTCATGAAAGCCATCCATCGTCTCTACATCATGAAAGAATTAATTGGGTATGTCCAGCCATCGTCAATTTGTTTTGCTCGGCTCCAAGTTCACCGTCAATTTGCTTGGCGAAACAGGAAGAATTGAAACAGGGAGATCTGATGGACCAAAACAGGGAGAATCGAAACAGTCTTCTCAAAGGTTTGGTCCAAATTTCGAAACAACGGTGGTGGCAGTGAACGGAAACAGTGGTGATGTCGTGGATGGAAATGATGGAGGCGGTGACTGGTGATGACAATAGGGGTAGGGCCAAAAGAGTTTTTCTTTTACATTTTTTTTTAAATTTTAAAGAGGGGTAAAAGTGTCATTTTAAAAAAATTAACATAAAAAGTTAACAACCGTTACATGGAGGGACGATATTCGAAACGATTTGACAAAACCTTAGGACCATATCCGTAATGAATGAAAACTAGGGACGAAAGATGTAATTCGTGCAAACCACAAGGACTATATCCGTAATTTACTCTTTTTAAAATAACGTTTTTTTACTGGTTCTGGTTTCATCGATTATTGTTAACCGTTTTTAGAACCACTTTTACCGGTTATGATTTTTAAATTACCATCCTTCCTTTTTTTTCCTTTCTCTTTTTTCTTCTATTAATAGATTATCATCATATGTTTTTTTTATTCGTTTTTGTCTTTAATTTATTACAAACCGGTTAGGCTAACCGAACGCGTTTTTAACCTGTATGGTACAAACCGGTTATTAAACGGTAGAAACATTAGGTCCCAAACCAGTTTGAGGTTTCTTACGAACCAGTAATTAACCGGTTAAAATAACCCGGATTTAAGTTAACCTACTGGAATTTTTTTTTTTTTTAGAAATAGTGTTTTTATATTGGTTTAAACCAGTTAAAAAATATTTTTAAAAATAGTGTTTTTATATTGGTATATATATATATTTTTAAACCACTTTTACCAGTTATGATTTCTGAATTACCGTTATAAAATGGTTAATCGGTCACTAACTGATTTGTGCACCTCTACCAGTGCCATATAAGATTATAAGGTGCACAGAATAAAGCGGTAAACATAACCGAACCCGTTTTTAACCGGTACAGTACAACCCGGTTACGAAACGATTGAAACTTTATGTTCCAAACCGGTTTGAGGTTTCTAACTTACCAACCGGTTAAAATAACCTGGTCATATATATATATATAAATAGTATTTCTTTACCGGTTTTAACCAGTTAAAATAACTTGTGAACCGGTTTCACCGGTTAATATTAACCGGTACTTTTAACCCACTTTTACCGATTATGATTTTTTATTACCGTTATAAAGGCGGTTAATCGGACTGCTGAAAAAAAAACAATCGCCGACCTCCTTAAATTTGATAGACAGACTGCTGCCGTAAGTAAAAAAAAAATAGAAACCTTCTGCTATTTTTATACAAAGCAAAATTACAATAGAGTATGTTTGTAACGTCTTTTAAAGAATGCATTTCTAACATAGAAACATATGTATATATTTGCACAATGCTTATCTATTACTCTTACGTTTGATCAGGGTCGTACATTTATTTACGACGCTTCTATTTCAGATTTCACAACACAAGAACCGTGGTTTAAAACTCAATGCTCATTCGCAACTTGCAGCCTAGTGGCTTACTGGTGGGATGGTTTCTGGACATGTCCCGCGCAATGAAGGATTATAACATGCAAATACATGTACTGCTTTCGTTACCTAATGACAAATAATTCATGTACAACAGTTTCCTTAGCCTTTACTTTCTTCAGGTACCATATCACAGTCGTCATAACATATTCTATAGGCTCTGGCGCTCTGCTAATGCAACGATCTGTGACGACGCCGACCAAATAATACTTAGCTCCCCCTGTTGTGACTTGATATCTGCAAAAACCACCGCTGATCCTAAGACCTTACCTGTAGCAATAATAGAAACAAAAGGAAAGGTTTTCTATTTTCACCTGAAGGTTCAATTATACACAAAGCTTGGACTAACAAGATGCAGGTGGAACATCAAGCTCAACAGCAACACAACAACCCTCTGGAGAAGAGCCCAGTAGTCCAACCGCCTCTCTACCCCCATTAACCCCAGTTTCGGCAAGACAATCACACCGCAAACCACAACAACCGGTGTCAAGAGGCATCTTCCTACAGATACAGGTTCAAATTTTACTTAATCTTCTTCCAAATTTACAACCTGACCAAGAAAATAACTTGCATGTTTTACTATTGTTTGTTTCAGGGCCTTCATCACATGACGCCCCACCACTGGTTTAAACAACACCGCCTAAACCCCAAACCAACTGTTTAATATTTTGTAAACACTGCTATCGGATGTTGTTGATGTCATATGTACATATACAACCACCCAATTTTGTTATGTAATACAACGGGTGTTAAATTCTCCGTACATCTGAAAAATTCGAATACACAACCGCTGCAACGCGCGGTTGATTCCTCGTTAATAATAAATAATAAGTTTAATAATAATAATAACAATAAGTCTTATAATAATAGTAATAAGTCTAATAATAATAATAATAAAACTAATAAGTTTTATAATAATAATAATAATAATAATAATAATAATAATAATAATAATAATAATAATAATAATAATAATAATAATAATAATAATAATAATAATAATATGTTTAATAATAATAATAATAAATTTTATAATAGTAATAATAATAATAGTTATAAATAATAAGTTTATTAATTATAATAAATAATAATAATAAGTTTAATAATAATACTAAATTACTAATAATAATAATTATAAAAGTTCAATAATAATAATATTAAGTTTTTTAATAATAATAAATAATAGTAATAATAATAAGTTTAATAATAATAATTATAAGTTTGATAATAATAATAATAGTAAGTTTTATAATAATAATATTAGTAACAAATAATAAGTTTTAATAATAATAATAATATTAATAAATAATAATAGGTTTAATAATAATGAGTTTAATAATAATAATAATAATAATAATAATAATAATAATAATAATAATAATAAAAAATAATAAGTTTAATAATAATAATAATAAGTTTAATAATAATAATACTAATAATAATAATAATAAGTTCAATAATAATAATAATAATAATAAGTTTTATAATGATAATAATAATAAGTAAATAATAATAAGATTAATAATAATAATAATAAGTTTAATAATAAGAATAATAAATAATTATTATAAGTTTCAAATTCAGTATATTGGGCGAGATACGCAGAACCAGTTGCATTTGCATGGAGTGAATATGTGTATCTATATATGTATATATATGTACGTATAATTTTTTTTAATGTACCTATATATATGTGTGTGTACGTATACTAACATATATATGAGTTTATATATGTTTATATACGTCTAAATACTATAAAATGTTAAAAATGTAATAATCTTAATGCAGGATTAAGGTTTTAATGAGCATTACATTCAACCTTAGTGGCAAATTAAAAGCATAAAGCAGCATTATGCTTCTCTCTCAGTAATGCCATATTTGGCTTTTTAGTGAGGCATTTAGAAACTTAATGGGCCATTAAGGCCTTGATGGGAAATTAAGCTAACATCATTACTAGGGAGTTATGATCCACTAGTGGGGAGTTAAGGCTTCTTATTGGAGAGTTAAAGCCTTAATGGGGTATTAAGTTTAATAATAATGATAATAATAATAATAAATAATAATAATAATAATAATAATAAGTTGAATAGTAATAATAATAAATAATAATAAGTTTAATAATAATAATAATAAGTTTTATACTACTACTACTACTAATAATAATAATAATAATAATAATAATAATAATAATAATAATAATAATAAGATTAATAATAATAATAATAAATTTTATAATATTAATAAATAATAATTATTGTAAGTTCCAAATTCAGTGTAATAAGGGAGATACGCATAATTAGTTGAATTTGCATGGAGTGAATATGTGTATCTATATATGTAGATATATGTACGTATAATATTTTCTACTTTTAGTTTTTTAGTATATTTTTTTATTATAGTTTTATACTTCGATGACACAACTTATAGACTTTAACGTTTTATTATTATAAATTATTATTATTAATATTTATCATTATTAATTTTTAATAAACTTTTAGTTGCGAATATAAAAAATAAGCGTTTATTCAATATTTACAAGTTATTAAAAAGAAAAGTTGAACAAGTTATTAAAAATAAATAGAAAAAAACTTATAATATACGACCATACGATCATTTATGTTCGTGTTAACAAAAAAGATTTATTAACTTTTAGTCCCCGAGAGAACTTTATAAACTTTTAGTAACGAATAAAACAAACTAACATTTCAATATTTGTAAGTTACTAAAAAGTTAAACAAATTTTATAAGCCTTTATAAAATATGACTTTTAATTTATAAAAAAAAAATACAAGTTTGAAGCAAAAGAGGGTCAAATGTAAGTTAGAAAATTTCTGGGATCCTTAGTGCCCCATTTAGGGCTTAACTAGGCATTTAGGTCATACATCTCTCCAATTATTGTACAAATGGGGCATTAAGGCATTAAGAGCATAATGGAGCATTTAGATTTGTACAAATGGGGCATTATGGCCTTAAGGGGAGGAGGTATGGTGGTGGCATGGCTTGGTGAAGCCATGCTCACCAACCAATAATATTCGGCCAACTCAAAAACCCACAAAATGGAGCCAAGTGAAGCCACACCACATGGTATGGTGGTGGTGTGGCTTCAAGCCAAAACTGTTTTCTATATATATTTTTTATTTTTTGTTTTTTTTCTTATTTAAACAACTTAACAAAATAACAAATATAATAAAAACAAAACATTTAATACTAGAAATTAAACAATACAATACTTGGAATTTAAAAAAAAAAACTTAAAACAATACTAGATTTTTTTAAAATTTAAAAACTTAAAATGGGCAATCCCATCCATATTCTTCCGCTATTTCTCGTTTTTGTTGAAGCACAAGCGGAAGGAATTGAGGATCAACGTCGTTGTGCGGTCGCATGAAGTACTCGAGATCACTTTTCTTTTTTCTTTTTGTTCACGTGCTAGTTTGTTCTCGATCACTTTACGTTGAGCCGCCATTGTAGTTTTCACCTCATCGTACATTGCTTGCTTCTTTCTAAACGTCTCATCCCGAATCTTTGATTTCATCTCCCTTTCTTTCATCCAATTGCTTTGAAATTCCGACATCATCTCCAACGCCCTTTCCGATGCCGAACTCTTTGCCTTTCCGATGCCGAACTCTTTGCGGTGGACGAAGACTCACCCGAGTTATTTTTCCCTTTATGTTTTGGGTATGTGGGGGTTGACTGCTCATTTAAATCGTGCAATTGAGTCGACCCAACTTCATTTGAAGTTGTGTAGTGCCCCGACTCGGACGTCTTGGTCCTTTTAGCCGGTTCCGGTATTTGACCGGCTACGACCGGAACCGGAGCCCACTTGGGATGGTCTTTCATGTGACAATCCGACTTTTCAGGTCCTTTTCTGACATTAATTGAACGTAAAACGTATTAAATATTGTGTGAACATTTATGTGCTTATCTGCGTTGACATTAGCAATTAGGGTTTTGTGTAGTAATCACTAAACGAGCATGCACTTAAGTCTAGACGCTTGATATTCTTGATTTTATGTAAATCATAAATTATGATTTCATGTGACGTTATGTCATTTTATGTAATAGTTAAACCTTTACTTTTGTGTGATATATTTATATAGATCTCAATCATATTTATGATCATATGTAACCTAATGATTTAATTACAAGCTATTATTCATGGCCTTATGTGACTTAAATATATATATGTTATAGGTTTAAATTCTATGATTTTATGAGAATTTAAGATGAGTAAAGATGAGTTATTATATATAGTTAAGTTGTGATTTTATGTGATTTTAGAAAAATAATTGTGGAATTATAATTCTATAATTTCATGTGGATAAAATGAGGTTTATACATTTTATAAACATTATACGTTTGGTATATTTTGACACTCCTCGTATATTCGTTGTTAGAAACATTTCCCGTTAACTCCGTTAGAGTTAGTTAGAGGTTTATAACCTTGAGGGACCCTTTCCGCCAATTTCTAAATCTCTTTTCCTTTACGAAACTAGTAAGGATTATTGTTGTAATTATCTTAAACCTGGTGTCATTTTTAAAAGTTAAGGAGGGACTAAATGTGTCAATAGTCAATTGTCAATCAAGGAACATTTACATGAAATCAATTCACGTTTGTAACCGAATTCGCGACTGTATATCGGTTTCGACCGATTCAATTCACAATCGACCGTTTCTTTTCTTGGTTATCAATTGGGAGTCAATGATAAGAGAATATCATTGCAATCATACAAGCCTCTGCTCTCGTCTCTCGTTCTCTCCCCGCCGTCGCGAAGAAAACCCACCAAAACGTCACCGAAATTTACAAAATTCCGGCCAATTGCTGCACCATCCACTCCTATTTTGCATCCACTGGAATCGCCTCTCGACGCTGATCGAACAGGAGCATTTAATTTTCGAATCGGAGCAAATCGCGGGGTGATCGTCGGAACTTTCGGGCTCGGTTTCGGTGACTAAAACTCGTCTTCTCGCATTTTCACTTTGAGGTAAATGATCTCCTTGGAATTTCGCATGTTTTTCTGTGTTTTAACTGAGTTTCGCGATTTTCCGGCGACTGGAACTAGGGTTCCGATCACCGGAGTTTGTGAGTGAAGAAGATGAAGCCAGGAGAGATCTAGTTATATATTTTTGTGTGTGGGATAAACAACAGACGCCAAACTGGCACGATCGGTTAAGGGACTGGGTTGTACGCTGGAGGCGCGGGTTCGAGTCCCGGCCTCACCATTTTTATTTCCCTATTTTCCGGATTTGGTTTTCTGGGCGCTGTGTATGGATAAAAGGAATTAGATCTGGACCATAGCACAAACAGGCCCGCTGGGCGAGTGGTCGGGCGGCTGTGTGGTGTGCGAGAGGTCGCGGGTTCGACCCCTGCGACCTTCATATTTGTGGTTTTGTTTTTAATTTTTGATGCAATGCATTTACACAACCAAAACTCATATAAATTGGATTCTCACGAATGTTTGAACCTGTAAAAATGTATATTGACTATTAGACCCGTGAATTTAGATGTTTTGAACCCAAACATAAATTTTAATAAAACCATATGTAAATATAAATATATATATGTATATTATGTATTTATTTTCTTTTAACACAAGAATTATGGTTTTACATTAAAGGGTGAAATAAGTGTATTTTTGTGTAGTTTCATATTTATACGTATGTCGTTAGTTTATGGAAACGATTAAGATACCTTTAGATGAAATTCTATAAATGTGTATCTCGTTTTGTAACTCGATATTAATGCAATAACACGTTCGGTTTAAATATATATATATATATATATATATTTATTTATATGAAATCTTTGAACTTGGAAAATATATAATATTAATATATATTGTATTTTCTCGCGTTATCTCGATAAATCGCTCGGAAATGGCACAAGTGCCATCCTCGACTTGGTTTGAATTCCTCGATCATTCGTTTTTGTTGTTTACGTTGGATTTAATAGTTTATAGAACACACATTTATACATTGTATGCTCGTTAGGTGATTGATTGCTTGCACAAGACTCGTTCTTGCTACTTGAATTAACTGTTTATCTGGAAACTTTGCTGAGCAACCTAAGGTGAGTTTCACGGCCCCATTTTACTGTTTTAAATCCTGTTGGGGGAGATTAACATGCATGATTTACACAACTGAGATAATTAGACTTTTATATATCACTTGAAGTACTTGTAGCACACTGATACAACAAAGTCCTTCCTATGGTACCGTTAGTATTAATGACGATAGCGGGAAATATATTGTAGTACTACTGGGTCTGACAAACCCCACCCGGGCCAGTCGCGCTGGCACGATCGGATATCGAACGGGTGTTATATTCGTCCTAAACACAACAAGGCAAACTGCGCAAACTGTAAACAACTGTTAGCTTCGGTGACCATCAACGTGCGAAGTTTCATGTATATAGCCTAGCTAGCTATTCGATATATATTAGTGATTATGCTCTTACAACTTGACTATTGTTGAATAGTCAAACATAAACTCAACTTGACTATTGTTGAATAGTCAATCTTAAACTCAACTTGACTATTGTTGAATAGTCAATCATAAACTCAACTTGATTGTTGTTGAACAATCGATCTTAAACTGAACTTGAACTGTTTTTCAACTGATAAACCTGTGAACTCACCAACCTTTGTGTTGACACTTTTTAGCATGTTATTCTCAGGTTGCAGATGTTCGAGTATCACGAGTACGCATGCATGAGACTTCGAAACCCTTTTATTATCTTTGAACAAGCCACGTCACCTTGGGTGGCGGTGTTTTTACAATAAATACTTTCAGCATATTACGCTTCCGCATTTGTAAAACTCTGTATTTATATTTTAATAAAATATACAACCTTTTATTAATTATTGGTCGTTTGGTGTAACTAATGGACATCGATCCTGGTTTGTCACGCTCCCTGCGGCGCGTTATCGCGCGTGGGATTTTTGGGGGTGTGACAGATTGGTATCAGAGCCATTGGTTGCAGCGAACTAAGATTCGTCTTAGACTGTAACTGTTTTGCATTAGTTGCACTTAAACATTTCTCTCATGCATCGTGATACTCACTCCTACGCACACCTGGTTTACGGTATGTCGTATACATCATCCAATCCCATTATACTCACGGCGAGGAGCCGATTAGTCTTGAGTAATTTTTCTTAACCTCTCTAAGTTGTGTACCTCTTGGTTAACATTTATGTACGACGAGACGTCGAATCAGATTGAAGGATCACGGTTATACTTTTGACGAGCTGATTGCTACTCGGGATTATTCCGGATTGAACAAGTGAGTGTAATGCCCATACTATGGATGTATGCTGCATAGGGAAGGTGGTGTAATACCTCTTATTTTCCTTAAAACCTCTAACTTAGCTTAGGAGGTGCTTATTATACATGCCTTTCATATATAGCTCAACTCTCATGTTCAGGGAACGAAATCATGACGTGCTATTAGTGCGATCATTCAACTTCAGCAGTGGCAACATTGTTTGAATTCAATTGGTTGCTCATGAGGTCATTTGTATCTGCCTCTGTTACCCTGAGCGTTTTCCCATTTGCCTTGATCTTTTTAAGATCCCCCTCTTCTCGTTTCTATCGGATTATGCGTCGAGATAACGCAACCTGCGAACAACTCTTATAACCTCAACGGTACCTAATGTGGGCCGACTAAAAGTTTCTCTTTATGTACAAGATGGTGTTCAAGTCGGTATGCGCAGTAAACCCTATTCAGAATCCTTTTAAGCTAAAATTATGGCTGACTCACTTCGGGTGGGTCATTCCAATTAAGTGAACATGTTGTTCTCGAGACTTGTCTCTTTAACGAATTCTTGTCAGGATAACTATCGGTTAGTGACCCTATTCTTGATACCAACTCCGAGGATATCTCATAGGTACTCCACAATACCTGGTAGCTGAAGTAAGAGGAACTAGGGTGACCATATGGGGTAAATTACAGTTACGGGTGCACACGTAAATGTAATTTGCAATGTATGGAAATCTTAGGGAATCCGAAACGGCAAGCTGATGGTTGTAAAGGATGCAATCTCTTACCTTAAACCCCATGACGTCCGAATGTCGGGCATGTTCGCCTCAATCGGATGGTTGAAAGTCCTCCATTCTTGTAAACGCTATCACACCTGATCTGATCCCTTTTTATTATTGGATTCTAATCCATTTGTGAACCTTTTTGGAGCATATTATGAAAAGTTGGTCCTGGTAGGACACCGTCACACTCGTGTATTTCAATGACCAGTTTTCCTTAACTACGAACACTCTCGACGAAACCCTTGACTGGTTTGAACTCATCCTGAATCATAATTCTATTTTTATGATCTTACTGACCATATCAATCCCTAGAACTCTACGATCGTGAGTTAACTTGGACATGCATTCACCGAACGGATATCTAGACAACGTTAGATGAACGAATTGGATAATTCTGGGAATCAGTCTGGAAACAAGTCTTCCAACCAGCAGAACCACCAAAACCAGAATCGCAAGTTTGATAATTCTAGGAATTTCTCCTCGAACAACCAGAAGCAGAACAATCAAGGCCGAGGCGGCCAAGTAGGATCATCGTACATGGGAAATTCCCCACGTTGCAACAAGTGTGGTTTCCATCACTATGGTGCGTGTGACTCTTATGTGTGTGCAAATTGTGGAAAGAAGGGTCATCAGTCCAAAACCTGCAGGGTTAAGAACAATGGGAAACAAGTTCAGGATGCTGAAGCCCCTAAAGGTTGTTTTAATTGTGGGAAAGAAGGCCACATAAAAAAAAAGAAATTGTCCTCAGCTGAACGGTGGAAACAACAACAACTATAACAACAATAACAATAACACCTGGGAATCGCAATGGCAATAATAACAACAACAATGGGAACAATGGAGGAAATGGTGCCAGAGGTAGAGCTTTTGTCATAGGCTCGGGAGATGCCAGAGCAGATCCAAATGTCGTTACTGGTAAGTTTTCTCCTAACGGATACTATGCTCTAGTCTTGTTTGACACTGGTGCCTGATAGAAGCTTCATATCTACTAAATTTAGCAATATGATAAATGCCAACTTGACTCCTTTAGATGCTAAATACGTAGTTGAACTTGCTAATGGTAAACTTGTTGAGTCTACCCATATAGTTAAAGACTGTAAATTGGAATTGGCTGGCCATAAATTAGGAATAGATCTTTTGCCCATCTCTTTGGGAAGTTTTGACGTTATTGTGGGAATGGATTGGCTATCCAAGAATCGTGCCGAAATCGTTTGTCATGAGAAAATCGTTCGGATACCGTTGCCTAGTGGAGAATTGCTCTCAGTTCAAGGAGAAAAGTGTGGTACTGTTATGGGTGTGATATCTTATCTCAAGGCGCAGAAGTGTTTGCGTAAAGGACATTTTGCTGTTCTCGCGAACATTTCAGAGAAAACAAATGAGGAGAAGAGAATTGAAGATATCCCGATCGTGAAGGACTTTCCTGAAGTCTTTCCGGAAGATCTACCAGGTCTACCGCCTCATCGAGAAGTCGAATTTCAGATTGATCTTGCTCCTGGAGCAGCACCTATTGCTCGTGCACCTTATCGTTTGGCACCAAATGAGTTACAAGAGCTATATACTCAACTTCAAGAACTACTTGAAAAGGGATTTATTAGGCCCAGCTCATCACCCTGGGGAGCTCCAGTGTTGTTTGTTAAAAAGAAGGATGGAACCTTTCGAATGTGCATCGATTACAGAGAGCTCAACAAGGTGACTGTCAAGAATCGTTATCCCTTGCCCCGAATCGATGATTTGTTTGATCAACTACAAGGATCTAGCTATTATTCCAAAATCGATTTAAGATCAGGTTATCACCAACTGAGAGTCCGCGAGGAGGATGTCTCGAAAACAGCGTTTAGATCTCGTTATGGTCATTATGAGTTCATGGTTATGCCATTTGGGTTAACCAACACACCAGCAATTTTCATGGACTTGATGAATCGCGTTTGCAAGCCATACCTCGATAATTTGTCATTGTCTTCATTGACGATATCCTGGTGTATCCTAAGTCTAAAGGGGAACACGAAGAGCATCTACGTCTAATCTTAGAGCTACTCAAGAAGGAGCAACTGTATGCAAAATTTTCAAAGTGTGATTTCTGGATGCGTGAGGTGCAATTTCTTGGTCATGTCGTTAATGATTAGGGGATTCACGTGGATCCAATCAAAGTTGAGGCAATTAAGAATTGGCCTGCGCCCAAGACACCAACGGAAATTCGCCAATTTCTTGGTTTGGCATCTTATTATAGACGATTTATTGAGGGATTTTCAAAGATAGCCCAACCTCTTACGGCGCTAACGCATAAAGGAACGGCGTATAACTGGAATGAAAAGCATGACGCCGCTTTTCAGCTACTAAAGCAGAAACTTTGTAGCGCGCCAATATTATCCCTACCAGAGGGTAGTGATGATTTCGTGGTGTATTGTGATGCATCGAAGCAAGGATTAGGTTGCGTGCTGATGCAAAGGGAGAAAGACATAGCTTATGCTTCTCGTCAGTTAAAGATTCACGAGCAGAATTATACAACTCGTGATTTGGAGTTGGGAGCAGTCATTTTCGCATTGAAAATTTGGAGACATTATCTATATGGTACAAAGTGTACTATCTACACTGATCACAAAAGTCTCGAGCATATCTTTGCTCAAAAGGAGTTGAACATGAGACAACGTCGTTGGGTAGAACTTCTTAATGACTACGATTGCGCAATTAGATACCATCCAGGCAAAGCTAATGTAGTAGCCGATGCCTTAAGCCGGAAGGATAACCCCAAGCCTAGAAGAGTTCGTGCGTTGCAACTTACTATTCATACAGGATTACCTGATCAGATCCGGAATGCACAACTCGAAGCACTCAAAGATGAGAACATTGAATTAGAATCCTTGCGGGGTATGGATAAATTACTGGAAGTTAGATCCGATGGTATCCGGTATTGTGCGAACCGAATATGGATTCCCGTGTATGGAAATTTGAGGGAATTGATTATGGATGAAGCCCATAAGTCTCGTTACTCTATTCATCCAGGCTCGGATAAGATGTACCAAGATTTGAAACTGATTTACTGGTGGCCTAAGATGAAAGCAGACATTGCCACTTACGTAAGCAAGTGCTTGACTTGTTCCAAGGTTAAGGCGGAATACCAGAAACCGGCAGGGTTACTTCAACAACCAAAAATTCCCAAGTGGAAATGGGAGGGAATCGCTATGGACTTTATCACAAAGTTACCCCGTACAGCGAGCAAGTGTGATACAATTTGGGTAATTATTGATCGTTTAACCAAGTCGGCACATTTTCTACCAATCAAGGAAACTGATACCTCCGAGACATTAGGCAAAATTTATCTTAAGGAGATCGTCTCGCGACATGGAGTACCAGTTTCTATTATATCAGATCGAGACGCTCGATTTACATCCAAATGTTGGGAATCTCTACATGAAGCATTGGGATCGCGGCTGGATATGAGCACAACATATCACCCTCAAACCGATGGTCAAAGTGAACGGACCATTCAAACTCTTGAAGACATGTTGCGTGCATGTGCGATCGATTTTGGTGAAAGTTGGGATAAACATTTACCCTTAGTGGAATTCTCCTATAACAACAGTTATCACACCAGTATTGGTGTAGCTCCGTTTGAAGCACTTTACGGGCGAAAGTGTAGATCACCTCTCTGTTGGGCAGAAGTTGGTGACAGTCAACTCACAGGTCTTGAGTTGGTACTCGAGACAACAGAGAAAATCGTGCAAATTCGTAATCGTATGGCAGCCGCACGAGATAGACAGAAAAGTTATGCCGATAAACGGAGAAGACCTTTGGAATTTGAGGAAGGAGACAAGGTCTTGTTAAAGGTCTCACCCTGGAAGGGTGTAGTACGTTTTGGTAAACGTGGTAAGTTAAACCCGAGATACATTGGGCCATTCGAGATTGTTAAGAGAATTGGTCTATCAGCGTATGAACTAAACTTACCAGCAGAGCTAAGTGGGGTACATAACGTTTTCCACGTGTCGAATTTAAAGAAATGTTTAGCGGATGAGACATTAATCACTCCACTCGAGGAGTTGCACGTGGACGAACAACTTCGATTTATCAAAGAACCAGTAGAAATTATGGACCGGGAGGTTAAACAATTAAAGCGTAGCAAAATCCCAATCGTTAAAGTTCGTTGGAACTCGAGACATGGTCCTGAATTTACTTGGGAACGCGAAGATCAGATGATGAAGAAATATCCCAGACTATTCAAGGATCAGCCTTCGTCTAGTTCAGGTACTGGTTTAATTTTCGCGGACGAAAATTCTTCAACAAGGGGATGAACTGACGACTGAGAATTTTTTTCCCCTTCTTTTCTTTGTGTCTAGCTCATTAACTTTTACCGCGTTACGCAATTTTCGAGGACGAAAATTCTTCAACAAGGGGATACTGTGACAATCCGACTTTTCAGGTCCTTTTCTGACATTAATTGAACGTAAAACGTATTAAATATTGTGTGAACATTTATGTGCTTATCTGCGTTGACATTAGCAATTAGGGTTTTGTGTAGTAATCACTAAACGAGCATGCACTTAAGTCTAGACGCTTGATATTCTTGATTTTATGTAAATCATAAATTATGATTTCATGTGACGTTATGTCATTTTATGTAATAATTAAACTTTTACTTTTGTGTGATATATTTATATAGATCTCAATCATATTTATGATCATATGTAACCTAATGATTTAATTACAAGCTATTATTCATGGCCTTATGTGACTTAAATATATATATGTTATAGGTTTAAAGTCTATGATTTTATGAGAATTTAAGATGAGTAAATATTAGTTATTATATATAGTTAAGTTGTGATTTTATGTGATTTTAGAAAAATAATTGTGGAATTATAATTCTATAATTTCATGTGGATAAAATGAGGTTTATACATTTTATAAACGTTATACGTTTGGTATATTTTGACACTCCTCGTATATTCGTTGTTAGAAACATTTCCCGTTAACTCCGTTAGAGTTCGTTAGAGGTTTATAACCTTGAGGGACCCTTTCCGCCAATTTCTAAATCTCTTTTCCTTTACGAAACTAGTAAGGATTATTGTTGTAATTATCTTAAACCTGGTGTCATTTTTAAAAGTTAAGGAGGGACTAAATGTGTCAATAGTCAATTGTCAATCAAGGAACATTTACGTGAAATCAATTCACGTTTGTAACCGAATTCGCGACTGTACATCGGTTTCGACCGATTCAATTCACAATCGACCGTTTCTTTTCTTGGTTATCAATTGGGAGTCAATGATAAGAGAATATCATTGCAATCATACAAGCCTCTGCTCTCGTCTCTCGTTCTCTCCCCGCCGTCGCGAAGAAAACCCACCAAAACGTCACCGAAATTTACAAAATTCCGGCCAATTGCTGCACCATCCACTCCCATTTTGCATCCACTGGAATCGCCTCTCGACGCTGATCGAACAGGAGCTTTTAATTTTCGAATTGGAGCAAATCGCGGGGTGATCGTCGGAACTTTCGGGCTCGGTTTCGGTGACTAAAACTCGTCTTCTCGCATTTTCGACTTTGAGGTAAATGATCTCCTTGGAATTTCGCATGTTTTTCTGTGTTTTAACTGAGTTTCGCGATTTTCCGGCGACTGGAACTAGGGTTCCGATCACCGGAGTTTGTGAGTGAAGAAGATGAAGCCAGGCGAGATCTAGTTATATATTTTTGTGTGTGGGATAAACAACAGACGCCAAACTGGCGCGATCGGTTAAGGGACTGGGTTGTACGCTGGAGGCGCGGGTTCGAGTCCCGGCCTCACCATTTTTATTTCCCTATTTTCCGGATTTGGTTTTCTGGGCGCTGTGTATGGATAAAAGGAATTAGATCTGGACCATAGCACAAACAGGCCCGCTGGGCGAGTGGTCGGGCGGCTGTGTGGTGTGCGAGAGGTCGCGGGTTCGACCCCTGCGACCTTCATATTTGTGGTTTTGTTTTTAATTTTTGATGCAATGCATTTACACAACCAAAACTCATATAAATTGGATTCTCACGAATGTTTGAACCTGTAAAAATGTATATTGACTATTAGACCCGTGAATTTAGATGTTTTGAACCCAAACATAAATTTTAATAAAACCATATGTAAATATAAATATATATATGTATATTATGTATTTATTTTCTTTTAACACAAGAATTATGGTTTTACATTAAAGGGTGAAATAAGTGTATTTTTGTGTAGTTTCATATTTATACGTATGTCGTTAGTTTATGGAAACGTTAAGATACCTTTAGATGAAATTCTATAAATGTGTATCTCGTTTTGTAACTCGATATTAATGCAATAACACGTTCGGTTTAAATATATATATATATATATATATTATATATATTTATTTTTGAAATCTTTGAACTTGGAAAATATATAATATTAATATATATTGTATTTTCTCGCGTATCTCGATAAATCGCTCGGAATTGGCACAAGTGCCATCCTCGACTTGGTTTGAATTCCTCGATCATTCGTTTTGTTGTTTACGTTGGATTTAATAGTTTATAGAACACACATTTATACATTTATGCTCGTTAGGTGATTGATTGCTTGCACAAGACTCGTTCTTGCTACTTGAATTAACTGTTTATCTGGAAACTTTGCTGTGCAACCTAAGGTGAGTTTCACGGCCCCATTTTACTGTTTTAAATCCTGTTGGGGGAGATTAACATGCATGATTTACACAACTGAGATAATTAGACTTTATATATCACTTGAAGTACTTGTAGCACACTGATACAACAAAGTCCTTACTATGGTACCGTTAGTATTAATCACGATAGCGGGAAATATATTGTAGTACTACTGGGTCTGACAAACCCCACCCGGGCCAGTCGCGCTGGCACGATCGGATATCGAACGGGTGTTATATTCGTCCTAAACACAACAAGGCAAACTGCGCAAACTGTAAACAACTGTTAGCTTCGGTGACCATCAACGTGCGAAGTTTCATGTATATAGCCTAGCTAGCTATTCGATATATATTAGTGATTATGCTCTTACAACTTGACTATTGTTGAATAGTCAAACATAAACTCAACTTGACTATTGTTGAATAGTCAATCTTAAACTCAACTTGACTATTGTTGAATAGTAAATCATAAACTCAACTTGATTGTTGTTGAACAATCGATCTTAAACTGAACTTGAACTGTTTTTCAACTGATAAACCTGTGAACTCACCAACCTTTGTGTTGACACTTTTTAGCATGTTATTCTCAGGTTGCAGATGTTCGAGTATCACGAGTACGCATGCATGAGACTTCGAAACCTTTTTATTATCTTTGAACAAGCCACGTCACCTTGGGTGGCGGTGTTTTTACAATAAATACTTTCAGCATATTACGCTTCCGCATTTGTAAAACTCTGTATTTATATTTAAATAAAATATACAACCTTTTATTAATTATTGGTCGTTTGGTGTAGCTAATGGACATCGATCCTGGTTTGTCACGCCCCCTGCGGCGCGTTATCGCGCGTGGGATTTTTGGGGGTGTGACATTTCACCTCGAGCCAACACGGCAAATGTGAAAACCCATTCTTCTCGTATATTTGTTTATACAAGTTTTGGGTTTTCAACAAAATATCGACATCCGCACTCCCGCTTGCCCAATTGTTACTCTATTACAAAAAAAAAATTAATCAACATGTGTACATTTATAAATCTCAAGGTAATTACAAAAAAAATAGTTTTTACCGTTTGGATGTAGAGGGCGTTGAAGTTCGACAACTTGGTGTTCAACTTCTTCCACTTTGAGGCTACTTGGTCCCTAGTTCGCCCGGTAATTTCACCCATCAATCCGTCGAAATGACCAAGAACTTTACCCCAAAACGAATCGCGACTTTGTTGATCCCCCTTTTTTCCATCTTCGGTCCAATGGATATAGGCTTTTGTCAAATTTAGCTCCTCCTCCGACGTCCAATTTTTCCCTTTTGCTCGCGAGTGAAATTTACCTTTCTTGATCACTTGGACGTCCTCATCCATCACCTCAATTTCCTCTTCTTCTTCACCTTCTTCCTCTTCAACTTCTTCTTCATTCTCTTCTTCTTCGGTCTCGGACTCGATTGCACGCCTTGGATCTCGATATTCCGTGTTTTGGTACATGGCGTTTGACGAGGAGAATTGTTGCATTTGTGTTGAACGTGGGGGAAAAAACTCCCAACGAGCCCCGTAACGACAGGATAGAAGGTCAACATAGGAATCTTGAGAATGATGCGGTTGAGGAGGGTAAAAAACCGGTTGTGGTATGTAGGGAACAGATGGTGATTGGGGTGGCGGGTTTAGGTTGGAGGGTTCACCGGAATTTCGTACCCTCGGTTTAAATTTTTTAGGGGGAGCGGATGATTTTTTGGTGAGAGCGGGTTTTTTCTTAGATGATTTATCCATGGTGAAGTGTTGAGAAAAATGAAAATATGAGAAAGATTGTAGAGAAGAAAGAAATGTTTGTGTTTAAAATAGGTGAAATATGGTGGTATTTATAATGTGTTAAAAAGGTTAAAAAAAATACAAACTAGCCGTTGTAACGGCTAGTCCAACGGTCACATTCCACCGGCTTTGCCGGGCTTCTTGAAACCGCTGGGAACCGCCGAGGAGGGAGCCGGCCATTGAACTGGGTGAGGTGGGGTGGTTAACCGGGTGAGCCATGCGGCTCCATTTGGAACCGCATCCCGGTTTGCCAACCATACCGGGTCCCCTAATGAGCCATTAAGGGCGGTGTCCATAGCAATTTTTTTGGATGTCTTTAGCAACACCCTATATTATACTATTTATAGTTAAGCGGGCTAAAAGTCTTTTGAATAGTGGTGAAATCAACTTTGCAACATCCAACTTGTTCGAACCTAAACCACCGGTTTGTATCCGGTTCTCGAACCTAATGCTCAAACCGATTTGAAACCAGATTAACAAAATCATGCCGGTCAAAAAAGAGTAAACAACCGATTAAACCCAGTACCGAAGTGATCACCCCCACCTCCGGTTGGAAAACCGGTTCCTATTCCGAACCAGTTACATACAAAACCAAAACCGGTTCGAAAAGAAACCGGTTTGTGCGCCTTAATTTTCTAATATTCTGTTAAATTGTTTTTATTCACATAGGCCATAGCCATTTCACAAAACAAAGGAGTGAAGGAGGACAAGTAATTGTTTGTGTTCAATGGTGGCCCAATTTAACCCATTAATAATGACCCGTTTTGACCCAATATGTATTAAATAGTAGAAGCCGCCTAAGCAACAGGCCCACTGCCGCCCATAAGAAACGGGCCTCCAAAGATCCAAGCAACTTCTTTTTTTTATACATGTTTATTTTCTTGATTATTTAAACTACTTGTAAAATAAAATAAAAAATACATAATTTCCATTGAAATATTATTTACAACGAAATACGATAAATCAATCGGTCAAAATAAATACATGAAATTACAAGACGATAGCGCATGGGAATGATAAATTATTTTATAGTTTTTAAAAAATGTTTGAAGAAAATTAAACACCACATGATCCATTTATCACATCACATCATTTTGTCAATTATTATTCCTTTTTTATATGATAAAAAAATATGACATCACTCAAAGCTTATATGATGATTCATTGCCACGAATTTGTCGCATCAATAAGGTGGAGGATACATCCCGGGGAATGGAGAGCCTGATAAATGGAAAAAAAAAAAAACAAATGTAGATTCAGTAAGGTTTACAAAGTAAATAAATAAATTACTGTATTCTGTAACAGTAAAAAGTAGTTATCATAATAATTCGTTAAAAACCGTTAACATTATTTATAAAAAACCACTTAACTAATTAACTTGTGTTATTAAGCTCCTTTATTTTGTAAAAGATATACACAAAAAGATGATCAGACTAACTACTATATGTTGAAGACTATAAACGTTTCTAAAGTGAATATATTTTTCAATTATTTTTAAACTTTAAAATTGATTATTAAGTTAAATTTGTCACTTACTTTTAATAAGGAACTATATCACCTTATTTTAAAAGAAGTCATTATTTTAACAATTATAAGGATTTAACATATACAAATTAGTTTAGTGATTATATTTTTTACCCATTGTTTACTACTAGATTGATTTTTAATATATAAAAAATTATTTTAGGCCAATATAATATTTTTTTATGAAAAATAAGAAATATATGTAAAAAATTTATGAGTGAATCAGAGCGTTACCTGGGGGATAATGTGAGCCATAAGCGGGATTTGGTGGATACTGAGCCGGAGGATAAGTAACCGGGTGAGGTGGGTATGGTGCCGGTGGATAACCACCGTAGGTGGGGTACGGTTGAGGATAAGCACCGCCTGGTGGAGGATAAGATGCCGCCACCAATGGCGGTGCAGAGTACATGCCCGCCGGAGGTGCATACGGCGATGCAAAACCTTTTGATGGTTTCTGAGCAGCATCTTTTGCTGGTTTCTATTCGGAAATAAAACACCAAATTTTCGTTTAGTTTTGGAGAATGGCAAAATAGTAATAAACTAATAATAAAGAGTTAATGGAAGTTACATTGCCATTAGTATAATGCATTATTATTCGGACGTCTCCACCATGCCTGCATTGTATATGTTCAGTTTTGTATAATTCAACTCGATATAAATGAGTAATTATATAAATAAAAATTGGATTTTATTAATCCAAGTTATTACTAGTTGGCCGATATTAATTCTAATTAGTAAATTGGCCTACATTAATCCCAATTATCATGATGTTGGAATTCGGTGATCCTTCGTTAGTTTTTTGTTAACTCCGTTAGATTTTGGTGATGCCACGTCAGCAAAATAGACTGTCACGTCAGCAAAATACTAACGGAGTTAAAAAAAACTAACGGCGGTCCAATGAATTCCAACACCATGATAATTGGGTTTAATGTAGGTCAGTTTCTTAATTAGGATTAATATCGACCAACTAGTAAGAATTTTGATTAATAAAATCTAATTTTCCTTATATATAAATGAAATAACAAAAAAGATCGAAACAAAATAACCGAACGTTTGAAAACCAAATCTTACATTTTTTTTTATAAATAAAATGTTACATGTCAGAAAAGTTTGTTTTGTTATGTTTTTATACATCACATTTTATTAGTTGTTTATATATATATATGTGTGTATTAAAATTAAAATAACTAGTAATATTTTTTCTGAAAGGTGAAAACACAAACCTGCCGGTTTTACTTTGTAATGGCCAACTGCTATCATCAAATCCCTGAGAAAGAGCTTTAGCCAATGGAATTCTGGTACCAAAATTCTCAAATTAGTTGAAGAAATCAAAAAAAAAAAAAAAAAAAAACACGAAATTAAAGAAGATGATGATTCATATAATTAATTACTTACTTTCCACTGCCGATAAAATCATCGTATGTCACCGTATTGCTATTCCAAACAGAAACATTCAGATCTCTCAATCCTTCGATTAGGGTGAAAACGAATTTCTCTTGGAATGTAGGGTTCTTGCCTCCATCTACACACACCGATTTCGAATCCAAAACTTCAAACAATAGTTCACGAATGATGATCGATTCATATATATGCACATATATACAAGAAGTTATGTTGCTATTTTAGGGCTTGTTTGGGATTGCTTTTGAAAACTGCTTTTAGCTTTTGGAGGAGGCAAAAAGACACAAAATACCCCTCCAAAAGCTAATAAGTCACAACATTGTGGCTTTTTGCTGCTTTTGTAGGGGGACTTTTTGACTTTTTGCCTCCTCCAAAAACCAAAAGCAGTTTCTAAAAGCAATCCCAAACGTGTAGTTCGTTTGACTTTGACCAAGTTGAGTTATAATTTACGTCGAGTGGGTTTGGAGGTGCGTGGTGCACATTCATATCGAAGAGGTCATAACTCTGAGAACCTCATTCAGGGTTCGAAGAGGGCAATGCCCCCGGGAGAGAGGGGTCCATGGGGCATAGCCTATGCATGGCTAGGGTCGAGCATTTTGGTAAAAAAAAACGCATCAAATTGCTTAATAAAAAACGCATCAATAATTATTTTGGTAAAAAACTGACTAATTATTTTGGTAAAAAAAACTGACTAATTATTTTCGGATGACTATTTATTTTGATCAACTTGCTTAATAAAAAATGCATCAAAAATTATTTTGGTAAAAAACTGACTAATTATTTTCGGAGGACCAAAACATAAATTTGTTCAAAATTCAAATTAAGAGATAACTAAAAAGGCAGTTTTTTACACGTTCCTTCCCCAATATGAGATTTGGTTGACATTCATGATTTTGATTCTGGTTCGATTGATCAAATTGCTTAATGAAAAACACATAAAAAATTATTCTTGCTAAAAATTGACTAATTATTTTTGGAGTGACCAAAAGAGTAAATTTGTCCAAAATTCGAATTAATAGATAACTACAAAAGCAGTTATCTTATACGCTCCTCTCCCTATATCAGATTTGGTTGACATTCATGATTCTAGTTCGATTTTGGTCACACACAAAAATTCTATGGTTCTCGAATTCTTGTCTGGATCATATCCGATTAGATATTCGAGTTAACCATCAAAATATACAATCTGAAAGTACTTCACGCTTTACAAATTATCCAAATAAATCGAAAATTCTAACAAGCTAGAGAATGCGAGAGGTGACCTGTACATGTCCGAGTGGTGGACTTACTGCTACCGTATTCGATACACACGTACGGATCTTGCCTCGAAATCCATTCCGTATCCTTCAGTCTACTGCAACTAACAACTAATTTTCGACACGAATTTTGACACGAAAAACGAAATTAGGTCGCCACAAATGGAGTTGAATCTAATCAAAACTAGTCGTAAATTGGAAAAATGGCTTACCGGTGACTTCAAGGAGATTGCCGTGAATGCCCTGACTCGCCATTGCAGATTGATTGATTATACTTGAAAATTGAGAGCTGCAATTCCTTTTATATGATTCAAAATCATGGTTGACTTTTGAAAATTTAAACGCGTTTGGCAGCTAATTATTCGAAACAACTTGCTAATTTTGTAAGATACAGAACATCTTCATCATTCCCTGTGATTGAAATGTTGGTTTATTATATATTTTGTGTTAAAAACAGCAACATGTTTTTTAAGAAAAAAAAGTTTTATTTGTCATGAAATTTATCCAATTGGATAAAAAAAATTTTAACGGCAATTTCAAATTACTGACGAGGCATAACATCACTCACCCGACCATTCTCAAATCTTGGGATGACAGAGACTGTTACGTCCCTTATATATGAGAAGGCTCCTATATCAGTCATGCACTCAACCAAAACACCAGTTCAAGATAAAACTGACTCACTGTCAGAAAACCACTGACCTCTCAGTCAGAAACACCATTGAGACAATTGTTCGTTGATTATCCAATTGGATAAACTAGTAAGAAAATTTTTAGAATGCGGTATTTGTTTCTATATCTGAAAGACAATTATTGTATTTTAATTATTTTTTACTTTATTTATATAAGTCATTAAAATTTGATTATTTTCAAAATTAAACCCAAAACCTCTTTGTTGGGAAAAAAAAAGTAAAAAATAATATTAATCTATATTATATTATAATATATTTGATTAAAACAAATGTTGAAATACTATTTGTTATTTTCCAATTCAATTTCTATAAGTCTAATTAGTGTTTGTTGTTTATGGTTTATACATGTGTTGGGCTTGGAGCTAAGCTGTTGCTGGGCTAAAGACTATTGGACTGGTGATGTGCTGGGCTTCGGATGGGCTTCGGATGTACGGGTCAAGAGGAGTTGCAGGTCAAGATATATCAGCCGTGTATAAAGGGGTGCTAGGGTTGGTGAAGAGCGCATACACACACTTCATCTCTGAGTTCTCTTGAGTTTTCTTCTCAATATTTTATCTCGTTTTCTCTGTTGTTATACTGTTTAAAGTTCTTGAGTGTTCATCACATCGGTTGAACTGATTTCGTAGTATTGAGAGTTGAGAGTTGTAATAGATGTTTAGATCGAACATCTTAAGAGTTGAGAGGTGCAGATTTGTTATTCTGGTTTGTATATCAAGATTCTGTAGTTGATTCTTTTCTGATATCATAATCATGACATGGTATCAGAGCGAGTGCTCTGAATTTCGCTTCCGTGTTCATCTGGTGGTTAGGGTTTTTCATTCCAAGAGGTGCGTCGCTTCATCTGGTCTCTGTATCCTGACGCTCATCTATCACAGTCCATCGACGGCGTGCAAATCTAGGGTTTCTTCAAGTCTGTAATCCAGAAGGTCGGGTGTCGCTGCTCGTGGCTGTTCGAGACGTGGGAGGATCCATTTGGTACTAGATCCGTAACCCTAAGTGAAGGTTACGGCGGTACATCCGATGACCGGATTCAGCGACTGCTGCTAAGTCTGAGGTCTAAACCCTAAGTGAAGGTTTAGTCTCAGTGCTGGACGGTTTCCCAACTTGGGTGCCCTGGGTGAGTTTTGTCTGATTCTGACTTCGCATTGTTCATTTTGTGTTGTTGAAGTAGTATAAGTACAAGGGCAGACAATCCTTGTCTTCTGTGCTTATATGTGATAGTGTTTAGTGTGCATCACTTGTGTGCTTGCATTGTCCACCATGGTAGTCCTTGATCTGCTAGCGTGACTAGTGTGAAAACCTGGCTCTTATCTAGGTGGTGTTGACTGCGTGTGTGTTGTTTGGTCATATCTTGATTGAAAATGTCTGATGCTACTGGTTCTAGTACTCTGGTTAGTAAAATTGATGGTGGTGACCCACTGTATTTGCATGCTAATGATTCAAGCAACTTGACTATTGTTACCATTAAATTGAAGGGCACTGAGAATTATCGTTTGTGGGCTAAGGCCTTTAAACTTGCTCTTCAAGTTAAAAATTATAAAGAATTTATTGATGGTACATGTGAGAAGTCTACTACTAATAATGTTCTTACTGGTCAGTGGGATAGGTGTAACTCAGTTGTGTTAACTTGGATTTTAAATTCTATGAGTAAGGAGTTATATTTGGGTCAAGTGTTTTCTGATCTTGTTGCTGATGTGTGGAAAGAACTTAAAGAAACTTATGATAAAGTTGATGGGTCTGTGGTATTTGATTTGTATCAAACAATTAATGGATTCACTCAAAATGGGCAATCTGTGTCTGACTATTATCATAAACTGAACACTCATTGGAAACAATTAGATCAAATTCTTGAAATGCCTGTGTGTACTTGTGATGCTTCAAACAAGTTCAATGATTTCAATAGACTTATCAAACTTACGCAATTTTTAATGGGGCTAGACAGTGTGTACCATTCTGTTAGATCTAATTTGTTAACCAAGGATGAGTTACCCACAGTTAAGGAAGCTTTTTCCATCATTTCTAGGGAAGAGTCCCATAGGTCTTCACAAGGCTCCTCTAGTAAAATTCAACCTGTTGGTTTTATGTCTAAAAATAATCAAGGTTTTGACAATAAGAAGATGTTTAACAAAAATCTAAATGTTGGTCTAAAATGCACTTATTGTAATAAAACTGGACATACAATTGATAAGTGTTTTGAAATCATTGGATTTCCTTCTTGGATGAAACCAAGGGGTAATGGAAAGTTTAATGTGTCTATGGTTCTGGTGAGGGTTCATCTGCTGCAGGTATTACTGGTTTCACACATGAACAAGTGTCCAAGTTGCTGAGTTTGTTAAATGAAAAAACCTGTGATGCTCCACAAACTGTAATAGTGCAGGTAAAGTTAATAACAATAGTGGTGTTTGTTTGAATAGTGTTAACTTGAGAACGTTTGTGTTTTCCAATGTGTCTTAACACTTATGTAACACAAGTTGGATAATAGATTCAGGGGCAAATCAACACATGGTTAAATCTGATAAATATTTGGTAAATCAAATAGATGTTTCTGAGTACAATATTATAGTTAAGCATCCTAATGGCACCTCTGCTAAAGTAATTAAAATATGAGACATTAAACTGAATGATCTGGTAACTTTGTGTGATGTGTTTGTTGTCCCTGATCACCGTGTCAACTTGTTGTCTGTGTACAAGATAACAAGAGATAGTAACTCATAGTGTTTTTTTGATGAAAATACTTGTTATATTCAGGACTCTTTGTCAAAGACTGTTCTGATGACTGGTAACCAAGTTGATGGTCTTTATTTTTATGGAAGTTCTTCTGTGTCTAATCAGGTGTGTTTTACTGGTAAAGGGTTTATTTATTTGTGGCATTCTAGGTTGGGACACCCTTCTGAAATTGTTATAAAAATGTTAAAGGATAGTTTAAAACTAAATGATTATGTGTGTTCAAGTCCCCGTGATACTTGTCATATGGCAAAACAACACAGGGAACCATTCCCGTTGAGTGATCATAAATCTATATGTTTAGGGGAGTTGGTTCACTTGGATGTATGGGGGGCCATATAGGGTCACAAGTAAGGAAGGTTTTAGGTATTTTTTAACTGTGGTGGATGATCATTCTAGTGCTGTGTGGGTGTACTTGTTGAAACACAAGGGTAAAGTATTTAAGTATGTTACAAATTTTGTTAAGTTTGTCAAAACCCAATTTGGTAAAAGTGTGAAAACTTTTAGGAGTGATAATGGTTTAGAATTTGTAAATAATCAAATGACAAATTTTTTCCAGAAAAAAGGAATTGTTCACCAAACTACATGTGTTCATACCCCACAGCAGAATGGTATAGCTGAACAAAAACATAGACACTTGCTTAATGTAGCCAGGGCTTTACTGTTTCAAGGGGGTGTTCCACTTAGATTTTGGTCGGAATGTGTTTTAACTGCTACATATTTGATTAACAGGCTTCCATCTTCTGTTCTTCGTGGAAAGAGTCCTTATGAGATTGTGTATGTGTGTAAACCGTCTTTATATCATCTGAGAGTTTTTGGTTGCTTATGCTTCTGTAAAATTTTGAATGAAACGATAAGTTTGCTATTCATGCTGACAATTGTGTTTTTTGGGATATTCTAATAAAAAAGGGTAGACATAATGAGGTTGATACACAATCAATCATTAGGCCTAAGTCCACTAGAAATAAGTCTTTGCCTGTTAAACTAACTGATTATGTGATAGAAGGGAAAGTCAAGTATGGTATTGTAACATCCCAAAACCCATTTGGAATGTAAATATGTCATTTCAAGATTTGTTGGGGTTGTCGGGTGAAGTTTGTTTTAATGGATGATCATGTTGAATAATAGATGCTTTAGTTAGTTACTAAACTTAAAAGTATCTAATATAAATGCTTTGAAATAGGAGGGTGTTAGATGTAAAATAGAAGTAAGTGGTTAAAATATGATAAAAGGCTTATATAGAGGGGGGCAGTATGTAATTTGGGGAGATAAAGAAAGTCTAGAAAATCCTATGGGGGAGCAAGATTAGGAAGAAAATCCTATGGGGGAGCAAGATTAGGAAGAAAATGAGAAGAGGAAACAAGGTCTTGGAGCTTGAGGTTGTGATTCAAGTCAAAATTGAAGAGAAATCCATGGGGGTTTCGGTTTTTTGGCTAAGAACCACCCCATTTTAGTGTCTTTCTTTCTCAATCAGTGATTTCTTCTCCAAGTAAGTTCACCCCTCTTGTGTGTTCATAGTATGAAACTTCAAATCTTAGTGAAGCTTGGAATCTAGTTGTATGGAGTGAATATGCTTGCATGAAGATTGAAATTAGGTTGTATGTTTGCATTTTTGGAAGTGTTAGTAGAAGATGTAATGTGGCTTAAAACTCCTTACTAGAATTCGATGCATGATGTGGGGGATGGGTTGGGTTGCTCAACTTGACCTTAAGTATGCTTGATTGTGTGATGAAAGTTATTAATTTTCTTAAAATTGGGATTTGTCACACAAGTATGTAAAGAAAAGGTAAATTGGTATGCTAAAAACATATGTGAATGATTAAGTGATTTCATGCACACCAAGTGTTTGTGAAAATGCCTAAAAGAATTGGTGAACTAGAAAGTAAGTGGGTATGATCAAATTGTTAAGTAGGGTAATACTTGAGTTTTATGGTTGGCCATATTGTTAATTACTAATCTAAATAATTAAGTAAATTATAGGTGAAAGTGACGGGAGCTCAAGCCATCAAAGAATGCTAAATTTGAAGATTCGAGGTAACATTTAAGTGTGTTCAATTTTGTTACAAAGTACGCATGTAGTATAGTTATTTTCTATTATGGATAACTATCGAAGATGGAATAGAAGTAGATGATAAAATAGTTGTGTATGGCTAAGAAGGATAATATGTGTTCGTATAGTTTTGACCCGTAAGGGTTAGTATAAACATAAGAATGGTGAAGTAAGTAAGCATGTTCGGGTAAGAATTAAAGCGAAGGGTTTATGACCCAAATAACCTTTTGGAGGTAAGATAGTAATAGACTTGGTGTTGGCCACAACCTCAAGTATTAAGTGTAAAATGAATGTTTAGTGACCCGTTTGGGTAAAGATGTATGTATATCACCAATGTCACAAAATATGTAATATGACCCGTTTGGGTAAAGATGTGTGTTATACAAAATATGTAATATGACCCGTTTGGGTAAAGATGTGTGTTATACAAAATATGTAATATGACCCGTTTGGGTAAGACGGATAATTCAAAGTGTGTATGTAAAGTACATTTTACAACCCGTTTGGGTTAGGATGAGTAAATCAATGTGAGTTAATATGAAGTATGATTAAAGAACCCACTAGGGTTAAAAATGAATAAATCATGGTGTGTGTTTATAATGAGCATTTAGAACCCGTTTGGGTTAAGACGAATAAATCAAAGTGTGTGTTTCTAAGGAATGATTATGACCCGTTTGGGTGAAGGGTGACTAACCCCAAAGAGCGTTATACAAAGTGTGTTTTAAGAACCCATTTGGGTTAAGATGAATAAATCTAAGTGTGCTCATGTAAAGCATGTTTTATGACCCGTTTGGGTAAGGTGGTTAAACCAAAATGTGTTTATGTAAAGAACGATTTATGACCCGTTTGGGTAAGATGGTTAAACCAAAATGTGTTTATGTAAATAATGATTTATGACCCATTTGGGTAAGATGGTTAAACCAAAAGGTGTTTATATAAAAATGGTTTATGACCCGTTTGGGTAAGATGGATAAACCACCAAAATGCGTTTACGTAAAGAATGTTTTATGACCCGGTTGGGTAATATGGATAAAACGAAGTGTATTAGATAAAATATGTTTATCTACCCGTTGGGGTATGAATGATAAATTAAAGTATGCTTATATGAGCGTATGTATATAACTCGTTTGGGGTAAGAATGATATATGAAAGTATGTGTTTATATGAAAATAAGATTATTGACCCGTTTGGGTAAGAATGCGACCCGTTTGGGTAAGTATGTAGATAAAGACCCGTTTGGGTAAAAATGTATATAACGATCAGTTTGGGCAAGAATGTATTTAAAGACTCGCTTGGGTAAGAATGTGATTGATGACCCGTTTGGGTAAGATGGTAGTTAAAAGACTAAACAAGAGCGAACCTTCGAGTAAGGTGGTGTTTATACTTGCTATAATTCCAAGCGTGCACCTTTGGGTGAAAAGTGAGCTTAACGTAATTAATATTACGTTAAGAAGAATGATAAGTAAGAAAGAAGGTATACGAACCCATGGAAGGTATTGTCGAATGTAATTTCTCCATTCAATATTATTCATATGATTGTAATGGAGAAATAGTATGGTATAATACAAAAGGGGATAGTGGGAGAAGTAACAAATGAGCAATTTGATTACTTGTCAAAAAGGGTGAAACGGGTCAATGGGTTGGGATTTTTATAAATTGAATCCCAAATGTTTGAACCTTATAAATGGATTAAAAAAAAAAATACTTAGTTGCTTGATTATGTTTGTGACAACTGCCATTTTCCCAGGTCAATTATGTTAAACTTTTTCCATTAAGACTTGCTCATGTGTTTAACTTATTTTACGTGTCACGTGATGTCACATGCACTCCACTTATCGAGTCTATTCCGATGCACTTGGTTGATCAACCATACCCGACAAATTACCCGAGAGGCCTAGCACGTCAACGAATTTGGCGTTTTATTAAATTTTAAACTTTATAGAAATATTCTATAGGCTCGATCCTTGATTTATAATTTTACGCTATAAACCATGTCCTTCGTTTCGTGCTATCTAGAAAACCCGACAACTCTAGCTTGTACGTTTTATTTTATTTATATATATATATATATATATATATATATATTTAAACTAATTAACACTTAACTTAATTAAACAAAAATAAATAAATAAATAAATAAATATGTATATAAGGGGAGGGGGGGGGGGGGGGTCGAAACCCTAGACCCCTCACCCAATTCTTTTGAACGGCAATTTGGCTCTCCCCCCCCCCCTCACGACTTCTTCCGACGGCAGCCACAAGCCGGCGGCTTTCCGGCGACCTCCGGCGGCTTTCCGACCACCAAACCGCTCCACCTCGTCCCAGGAATCAAGTGTGGTACTCGGTCCTTGCATAGTCTTGGCAACTCTCACTCTCCCACGTTGAATCAAAGGTAAAACCCTAATTTAGTTTGCTCGTTTCTTGGCGTTCTTCACGTTCAATCCGATTGCATGCTTGTTCTGGGTGTTTTGCGTGGTTTGTAGGTATTATGTTGGTTTAATTTTCGTGTTCTTGGACCCTAATAGGGCTGTGATTTTCGAAAACTAGGGTTATGGGGGGTTTGGGTGATTTAAAATCATCATAAAATCATAGAAAGATTTCAAACAGATTCTGCCATAATTTTCTACCATCTTGTTCGGGTCATAACTCGCAAAACAGAAGTCGAAATCGTGTGATTCTTTTTGGAGACGAAAGTTCATCATCTTAGCTTTCCAGGGGTACCAAAAACGTAATTTTTGAACAAGATTTGGTCACCCAAACGTGCACCACAAGCTTGGTGCACGGGGCTGTTAAAATTTTGAGAGTCAGATTTATTCCGGTTATCATCCTACACTAATAAACAATTACATTTTGAGACACATGTCACTACTACGTTAATTCTCACAATAAAATTCCCTCCAAAAATCTACTGATTTATTTATAGAAGTGAAACCTATTAACTTTTAAAATAATATTATGAATTCATATTTCTAAAAATACGTTAAATAAAACACAAATCTACGTGCAACACATATTCATTTTATTACTAATAAAAATGAGTTATTATTATTTTCTACTTAAAAACTTTAATATAAACAATCAATCATAGAATGCCACAATTAATACAAAATTTACTATAAATAATTAATTAATTTTAAAATTTTAAAATTTACAACTTAATATAAACAACTAAATTTTAAATTTACAACTTAGTATGGTCGGTTGCAATCCCGTCTCAGGAAGGTTCACTCGGGTATTGGAGATTTGGGGAGTAATTCCAAACGCCGTTAAAAAAAATAGAAGATACTCAATCGGTTTTAAATTTATTATAAATACTAAACAATCATAGATACTCAATTAGTTTTAAACTTACTATAAATAATAATAGATAATCATCATTAAATAATCAATCAGATCACTAAATTTAAAACTTAATAATAGATACTCAATTAGTGTTAAACTTACTATAAATAATAATAGATAATCATCATTAAATAATCAATCACTTTTAAAACTTAACAAGTGCTACTCAATCACTTTTAAATTTACAATATAATCATATAACATACTCAATTAGTTTTAAATTTTGGTATTAAAAAATAGAAATTAAGAGATATGATTTATCTAATTTTGGTAACCTTTTAATTTAGATTGAATTTTTTTAACCCGTAGCAACCTCCATAATTTAAATAACCTTAAAATTTATATATATATCTAGAGTTGGTTTGTTTTTCAAGCATCCTGTTTTTACGCATACTCAGTTGTAGGTAGTATTATCAAGAGTGAATAGAAAATTCGGACTTAAACTATTTAAGCGTTGATAAAGATGGTAATGTGGCGAATAAAACATCAAATGTTGTATACAAAGAGATATTTACAAATTTGTAAATAGATGTTATTTTATTGTTCTTTATTGTAAGTAATGTACTATGTAATTTATATTATTTAAAAGCGATAGGTTCCGCTAAATAAGATGGTTGTGAATGTTTACGTTTTCAACATACACTTAAAAATATAGGAAGAATATATAAATATTTATGAATTATATCGATTTCACTATTATAAACCCGTGTAATACACGGGTTCTATCCTAGTTAGGCTAATATAACGTGACTATTTCTCAAAACATAAAACATAAAGTTTGTGGGAAACATATTAAATAAACTTCCTGTAAAACTTGGGGTCTTAATTCGGGCTAGTGAATGACCTATGGTTTCGGGAAGTTGACACATGCAATCTGTTGACAGATTCAGTCCCTCAAATTTTAGTCAATTTCAAAATAGCATAACTTTCTCATACGTGAACCAAATTACTTGATTCTTCTTGATAGTGTTAATTTAAAGTGTTAGGTTTCTTGTGGCTTTGTCCTCACTTGAATTGAAATTCGTTTGGTACCCTTAAGGCCCCAAACGAAACAGGAACTCAGTTCTGCCATGAAACTGGCTTCACACACTTGTGTGAAGGATTTTGCCATGATGAAAACAAATAACTTAATTGGTTACAACACAAAAGTTTTGCATTTTATAACCGAGAACATTCCTGTAAAGTTTTAGAACCTAACTACAAAAGAGTAATGAGTTATACACCATTTTTGTGTCGTGTGTCGAACACTAGACAGAATCTGTCTAGTAAATTTTTACTAAACTTCAAAACATCATAACTTGATCAATACTTACCCGATTGGGGTGATTCTTTTTGACAAATTGACTAGAAGGAGTATTCTTTCACATGGAATGAATAGGGGGTCTTAACTCACTCGGTATCCCACTGACTTTGACCAAACAAAGTCGGTGCGCGCTGTCCTAGATTTCTACAACCAAGGTGAATGTGACTGCAATGTGCATTGTGTGTTAATTTTGGACCAAGGTCCCAGGGCTGACTTTAGGGACCCTTAGTGGTCAAACTTGCATGTTGACTTTTATTTGGTTAAACTTACTGTAATGGATTAAGCTAGTAGCATCAAATCCGCATGATTAGCTAGGATATAATTAGTCTTGCATGCTTTCAACTTGTACTGTGCCAACTTGCTTACGTGAAGGGCTAGATTAGACCCCTAAGCTATGTAGTTATGCTTCAGTACAGGTCTTAGGTTCCCACTCCGTGGGAATGGCAAGACTGCATAAGGTTCATTCGTTGACCTTATGTTGTACCGTGGTAGTAAATCGCATTGTCCAAGCTACTTGCTTTTGTGTTTCACCCACACCACTCTAGTAACATGAGGATAGGACATTTTTACATGTATGAATTCAGCGAATCCTATTTTCCCCCTCTTTCTCTTGTTTCCCCTCTCGCGCTTGTCTCTTCCATGATCAACCCGTGTGTCGCGAGTCGGCTCGTTTTCTCTTGTGCCACAACTGACACGGTAGACCTTCACTCTTAGGTCGTACACTCTTTTCCGTTTTTCTAAACGCGAAGCACATGGATCAAGTGCGGTTTTCGTAGAAGCGCCCCAAAGGTGAGTTTCACACTCCAAATTAGATCATACCCCGTTTGGGTAGTGATCAGCTTTTCTTACGAGTTATTTGGTAACTTACAAAACACACGTTAATGCATTTGAATAAGTAAACTATCACATGTCATAGGATAGCTCATCTATTAACAACGTTCAGTAGTACTACTGAGGATTGACAACCCTCGCTTTGCGGTGCACGGGATTCCCACCTTACTGGAGGTCGGGCGGAGTTAATGTCAGCCAAAACTACTGTGTACAAATGGACACAGGGGAGGCAAAACGTGTAGGTATTCCCTACATACATTTAGTCAGTTTCGGTTGTGAATTTCCTAATGGACATGACATCTAGGCTAGCTACCTACGATAGTATTCAATTCTTATTAACGCTTATTATTTATATTTATATACTTAGTATATGTATTATACTACTTTTAGTGAACTCACCAGCAATAGCTGACACTTGGTTTCACCAAAAAAAATTTACAGGTCGCTAGGAGTCATTCTGTTGTTGGTAAGTGTGGCGGGTTATCACTTGGTTTTTGAATTCAGACTTTTATTTTGGGAGACAAACATTTTTTTTATCATTGCATGGGTTTGAATCTTACTTTAAACTACCGGGCGCGTGTTTTACGCATATTACTTTCTGCTGCGTTGCAAATTTTAAATTGTGGTTTTCTTATAAATGTTTGATGTATTTATTTCATTAAAATTATGGATTGTATGGGTTGTTGCAATCATTGACTCGGGTCCTGGTCTGTTCTCACACCCCACACGGTAAAACTCCGTTAGTGGTAAATTGGGGGTGTGACAATGTTCTTAGTTAAAGTATGGCCAGAGAGGGTGAAAATGAATGGGACTTTTGCAGCACAAACTGAAAATGCCCAAAGTATGACTAAGTAGGGGAAATGGCAAAAACAATCATGATCCCTAGATATTCACTTCCAAGCATATCGTTTGGAAGTGATGAAGATGCAAGCGATACGCTTGGGTCCTCACGGTACATGAGCCTCAGACTGTTCCCTGTCGCGATACGCGACCACTCAAGTGGACGAATTTGGTGGTTTGGTAAAAGGCTAAGTGTTACTTGTACTAGTTATGATTTTGCCATTAATACTAATGTGTTACTGGTATTAGTGGCAGGTACTTACTAGGATGCGGGTCAAGATCGAGCCGAGGCTAGAAGAACCGAACACCGCTACATGGTCATTTATAAACTCGTCATTTAACGGAGTTTATATACGTTGCAACTCTGACTTAGATGGACTAGTGAGATCCAAACTATGATTTGGAAATAACTTATATATTTTGTTAATTACGTGGTAAAAGAAAAAAACTGGGGCCAACTTTCTAAAACATGTAGTTCCGCATTTAAAGAGAATGGGTGTTACAGGTATGGAAAAAGTTGTGAGTTATGCTAACTTGTCATGTGAAAATGTTGTTTTTGCCTCCATGTTAAATAAAAGTGTTAGAGCCCAAAACTTTTTTTTGAGGCTGCTAAAGATTCTAATTGGATTAGTGCAATGAATGAAGAAATTTAAGCTTTAAATCGAAATGATACTTGAAATTTAGTTGATTTACCTGTAGGTAGAAAAAGTTATAGGGTGTAAATGGATATTTAAAATTAAATATAAATCCACAGGTGAAATTGATAGATATACAACTAGGTTAGTTGCAAAAGGGTATAGTAAAAAAGAAGGTATTGACTTTGAGGAGACATTTTCTCCTGTTGTCAAAATGGTTACTATTAGGTGTGTTTTGTCATTAGCTGTAAATATAGATTGGAAAATCTATCAATTAGACATAAATAATGCATTTTTATATGGTAATCTAAATGAGGAAGTATATATGTCTGTTCCAGAAGGTTATTTTTCTGAGAGTAAGTCAAAAGTTTGTAAACTGAAAAAATCTTTAAAACAACAGGCCCCACGTATGTGGAATGAAAAATTTGTGGGTGTTCTTGTTAATATGGGTTTTGTTCAAAGTTTATGTGACTATTCCCTATTTGTTAAAATGCAAGACTCTGTATGTGTGATTTTACTTGTATATGTAGATGATAAAATTTTGACTGGAAATAGTGTAGAAGCCTTGTTAGAAGTTAAACAAAGTCTTCAAACCAGTTTTAGAATAAAAGATCTTGGAAATCTAAAATATTTCGTAGGAATTGAGGCTGTTACCTCTAAAGGTATTTGTTTGTCACAAAGGAAATACTGTATAGAGTTATTAGCAGAGTATGGAATGACAGGGGCTAAACCTGTGAATAGTCCTATTGAACAAAATCATGTCTTAACAAGTCAATGTGAGGCTGATTCCAGTTTGGTTAAAAATATAAAGGGTTATTGGATTTAAATAATCCCAACTATCAGTAATTGGCCAATAATAATCCCAACTCAGGAAATGTTTTCTAACGAGCCAAACTTTCATCCTATTTTCTTCTGGCAGTCCCAACCTAACCGATTGTTAACGCCGTTAATTATAGATGACGTGGCATGCCTATGTGTAATTTTATTTCTTTTTTCCTTTAATTTTTTTGAGGATGTGGCATTTTATTTGGTTGACTATGTTGACTTCTCTATTTAATCTGAAAATTCAAGCACCACCAGTGTCATCTTCAACCTCCACCACCCTTCCTCACCAGATCTCATCTTCAACCTCCACCACCGCCATCACCCTTCCTCTCCAGCGCTACCACCACCCTCACTTGCGTCCTCCGCCACCACCATCACCATCGTCGTTTTCCCTCACTGCTCCACCACCACCACTCAAAACCCGACCCCTTCGTTATCCCCCACCTCCGCCACCACCATTGAACCTTCAAAATTTCACCGAAAGCATATGAATATGGATCTTGTTTGAATCTCCTTTCGATTTCGAGCGCAGTTGCGTGTTCAAATTTTATGATTTAATGAGTTTTTATAAAGCTTGGATTGATTCACAGTTCTTCGTCATAACCATAGATCCGAAACCGACGAGAATTCCGATGGTAATATGGTCGGAGAAACGGGGTGAGGGGGAGAAGACCTGCAATGATGACCGACGCCCCTTCCTCCAACTCACCCGTGTCGGAACCCTTCCGCCGAAGATACAGGTCCCGACCTCCTTTCTCTCATATGCTCTCTATCTCTTAGGGAAGGGGGTGTTTGGGTTTTGTTAGTGGTGATGTCAGGGTTGTGGTGGTGGTGCCGGAGCGGTGGTGGTGTCGTAGCGGTGGTGGTGGTGGTGATGTGCTGGTGATGATATGGTCGGAGAAGAGAAGGGTTTCAAGGTGATGAGGTTTCTGTATTTATGTATGTATCTATATGTGTATATCATAAATATGTATAATTTAGTAATTATAATTATAATAATACAATATGTATTACCTGGCCACATCATCAAATGAATGCCACATGGACCGCCACCTAGACACGCCACGTCATCTATAATTAACGGCGTTAACAATCTGTTAGGTTGGGATTGCCAGAAGAAAATAGGATGAAAGTTTGGCTCGTTAGAAAATATTTCCTGAGTTGGGATTATTATTGGCCAATTATTGATAGTTGGGATTATTTAAATCCAATAACCCAAATATAAATGGTTTTCAAAAGCTTGTAGGGAAACTTATTTATAGTCACACACAAGACCAGATATCTCGTACTCTGTCCAATACTTGAGCCAATATATCCGAAAAATGCTCATCTTAAAATTGCTTTAAGATTGTTAAGATACCTAAAAAAGGCTCCAGGAAAGGGAGTTACGTTGGTTAAAAATGATAGTATAAATTTGAGAGCGTATTCGGACTCAGATTGGGCAAAATGTGTTGTGACAAGAAAATCGGTAACTGGATTTTGCATCTTTATGGGAAAAAACATAGTTTCTTGGAAGAGTAAAAAACAGTCTACAGTGTCAAGGTCGTTTGCTGAATCAGAATTCAGAGCTATGGGTACTGCCACATGTGAAGTCAAGTGACTGATAAATTTGTTAGAAGAGTTGTCTGTTTCAGTGACTTTACCTGTTCCATTATTCTGTGATAATTCTGCAGGTGTAGCTATAGCTGGTAATCCAGTTTTTCATGAAAAAACTAAACATTTTGAGGTCGACTTGTATTTTTTTGAGAGAAAAAATATTGACAGTGGTCATTTTAGCAAAAGGAATTGGTTCTGAAAGTCAAACTGCGGATATTTGTACAAAAGGGTTGCTTGTAAACGATCATGATCGGGTTATGGTCATTTAGGCTTGTTTGACCCGTTTGGAAATTGAATTGTGTGGGGATGTTGAAATACTATTTGTTATTTTCCAATTCGATTTCTATAAATCTAATTAGTGTTTGTTGTTTATGGTTTATACATGTGTTGCGCTTGGAGCTAAGCTGTTGCTGGGCTAAAGACTATTGGACTGGTGATGTGCTGGGCTTCGGATGTTCGGGTCAAGAGGAGTTGCAGGTCAAGATATATCAGCCGTGTATAAAGGGGCGCTAGGGTTGGTGGAGAGCGCGGACACACACTTCATCTCTGAGTTCTCTCAAGTTTTCTTCTCAATATTTTCTCTCGTTTTCTCTGTTGTTATACTGTTTGAAGTTCTTGAGTGTTCATCACATCGGCTGAACTGATTTCGTAGTATTGAGAGTTGAGAGTTGTAATAGATGTTTAGATCGAACATTTTAAGAGTTGAGAGGTGCAGATTTGTTATTCATATCAAGATTCTGGAGTTGATTCTTCTCTGATATCATAATCTTGACAACAAACTTATCATTCACTTAAAAAAAATAAGAGCTTAAGATGATACAATAGTTTAAAAAAAGGAAATTTGTTTTAAATAATCCAAACTATTAACAATTGGCTGATAATAATCCCAACTAAAGAAATGTTTTTTAGCACTCTCAACTTTCAAACTATTTTCTTCCAATGAGCCTTTTCTAACAGAACCCTAACTTCGTTAAAATTTGCTGATGTGGCACCCTAACTTCGTTAAAATTTTAGTGACGTGACACCCAACTAGGCTGCCACGTCACCAAAATTTTAACGGAGTTAGGGTTCCGTTAGAAAAGGCTCATTAGGAGAAAATAGTTTGAAAGTTGGGAGTGCTAAAAAACATTCTTTTAGTTGGGATTATTATCAGCCAATTGTTAATAGTTTGGATTATTTAAAACCAATTTCCCTTTAAAAAAAGATTAAACAGAACCTTAAGACCGTGTTTTAATATAAAATGAAATTTTATATAATATATTTAATAATAATTAAATTTTAATGATTTATATAAGTAGAAATGATCTCAACTTATTTTAAAGTTTTAACTCTAATTGTAGAAAGCATACAAACGATATAACGATATTTATAATACATACAATTAGAGTTAACTAAGGAAACCTAATCAAACTAATACTAGAAGAATAGAATATATATATATATATATATATATATATATATATATATATATATAATAAAATACAGTATAAAATACCAATAGTATGTTATTTGATATTAAATATCGGTTAACAGTAATGCCATTTTTTTTAAACGACCAACTAAACGAGACCTGAACTTGAACCGGGAAGCCCAATGGCAAAAGGCCGCCATCGACCCCCAAGCCCATCAGTCAACCAGTTCCAGGAACATCAACATCAAAATGCTTAGTCACGAACATCAACATTATATCAATTCCAATATAACCATTTTGCATATATTGTATCCTTTCAAGGTTTTGGAATGTAGCATTTCAAAGTGTTAAGAATTATGACTTTCAGTTTTTAGTTATGATCCCTTTTTACTTAATGCTTTTGAGATTGAAAGTAAGCTCTTAACTTATTTTAAAAGGGTCCTACTATTTTATACCCGTTTTCATTTTTAGACTTTGAAAATGTTGTGTATAACCGAATATGCATCGTATTTATCTTTTTTTTAGATGCCGTCGACATAGATTTCAGTGGGGGGGGGGGGGGGAGGGGGGTTGTACTTTTTAAAGGTCTAATACGCTGCGTATTGGCTAATACTCTACGTATTTACTCCTAATATGTTACGTATTAGCCAATACTCAACGTATTAGGATGTAGAAATAACATTTTTGTCTTTTTATAGATATGGGAATAGAAACCCCATTTTATTGTGATGAATGATTAAGTGAGACTTTATTTTCCTGTAATTGTTTAGGTCTCCTTAACAAACCTTGAACACAACCATTAACTCTCGTGGAGCCTCACAAATATATGGGTAGTACTACTTGAAATAACTCTTACGCATAGTACTGTCATATGGTCTATGGAGGAAACACACACCAAGATTCGGCTAATCGTTGAGACTTATAACCTTATTAATATACGAGCCTAGGTTAACGTGACCTATTTCAGTCGGAGAGGTAAACATGTTATAATTTGACTTCGGTAGTGTTCTAAGTTTAGATTTGGTTGTTGGCTCGTATTAATATCCATCACGCATGTGTTGTATAATGTTTGATAACCGTTTTGCTACTTCACGATGTTTATATCTATCTAATTTATGAGTTTACCAACTTTTTTATAAATGTATTTTAGCGTGCTTTTCAAGTACGTAGTAACAAGTTGCACTTTGGCTAGTATTATGACTGGGTATAGATAACCTCCTACTAGAAGAGTTATGTTAGGATTTATATGTGTATGTGTAGAAGAGTTATGTTAGGACTTATCACGTGGCGACACATGATGTTGCCATGTGGCAATTGGCATCATTAAAATATAATTTTGTTTTGTTTTCTGTCCAATTGTAACAGATTTTACATATGATTAGTGTGAGTTTTGTAGTTAATAATCGGAGAATATGAGCAATAATCAAGATACGAAAGCTTGCAATCTTATTGATTATGGAATCGAAACAAAGGAATTACAGGAAATTTAAATTGAGAACAAGAAGATAACCTAACCAAAGCTTAACGACTATTTAAACTAATCTCAACGGATTAATAAATCTCCTATCCGTTTGTCAACTAACACCCCTCAACTTTGTCTCAGTTAACAGTTTTAACCCAAACTTTACTACCCGAATAATACGTGTAAAAGAATTACACATAGCCCCCTATAGTTTCATTACTTAACCAATGAGATCAGAAACTACAAATCTTGAACATGTAAACCTTCAATGCAAGCTTCCATACACATATAAGACTTCATATTTGACAATCTCCACCTTGAAGTCTTATGCATTACAAATGTTTCACTAGATTTAATCATCATTATTTAGCATTAACTGTGAGCAACAGAGGATCAATGATCTTAAGTACCCTAGAGTGCCAAACAACAACATTAAACCAGCTCACTTGTTACTTATTATTTATTCTCCCTAAAACTTAGAGTACCCATGCTGAGTCAACACAGAACTTAAACTTTGGTCCTGGTAGCACCTTTGTAAACATATCAACAGGATTATCCTGAGTTCCAATCTTCTCTACAGTGACTTCATTGTAACTTATGACCTCTCTTATCCAAAATAACTTGACTAAGATATGCTTAGTCTTGTCATGAAAGACAACATTCTTAGAAAGTAACACTGCCCCTTGACTGTCACAATACACAACAGTTTTGAGTAAATGAATTCCTAACTCAGAAACAAATCTCTTTAACCACAAAGCTTCCTTCATAGCTTCTGTAAAAGCTATATACTCTGCTTCAGTTGTAGTTAATGCAACCACAGGCTAAAGTTGAGCTTTCCAACTCACTTAACTGCCTTCAACTTTAAACATGTAACCTATTAGAGATCTGCCCTTGTCCAAATCCTTTGCAAAATCTGAATCCACAAAGCCTTCCACTTGACTTGCAGCTCCACCTTTACTCCCAAATACAAGCCCTCTTGATTTAGTACCAGCTATGTATCTGAAGATCCACTTCACAGCTGCCCAATGCATCCTTCCTGGATATATTAGATATGTACCTGCTCACCAAGCTTACTGCATATCCTAAATCAGGCCTGGTACACACTAGCAAATACATGAAACTCCCTACAGCATTAGCATAGGGAACTTTTGACATATAATTATAATCCTGTCCACACTTAGGACTATCATTAGATGACAATCTAAAATGTAGAGCTAAGGGTGTAGAAACAGCCTTACAACCATCCATGCTATAAGCTTTTAGTATTTTCTTCATATATGACTCTTGTGACAACTTTAACAACTTATTCTCCCTATCTCTTTTGATCTCCATCCCTAAAATTTTCTTGGCCTTACCTAGTTCCTTCATGTCAAATTCCTGCATCAACATTCTCTTTAGTAGCATTGATTTCTTCTTGCTCTTTACAAGCAAGAAGCATATCATCAACATATAACAATAAGTACAAATAACCCTGTGAGTTGTATTCCCTGAAGTAAACACAACTATCATATTCACTCCTTGTAAAACCATTTGACACAACAAACTCATCAAATCTTTTGTACCATTGTCTAGGGGATTGCTTAAGGCCATAAAGAGATCTTTTTAACAAACATACTTTATTTTCATTACCATTTTTAATGAAACCTTCAGATTGATTCATGAAAATAGTTTCTTCTAAACTACCATGTAAAAAAGCAGTTTTAACATCAAGTTGTTCTAGCTCTAAGTCATATTTGGCAGTTAAAGATAGAATAATTCTAATAGAAGAATGTTTTACCACAGGAGAGTAAATCTCCTTATAATCAATACCAGCTTGCTGAGTAAATCCTTTTGCTACTAATCTGGCTTTGTACCTAGGCGGATCTTCAATGTTCACACCTTCTTTTATCTTGTAAAGCCACTTACATGCAACTGGTTTTTGACCTGCAGGCAAATCTACAATATCCCATGTGTTATTCTTTTCTAATGACTCCATTTCTTCTTCCATGGCCTTAATCCATTTTACCCTTTCCACTGAATTAATAGCATCTGAATAAGACAGTGGTTCAAGCTCACTTTCTTGTTCTACAACTAGAAAAGCAATTGCAGTGAGGTCGTCACTCTCTCTAAACCTTATAGGTTTTACCACCTGTCTCCTTTGCCTATCTCTAGCCAGTGAATAATTGTTCAAATTAGACCCACTTGCATTTGAAGTACTAATTACCTCCCTTTCATTTGGCTGAGCATCTGAAGGCTCCACCTCAGGCAATACTTCCTGTAACTCCACCTCAGGCTGATCCTTATCACTTTTTAAATCATTATCCAATCTAAACTCACTGACCTTTCCTTTGTTGGAACCTAGCACCTGACCATATAGAATATGTTCTTGAAACACAACATTCCTGCTGACAAACACTTTAGGCCTGGATTCATCCACTCTCCATACCCTATATCCTTTAACATTTTCATAATATCCCAAGAAAATACACTTGACAGCCCTTGGCTCAAGCTTCCCTTGACTTATGTGAGCATAACATAGAGACCCAAATACCCTCAAATCTTGATAACTTGGTTTAGTTCCAACCCACATCTCCATAGGAGTCTTATTTTCAATGGCTCTAGATGGTGATCTATTGATCAAGAAAGCTGCTGTACTCACAGCTTCAGCCCAAAATTTCTTAGGCATCCCTGCACCATCTAACATGCACCTAACCCTCTCTAGAAGAGTCCTATTCATTCTTTCAGCTAAACCATTTTGCTGAGGTGTACCTGGAATAGTAAGGTGCCTATCAATCCATGTTTCTTACAGAAATCATTAAATTCAGTATTACAAAACTCAAGACCATTGTCAGTCCTGAGTCTCTTAATTCTCCTTCTTGTATGATTTTCCACTAAGACCTTCCATTCTTTAAACCTTGCAAAAGCCTCACTTTTATGTTTTAGCATAAAAACCCATACTCTCCTAGAATAATCATCTATTAGTGACAAAAAATACCTTGCTCCACCTATAGATTCTGTCCTAGCTGCCCCCCACAAATCAGAATGAATATAATCCAAGATAACCTTAGTAGTATGTTTCCCTTGATTGAATTTGACTCTCTTGTGTTTGCCCATAATGCAATGTTCACAAAACTGAACCTTACAACTCACCAGGTTTCCTAACACCTTATTCTTATTCAATTCAATCAACCCTTGACTACTAATATGGCCTAACCTCTTGTGCCAAAGCAATGCCTGCCTATTACCTTCCTCAGTGATTAAAGCAACATCAGACTTCTCTACATTACCATCTAAAATGTAGATATTATTGTGTTTTCTTGTACCAGTCAATACTATCATAGACCCCTTTATGACCCTGGCCTTACCCTCTTTTAGACTCACATTAAACCCATCCCTTTCTAAAGTTCCAAGAGATAATAAGTTTCTCTTCAAAGATGGAATATACCTAACATTCTTGAGTGTAAACCTGCTGCCATTTTGTAGTTTCAAAACTACACTTCCATGACCAGCAACTTGACAGGGCCTATGATCTCCTAATTTGACAGTCCCAAGGTCTTCCTCTTTCAAATCTTGAAAGTATTCCTTATGTGGAGTCATGTGGTAAGAGCCACCACTATCCATGACCCATCCTTCTTTGCTTTCATCACTAATCACCATAAGAACATCTGAGCTTTCATAGCCCTCAGAACTTTCTTCATCATCTCCATGATTAGACCCTTGCTTCCTGTTCTGATTCCTGTAACCACTCCCTTTTCTTTTCTTCCACTCAGGGCAATCCCTCTTGAAGTGTTTCTCTGAGCCACATACAAAACAATTAAAGACCTTCTTACCCTTAAACTTTGGTCTATGATTTCCCTTATTGTATGATGGTTTCTGGTCACTTCTTCCTCTTGCAAACAACCCTTCAGCCCCATCATCTTTTTCCTCATGTTTCTTCTTTAATTCCCTTGTGTTTAAAGCTGCCATCACTTCCTCCATTGACAGAGATTCTCTACCATACATTAGTGTTTCCACAAAATGTTCATAATTGGAAGGAAGTGATGACAAAAACAGAATAGCTTGATCCTCATCTTCTACAGTCACATCAATGTTCTCTAGACCAATGATTATCTTGTTAAACTCATCAGAATGGTTATCAACAGACATACCTGGATCCATCTTTAGGGAATATAACTTCTTCTTGAGATAAAGTCGGTTAGCTAAAGACTTGGTCATGTATAGTGACTCAAGTTTTAACCAGACACTAGCAGCAGAAGTTTCTCTTGCAACTTCTCTCAATACTTTATCTCGTAGACATAGAATAATGGCACTATGAGCTTTCGCAAGAATATCATACTAGTCATCTTCCTCAATGTAATCTGGCCGATTATTTTCACCATTCAAGGCATCGGCCACACCCTGATACACCAAGAAGGCTTGCATTTTGACTCGCCACAAGCCAAAATCATTTCACCCATCAAACCTATCGATCTCGAACTTAGTACTCACCATTGCAGCGGATTAAGCGATTTCGCCCAAATTTGAAATTGATTTTTTCGATTCAGAGTCTAACAATGGCTCTGATACCATTTGTTGTTAATAATCGAAGAATATGAGCAATAATCAAGATACGAAAGCATGCAATCTTATTGATTATGGAATCGAAACAAAGGAATTACAGAAAATTGAAATTGAGAACAAGAAGATAACCTAACCAAAGCTTAACAACTATTTAAACTAATCTCAACGGATTAATAAATCTCCTATCTGTTTGTCAACTAACACCCCTCAACTTTGTCTCAGTTAACAGTTTTAACCCAAACTTTACTACCCGGATAATACGTGTAAAAGAATTACACATAGCCCCCTATAGTTTCATTACTTAACCAATGAGATCAGAAACTACAAATCTTGAACATGTAAACCTTCAATGCAAGCTTCCATACACATATAAGACTTCATATATAACAAGTTTAGTCAAGGAGTTGGTGTTGAGTCGGCTGTGTGATAGATACAGTCGTGTACTATATATATTTTTTTAATTTTTATTTTCTAATCTTAATTTTTTAATATAAGAACTGATAATATAATAATAGATAGATAATAGATACGGTATATTGCAATGTAGTTGTTTTGTGTGTATGTATTATCATATAAGCGAAGATTTTAAAATCTATTCAAAATATTCAAAATAAAAACGGAAGTGGGTGTCAAGTCTTAGGGCCAAAAATGGGGTTCAGTTCATTTGTATTCAGGAGACCCAAATGCTGGATGGGTCGAAAATCCCGTTTAATCAATTATGGGGCAGAAAAGGGGCGAGGAACGAATGGATCGATGCTAGGGGGAGGTCCGGGGGTGTTGCCTGCTCTTGGAACCCGTCGGTGTTTTCGGAGTCTGAGGTTGTAAAGGAGGAGCATTTTCTGATTGTTTCGGGTGTGGTTTTGGGTTTAGGGGTAAAGATTAACATTATGAATGTGTATTCGCCAAAAGACATGAGAATCAAAAGGGGGATTTGGGAAAAAATTCTCAGGTACCGGTGGTCGATTGAGGGGCTTTGGATTGTGGTGGGGGATTTTAATGAAGTTAGATGTGGGGAGGATCGGCTGAGGTCGGAGTTCTGTCAGGCTGGGGCAGATGAGTTTAACGATTTCATTAATCGTGCGTCGCTGACGGAATACCATATGGGAGGGCTGAGGTATACTTATTCCCACGGTAATGAGAAATCGTTTAGTAAATTAGACCGGGCGTTCGTGTGTTTTGATTTCCAGGAACGGTGGCCGTCGGCGTCCGTTACGGCCCTTCATCGGCTTTATTCAGATCATTCGCCGTTGTTATTAAAAGTGTCGCATAAGGACTTTGGGCCTCCTCCCTTTCGTTTTCGGCCTGAATGGTTGGGGAAGGAGGAGGTGGATCGGGTGGTGAGGCAAGCGGTTCTCGAGGTCGGGGAGGATCGGAATCCTGGCTTGTTCTTAATGAAGAAGTTTAAGGTTGTTAAAAATGCCTTGAAGCTGTGGTCTAAATCGCAGAAAGACGGTAAGTGGGCTGTCAAAGAAAAGATCAGGGTTGAATGCAACAAATTTGATGCTTTGGGGGAGGAAGGTATTCTTACAGAAGAAGATATGGAAGACTGGGCTGCTCTGAAAGTGGGCTTAAAGGCTGTTGAGGAGGAAGAAAGGGAGGAGCTGAAACTTAGATCAAACTTTAATTGGTGTAAGGAAGGTGACTCCAATTCTTTTTTTTTTCACGGGATGATTAATCAAAATTTGGCAAGGGGGAGGATAAATGGGCTTCGGTTAGGTGGGCAGTGGGTCGATGATCCCAATTCAATTAAAAAGGAGGCTTTTGAGTTTTTTAGAGACCGGTTCACTAAGGTTGGCGGGCAGCTCCCAAACTGGGCCTGCAACGGTTTAAGGACGTTGTCCTCGGACGATCAGGAGGGTCTCGTTGCTCCCTTTGATAAGGATGAAATAAAGGAGGCGGTGTGGATGTGTGGTAGTTCGAAAACTCCGGGTCCGGATGGGTTTGGGTTTGGTTTTTTCAAACATTATTGGGATATTTTTGGGCCTGATTTTGAGAAGGTGATGGAGCATTTTTATTGTAATGGGGAGATAAGTAGGGGGTGTAACTCGGCGTTTATCCATCTTGTGCCAAAGTCTCGCGATCCTCAATCTCTTAATGACTATAGGCCTATAAGTCTTGTTGGTTGTGTGATGAAAGTCATCTCGAAAATCTTGGCTAATAGAATGAAAAAGGTGATCGACAAGGTGGTGTCGGATAATCAATTGACTTTCATTGCAAAGAGAAACATCATAGATGGGCCACTTATTATTAATGAGGTAATTTCTTGGTGCAAGAAGGCTAATAGGAAGATTCTTATGTTCAAGATTGATTTTGAACGGGCTTATGATTCGGTGGAATGGAGCTTTCTTTGTGATATCCTTGCTCAAATGAATTTTCCGGAGAAATGGATAGGATGGGTAAAAGGGTGTCTCGATTCGTCAAGGGCTTCGGTGTTGGTTAATGGGTCTCCGACGAAAGAGTTTCCGTGTACGAGAGGTCTTAGGCAAGGAGACCCCTTGTCTCCGTTCCTATTTGTAATCATCATGGAAGCTTTCAACCGGTTAATTCTGAAAGCTTTGGAGCTGAGAATCTTCGAAGGGGTGGCTCTGCCTAATGATGGGCCAATCCTTTCTTCGATTATTTTTGCGGACGATGCTCTTGTTCTGGGTGAATGGGATAAGGAAAACATCGTCAACCTCAGCCGGTTACTTCGCGTTTTTTTCCTTATCTCTGGGCTTCGGGTAAATCTACAAAAGTGCACTGTGTTTGGTTTGAATTGCATGGAGGAGGATATTGAGTGCATGGCTAATTTGTTGAGGTGTAAAGGAGGATTTCTGCCCTCGGTCCATTTGGGGTTGTCAATTGGTAACAATATGAATAGAGTGGGAGCTTGGAAGAAGGTGGTGGAAGTGTTTAAAGATAGGCTCTCGGAATGGAAAACGACTCATCTTTCTCTTGCCGGGAGACTAGTCCTTGTGAAGTCGGTTCTAGAGGCTCTTCCCCTCTATTATTTCTCCTTGTTTACAGCCCCAAAGAAGGTCATCCAAACGTTGGAATCCATTCGGTTCAACTTCTTGTGGGGTGGGGTGGGTTCAAAAAAATCTATCCATTGGATCAAGAGGGAGATTCTCTTTAAGCCTATTGATAAAGGGGGTCTCGGAATCTCTCCTTTAGAGGAAATGAATTTGGGGTTACTGTTGAAGTGGATGTGGAGGTTCCGGCTTGAGCCGGACAGACTTTGGCGTAAGGTTATTGTCAGTCTTCACGGTGAGCTGAGTAGTCGAACTTTATTTCCGGTCTCGAAGAGGAGTACCGGTGTTTGGAAGAACATTGCTAAGGTGGAGGGGTTGTATAGGAAACGTGGGATTGATGTTAAGCAGTGGGTGGTGCTGGATAATAATCGATGGTGCTGGAAAAATGAGGCGGACGGGATTTTTTCGGTGAGATCAGCCAGAGAACTCGCGTCGGCTGGCAGGAGGACAGAACCGAGTATGGTGGTTAAATGGTGTCCGGTGGTTCCTCCGAAGGTAAACATTTTCTTTTGGAGGCTGATTTTGAATAGGTTAGCTACTAGAAAGGGGCTGATCAAGAGGGGAGTTCCTTTGTCCTCTTCCTGCTGTGCGTTGTGCAATGAGGGAGAAGAGGATGAGCTCCATCTTTTCTCTTCTTGCAGATGGGCTGACCACGTTTGGGCCATTTTGGGCCAGTGGTGCAAGATTCAAAGTTTTTGGTTTTTTGACACTAATGATCTGTTGATGGAGTGGTTTGAAGACGAGCCGGACGGTAAAACGAAAGAGGCGATTGTGGTGGTGGTTCGGGCTGCGTGCTGGGTAATTTGGAAAACGAGGAACGACGTGGTCTTTAATAATAGAAGGCCTTCAATTCAAAAGATGGTGACGGAGATCAAGGCGATCAGTTTTCATTGGTGTAAATGTAGGAATAAAAAATGGAGCGTTAAGTGGAAGGATTGGTGTCGTTTTTTGTTTTGATGTTGTAACTTGCGTTGTTTTTGGTGGGGTCGGTGGGAGTGCCTTGCTCCGCCGGTTTTCCCTTTTGGGTTAATGCATTGCCGTTTTAAAAAAAAAGTAATTTCTTTTCTTATTGGAAGTAGACGACTATATGTTACGAAGACCGGGTCAATTGCTGACTTTATTACAATTATGGTTTAGATAGTTGACTTTTAAGTTTTCAAAGAGTTGATTATTTGATTGGTGTTTTTAAACTGACCACTTGACGTTGAATTTTATCCTTTCTTTTTTAATAATCAAGGAAGCCATATATTAAAAAACGAATAAAAAGTGGATACCACCATGAAGAAACTAGTAGAAACCTACTTTAAATGGAATAATCATAGTTGTATTTTATGGATTTAAACTCATAAATTTTTAATTGTAAAATTATTATTTTACCGTAAAATTATCATTTTATGGAGTAGGAACCGACATAATATAGAAAAAAACTACACTTTAGGATTACACTCCGGTTTGGCCGGTAAAACTACGAATGACTACTATTATTTTGGTTACAAATTAATGGATAGGATGAATTAACAACTCATGTTAAGATAGAGTGAGGTTATTATGAGAAGTTAGATTTGTATAAGAAGATAAGAAAACATTATAGTCATTAGATCTTAAATTAAATGAAGATCTATGTCTTAGAGTTTTCCTGGGTAAATTAAACAGAAAAACTAAAGAAAATAAAAGATGAAAGAACATTTTTGACTTTTTATCAAATTCACTCCATTTTTAAACCTTTATAACTCCTAGATACAATATTACTTTAAAGAAAAATTACACCACAAAAACAAGCGTTTTTTATCTTTAAAACGCGTACAGTGTTGTTATATGTAAAATAAAAAAAAATTCATTTTACTCTTTCGGTTGTATCAAAATGTTCAGATAATTGTGTCATTGTGTTAAAATGTTCAGATTATTATGTCATATTGTGTCAAAATGTTCAGATCATTGTTTTATATTGTGTCAAATATTCAGATCATTATGTCATATGGTGTCAAAAACCGAAATAGTAACATTTTTTTAATTTTATATATAGCAACACTATATATACTTTTGACACAATGACACAATAATCTGAACATTTTGACACAATGATTTGAACATTGTGTCAAAAATCGAAAGAGTATTTTTTTATTTATTTTGTATATAGCAACACTATACGCGTTTTAAAGATAAAAAACACTCGTTTTTATGATTTTTTTTAAATAATGTCGTATGTGAAAGTTATAAATGTTTAACAAATAGGGGAAGTAGATAAAAAGTCAACAAAAATGACTAAGACTAAAATACCCTTACTTTCTGTTTTATTAGATTAATATCCAATGACTTAAATTCATTCTTATTTTTCTTACTCAAAACAAACTTCACCCTGTTAAGATGACCCAACAAAACCGACAAAGTCGGTCAATTTGCATAATTTATATTTATTTAATTTTTTAATATGGTATCGAGTATTGACGTTTTCTTCTATATCTACCTCCTAAGGGTGACGTTGATAAGGTAGTAAAGTGAGTGTAAAAATATTTAATTATAACCTTCTTGACGGTCTAAATTAATATTTTTTACTTAATTTGGACATGACTTCGTTTTCTATTCTTACTATGAAAACCATAGAAAATAATCAAAGATATTGATAATTTCAAATGCAAGAAAGAGCAAATGGGTTGAAATGGTCCACAAAGGTATAAAAAAATATATATGTGCAACGAAGCCATTATGTCTACCAACTAGCCAATTAGCACCATAAAATATAAACTATGATGAGTGTGACAAGTAATCTATGAAATGGACCTTAAATGGGTCTAATTAAACGGGTCATGTTAAAAAGACACTGGCATAAATAGCTAATAACGAGATGTTTACCACCCCGCGCGTTGTTGTGGGGTTGAATTTTGTTTTCTCAGAGACTTAAACTATTCCTTTACCAAATTTTGCAAAAAAGGTTGTTGTGTGGTTAAAATATAAAACTATAAAGAAGTCGTGGTTAAAGTTAACAACTCTAAAAGTATAATAATAAAAAAAGTAGAAAGTTAAGGAGTATAAAATGTAAAAGTATAAAAGTTCCATGGTGAAAGTATAAACCTATAAAAGTATACTAAAAAACGAAAGTAGAAAAGTTAAGGGATATAAACGTAAAAGTCTAATAAAACTATAAAATAGTCGTGGTCAAAGTCGAAAACTCTAAGTTAAAAAATGGAAAAGTTATGTTTCTTGGGCAAAGTAGAAACTATAAAAAAGTCGTGTTCAAAGTCGAAAATTTTAACTTACGTGGCCAAAGTAGAAGACCATAAAACTTAAAACAAAAAACTTGTAAAAGTTAGGTGGTAGAAAACGTTAAAGTAAGAAATACATATGACTAAACTATGAAAACCTAAAGTTTACTCTTTCGTTTAAAAAAAAAAACAAAGTATGAAATTTAAGGGTAGAAAATGTCAATGTGTTAAACTTTTGTGGTCAATTTTAAAAACCCAAAAACTAACTATTCATTTACCAAACTTTGTTGTTATATTATATATATATAAGGTTTTTTTTAAAAAAAAAAATAAAGTGTAAAATTTAAGGGTAGAAAATGTCAGAGTGTTAAACTTTTGTGGCCAATGTTAAAACCCAAAAACCTAACTATTCATCTACCAAATTTTGTTGTTATATATATAATTATGTTATAACAAATATTGTATGGGTTAATCAACTTTTTTTTTAAAATTTTCCATTGACCATAAAAACAGCAATTACAATAAAGTGAATGGTAAACGGACAACAAGTTATGCAAATTTTCCGTTTATCAAATTAAATAAAATCAAGAACTTATATGGAATCACAAATGGTTGCATGAAAGCGATTACAATACGAATGAGAAGGAAAACTAATCGAATCAAATTACATGAATGAGATATATAACAGCTCTTAGTAGGCTCTAAAACTGATCTCAACTAACTAATCACCTCAATTAAGAAAAAAATTCATAATGCCCACCTGGACAATGAAATATTAACTTGATAGTCCCTGAAGTTTCCCAAACACAACTAACTGTGACTTAGCCTTGTTAACTGAAGCTTAACTCTTTACAATTTTCTTGGTTGAGTAGAGGAAAGTGTGATATGACGTTGGTGTGACACAAGGTGGAAAATGTGCTCAATTACTGATAGTCTAAAGGCAAGGGGAAAGAGAGACATAGACGTAAGACGTGAGGGTAGAGAGTGTATCTTCTTTTCGTTTCTCTTGACTTGACAAGATAGAAATTTCGAGATAAAAGTAAAAGCAAATTTCTATTTTAAATAAAGTCTTATTTTAAAAACCATTTTAAATGTCTTATTTGGAATCCTTTGGTGTTTTCTAAAATTTCAAGTGTTGTTTTGGATCATGCTTTGATCGTTGAAGGAAAGTGGGTGAATTTTTCAATTCGATGTTACATGGTGAATGTTTATGCTCCCCAAGAGGAATCTCAAAAAGTTGTTATCTGGAACTCTCTTCTAGGCTTTATGTCCAATAATCCGGGTATGTTTATTATTATGGGTGATTTTAATTCAATAAGGAATGAGTTGGAAATGATTGGATCGACCTTTTCTCGTGTTAATGCTAATAATTTTAATACATTCATCAATGAAGGGGGGTTGTCGACATCCCTATGGGTGGTTATCATTTTACTCAGGTTGATGCCAATTGTAGGAATACTAGTAAACTTGATCGTTTTTTGGTTACTTCGGATTTTCTTGAGTTGGTTCACCATGTGGAAGTTATTTCTCTTGATAAAACCATTTTTGATCATAGACCCATTTTGCTATGTTAATCTTTGGTAGACTTTGGTCCGAGCCTGTTTAAATTTTATAATTCATGGATTGGTTTGTTGGGTTTCAATGAGTTGCCAAAAGGTGTCGGGCCGAGAATCAAAATTGTGGTTCTAAGTTTAAAGTTTTCAAAAATAAACTTAAATATCTTAAGTTTAAGATTAAAGATTGGCGTAAATCAATTCTAAATCATAATGGGGTGATCTCTTTGATTAAAAAGGATATTATTGATATTGATATGTTGGTTGAATTGGGCGAGGATTCTTCTTCCTTGTGTGCTCAAAGACGTGATTTATTGAAGAAACTTAATGATGCTGAAAAGCCTATGATGGTGGTTTTGGCTCAAAAAGCCAAAATTAAGTGAGATATTGAAGGAGATGAGAACTCAAAATTCTTTCATGGGATTACTAATTATAAACGTCGTCAATCTTCTATTAAAGCGGTGAAAGTTGACGGGGTTTGGATTGATCGACCTATGGATATTGAAATGAGTTTGTGAAATTTTTTGAGAATAAGTTCAAGAAGGGTAATGAGTTCAAAATTCACTCGAGGAGCCCTAGATTTAAAATGCTTGACGATGTGCTCCGTGATAGTATCGAGTCTAGACGTTCTCTTATCAAAATTAAAGAGGCCATGTGGTCATGTGGTTCGGATAAATCCCCGGGTCCCGACGGTTTTAGATTTGGTATTATTAAGCATTACAGGGATGTTCTAAAAGATGACATTGGGGCTTTTGTCTTTGAACTTTTTGAAAAATCTCACATCCCGATTGGATGCAATGCTTCGTTTATAACTCTTATCCCGAAGATTCAAAGTCCTGTTCTGATTACGGATTATAGACCGATTAGTTTAGTTGGGGTGCAATACAAGATTATCTCTAAAATCTTGGCTAATCGATTGACCCGTGTTATTGATTATGTGGTTAGCCCTGAACAATAAGCTTTTGTTAAAGGGAGGCAAATTCTTGATGGTCCTTTTATGCTTAATGAGATCATTGATTGGTACAAGTTTAAAAAGAAAAAATTCCTTCTTTTTAAGATTGATTTTGCCAAGGCTTACGATTCGGTTTCTTGGGAGTATTTGGATTCGATGCTTAGTTTTATGGGTTTTGGTTCTAAATGGCGTGGTTGGATTCGTGCTTGTTTAGTTTCGAACAAATCTTCAATTTCGGTTAATGGGAGCCCTTCTTCGAAGTTCAATCTTGGTAGAGGATTACGTCAAGGGGACCCAATGGCTCCATTTTTGTTTCTTCTTATTATGGAGGGCTTAAACGTTTTTATCGAGGATGCCATTGAAGCCGAGTTTTTCAAAGGTATTCGCATAAAAAAATGTTCATATTTCTCATTTATTTTATGCCGATGACGCGATTTTTGTGGGTCGTTGGTCGATGGGTAACATTCGCAATATTGTTGAGCTTCTCCGATGCTTTTTTCTCGCCTCGGGTTTAGCGATTAATTTACATAAATCGTCCATTTTCGGAACAGGGGTAGATGCGCCTGAAATTTTGGCATCGGCTTCTTCATGGGCTGTAGTTCGGGGTGTCTTTCGTTTATTTATTTGGGTATTCCGGTGGGTGCTAACATGTCAAGGATCGCTAGCTGGGATCCCATCATCAATCGTTTTATGAAAAGGCTTTGTACCTGGAAAAAGAACTTACTTTCGATTGGTGGGGGAGCTATGCTTGTTACTTCGGTCTTGGGTTCATTGGGTTCCTATTTCTTTTCTCTTTTTTGGCTACCCAAGAAAGTAAATAAGATGTTTGAATCCATTAGATCTAAATTTTTTTGGGGTTTGGATGATAATACTAAGTGTTCTAGTTGGGTGAGGTGGTCTTTAGTTCTTGCTTCTAAAGATCGCGGTGGTTTTGGAATTGGGAATTTGTTCGGGATGAATTTAACTCTCTTGTTTAAGTGGAAGTGGCGATTTTATGCTCAAGAGAATTCTTTATGGGTTAATATTATTCGAGCTATTTATGGAGATACGTTTGGGGGATCACATATTGGTTACAAATCTAGTGTGTGGAATCGTATTATGAATGCTACTAGTTATGCTCAAGAAAAGGATTTTATGCCTGCAAATGTTATTCGTAAAAGAAGTGGGGATTGGAGATTCTACTAGATTTTGGAAAGATGTTTGGGTATCTGATAAGCCACTTAGCAATATTTTTCCTCGTTGACTTGCCCTCACATTGAACAAAAATGGTCCTATTGTTAAATCTAAGGACGGTACGGGTTGGTCTTGGTATTGGCGTCGTTCGGTTGGGGGGGGGGGGTATTGAAGAACACCAACTCGTTGATCTTCTGAGTAAACGTGATTGCGTGAACTTCTCTGAGAACCCTGATTCTTGGCTTGGGAGTTATACGATGATTTATGGTTCTTGGTTAAAGCTATTCTGTCACACCCCCAAATTAACCACTAACGGAGTTTATACCGTTGAGGGGTGCGAGCAAACCAGGACCACAACCATCAGTTACAAATACTAAACAAATCAGAGTAAAGTCCAAACATTTATCATAAAACAGTTTTAAAGTTTGCAGCGGAAAGACAAAACATGAGTATCTTAGCACTAACCACGTGCTTTAATTACAAAACATAAATTGTTATTCAAATCCCAAATTTAAGTTCAAATAAAATAAGTAACTTCGGTGCCATGCCAACCTCCAGTGGATACTCCTCGGCGATCTGCAAAAGTGAAAACCACACAAGTGTCAACCTAACGGTTTGTGAGTTCACAGTGGGCATGTCATGCAGCGGCCCGGTCTCATAAGCGTATGTATCAACATATAAATAAGTAATAGTTTTGCAAAACAATTGCCAAGTGTTGAATTATCGAATATACACTAGTTAAGTAAAGATTAAAGCGATCAACCGATATCGCGGGTAGCTAATTCGGTTTCCATGCACTAAGGAAGTTCGTACCAAAGCTGACGTAACAGTGTTCGGCATTTGCCGATGGTTTGTGCCTCCAGTTGTGTTCCTCATGGGACCCACAACTAAAATAGGCTGATATTGCACTCCGTTCGGCCTCCAACCGGTTGGCTACACATTTGTGTACCGCGGAGCAGGGTTTGTCAAACCCTCAGTAGATCTACCCAACATCCCCTCGCTTCACAAATTAATGGTACTAAATTGTTGAGGACTTTTAAGTTTCAAGGCATCCTTAGAAATCATGTGATATCATTTGGTTTAGACTTTAACCTACACTAGTCATATTAAAATCGTTTATCCTGGATTTCCTTTGAAATCCCAAAAAGAGTTTAAGTGTCAAAATGGTTGGTTGCGGATTTCATTTGAAATCCCAAGGATGGGCAGTTGCAAGTGCTTCCCATAAAACACTCCAACTTCCATAACAGATATCCCATTTGGCGATACCTCAAAATGTCAGCGTTGTTTTTCGTTTAGTACTTTCGTTGTGACCCAAACGGGCTCACAATTTAAAGGGTTTGTGAAACTCACCTTAGGTTGCACAGCTTACACTTCAAATAATCCAAATTATGTTTGCTAACGAAGACCTAATAATCACATTAAGGTCTTAGGTGTTAGGATGTGTCTGAGCTTTAACTACGTCACTATGGCCCATAACATAGCACGTTGAAACTACGACTCGACATACCGACACACGACACCGATGGTTGATCATAAACAAGGGTTCACATAAATCAGAAATCAAAGCATGTTTCATTATTGCATAGTCATGTAAGTCATAGCATAACATTCAAACAAGTTACACAAGTTTGGGTTTTGGTCTGGTCTCAGTTTCGCTAACAGTTTCGCTGCACAGTTTCGCTGTGTGTACGGGCAGCACTTTCGCTAGGTAATCCCCGATGACACAGTTTCGCTAGCTAGTTTCGCTCGAAACTGATGACACAGTTTCGCTAGCCTAGCTTCGCTCGAAACTGGTTTGAACTTTCGTTCAGGTTGGTTCGCTCGGTAATTTCGTTCGAGCAGGTCTACTTAGTTTCGCGGGCGACACTACAGTTTCGCTACATAGTATCGCTGGATGCATAAACAGTTTCGCTACATAATTTCGCCCAGAGAACACATAGTTTCGCTGGTCGCGAAAAACACATGAATCAGCCTAAAAATTAATCTAACAACTTCCATACTTCATGTGATTCAATATTTAGCATACCAACATTAAACAGTAAGTTTTAACACTTTAAACATGGATTTTCATCATCAAATCACCAAAAACACATATTAAACCTAAAATGACCTAATTAGCATAAATCTTCATTATGGTTTGATTTCAAATGTAAAGTTACAGACTTTATGATAGATCTAGCCTTCCTAAGCATCATATCAGAAGATCAAGTGATTACATGAAGATCTAAGCATGCTTTTTAAGAAAACACATAGAAAATGCATAAAGAATGGTTTTGGGACTCACGATTCGATCTAGGGTCCGAATGGGTGATGTCTCGAGGCTGAGATTACGTCGGCTCGTGGTGCTTCTCGACTGACCAGAAATTCCAGGAGAGTGTGTGTGTGTTTAGTGTGGAGTATGCAAAATAATGAAGATTAGGGTTTTATGGTCTTTATATCAGGAGCTAGTTTCGCTGGCAGTTTCGCTGGCCAAGCGAAACTGGCTCTGAACACATGTGAGTCAAACAGTTTAGCCGGCTACTGAGCGAATCTACAGTTTCGCCCGGTAGTTTCGCTGGAAACCAAAAGAGGTCAATTGACATTCTATTATCAATACTAAATCATGCGTTTAAATCACATTGCACATAATGACAATAAATAAATAAACACATAACACATATGGACGGGTTCGGTGATTAACCAAAGGTCGTGGACGTATTCGGCCTAGTTAAGCATTAGTTACTAAGTTAACACTTATAACGTAACTAACGAAAATTGTCTAACGGAAGTTAACATTGGAATTCTCGGATGTCACATATTCGACATTGTATCGACCGGTTTTATTTACCGGTTGGTGATTTTGCGACAAAGTGGTTACGATTGTGCTAAAAAAAGTTAATATTCATGTATGGAGACTTCTGTTGGATCGGTTACCTACTCGTCTCAACTTTTCGTCTCGTGGGATTGAAATTCCCTCTATTTTATGCCCTCTTGGTTTGGTTCATGTCGAATCGGCTACTCATTTAATTGGGTATTGCAATGTCATCTCCAAAGTTTTTGATCGTATTGGTACTTGGCTTGATTTGGACGTTTTGGCACCGAACGATCCTTGGGTTATTTTAAATTCGGTCGAAGCGTTACATCTCTCGAGATTGAAGAAATATATCATTCTCTCGGTTGTCTTTACTTCATGGTGGATTATATGGATAACTCGAAACTTTTTCATTTTTCAACCGAATAAAACATGGAACGACGGTATTTTTTATAATATTTTCTTTTATTTGTATTCTTGGTTTGTGTGCCTAGAAATAGAAAAGTCAATTTGGCTTGGGATGAGTGGATCTTTAACCTCTCATTATGATGTAATTTTGCTATTTTCTAACTCTTCTTGAGTTAGTTTTTTGTTTATAATATATTCCGCCGTTCCAAAAAAAACATTATAACTTTGTAACGTGAGTAGATATAATAATACAAGAAACAATGTACTTTCTTTTAGTTCTAAGACACAAGTGTTACACAATCATAATTATTACTATTAGTATTAATTATTATTATTATTATTAGGGTTTATTAGTATGGACTAGTTCGGTTTCTAAAGTTTCTTATAAACTCTATATATTATAACCTGACTATCAATAATATCCAATCAGTTATTCAGTCTTTCATAATATTACTATAATCATAATCATAACGTCATGTACGTATAATAAACAAAACACAATACAAACAAATATACATCTCGAGCAAAATCTTACTCGGAGAGTAGGATTTGTGTATAAAAACGACAAAGAATAGTAAATCTATGATCAACTTTTATACACTTAAATGAAATTTGAATCGATTTTTCGCATATTTGATATATGTACCGCGCATTCTTTCATTTCGATTAGTGCATCTTCAAAACATTTTGCTAGCATTTCAGGGTCTGGAATGAGGTCTTTAGCGACTAGAATTTGCAAATCGGCCTTTCCTGCATAACTCACCATATGCATTGTGATTGCCTGCATCAATTAAAGCACACATTTTTTAAACACATGAATTGTGGGGTTATTTGTACTTAAAGCTTAGAAACTTGTACGTGGGATAAACTTGATGATGTAGTTCTCATGTATGTGACCGGAATGCCTGCGATCGTGATTTCTTCTCTTGGGCCCACCACATTTGAGATCGTGAAAGAGGTGTTGCAAATTACTCTATAGTTAAGCAAGCTTGCAATCTACAACTACCAACTCATGATCATTACTTAAAACTCAGATAGGATTCATTGTAAAGAAAATGTTAAAGAAATGATACTTTGAATCCATTTATTTAAAAACTCAGATTCAGTAGAGAGAAAATCCTAAAGAAATGATAGTTTGAATCCATTTATTTGTTAGTGGGTTTCTTATTGTTTTCTGTTGGCCACCTGTGTTTGGTTGTAGTGAGAGTGAGGCTCTGCTTGAGCTTTAGGACTGTGATTATCGAACCATTTTTCTTGGTTGGGACTCTAAGCTTACCCTGTGCTTAGCTTCTTCTTTTTGTATTAGTAAATTGTTTATACTTCATCTTTTAAAAAAATGTTCTTAAAATAAATAGATTAATAGAATGTAACAAATAAGTCAAACCATATAAAGCTCAAATTATAATTTCATTTAAATCTAACATGTGAATGGATTTTTATGTGTAAAAAATTTGAAGTGAGACAAAACAGAAAGTATGTTGGTTTTTCACATGCAAAAAATTATTAAGGGATTTATATGAGAAAAACAGAAAGTATATTTGTTTTTTATGGTTAGTATCATAGTTTAATTAAAATAATAAAATTTCACCTTTGGTCCAAAATATCTCATAACAAAGTATCCAATCTGGTGTGACAGAAAAGCCTCCATAGACAACTTTTTCCTATCAATCATCGTTTTGGCTCTCTTCAAATATTCAAGTGGATCAGACTGGCTTCTTTTGTGATAGTAGACAGGGAGGAGCATAACACCAATTTTATTTCCCCATCCTACCCCTGCATTTTTCTTCATCAATTCTTTTATATCCTGATAAATTCATTCAAAAACTATTTTTGTGTTAAGTCACGTAAAAGTTATTCCAACTGATTGAACAAAAAGACTCTTATCATACAATGTTTCAAGGATGTAACCTGAAGTCCAGGCGACGGTCTTAGGTTAACGAGGGCAACACCCGTGAGTTGAAGTCCCTCTCGAAGACCTGGAAATAAGTAATTAACTTGATAAGCATGTATAATGCTTCTACTTCATTAACAACTCATGAAAGTCTAAAATGAAACCTACTTTCAGGTGACCGGTAATCCAAATATTTTGATAGTCCTGACGATATTACGCCAAAAAGAACATCATTTATCGTCTGCATTAAATAATCTGTTATGAAGCGATACTCATGACAAGAAAATAGACACTATGTTTGGGTTGATCTGTTTAATTTATTATTATACAACTCATCGATCTTATTAACACGTTTACAGTTTGATTATAGACTTTTAACTTGTTTGATACATTTAGATAAATATGTTAAACATCATGTTCATTTCATGTGTAAGGTTTAGAGTTGATATTTTTACCCAAATTAAAATGTTTTGTTTTTACATTTTGTTTTTTAATTGAACAATTCGACTCATCAATCCCTCAATATGACATATGACGCAATTTAGACCCCTAAGTGCTACACAATAGGGTATTCATGCTCCGATGATGGCAATGGTCACGTGCTTCATACCATCCCGGGTCAGTGGGTCAATCGGATCAGTGGCAAACCCAACCCAACCGACCCAGCTCTTTGAATCGGTCTTCAACCTCCCACGCCCTGATCTTCTTACTGCCATTATGTTTAATTATTTTATTTCCTTTATTTTAGTAGATCATGGGTGTTAACTGTTTTAGTTCTTTGTTTCCTTTACTATGTATCTTTGTTTTCACGTAAGAATGGCAGAGGAGTTTTAGTCAAAATTTTGTTTCTTTGAAACACTTTCCAATTCCCAATTGCTAACTCAGATTTTGGCCAATCTGGGTGGTGATCTTTGGAGACGGGAGTGTTACTAGTGGTGCAACTGTATCTAGTATCATTAACGGTTGGCCCAATGAGGAATCGATTGTGGTGTGCCTATAACACTCGGTTGATCATTGTTATTTTCACGAGTGATTCTGGTTTTGTATCCGATTTCATACGATCGTTTACATCATCTGGTATCTGAGCCATATAATGACTGCTGATAATCGTTCAATGGAGCAACAACTGAAGGAATTGCAAGACCAACGCAGGGATCTTACTCTAGAGATGACTCGACGGCGTGATAGAGATCGTACTCCTAACCGTTATCGAGCCCGTGACGAAGAGTATGATTCTGATGATCGTTCTCACAGGGATGATTACAATCCTTTTGGGCAGCGCGATTACGATATCAAAATCGACATCCCTGAGTACAATGGAAAGATGGATCCGGATGAACTTGTCGAGTGGTTAAGAACAATAGAAGTGGTTAAAATTGTAGCACTCAAACTCCCAAATACGCCTCGATTTGGTGGGCTAACATCTGTAACAAAAGAGAACAACAAGGAAAGGAACGAGTTAAAACCTGGAAGAAGATGAAGAAATTACTTAAGGAAAAATTCCTCCTGATTTACTACTTGCAGGAAAGTTTTTCCAAGTTACACCACCTAAAACAAGGTTCGCAATCGGTGGAAGAGTACGCTCAAGCCTTCGAGTACCTTCTATTGAAGTGTGGCCTGAAAAAAGACGATCCACAAAACCTTGTTCTTTTTTAGGGCGACCTAGACCCCAAAATATCACAAGTTATAGAGCTGCAACCCTATTCTTCATTGTCTGAGATTACAATTTTGGCCCACAAAGTTGAAACCCATCAGAAAGCCGAAGGTAAAACCGAAGCCAAAAAACCCTACCTCAAGCCCAATCCTTTCACCAAAACGGCCCCTTTTTCGAAGCCAAATTTGACACCCCCTTTCAAGTCCACTTCCCAACATGAATCTTCGAACCCTACTCCCAAAGCTCCCAGAAATGTTTTCGTTGCCAGGGTCTTGGTCACCTCGCTGTAGACTGTCCAAATAAAAGAATTATTTCCCTTGCTGAATTCGAAGCCGCTAACTTGTATGCTACCGAAAAACCTACTGATAATATGGATCTGCCAAAATATGAGGAAGAGGAAGAACTCGTGGGGGCATACGAAGGAGATTGCTTGGTTATCCGCCGTACGCTTAGTAGCATAACTGTCCCGAAAGAACACCTTCAAAGATAGTCAAATTTTTTCACACGCGTTGTACACTCTCCAATAAAGTATGTTCCCTCATTATTGATGGAGGAAGTTGTACAAATGTGGCGTCTCAAACCCTTGTATCTAAACTCAGCCTTATTACTCAACCTCACCCTACACCATACACGATTCAATGGCTCAATCAGGGGCGGGGCATCCGAGTATCTCATCGTGTACTACTCTCTTTCAGTATCGCACAGAATTATAAAGATCAAGTTTGGTGTCATATTGTCCCGATGGACGCCTGCCATGTTCTGCTTGGAAGACCTTGGTTGTTCGATCATCGAGTAATTCATGACGGCTATCAAAATACCTATACCTTATACCATCAGAGAAAAAAATAACCCTCACCCCACTCCCTCCTACCATAAACGAACCTCAACACAGCCCATCCTCACTACCCTCTTACAAGCTGAGTATCATGAATTTCAAGAGGCCTAAGAAATCATCTTCTTGAATTCGGAAGATGACAATACGGAAACACCATAACCACTGTCACCCCTCATCCAACCACATTTAGACACATTCAGGCATGTAATTCCGGAAGAAATTCCCAATGGGCTCCCTCCCCTTCGAGAGATTCAACATAAGATCGATTAATTCCGGGAGCAGTCTTTCCAAACAAGCCCGCTTACCGTACCAATCCTCAAGAGACTTCTGAAATTCGCAAGCAAGTTGATGCTTTACTTGCTAAGGCCTTATCCGAGAATCATTGAGTCCATATGCAGTTCTTACATTGCTTGTTCCTAAGAAGAATTGTGAGTGGAGAATGTGCGTTGATAGTCGTGCAATCAATCTTATAACTATCAAGTACCGCTTCCCTATACCTCGTTTGGGTGATTTATTGAAAGAGTTGTATGGGTCTTAGAAGTGGTTACCATCAAATCTAAAGTAGGGCTTCAAGACTAAAGAGGGCTTATACGAGTGGCTTGTGATGCCGTTTGGTCTATCCAATGCGCTAAGTACTTTCATGCGACTCATGAATCAGACACTAAAATCTTTCCTTGACAAATTTGTAGTGGTCTATTTTGATAATATTCTCATTTTTAGTCACACTAACAGTGAACATCTTGATCATTTACAATAGGTTTTCCAAGTTTTGTCCACTGCCAAGCTCTATGGAAACCCTATCTAATTGTGAATTTTTAGTAAAGCAGATTACTTTCTTGGGGTATAGCGTGACGGCAGTAGGCATTACAGTTGATGAAAAGAAAGTAGCAGCCATTAGGGACTGGCCAGTTCCCACCTCGATATCATAAGTCAGGAGCTTCCATGGCTTAGCATCATTTTATCGCCGATTTATCTAGAATTTCAGTACAATTGTTGCTCCCCTCACTGAACTCACAAAGTTTAAAAAATTTCAGTGGAACTCTCAAGCACAAGCTGCCTCGAAGAACTCAAAGCCAAACTATCAGTCGCACACGTCCTTGCATTGCTCTGTTTTGAAGAGGTCTTCGAAGTCGAATGTGATGCCTCGGGTGTAGGCATTGGTGCTATACTTTCGCAACGAGGTCGTCCACTTGCATATTTTAGTGAGAAGTTCAATGATACAAAATGACGGTACTCCACTTATGACAAGGAATGTTATGCTCTTGTCCGGGCACGTGATCATTGGCAACACTATTTAATCTCTAAGGAATTCATTCTCGATTCCGATCACGAAGCCCACAAGTACATCCAGGGATAGCATCGACTACAGCCTCGACACGCAAAATGGGTTGAGTTTCTCCAGGCGTTCACTTTCACTATCAAAGGCAAATCGGGTAAACTCAACAAAGGAGTCGATGCCTTGTCACGTAAGCATGTGCTTCTGACTTTTATTTACCTAAATTTTGGTGGTTTGGACTTTATAAAGCCCGGGTACGAAGCTGATCCAGATTTTAGGGATGTGTTTACCGCCTGTCATAATCATGCTTTAGGGGAATTCCATCTTTTTAATGGTTCTTATTCCGTGGCAGCTTTTTGTGTATTCCCCGTCACAGTGTTCGGGAGGAAATTATTCGTGAATAGTCATGCTGGGGGTCTTGCCGGCCACTTTGGAATAGAGAAAACCACTCTACTGGTCCGTGAACACTTCTTTTAGCCTCGTATAGGTCGAGACATCGACCATTTTGTCTGTCTTTGCACCGTATGTCACCAAGCTAAGTCCCAGTCTCTCCGACAAGGCAAATTACGTCCCCTTCCTGTTCCAAAAGCCCCATGGACTGACATTAGCCTTGACTTTGTCACTGGATTGCCTCGCGCTTGACGAAATGACTCCATCATGGTTGTGGTCGATCATTTCTCGAAGATGGCTCATTTCCTTCCTTGCCACACCACTCATGATGTTGTTCAGATTGCTATGCTCTATTTTAAGGATATCGTTCGCCTCCATGGAGTACCTATTTCAATGGTTAGTGATAGAGACACTAAGTTCCTTAGCCATTTCTGACTCACCCTTTGGCGCAAGTTAGGTACAAAAGTTGCATTTTAGTACGTCTTGCCACCCACAGACGGATGGTCAGACGGAAGTCACCAGCCGGACATTGGGCACATTACTTCAAGCTCTCATTTCTAAAAGTCCAAGCCAGTGGGAAGACCTCCTTCCTCAGGCGGAATTCGTGTACAATCACGTCTCCCACAAAACCACTAGCATTCTCCATTTGAGATTGTGTATGGACTTAATCCTATTACACCTCTTGACTTAGTGGTCCTCGATACAAACCAGAAGTTCAGTAAGGAGGTTAAGGATCATACCGCTCACATCAAAGAATTGCACCAGCAAGTTACTCAACAGATCACTCAGACGAATGCTAAGGTCAAGGCCCGGGTTGATCAACACCGTAATAACATTCTGTTCGTTCCCGATAAGCTTGTGTGGGTTCACATGCGTAAAGAGCGTTTCCCCACCACGCAGCGCTCTAAACTCAATCCAAGGTCTAATGGCCCCTTCAAGATACTTGAGCAAGTGAATCCTAATGCGTATAAGGTCGACCTACCTGGCTATTATGGCGTTTTGGCCACCTTCAATGTCGTTGACCTCCAACCATACTATGTTCCTGATGAAGACCTTCCAAGTTTGAGAACAAACTTTTTGCAACCTGGCGAGGATGACGGCAATGGTCACGTGTTTCACACCATCCCGGGTCAGTGGGTCAATCGGATCAGTGAGGCTATGTTTTGCGCACTAGCTAATAAGCTAGCTGTTGATAAACTATAAGCTAGCTGATAAAAAATAACGCTTGATTAAAACTAGGTGAAAAATATAAAATGACATAAAAGTACATATCATAAATGTAAATAAAGGTATTTGTTTATAAGTTAAAGAACGGTAAAACTGGAAATATTATAAAATCTAGTTGAAACGCTACTCCAACTAGCTTTTCAAAAGCTAGCTTATAAGCTGGCTTTTTGACGTTACCAAACAGGGCGTTTTTTTCAAAAAAACTAGTTTAGTCATCAAAAAGCTAGTTATTTATGACGCGCCAAACACAACCTAAACTCATTCATTAGTTAAAAATTTAGATACACAAAATAATTTTGTATACCTAATATTAAATCTCAAAAAAAGCATAATATATTCTTATCTTATGGTGTGGTCCTGTTTATACCACCGGTTTCTGGTATAATCCACAAACCAAACCGAAATGAGCGGTTTGTAACTTTTATAGACAAATGACAAAAATTTTATAAAGAAGCCGATAACGAAAAGAAGGCTACTTTTTTATATATAAGTGTTAGGTAAAATATATAAATAAATTATCATAAGACTATATAACTGAACCACTTTAATTTTATATTATAAATTTATAACCTAGAAATTTTCTAAGGTGTTTAGTTGTCATAGTCAACCTAGGATGCCAAATTCATAACCATCATCTCAAACCACAACCACGTGGCATAACGTAAACGGAAAATATAACGGAAATTTCAAAACTTACCGCGTCATTGACGGCGCTCTTCACCGTTTTCATGTCTTGAAGGCTAAACTTCGCCGTGACAAGTTTCCTCGGCCACATCTCCACCCCTTCTCCGCCTCTCACCACCGTCTTCCCGTCGCTGACCCACAGTCCCCGCAACAGAAACTCCGTCACGTAGATTAAAGTAAACCAAATCATCTTTAAAACCTTCACAATCTTCTCCATCTTTCCTAACTCTCTACCTTTTTTCAAAGTTAACGGCTCGATCGTCGGCGTTTGAGTTGGATCCCCCAACTTTCTAAACTGCGTTAAAATCAACGACATGAGAGAGACGCCGTCGCCGAGCGCGTGGTGCACACGCATCACAACGGACTTATGGGCCGGTAACAAATGGACCTCCCACAACGGTTTATTTGTTTTCAACGGAGAAGACACCGTGAGGTCAGCGATGTAAGCGTTGACCGCCGCCTCGTCGTCGTCGTTTTCACCTTCGCCGACGGGGTCGGGGCGGAGGATGACGTGGCGGCGGACGTCCACTTCGATTTTTCGCCAGAATTCGCGGCCTTGATTGTCGGTGATTAAGAGGCTGGAGAATCTGGGGTGCATGATGAGTAGGGAGTCGGAGATGACGGTTAGTACGGCGTCGTATCCGAGGGGTTGTTCGAGGCCGAGAACGCAGTTTATGATCTGCTGAGTCGCCGGCTGCACGAATAATCGGCCGGCCGGCGAGAGTGGTTCGTCGTTGTGGATACCCATTAATTTTGAGAGCTACAAGGAAAACGATTCGATTAGAGTATTCGGTACGCTTTAATTAATTTATGGATGTGGGTTTCTCTCGAAGATGTGTGACAACATATAAAATATTAGGTTAATGTTAAACTTTGATAAAAGTTACATTAATTTTTCTTTTTTAACGTTGGACTTAATTTGTAGAAATTATGTTATCTTAAGCATAACATGTTTGAAAAATTGGATTTATATAAGGAAAAATTATCAACATAGCCATCTTTGACCCTGAAAAAACCAAAATGACCTATCATATTTATCCTAACTCAAATGATTCAAATTTCTCATCCAACCAGCATTCTCCATGTGTGCAATTTATCCCGCCACCTTGCAGCTCTTACCCAATGAAAATCTCACGTGTGTCCTCGATCTGACAATTAGGCAACCAATAGGACCCATCTTTGACCATCAAACATTCCATGGACCCCACTTCTATCCAATAAGATTGCTCCACGTGGATTTTTAATAGGATACCAAGAACTAAATTAATCCTTAAGTATTCATTTCCCCACTTTTTAATAGGATACCAAGAACTAAAGTAATCATTAAGTATTCCTTTCCCCACTTTTTAATAGGATACCAAGAACTAAAGTAATCCTTAAGTATTCCTTTCTCCACCCAAGGAATCGATCTGAACGATTCCAGTTTCAATTCCTCGTCGATCGAAATGATTCCAGATAATTCGTTCTCATATATATTGAATCTGCTTAATTTGGTGTGGTTGTGAGAACTGTTGGTTCGAGATCCAACCGACAACACGATATTCGATCACAAATGAGTGCGGAAACCTCAAATGCGATTGATTCAAGAAACAAGTAGAAGAAATAGATTCAATCTATGAGAAAGATTGAATCTTGAATGATAAACTCTACAAGTGAAGCTGATCGTAATCTTGAAAGAACAACAGAAATTGTAAACACAAAGTTGTATTTCAAAAGCTTATCTAAATCATAAACACATGAGGCTTATATAGTGCCTCTTACAAAACCTAGCCCAATAGTAAACACATTAGGCCCAATCATAATCATACCAAAAACGGCCCACATGGCTCAATACAATAACTAACTAAGCCCAAAACCAACTAAAGCTAGCCCAATAACTAATCTTCATGCCTCAATAAAATATAGCCCAACAATCTTCCCCTAGGCATGAACCATTAGACCTTTTACGGCAGCAGCAAATCGAATCTGAATGTATTTTGAGCGTTGTTCGACCACCATCTGTTCGACACAATCCGGTTTGCCGTCCCATGGAAGATTCCCACCCTCACAGCATTTTCCAAGTCATTTTCATCTCCGAGAATAGGCTGTGAGGCGAGCAGCTTGATATCCTTTTCTCCAAATCTTAGCAAATCCACCGGATCGTAAAAGCGAAACTGCCTCAGACCCTTGCAGAGAACCACCACCTCGTGTGTCGTTGGATCATAACACCAGCAGTCAAAGTTTTTGACCAAGGTACCATCTTCAATCTCGTCCAATGTCACACCCCCAAATTTACCACTAACGGAGTTTATACCGTTAAGGGGTGCGACTAGACCAGGACCACAACCATTAGTTACAAATACTAAACGAATCAGAGTAAAGTCCAAACATTAATAAAAATAGTCTCAAATTACGCAGCGGAACAAAATATCATCCTAGCACTAACCACGTGCTTTACAATCAGTGTATTAAATTCCCAATTAGTTTAATTAAAATAAAAGTCTTCATGTGCCATGTCAACCTGCTCCGGATACTCCTTAGCGATCTGCAAAAGTTTAAACCACGCAAGTGTCAACCTAACGGTTGGTGAGTTCACAGTGGGCTTGTCACGCAGTGGCCCGGTCTCATAACCATAATCGTATCAACATATACTTTGAGTAATATTTATTTGTGAAAGCAATGTTTAGTGAAATCCAATTCGTAGTTTCGTGGTTTAGTAAAAGTATTGTCCGTAACCTACGTTATCGGGTATGTACTAGTCTTTTATAGCTAAAGTGCTCAACCGATATCGCGGGTAGCTAATCCGTTGTTCCATGCACTAAGGAAGTTTGTACCAAAGCTGACCATAAATTATTGTAGTTGCCGTGCCATCAGTTCTGCGGACCTACGTCATCGCGGTTTTGCCTCCCCCGTGTCCTCTCGGGATCACGGTCAGATAGGCTGATATTGTACCTCCGTGCACTCCCCGTGCCACGGGGCGGAGTTTGTCAAACTCCAGTAGATCTACCCAACATCCCCTCGCTTTACAATTAATGGTACAATTTAGTTGAGGACTTTTAAGTTTTCAAGGCATCCTTAGAAATCATGTGATATCATGTGGTTTAGACTTTAACCTACACTAGTCATATTAAAAAGGTTTACTGGATTCTCATGAATCTCAAAAGTGTTTTCAGTTTCGTTTTAGAAATCGTTGTTTTGGTAATTCGCAAGTACTTCCCATAAAGCACTTCAAGTTCATCAAGTGGGCGCCGCGCACTCCAGGTTTTCAAGTTCATCAGGGAGGTGCCTAGCACTCTCGAGTTTGTCAGCATTGTTTTACTTTTAGTTGTTCGGTGGGACCCAAACGGGCTCACGGTAATCGGGTTAGTGACACTCACCTTTGGTTGCACTGCTACACTTGCTATAATATCCAAGTTTGCTTAATGAAGACCTATGAACACATTTAGGTCTTAAGTATTAGTTTTGTGTCTAATCTTTACTTAACGTCACTATGGCCCATAACATAGCACGTTGGAACTATGACTCGACATACAGACACACGACACCGATGGTTGATCATAAACAAGGGTTCATATACATCAGAAATCAAAGCATGTATCATCATAGCATAATCATGTAAGTCATGGCATAACATTCAAGTAAATTGTACAAGTTTGGATTTAGGTCTGGTCACAGTTTCGCTAACATAGATTCGCTAGGCAGTTTCGCTGTGTGCTCGGGCAGCACTTTCGCTAGGCAATACTCGATGACACAGTTTCGCTAGGCTAGTTTCGCTCGAAACTGTTGGCACAGTTTCGCTAGCCTAGTTTCGCCCGAAACTGGTTTGAACTTTCGTTCAGGGAATTTCGCTCGGTAGATTCGCCCGAGTTGGTCTGGTTGGTTTACCCGGCGACACTGCAGTTTCGCTGCATAGTGTCGCTGGAAGGAGATATACATAGTTTCGCTGGATAATTTCGCCCAGAGAACAGCACAGTTTCGCTGGTCGCGAAAAACATACGGATCAGTCTAAAAATCAACCTAACAGCTTCCATTTTACATGCAATTCATTGTTTAGCATACATAGGCATTTACCAATATAAATCAGTAAGCTTTAACACCTTAAACATGCATTTTTATCATCAAATCACCAAAATACATTTAAAACCCTAAAATGACCTAAATAGCATAAATCTCTATCATGGTTGGATTTCAAACGTAAAGTTGCAAACTTTATGACAGATCTAACATCCCTAAGCAACATACTAGCAGATCAAGCAGTTTCATGAAAGTTTAAGCATGCTTTTTAAGAAAACTCAAAGAAAAGGCATAAAGAGAGGTTTTGGGACTCACGATTCGATCAAGGAATCGAATGGATGTTGTCTTGAGGCTGAGATCTTGATGTTTGGTTGTGTTTCTCGACTGACCAGAATTCCAGAGAAGAGTGTGTGTGTTTTTGTGTAAATGAGGCAAATAGGAGAACTAGGGTTTATTAAGATTATTTATATCAGAGGCTAGTTTCGCTGGCAGTTTTGCTGGCCAGGCGAAACTAGCTCTGGTCATGTTTTAACTGATTAACTTAGCTGGCTACCGGGCGACACTACAGTTTCGCCCGGTAGTTTCGCTGGCTGCAAAACTTAGGCAATTTTCACATAATCAAGGAATTTACAATTTGTCATGTTATTCATAATGTTAAATCATG
>JBCNJP010000024.1:40542642-40563185 GCA_039602395.1 Deinandra increscens subsp. villosa
TATAAGTGATTATTGTAATTGATATTGACGTTGTATGTGAATGTTTAATGTTTACATGCATATGGTTTTTATGTTAAACGAGATGGATGACCCCCCCGCGCGTTGTCGCGGGGTTGAATTTGTACACTAAGTTATAGTAAAAATGTTAAGTGACTACTAAATGTAAATATGACAAAGACAACCGTAGTAGTAGAGTCATATAAGTTTAAGTTGTTTGTTACCGCCTAGGCAAAGTGAATGTAACAACCAAAAAGCCAAACAGCAACAACATAGAAATTAGGTCAGCAACAAATCTCCCAATTCTAAACACGCAACGCTAATTAGACACAACAATCAAAACCCAATGAAGCTCAATAGCTTGTAAAAAAAAAACCAAATCAACGCAAAACATGAGAAGGTGTACGAAAGGCAACTAAACAACACAAAATCAAACATGCAAGACAAAAGAGAAACGCAATACCTGAACCACCTTCGCTTCGTCACTACTTCCTCAGCTTCCATCAGGTGTACATACCATTTCTAAAAAAACTTTAGATCCACGCTGCAAGAGCATAATCATAATGGAGTAGGTTGAATGCAGAATTTGACAAATACGCAAAGCAACGAAGAAAATCAAATCAAAGCGCTTAGGCTCCTGTTAACAGAACATAAAAATTGCAAAAGAAATGAAGCAAAAGAAAGAGAATAGACATACATGTTTGCCACATGATAGAAATTGAGCTTTTTAGTTTGTGTGTTTGTGTCACTGCTCTGCAAGGTGTTTCCTACTTCTGATGCATCCTAAGTAGTCAGATGACATGAACTAACATGATCAATCCAATGACTTTTAGCAATCAATGATCTTGACAGCAAGATATCTTAAGCCAAAATCAAGCAAATGCATAAGTTATGGGCTCTTATATGTAAATATACATAAACCAATAATAAATATAGCTTTCATTAACCAACAAAGGGATTTTGATTACTAATAAAAAAGAGTTGAGTGAGTAACGTTATGTAAAAGAGGAATCAGAAGTCTCAAATAAACATAAATAAATTTGCAAATATTGCTTGCTCAACTGAATATAAGAACAAAAGCAGTGTAAATGAATCTAAAAAGAACCACATTCTATAACTTGTAAGCCAGTAGAATAGAACATACCTTGAACTGCTAATTACTTGATTTGTAGGTATTTTTGAATTATCATATGATGACTTCTGAACCTATACATCAATAAACAATATTACCTCTTTAGAATAGTCAATATGCAAGGACCAGAAGCAATATACACTAATAACTTGATGTGAAAGATAATTATATTTATCTTTCATGTATTCAACAATCTTTCAGGCATCAAATGTAGCATTTCTATTCTTTCAAGTTGAAATAGGTTTCTTTGCCTAAAGTTACTAAAAAAGTACTGACAACAAATTAGGTAGATGTTAGCATTTGATTTAGTGCCTCATAACTTTGTCACTTGTCTCAGTTTCAATAATTTATTAATGATTGAGAACTATATCGATATGAATCAAAAGTTTAAATAAATTTGTTCAACTTACCAATGGAGAACTTAGCAATTAATTTACCTATCGATAAGGAAGAGCATAAGACATCAAACCCGGTTATGTAAGCACTCAAATGTCTTCACAAAAAACCCCTGTAAGATAAAAAAAGAATACATCAGTATAAGAATTTAATCACCTATCTTATTTCCCAGTTCATGACAATCACTGCCATAAGGCTCAGATTAGTCAATCAAATAATGAGTATCCATGAAAGTCTATGGCTGCAATTAACAATCACGTTTTTTGCCTCGCCAAAAGACAATCTGTCATCTCTTCACTTGTTTATTCGACGTGTAATCATCATTGCCATTCCACCTGCATATTCAGATTGCCATAACCAAACACATTCAATCATATACATTCTGATCCGAACCAAAACAGACTCCCAAAACAAATGCAAACCAACATGAGATATGAGACAATAGATAATTCATGTGCAAACAATATGTATGCTAACATTCGAAGGCCACACAAAACACAAAAGCACCAGTACTTGATATGAAGTATTTATATATTATATAATATAACAATTGGGATTTTCGGTGGGTAATTTCTCCCATCTCAAAATGACATAAGGCTCAGACCCGTTAAAGATGGAACAAAGAACTAAAAATCCTCCATGGGTGCAAATCAATGCCTCGCCAGTAGATAATGATAGTGCTGTTCAAAATAACATCCGGGAAATAGATCATCGCCTTGATTCAATCATATTTAGGGGTTTTTTACAAACCCTAGCAAAGCAAAGCATAACCATACACAGTAAAATCTGTGCAAAGAATCGTAACACACGATAAAATCTGTGTTAGGAAGGGTACATGCCCTTTGCAGATTCAAGATGATTGTCGATGGCTAATTTCTCCCATCTTAAAATGACATAAGGCTCAGACCCGTTAAAGATGGAACAAACAACTAAAAATCCTCCATGGCTGCAAATCAATGCCTCGCCAGTAGATAATGATAATGCTGTTCAAAATAACATCCGGGAAATACATCATCGCCTTCATTCAATCATATTTAGGGGTTTTTTACAAACCCTAATAAGCAAAGAATCTAATAGCAGCAGATCCATTAAGCAAAGCAAAGCATAACCATACACAGTAAAATCTGTGCAAAGAATCGTAACACACAGTAAAATCTGTGTTAGGAAGGGTACATGCCCTTTGCAGATTCAAGATGAAACAAAATCAGAATAGTAATAAGCCACAAATATCACATTCAAGTCTCATCGAAATCATCATCGTCATTGCCATAAGGCTCAGATGTAGAAGCCAGCTTCAGATCCGGCCGGCGGCTGCGCGCAAGCACCACGCCGTGGCCAGAAATCATCGTCATTGCCATAAGGCTCAGATGTAGAAGCCAGCTTCAGATCCGTTCGGCGGCTGCGCGCAAGCACCACGCCGTCGCCAGAAATGAAAGGGCTCAGACAATCAACGCCTGAAACCCTAAAAGAAACCAAAGTTCAGATCTGATGCAAACATACGCTAAGATGCTTTATCGGGAAATACGGAACGCTCAAAGCCGGTCACCGGCGATATCATTGCGCCGTCACCGATTAAATCTTTGTGTCGCCGCCGATGAACTATCGCAAAACAGAAACATCACCAAAGGCAAACAACAACCACCATTAAGCCGGCAACCACCGGAGATTAAACTCCGTCCTCATGCAGACACCAAGAGGCGGTAGAGTGTCAGCCTCTCAATTTTAGAGAGAGAAAGAAACTGAGTGAAGAGAGAAAGAAACACCCAACTGATGTTTATCACAAAGCTAAGAGTAAATTACAGATTGTATCCCTGTAGTTTGCAAACCTTTTTGAATTGAGTCCAAAGGTTCAGAAATTTTCATCTAGAAGTCTGGGGTTTGTATTCCTTTTTGACTTGAGTCCTTCTGAATAACAAAGTTAATTTTTCTGTTAAATAAAAGGGTACTTTAGTCAATTTGCACATGAGGGACCTATCATGTAAATTAACAAAATATTTTTAATACATTAATACATACAGACAAGAACCCACCGAACTCACCCTTTTTCCACTCCATCTCTTTCGATCTGCAACCATCATCTCCGACGTACATGATAATTTTCTATCCATCTCCTCCGCTCTGCAACCACCATCTCTGACTTATGTTGTTAATCCAAAAATCAAACCCAATTCAACTCAATATCCCTAAATCAAATAGGTGTGCTTTAGTTGAGTTAATAATAACCCAGTTCCATCTCCGGTCACTGTTTACCATCAACAGGAACCATCATCATCAATTTTTTTTGCAAATTTCTGTTTTTTTTTCAACAATGGTAACGATGGCGACTTGGAACGATGGTGACGCTGATGGTTCGCCGCCCAGCAGCGACGCTGCTGCTCCCTTCTGCTCCGGCCTCCAGTTTTAGTTTGCTCGATGGCGGTGGGGGGGGGGGTGGCGGGGATTAAAAACCCTTATACAGCGGAGACGGAGGTGGAGCCACCACATCCAGCGGCCGCGACCTATTTCGCAGCTCCGACGACCACCGTTCGAGACGGCCATGGCCTGCGGCCGTCGTTCGAGATGCCGGACACGTCATCGTCACGGCTAGAGACGGGGGAGATAGTGGTGGAAGCAGATCGCAAATCCGTGAAAGAAATACGACGGTAGTGGTGGTTGTTATTGCCGACGGTGAGGTCGAATTGAATGGTTTCTGGTTGTTGTTTCAGAAACGACTGCTACCATCATCGGACTGGCGGGTGCGGTGGCCGGCGTCGTTCACAACCCAACTGGAACGTTGGCCGTCGGAGGAGACTAGGTCGCCGGATTCTCCTTCCGATCCTCCACCCAACCGGCTACCCACAGTGGCGGTTGTGTTCAAGAAGAAAGAGGGTGCATTTGTTTAGTAAAAAAGAGGGTTTTTATATATTTAATGGTAATTACAGAAAGAGTCCTTTTATATTTATAACTTATAAAAATACCCCCTGCATTTTTATAACCTTATTAGTTTACGTAACAGTTCCTGATGTGTAAATTTACTATAATACCCTTTGAGTTAACAGAAAATTTTAACTCCGTTAGCCCCAGAGACTCAAATAGCAAAGAAATGCAAACCCCAGACTTCCAGATGAAAATTTCTAAACCTTTGGACTCAATTCAAAAAGGTTTGCAAACCACAGGGACGCAATCCATAATTTACTCCAAAGCTAATAAATAAAGTAGAAAGGGTGTAAACTGTCAAAACCACAAACTCTTGTGGTCAAACTATAAGAAAGAAATAGTACACTATTCACCACCAATTTGCATTGTATATTTTATAAATTTTGTTTGTTAATCCTAGAAGCACCACCTAATTTAAATAAAAATTAATAAATAGTAAAAAATTACTTATTTTAATACCTAATACGACCAATGCGACTCGATACCAGTATCGGAGACCTTAGCGCCCGGTTTAGGTAAAAAAAATAAATAAAAAAGTCTGCCTCGGTAAAAAGTTGGGGGTAAAGGACAGGACTAATACGGGGCATGGAGGCCTCAGCGCCCCATTTAGGGTTCTGCACACGACAGAATCTGTGCGCCCAGTCCAATCCCATCCACTCAGTCAAGATTCTCTGTCAAACGCCACATGGAGATCTCCCCGCCCCGTATACCTTTTAGTGCAAGTATAATAATAATTTATATGAGCGTATACGTGTATATGAGCGTATACGTGTATATGAGCGTATACGGGTTAAATACGCGTCAATATACTGGTAAAATACACCAAAATTCATGTTATATTAGAGATGACCAATTGATAATGTAAAATCTTGTTTTAGTGCAAGTATAATATACAATAACTATTTATATCAATAAATTCATGGGTGTCGATACGTGTATATGAGCGTATACGGGTTAAATACGCGTCAATATACGGGTAAAATACACCAAAATTCATGTTATATTAGAGATGACCAATTGATAATGTAAAATCTTGTTTTAGTGCAAGTATAATATACAATAACTATTTATATCAATAAATTCATGTGTGTCGATACGTGTATATGAGCATATACGGGTTAAATACGCGTCAATATACGGGTAAAATACACCAAAATTCATGTTATATTAGAGATGACCAATTGATAATGTAAAATCTTGTTTTAGTGCAAGTATAATATACAATAACTATTTATATCAATAAATTCATGTGTGTCGATACGTGTATATGAATGTATGTATGTATATGAGTGTATATGAATGTATGCAAATATAATATATACTAATTATTTATATGAATATATGAATGTATCTATACATGTATATGAATGTATGTATGTATATGAGTGTATACGTATCAATATACGGGTTAAATACAATAAAAAGCAAAAATCTAGAACACATAAACGTCCCGTTTAGGTCTCCACCGGACGTACCAAACGGATCCGTGGACAAGTTAAACGGGTCACTGAGGCCCCAACACCTCGTTTACTTTTACAACGGATCAAGACTAAGCGTTGCGGCCCACTAAAAAAACCTAAGACAAGTTAAACGGGTCGCTGAGGTCTCAGCGCGTCGTTTAGCTGCAACGGATCGTTGTAATGCACCCCCTTTCACTCAAACCCTCATTTGCACCCTTTTGTTTGACCCGACGACCACAACCACCACCCACCACCGTTTATCAGCCACCACCGTTTAGCTGCCGCCATCTCCGCCATCTGACGCTGTTGCTGCCACCGCCATCTCCACCGCTGCTGCTGCTGCCGCCATCTCCGCCATCTCCGCCATCAGACCGCCATCTGCCGCTCGACTCCGCCATCAGACGCTGCTACTGCCACCACCACCACCACCACCGTAAGGTAATTAACTCTATTCCACCACCACCACCGTTAGATTAGGGCTAAAAAACCACAAATTCGTTGCACAAAAAAGATCCATAAACATAAGAAAATGAGGAAACGAAGCAGTAATGTAGGAAACGGTGTTTTTGTTCATAAGACCACTTTTTGCCAAGAAGAACCATGGTTAGATTCAGTCAGCAAAAATGATGAATCTGATTCAGATGATGATTCTTTAAGTGTTCGTAGTGGTAAAGAACATTAACATTCTTCACTTTTGATTAATATTAGTATTTCCTTTGCCCCCATGGAAATTGATCTAAAAATAACCTTAACAAATTGATTAAAGGTGAATATGAAGTTACTGCATTTGTAACAAAGTGAGGACTAATAATACCAAAATTGTTTAATGTTGGATTTATTTAACAATCGAAGAGATGAATTTGATGAGTATATTATGAAGGATGGATTAGATTATATATAATTGCATTTATATAGCAGAATTTTTTTCTATTGTGACTTACATATTTGTCAAGGAGGTATGACAGTTTTGTTCCGTCTGCAAATGGTTTCCTTCTTATTTTATAGTTGTTGGTTCTTTTTGTGGGTGCTTGCTATTGAACCTGCACAGAGTTAAACCATCAAGCAATCTCAAAGGAACTGAAAAAATACCTAACATCATAAAAAATAGAACAAACCAAAAAAGAAATAAAAAATACAAAGCTACGTCTCAATTTGTGATTGGTCTAACTCTTATGTTTATATGTTTTGTTTTAAAATACTCGCAGAGATGGCTGACGACGAGATTCATGACGACCTCTTTGGTGAGGAGATGGATGATCAACCTCCACAACAGAGGCGACGTGTCGACGAACATATTGGCACTTTTGACCAAAACGAGCACCTGCAGTTTCCGGAAGGTAACGCGTTAAAAAGATACCGTAAATTGAGGACCATGATTCCCTATCGCAACACTCTTATAGACTGGACTCTTTTAGAGAGTACTGGTGAGCGTCAGAGAGCAGAGGAGTATATTGGGGTCGACACACCGTGGAGCCGACTGTTTACGATGGATCTGCCCGCATATCGGGAGTTGACCGTAGAGTTTTACTCTACGTTCAGATGGCGACCACATGTTGACCCCCCCCTGGATCAGTCCGACGATGATGCTGTTGACCCGCCGGAGGTACGATTTAGCATGTTTGGTTATCAGCATCAGATGGATTTGCCGGAGTTCGCTTGACGTACCGGTTTATATACAGAGGCTGAGGTCCAGCAGCCTATCTTCACTGAGTCGATCCACACCTTGCCCGATGACGAGTTGAAGAACTTTTGGCCGGCGATTGGAGATAGACACTTGGCAGGTGACTCAAAGGCCTCCGATATACGCGACCCTTTGTATCGTTACTTTCATCGGTTGATTGCCTGTGGAATCAACGGTCACAAGGATAGCACTGACAAGTGCAACTATAGGAATGTTTTCTACCTCCGGTGTTTGCTGACCCACATGCACTGCAACCTCGCTCGGTGTTTGGCGGCTTATTCTTCTAGCTACTATCACCGACAGTTTCGAGGTTCGTTACTCGGCGGCCCGTACGTCACGAGGATAGCGCATTCCTACGCGTATATTCTCAACTTGCATCAGCTACGTATCCCGCCGGTCCCGCCGATGCCATGTGGCGTTCCGACGGTGCGGGGCATGGGGATGTACGCGATATTTCCGGGAATTGGCCCGCGTCTCCGCACGAAAAAAGATGCACCACCTTACGTTCCCGTGCCATTGGTGGAGCCGGATCCGTTTGACGCGCCTGAGATACAGATTGACGGGGACCGGCCTGTTCATGAGGAGGACCCTCCCCAGCACCCGACGATTATATACCGTGTCGCGCGGTTTCCTCCCGCCACACAGGCCCTTCTACAGAGGCTGGATCAGAGGAGTGAGCAGCAGAGTCGAGAGATGGTGGAGATGCGACATATGATGAGGTGGATGATAGACCGCGAGGTCGATAGGCTGAGACGAGATGGTGTCCCCTTTCCACCACCCCCTCGGTTTGACGGTGCTGGCACATCCGACACCGCTCATGACGGTGCTGGCACATCCGGCACCGCACATGACGACATGGCTGAGGATATTGGCGTGCACATGACTGGGCCTGTAGGTGATGATGATGATGTCGGTCTTGATATGCGGGGATTTCACCATCAGTTATAGATGTGTTATTATTAGCCTCTATTATTATCGAGTTGTACGTTTTGATTTGTATGTACAAACTCATTATCTATATCTATATATATATATATATATATATATATATATATATATGCAGTTATGTTTTGTTGATTGTATAATTTGTTTTGTTTGTTTGGTTGTAGCTATGTGTTGATTGTATAATTTGTTTTGTTTCGTTGGTTATTGTTTTAAAAAATTTAACGTCGTAATAGTCACTATAAACTTATACGACACGTTATTAAAATAAAAAGGAAAATATGACGAGTACGAGTAACGAGTAACAAATAACTAGTTTTATTATTTAAAAAGGGAAAACGAGCAACGAGCAAAAAGTACGACTAACGAGTAACATATAACGAGTATTATTTTTTTAAAAGGTCAAACGAGCAACGAGCAAATAGTACGAGTAACAAATATCGTGTTATACGGTTTATAGTGTTTGACTAAGGTTGTAAAATATGATGTTGTTATAAAACAAGGGTTTTCTATTAAAAAAAAAATTTGTGTTAGAAAAAGAGTTAGTAAAAAAGTTGTGTTAAAAAAAGAGTTAGTAAAAAAGTTATGTTAGAAAAAATGTTAAAGTGTTAGGAAAAAAGGAAAAAAAAAAACTAAAGTTACCAAAATTGACAACCTGCTGTTTCTTTAATTAAGATGTGGCGACTATGCCCCATGGAGACCTCCACGCCCCGCTTAGGGCCGGTGCAGATTCATAAATGAACCGGTGCGAATAGCAGGACTCTTACTTTTTTATACTTCGAAGACTGATTTTAAAATAATTGCAAACTAAAGGGGCCTTTGAAGTAAATAATTTACAATCGTCTTGTCCTTGGTGGCGCGTGACAATCCCTTGTTTTATTCCGCCGCCCACCTTTGTGTTTGCATGCTTCACTCTGACATAACTTTCTTGATTTGTGTCAGGGTACTAAATTTGTTTGTGATCTCAAAATATATTCTTTACCTAAAAGGGGTTGGGTTTAAAGTTCTGGAAAATCATTTAAAAAAAAAAGTCATTTTTCTTAACAGCGATAGACTAAAACAAGTCAACCCAAGCAAGTCACTAGGGAGGCAAACAACAAAAACAAAACAAAAATTACATGTTACACTTACATCAATCTTCCCACTTTAACTTACCTCACTTTTCCTTATATTTAACTCAAAAATAGCTAAGACTTTTTAATTCATTGAACATAACCATCACAATAGGCTTCTTCTTCTCAAATACCGCTGCACATTTGTGTTTCCAAATGGTCCAAGCCGCTGTAAAAATAATTGTGTAGAAAATCATCTTCTTTTTTCTATCAAAGAAAGACTCTTCCACCGTATGCAGAATCAGAATATATCCAACATTGAAAATTAAAAAAAACTCCTGTACCCCACCTGAGTCGTAAGACTGCAGCCATAAAGGAGATGCATGCCGATTCCTCCATATCATCACATAAAGGACACAAACTACTCTCAACAGGGATGTTTCTATGAACACGATCATCCATGGTAGTGATACGACCCTTCAAAGCACGCCAAAAAACACGTTGATCTTGCTTGTGACCAACTTGTTCCAAGGCATGATCAACCCCTCAACTTGCTGGCCCGAGGCCGAAGTGAGACACCGAAGCGATTGGACGGAGAAGACACCCGACACATCACCTCTCCTAATCGATTTTTCACCATCTAATCCTTTTAAAAGTTGAAAGGTTCACGGAAAACTTGTTGAGCATCACCTCCACCATCGAGATGTTTGTCCAAACACCACCGATGGATATTTTTTTGCAAGGAATGAACTCGATCTCCCCCTCACTTGATGAATTCCCCAAACAACCTTCCTCCAAATTTTATTTTGCTCACATTGATACCTCCAAACCCATTTAGCTAAGAGGCAATTATTGGATTTATCTAAAGGGACCTGGCCTTTCCAATTTTTTTTTTCTTTTAAAGGGACCAAACTAAGACCGCCATCCTCCTTAGCGACCCATGGAGTTAATACCCCCTCCAATGGTTTTAAGACTTCCTCTTTAGCGACCCAATTTAATAAACTAGTCATTAATTCCTAACATTTTTTAAAAAAGTTGACCATTCAAAACTTGTCACGTGTGAAAATTACGCCTAGTTATAACGTTTAATATGGATTTCCAACGCCCCCCCCCCCCTCAAAAAAAAAAGAACTAAAAAAAAAATCACGCACAATCATAACTCCAATCACTGGTAGGCCTGTAAACGAACTGAACAAACACGAACATGGGCATGTTCGTAACATGGGCATGTTCATAACATGGGCATGTTCGTGTTCGTTCATTAAACTTTAAGCGAACACGAACACGAACATTAGTCGAACAAAAATTTTCTTGTTCGTGTTTGTTCATTAAGGAAATTGACATGTTCGTGATCGTTTATGTTTGTTGGTTTAAGACTAAACGAACGGTTCACGAACATAATTTTAAAGAAACACAAATTTAAGTGAACATAAAAAGCACATCTTGTTTCCAGCAATGTCAATAATCAAGAAAACATCCAAATGAATGGTTCAAATGTTCATAAATCATTTCAAAATCCACAAAGACTCATCCAACAATCTTAATTTAAGTGTTTTATTAATACATTTCTTATATTATTATACTAATAAAATTAAACGAACGTAAATGAACATAATCGAACATAAACGAACACATATATATTAACATAAATAAACGAACATAAACGAACGTTCACGAACATAAATGAACGAACAAGACAGTTGTTCATGTTCGTTCATTTAATTAAATGAACAAAAAGTTTTGTTCGTGTTCGTTTATTTAGTAAATAAACGAACATAAACGAACTTCCCGCCGAACGGTTCACGAACTGTTCACTGAACGTTCGGTTCGTTTATAGGTCTAATCACCTGGTTCACAAATTCACTTGGATGATTTCGTTCTTTTTCACAGCTTGATCATCTTCCTTCTTCTCCTTGTCTTTTTTAGTGAAAAAAATGATATTAATAGAAACAAAAGTGGAGGTTACAAAAACCTAATTAACACAACCACAGTCAATCGTACATTACATATAAGAAAAGGATTTTGAATCCACTCTAACCACGACAAAAAAACTCTTTTGCTTCTAGCTACCAACTAATGAAATAAGAAATACTCAACAAGTTCAAAAAGAGGAGGCGATATTATATCATGTCGATTATGCACTATCTTGTTTCTATATTTTCAGATGGCCCATCAGAAAACAAACTGTTAGAGTAGTTAGATCGAGCAAGCACAAGCACAACTAGACTTACGTGACCAACTATAAGTCACAAACTTTATTATTATTATAAACGAAAAACCACAATTTAATTATAACGAAGGGCGAAGCTTCTCCCGTGCCAGACCGACCCCGGGCCGCATCCATTTTTTTGCTCGGTAATGTAAATTTATACATGTTTGGTCCGAAAAAATTTATTTACATATATCGGCCCTATCCTTTTTAGCCCCATGACTTCCGGCCCTAACCGACTTTCGGCCCAAATTTCGCCCCTGATTATAATAACCCATAAACCTTATATTTATACTAAAAATAAAACTTGATCATCAAGCTATTCTATTTTAGACTCATTCTTTAGGTTAGAAACTAAATAAAATCTAACTAAGATTAGTTCTAATACCAGAGAAATTACATGCAATAAACGTTATATATTACTAAATTACATATATAACAAAAACCCCTTGGGTTATGTGAGTGAAATCATTGCTTATTAGACTTATAGAACAATATCATCATACAAGACTTGAAGCATATTGAACATGCATGTTGATGCATGACTTATTTAAACTTTATCTATTTGGCTTTTTACATTTCATTTTATTAATTATTGTTATTATGTATTATTATGTATATAAGGGTGGCGGAAACTTTGCAACATAATGACTTGTGGCCTAGTGATAAGCACGTTTCTCGCGTTGTTGTAAACCATCCAAATCGAAGCCCTGGCAAGATAACGACTTGTGGCCCGTAGCACCCACCGGCCGTTCAACCCAAATTTTCTTTTCTTTTTCTCTTAATTCTTCTATTTTACTTTTCTTTTAAACCATATTTCATTTTTAGTTGTTTCTTTACGATAGGGTATTTAGTTTAATGGTATGAGATGTTTATCGATCTATTTAGATAGTATATTGCAAATTCCATAAAGTAAGTATGGTTTTATTAATGTAAGTATATTGTGGAATTTAGGTTTTTTTTTTTCTTCTGTTAAGAAAAGATATTCTTTTATTTTCTTTTTACTTTTATGTTTATTTATGATTTTATCTTATTTTAATCATTATTATCAATGATATATGTATTTTTATAAAGTTCGATATATACGTGTTTCACAATGCTCATGTATCCTTTCTTTAATCAACGTTTTAGAGTAACTTTTGTTGTGGTTAAATAAATTGTTGTTCAACATGTTTAAACTAAACATGGGGAGTGATCAACACATTTACGAGTCATTTAACCCATTTACTACAATTCATTAACTCGTTTATCACCTTCACAACCCGATTATATATTAACTGTCAATACGTTTGACTTATTTATCTAAACGAGTTAAGCGATATTAAGTGTATCCGTGTTATAACAAAAGCTCTTCATGCTCCTAACCCGAATAAACATGCAACTCATGTTTGTAAGAAACGGTTAAACCAATTTTTTCTAACAACCAACAAATAGCTAGAGAGTATTTATACCGATTAAGCTTATTGTAGGAAAAATTCACCTTGATTAGTGTCCGAATGATAAAACCAATTAAAAACTTAGAGATTAAACTTTATGACCTTTCAATCCCTGGTCTCCTATAATCGTCGGTAACCACTTAAAAAAGCCCTAGTGGTTAAAAAAACCTGGTTAAAAAACCGTTAAACCTGCCAACGAGTTTTTTCAAGAACCGTGAACACACAATTGACACCCCCCATCAAAAAAATATTATAAAGAAATATAAGCAAAAGAAAATATAGACTTCAATAATAGAAATATTCTGTAAATTAAAGAAAGAACAAAATAGAATATAAGTGCAAGAAACTACAAATCAAAACGTATACACTACTCTAACCCTTCCTCCTTGTGCCTCTCGAAAATGGGTTTCGAGATCGACGAACCACTATCGCCGGGCGGCCGGTTGTTCGTGCAACCGGCGACTCACCAGATCATAAACTGCGTCCTCGGCCTCGAACAGCCACTCGGATACGACGCCTTACTAACCGTCATCTCCGATTCTCTGATGATCAAGCACCCCAGATTCTCCAGCCTCTTAATCACCGACGATCACGGCCGCGAATTCTGGCGAAAAATCGAAGTCGACGTCCGCCGCCACGTCATCCTCCGCCCCGATCCCGTCGGCGAAGCCGGCATCGACGACGAGGAGGCGGTCAACGCTTACATCGCTGACCTCACGGTATCCTGTCCGTTGAAAACAAATAAACCGTTGTGGGAGGTCCATTTGTTATCGGCGCATAAGGCTGTTGTGATGCGTGTTCACCACGCGCTCGGTGACGGAATCTCGATCATGTCGTTGATTTTGACTCTGTTTAGAAAGTTTGCGGATCCGGAGCAAACGCCGACTATCGAGCCGCTAACTTTGAAAAAAGGTAGGAAGTTGGGAAAAATGGAGAAGATTGTGAAGGTTTTGAAGATGATTTGGTTTACTTTGATCTACGTGACGGAGTTTCTGTTGCGGGGACTGTGGGTTAGCGACGGGAAGACGGTGGTGAGAGGCGGAGAAGGGGTGGAGATGTGGCCGAGAAAACTTGTCACGGCGAAGTTTAGCCTTGAAGACATGAAAACGGTGAAAAGCGCCGTCACCGACGCGGTAAGTTTTTAAGTTTCCGTCAACGTTTTCTGTTTACAGTTTGCATGCTTTGGAGTGCCACGTGTAGGTTATAACTTATAAATGGTTTTGAATTTGGAATGTTTTCGCAACCCGATGACCGGAAACCGGAGATGATGACGGTCCGGTCATGCCCGGTGTAGCCGCTTTGTTTTGACCGGCCGGTCGAGACGGTTACCGGTTGAACCGGCGGACCGGTAGTCTTTATCATGGGTGCAAAGAGTCGCAAGGGCCCGCCGGAGTTATCCAGATCCTCACCGCAGAAGTTGAAGTTGGTGGGTGCCAAGCGTCGCTAGAATTGAAATAGAGATGATGTGGATGTAAATGAAGATATTTACGATTGATTGGATCATGTAGACTTTAAAATAATTTTGGAACTCATAACTAACACCATTCGCAAGCCACACCCTTCTCAGTTTCACATGGAAGCCTAAAGATTATGTGATATCATATTTTTCAAAAAAAATTTCTGACATGCGTCTTTTAGTCTCATTACTAAAATACTCGCCATTCTTACATGCATCACTATTTATATTATATAAACTATGATATTTTATCACTTGTGTCGTACGTAAGTTTGTCACAACATTACCATTATTCGTATTTAGCATATGTATACATATAATTAATAAACGAAGAAAAGTAGAAAAAAAAATATAAGTTATTGTTGGATATAATTGTCAAGTTTACAAAGTCATAAGGGTTGGAATTGGAAATAATCGTTTCCGAGAAGTTGAGGGGCTTTATTTGTCAATCTTGAAAGTTAGAGGTGTTAAGTGGCTAATCGGTGAGGAGTTTAGTTAATTACCGTTGAATTCTAATCAAGCGGTATAAGAAGGGCTTAAGCTGGGAATTGGGGATCGATCGAATTAGTCCATCAATTCCAAATTCCTTTTGTGTAGTTTCTTGTTTTTAATTTCCGAGTGTGTATATAGTTTCCATTTTCAGTTTCGTACTCTTGTTAGTTATCAGTAGCTCTGTTCTTTGATTTCATATTCGTGTGTATCGAATTGAGTGATTCAGCATGTTTATTTCAATTCTACAATTGGTATCAGAGCCTTGGTGCTCGTGATTCGTTTAATCGAAGTATTGAATGTGATATCAAGATCTGATCAGAGATGGTGTCGACCAAATATGAGATAGAGATTTTTTTATGGCAAGAATGATTTTGGTTTATGGATGCTCAAGATGCGTGCATTTCTTGTGTACCAGGGAGCGACTGAGGCATTGCTTGGAGATAGCAATCGACCAGAGGAATGGGAAGAGGCCGATTGGGAGGATATGTGTGCAAAGGCTCATAGTGCCATCATTCTAAACCTAGGAGACAAGGTACTGAGAGAGGTGTCAAAAGAAACCAGTGCTGCAGGTATTTGGTTGAAATTAGAAAGTTTGTATATGACTAAATCACTTGCAAATAGGCTTTATTTGAAGAAAAAGTTATTTACATTTCAGATGACACCGGGGAAAACTTTAGAACAGCATACTGATGAGTTTAATAAATTGATATTAGACTTAGAAAATATAGAGGTCACCTTAGAAGATGAGGACCAGACCATCTTATTTCTTACATCTTTACCCTCATCTTTAGAGCACTTGGGAGGATATGTGTGAAAAGGCTCATAGTGCCATCATTCTAAGCCTAGGAGACAAGGTACTGAGAGAGGTGTCAAAAGAAACTAGTGCTGCAGGTGTTTGGTTGAAATTAGAAAGTTTGTATATGACTAAATCACTTGCAAATATGCTTTATTTGAAGAAAAAGTTATATACATTTCAGATGACACCACGGAAAACTTTAGAACAGCATACTGATGAGTTTAATAAATTGATATTAGACTTAGAAAAAATAGAGGTCACATTAGAAGATGAGGACCATGCCATCTTATTTCTTACATCTTTACCCTCATCTTTAGAGCACTTTGTTGATACACTTATGTATGGTAGAGAAACCTTAAGTATGGCGGAAGTGTTGGCAGCTCTCAATTCTAAAGAATTGAAGAAAAAGATTGAGGTTAAAGAACAAAGTGAAGGGCTGTTTGTTAGAGGTAGTTCAGAGACTAGGGACTATTAAACAGGGAAAAAGAGAAATGGCAATAGGTCTAAGTCAAGATTTAAGAGGAAGTGTTTCATAGCCAATCAGAGAAACATCTTAAAAAGGACTGCCCTGATAGGAAAACTAATTTAAGAAATGATTGGAATAAGAACAATGGAAATCCTAAGAATGTGAGTTATAACACAGATGTAGAAAGTGAAGGATATGAGAGTGCTGAGGTATTAGTAGTTACTTCAGGAAATAGATCATGTAATTGGATATTAGACTCTGGATGTTCATTTCACATGACACCATTGAAGGAAGTGTTTCAAGACTTGAAGATACAAAAGACTGGTGTGGTTCAGTTAGGTGATGACAGGCCATGTGATATTATTGGGATAGGAACTGTGTGTCTAAAAATGGCAGGTGGTAATGAGATTACATTAAAGAATGTAAGGTACATACCAGACCTTAGGAGAAGCCTTATTTCACTAGGGACCTTAGAATGTGATGGTTACCATGTAAGTTTAAAGAATGTAGAGCTAAAGTGTGTAAAGGCAGTTTAGTTGTTTTGACAGGAACTAGGATGGGAAACAACATCTATTTTTTGGATGGTGATGCAACTGTCAATGTTGCTCATAGCACTGAGTCTAAGGAAGTGATTAAGGCAAGGCTTTGGCACATGAGATTAGCCCATACAAGCAAACAAGGTCTGAGTGAGCTGAGCTCTCAAGGAATCATAACAGGTTTGAAAAATAGTGATCCAGGTTTTTGTGAGAACTGTGTGTTAGGTAAGTCACATAGAATTAAGTTTGGAAAAGGTACACATTATTCTAGCAGAATATTAGAATATATACATGCTGATCTATGGGGACCTACTAAGCATCAGTCACTAGGTGGAGCTATCTAGTTTCTATCTGTTATTGATGATTATAGCAGGAGAGTTTGGGTGTTTTTATTAAGAAGTAAGGATGAAACCTTTTAGAAGTTTAAAGATTGGGTATGCATGGTTGAGAAGCAAACAGAGTGCAAAGTCAAGAGACTTAGGACACATAATTGGTTAGAATTCTGTAATAGGGAATTTGATGATTGGTGTAGGATTAGAGGTATAAGCATGCATAAAACAGTAGCATATACCCCTCAGCAATGTGGATTAGCTGAGAGGATGAACATAACACTGCTAGAGAAGGTTAGGAGTCTTCTCTTGAATGCAGGGATGCCAAAGAGATTTTGGGGAGAGGCTCTAAACACTGGTGCTTATACAATAAACAAGACACCATCATCAGCCATCCAAATGAAGACTCCAATGGAAATGTGGAGTGGAAAGAAGCCTGATATAAGTCACCTGAGAGTGTTTGGCAGCTTGGCTTATGCTCACAACAAGACAGGAAAGTTGGATTCAAGGGCTGATAAATGTGTAATGTTAGGTTATCCTGAGGGTGTGAAAGATTACAGGTTGTGGAAAATGACACCAGGGGAACAAAAGGCTATCATAAGTAGAGATGTAGTCTTCAATGAAGAGGTGTTTTACAAAGACTTAATACATTAGAAAAGGATAGAATTTCAAGTGGTAAGGTCAAGCAAGGCAATGTTCAATTTGAGGGCGAGAAGACTGGTTCAAATGGTCATGAAGATGAGAATGAGGTGGAGAGTCAAAACAACAGTGATAATGATGATGATGACAATAATTCTGATCATTATCATGTGAATAGCCCAGGTGGGAATAACCAAGATGGTTCTGCTAGTTCAAGTAGTAGAGGATCTTCACCAGGAGGAAACGGGAACTCAGGAAGTAACTCATATAGCATTACAAGAGATAGGCCAAGAAGAGAAAAGGTTGTTCCAATTAGGTTCAGAGATGATCATGATTTAGCAGCATTTGTGTTCAATGTTGCTGCTATAGAGAGCATAGTTGAACCTGTTAATGTGGAAGAAGCTTTAACTTCACCACAGAAGAGGCAGTGGAAAGATGCAAAGAATGAGGAAATGAGTTCCTTGATGAAGAATAAAACTTGGATATTGGTTGATGCTCCCAAGAACCAGAAGTTGGTGAAGTGTAAATGGTTATTCAAGCTATAGGAAGGAATGAAATAAAGTGAACCACCTAGATTTTAAGCTAGGTTGGTTGCCAAGGGCTTTACACAACAGGAAGGAATAGTTTATAATGAAATTGTTTCTCCTGTTGTTAAACATACATCAATAAGAATATTTATGACAATGGTAGCTGTGGATAACATGGATTTGGAACACTTAGATGTCAAGACAACCTTTTTGCATGGAGATCTTGATGAGAATATCTACATGAACCAGCCACAGGGATATGTTGTAAAGGGACAAGAGAGGAAGGTTTGCTTGTTAAAAAGATCACTTTATGGCTTAAAGCAATCTCCAAGGATGTGGTATAAGAGGTTTGATGATTACATGATCAAACAAGGGTTCAGCAGGAGTTCATATGATCCATGTGTCTATTTCAGGGAGTACAAATATAATTCTTATGTTTATTTGTTACTTTATGTTGATGATATGCTTGTAGCATGCAGGGACAAGTCTGAAACAGAGGCTACCAAGAAGATGCTTATGCAGGAATTTGAAATGAAGGAGCTTAGTGAGGCTAGAAAGATCATTAGGATGGAGGTTAAAGGAAACAGGAGCAAAGGAGTGATCAAGTTGACTCAAGAGGCTTATTTAGCTAAAGTGTTGGAGAACTATAGCATGGCTGATGCCAAGATAGTTTCAACACCTATGGGACCTCATTTCAACCTTTCAAAACAGGATAGTCCAAAGACATCACAAGAACAGGAATATATGGCTAAGGTACCCTATGCAAGTGTAGTTGGTAGTCTAATGTTTTTAATGGTGTGCACTAGGCCAGACATTAGTTATGCAGTGGTGATGGTTAGTAGATTCCTTAGTTGCCCTGGAAAAGTTCATTGGGAGGCTGTCAAATGGATCTTAAGGTATTTGAATGGAACAAGATCACTAGGTGTAGTATATGGTAGGTGCAGTGAGCAAATGGAAGTAATAAATGGCTTTGTTAATGTTGATTTTGCCAAAGACAGAGATAAGGGTAGATCAATCACAGGATATGCTTTTAAAGTGTATGGTGGGTTAGTTAGTTGGAAGTCTACTCTTCAACATGTAGTGGCATTGTCAACCACTGAAGCTGAGTTTATTGCATTAACAGAAGCTATGAAGGAAGCTATTTGGCTTACAGGGTTTACAAAAGAGTTAGGGACTGAATATAACAGCTGCTGAGGTTAGATGTGATAACAAAAGTGCAATACAGTTATCTAAGAACCAGGTGTATCACATCAGGAGTAAACATATAGATGTTAAGCTATATTTCATCAGGGAAGTTGTTGCCTCCAAAAGAGTGTTGGTAAGGTATGTTGACACTAAAGAGAATGAAGCAGATATGCTTACAAAGTGTGTGCCTGTCAACGAATTTGTGTTCTGCCTAAAGAGGTTAGGAGTTGGAGGCTATATGTTCATAATGTTGGCTAAGATTTAGAGTTAACTACAGATGAGCAAAAGGTGTTCATCTTTGGTTAGTGATGCTCTATAATCTGTTTTAAGTATAGATTTCATAAACTTGGTTGGGTTACCTTGGTGTGATTTCACATTAGTATAGATAAATCCTTTGGATCACTACTATATGATGATGAATTCATTTCAGATTGGGACTAACTGGTTTATTGAATTAATTTTATTTACATGACAATTAAGGTGGAGAATGTTGGATATAATTGTCAAGTTTACAAAGTTATAAGGGTTGGAATTGGAAATGATCGTTTCCGAGAAGTTGAGGGGCTTTATTTGTCAATCTTGAAAGTTAGAGGTGTTAAGTGGCTAATCAGTGAGGAGTTTAGTTAATTACCGTTATATTCTAATCAAGCGGTATAAGAAGGGCTTAAGCTGGGAATTGGGGATCGATCGAATCAGTCCATCAATTCCAAATTCCTTTTGTGTAGTTTCTTGTTCTTAATTTTCCGAGTGTGTATATAGTTTCCATTTCCAGTTTCGTACTCTTGTTAGGTCTCAATATCATTTGGATAAATCAATAGCTCTGTTCTTTGATTTCATATTTGTGTGTATCGAATTGAGTGATTCCGCATGTTTCTTTCAATTTTACAGTTATGCTA
>JBCNJP010000024.1:40563685-40591310 GCA_039602395.1 Deinandra increscens subsp. villosa
CACTCTTTCCGCTGCAACAATTAATGATATTATGTTTTAATTAACGTTTGAATTTAGTAGTAGTTGTTCTGTATATCTGTGACTATGATTCCATCTTGCTCACACCCAATCATTTGTACGGGGTGTGACACTAGGCCCACAGGCTCCCCCGTGGAGCCTTCTAAAATGCTATTGACCAACTACTCATAACCATCTTCCCTCCCCCATGCGGCTAAGGATCTCATGATGGGCCGGTATTGTAAAGCTTTCCGATTCCCAGAACGAGAATCTTGCCGGTTCTGGGGTCTAAAAACCTGCAAAGTACATCGGGGGATTGTAAAGCTTTCCGTATCCACCCGTTTAAGCATCCAAGCACGTCTTTTACCGAAGTTAAGTTGACCAATGGAGCTTTAAACCAATTCAAAATCAGCGACCAAACATGATTTGACAAAACACAATTGACCAATAGGTGCTTTGTGGTCTCTTACGGTGTCGTCGCCAAGCACATTGAACATGATCGAAGCCTCCACCTGTAAGCCCGTTGCCAACCCTGCATGACATCCATTGATTTAAGTCCAAACCTAGAGCAGCCAAGTCGTCACTCACCTCACAATGTTCCTGAGATGGTTTTTAAGCAAGGAAAAAGGTCCAAAGAGTTCCTCTTGTGGTGAATTGCTCGAATGGTCATCACCCAAAGAGCATTTGGCTCATTCATGAAATGTAACAACCACTTGGCGAGGAGGCCAAGTTGAGAGCCGTAAGCGATCCAATCTCCAACACTGATAGGTTTACGGAGAAAGCCTACAAACTTCCAAGTAAACCCGTTGAGTGGGTTAGGCTCCTAGAAAAACTAGTGAAGAAAACAAGAACTTTGAGGCAATTTTCTGTCCGTTTTATTCCAATAATCGAACTTAAATAGTACTTCAAACAAACAAAAGACTAATAATTCAAAAAACAATAATCATGGAAGCATGGATTGAATAATCATGGAAGTGATGGCATGAAATCAGGAAGTGAAGGGATAACAATGTGCATGTGCATGCTGACTCATTCAAGTAACTTGCCGGGCACTTCAGTATTTCTTTTGGGCCTGCCCACGCGAACCTGCTGGGCTCCTGTCGTATGATCTTGGGCAAGATATATTGGGTTGGTAGGTTCGTATCAAACACCCTCCACCCACCCCACCATCGGTATCCCAAGCCACCCAGGGATCTTTTTCACCTCGGTATCACCTCTCCAACAAAACTTTTGCCTCGATGCTTCTATGTCAGGACAACCCCTAGGACAGCTATGGGAATTGGGAAGCGTCATGTATATAGAAGAATGTAGAGGTTATAAGAGAATAGCTAAAATACAAGTTTTATGAATACATGTAGGTGGCGATAGATTAGGTTATAATCATAGCCTTAATTAAGGGATTTACCAACTTCCTGAAATCAATAATCCATGTCTAACAATGTTGGGGGATTCACGGATTTGAATAAGTTATTGTGTGCATAAAAATTGTTTCTTGTTGAATCACTACATACATCAACTATTGGTTTTGCGTAAACAATACTTGTTTATTTACATAATACCTATTGAGTTTGACTCATTTTGTGCAATGTTGTTGACTAAACACATTTGTTGATCTTTAATAGTGGACAGTGTTTCTTCATATTTTCTTTCATTTTAACATGAAATTCTTGTATCCAATAGAAATTTCAACCGGTTTTGTGTAATTTGGGGAAGTATACCAGACAAAGGCTATATATACTAAAAAGTCAAACATCTGACTCCTAAAAAAGTCAAATATCAATTCTTAACTATGTTCAATCACAACGTATTATGTAACTGAATACCAAAATTGATTGAAAGAGTCGTTACATATTAACAAAATTCGATCCTAAAGAGCTGGAAAAAAGGAACCAAAGGGCATCGCCAAAACCAAACTTTGTTTTTTGGTTGATCTCATTATTTGTCAATCTAATACCCCGCCTAAAACTGAGGCTGAAACTCAAGCCGTACAACGCATAATTTCCAAATCCAACTCTGAGTTGGTCTGGTCTTTTTTATTATAACGGCAAATGATTAAAACGACAAAACCCCTAGCAAGGCGTTAGGGATAGCCATAAAAAAAACAATTTTTCAAATTTGATTCTAGTGTTGGTGGTTCATCGCATGATGATGACTCTGTTAAAAATGAAAAGACAAGAATGCAGTGGCGACCTAAAGTGGTCAGCAAGGCTGCAAATAATTTTGTTAAAGACACTGGTCGACTAGAAGCTGTGTGCTTCGGGTCATTTGAATACTAATCATTTAAATCCAGTGTGCAGGTTTCTTCAAGAAGATCTGTCGGTGATTGTGAAGTTCAAGCTTCAACCAGTTGCTGATAGTGGAGTTTTCTGCGTAACTTAAAATAAATGCTTTATATTACAAAACTGAAAGTTTTTTTGAAAGCTTAACCAGAAAGGTATCAGTAACGATTGGTCAATTTTCTTTCTTATACATTTCGTATGTAGTTTAGGGGGAGAAAATTGAAAAATCAAAAATAGTGTCTTTGTGTTTTTGTTAAAAGAAAATCCAAAAATAGAGTTTTCATTTTAAAGGGGAGAAAATACAAAATACAAAAACATTGAAAAAGGAAAAATACAAAAAAAAAAATTTGAAAAACGAGAAATTGTATCCGACATATTTGGGAAATAATTGTACATTGGCTTACGTGTCCGACTCGTGGATAAAATAGATGAAAAAGCCATAAGATCATTGTTTGATGTGCTTGGTAGGCTCGGCATTAAATCAGAAAGTATTAAGATGTGATAAACACACTAAATATTAATGCTTGACAAAGTGGATAACATCTTGATGCGTATTTCAAGATATCAAGAAAAAGATATGTGAAAAAGAAAATGAGAAGTCACCGTGTATACATGTGTTCATTTTGAAAAGATTTAAACTTGTTTGATTTTCTTTATTTTGTCAAACGATCGGACTTTCTTTGCGTATCGAAAGACCGATCTGATTGTTGTTCATTTGACATTCTGCTTTATTTTCTTTGGTGTTTCGTATAACTCATCAGACTTTCTCTGCGTGGACGAGAGTACCGACCTGATTGTTGTTGGGTTATATACTTCAACTTGTTTTATTTTCTTATTTTGTTAAATCCGAGGCCTTATCTGCGTAATGAAAGATTGACCTTAAGGTAGACGATTTAACGTTCTTATTTCTTTTTGCATGGAACACGCTTGAAGATATCGTGAATACAACCACTATGTGTTATGTGACAACTGGTAAATTCTCAGGTTAGCTCCGTCAATAACCCTGCTTAATTCCGTTAAACAACTTCGTTATCTATTACATGTGAAGTAAACATCATGTGCGTTACTTTACCGAATCTGTTCCCCAACGTTGGTTAATAAATTAAATAAAATATTAAGCTACCAGACATAACTTGAACAACTCATGTTGTATGACTTTATGTGAACTTCTGTGTTAACTGAGTAACATGATCACTTCGTTATGTAATCTCATGAATGATGTTCTCTAACCTCGCATATTCCTAGAAATGCATGACTTAGTGTATACTTTTAGAAAACCTTTTCAACGATGGCTTAGTTATTTAGTGTGAAATCGAGCTTTCGCCTTTACTTTCTATTTAGTTGGCCTGCCATGGATATCCAAGTCCGTTAGTGTGTAACATCCATCTATTTCCCATATACGAAACCCAGCCCATTCTTCAATTTTTGGCTCAATCCTCAACACCATTAATGTTATATTACTCTCTTCCATATGATAGTACTCTGAAAATGATGAACGTAGGCGAAAACCGTGCGCGAAACGGATTTATAACGAAGCGGGAATCGTGGAAACAAGTTTGGAGTTTGGGCTTATTTGTAAAAAAAATGGAATCCTTCCTCTAAACCCATCCCACATCGCCCCTAAAACAATATTTTGCTCCCTCTCACACCTATAAATACCCTTGCCATGTCCCTTCTAACTTACAACTCCTAGTTAGAGTATAAACAAGTGGAATAACCAACTTTTGGTGGTTCCACAAGTACAATACCCATTTGGGTATCGTACTTAGTATTTTGTTTATGCTCTCGGCAAGGAGGTGCTGCCATTTGACATCATCTCGTTTGTAAACCCTCTTTGAGGTATATTCTCCTATCTTCTTATATTTTCCTCTTTTCATTATTCGTTTATCTATCGTTTTCTTCTTTTGATTATGTGTTCCTCGATTCGATTAGTTGACATAGCATTGTTTGATGATTTCTTGTTTTGATGATGATTCCATGTATTTTGGTGTTTAGATGATCGCATTTATCATATGTAGCATGTTTATGGTTCGATTTGGATGATTATGTGTGTTTAGAATCTGTGGAAATTGATAATTGTTGATGTTAATATTTGTAAAAATCGACCTAGGTCGAAGTAGGGTCGAAGTAGTGGTCAAAACACATGGAAAACATCAATTAACAAAATCCCGTTTTAGTACATGATCTGTCCCAAACTTTACCCGTTTTGTAAGCATCATAACTCACTTATTTTTTGTCGAATTGACTGATTCTTTTTGCTAAGGTTAGTTTTATGTCTTATCTTTAATTTGGATATTCGCACACCCTCTGAAACCTCTGTTTGGTCACTTAAATTCCTACTACAATGTTGGTGTGCAAGCTGCCTTATTTATGAAATCATGAATTTGTGCCGATATTTTGAATATGCTAAGTTGGTATTCTTTGGTCGATCCCTGAATGAAAAATGTGTCAATAATATAGAAGTTGTCAACTGGAAAGTTTGGTAATTAAACTCTAATATTTGGTTGAGTTATTTAATAACAAAGTCAACCTACACATTATCCCTTAACAACAACAATATAGAATCCTAGTTGAATTCAAAACGTCATAACTCACTCAATTCTTAAAGGAATTGAGTGATTCTTTTTGCGTAATTCTATTTGATGTCTTATAATTTTTTTTGGATAACAGGGAACTCACAAAATCCACTATTTGGGCACTATTCATGTCGTTGCAATGTCAGTGCGCAAACAGCAATGTTCTAGGAACTTGTATTTTGTTTTGCTGTTTTGGGCATGATAAATTGGTATTTGAAATATGTGTTTAACATGAAACTTGTTTAGAATGTAGGAAATTATGTTTTTGCAAAGTTTGGGGATTTAATTATGAGTTTAGTTCATTAGGTTGCGGGGTGGACTCCCGGGTATTGATTTCAGTTGCTAGTAGTGAAATGTATGCATGCTTGTATCATGTGAACCTTTAGGCTCATGCATGATAGGACCATTTGTTATGGCTTTTTAAAGTGTGAAGAACTGAATTACTTGAGAAACCTTACACCGTACAAAGTCCTAAGTCTCCCGTCTTGATGGGAATGACAAGACTGTGCAAAGCCGCCCCATCGAATTTGCACCGTATGGGTGACGTAGGTTGTGTTTTGTTGACTGCTTTTATATGTATTGTCAAGCTTGAAACCTTGTGCATATAGAAGCATGTGTTAGGGCATATATATGTGAGCATAGCAGTGTGGTCTTGTTATGAATCAACATAGGATCATGCAAGTTACAAATGACATTACTCTTATAGCATATCAACCAACGTGTCCTCGGGTCATTTTGTCGGTCTTGTGTTTCTCTATTCTGATTCTATATGTCGTTAGGAAATTTCCATACACTCTCGTTGCGCTTAATCAATTCACTTTTGTAATAAACTCTAATTGACCTTTGTCACACCCTAAACTTTCGGGAACGGAGGCGTGTGACGTCATGGAATCATAGTCATGGATACATAGAACGACCTCTCAGATTAATATACGTTTGAAAAACCAAGTATGTCATCAAAGTTGCAGCGGAAATATATTAAGACGACATTGTTCTTTTTACAACACTGAAACAGAAATTGTTCAAGAATAGTAAGATATGAAATACGATGAGATAGTTAAGTCTTGAAATCGTTTTTACCAAAGATGAATAATTAAAAGGCAAGTGTTTCGTAAGTTATTTTATGATGATAAATGAGACTATGACTCTAAGATGCAGGCCCTAAGGTTTGACGTCCCATTTGCATACAGTTTAGCTTGGTTACCTGAGAAATACATGAGTTTAAAAAGTCAACATAATGTTGGTCAGTTCACAGGTTTAAGACTTTTACAAAGAAATTTGTAAACAATTTATAACATACAAGATATTATAACTTAAGAAATATTATAACGGTCTTAAGTAAATGGATTTGTGAAAGTCAAGTTTTACACAGTTTGATGAAGGACTTGTGCAAGTCAAGTTTTGCATAGTTTGTTGAAGGACTTGTGCAAGTGAAGTTCTGCACGGTTGGATGAAGGACTGGTGCAAGTCATGTTTTGCACCGAATCAGACATACATGATATTATTTGTTGGCTTACCGTGTTGTAATGATCTCACATGAACCTCAAATTCAAACACTAACTGTTTACCCACTCATGGCATTCTATCATGTGAATGCCGAATGGACCAGAATAACTGACGTGTGCCCCATGACTAAGACCGCGGAGTCAGAATTGGAGCGACCAATTAGTGTAGGGGCGTCAACCCAAATAGATCTATTCACTAGTTATCGTTTCGCACCAGAACTAATCGAATTTAATTACTAGTGGGGTTTTGTTTTGCAAGATGTTATGTAACAAGTTTGCACTTTTGTTTAGGATAGGAAAGGAACATGTAACCATACGTCTGTACAGTTTGCCATAATATCATGTAAGATGTTTGGGTGGATGATTATATTTATAGTCATTGAATAGCTCAATCCATTGGCATTTTCTCTTAATCAACTCCTTCTGATTGAAGATGTGTTGGAAGCTCTTTATGGTCAGTGAATACGATACACTTCATTCCATGCAAGCAGTGTTTATAAATCTTCAGGGTGAACCTAACAACTCTAAGCTCTAGATCATGGGTTGTATAAGCTTTCTCATGAGTCTTCGGTTTTCGAGGGGCATAGGTGATTACTTTCTCTCGCAGCATTAGCACGCATCCCAAGACTTGATGCAAAGCATCGCATTATACTACAACATCTTCGATTGCGTTAGGTAAGGATAGGATCGTTGCATTGCAAAGTTTTTGCTTCAACAACAGGAAAGCTCCTTCAGTCTTGGCATCCCAAATAAACTTCTTATCTTTCTAAGTTAAAGTGTTCAGAGGCTAGGCTATCCTTGAGAAGTTCTCAATGAATAAGTGATAATAGCAGCGAGACCTAAGAATTGTCGACTCTCTGATGGAGTTGTGGGAATGCTCTGATTCTTGCTAGCTTCAACTTTAGATGGATCAACATAAATACCTTTATCGTTGATCACATGACCTAAGGAATGAACTTTGCGAATCCAAAGATCGCATTTGAAAAATTTTGCGTAATTCTTCTTTCTTCAGCAACTCCAAAATAAGTCTCAGATGTCGTTCGTGTCCTTTCTTACTACGGGAGTAGATTAGAGTATCATCGATGAACATGAAAGCAAATTTATCCAGATAAGGTTTGCACATGATATTCATCAGATCCATGAACACTGCAGGCGCATCGGTCAAACGGAATGGCATAACGAGGAACTCGTAATGCCCATTACGTGTTCTAAATGCTATATTCGAAACGTCTTCATCTCTAACGCGGGGCTGATGGTAGCCTGATCTTAGATTGATCTTGGAGTAGTATCTTGACCCGTGAAGCTGATCGAGTAAATCGTCGATCCTCGGGAGCGGATATCGGTTCTTCATCGTTAGTTTGTTCAATTCTTTGTAACCGATACACATCTAATATGTTTCATCTTTCTTCTTTACGAACAACACATGAGCACTCCAAGGGGAGTGACATGGCTGGATAAAACCTCTATCCAACAACTCTTGTAGTTGTCTAGATAGTCCTTGTATCTCAGACGTCACAAGAGAGTAAGGGGATCCGGCAACGGGGGTGGCTCCAAGTGTTAAGTCGATGTGAAATTCTACTTGTCGAGGCAGTGCCAAGCCAGGTAAGTATTTAGGAAAGACTTCTGGGATTTCACAGACCTTTGGGACGTCTTCAATACGCTTCTCCTTTGGCTTATTCTCCGTGACATGAGCCAGAATGGCATGGCATTCTTTGCGAAGAAATTTCCAGGCCTTCATGCAAGATATAATATTGAGCTGGTCTTCACTCCTTTCGCCTTGCACGTTAAATGTGTCACCGTTTGTGAGTGACGTTCTAACTATCTTCTCGTGACAAACGATCTCTGCATGGTTCATTGATAACCAATCCATCCTAACATCAGCACTTCCTAACTCGACAGACATTAGATCAATGTTGAACATATGCTCCAAAAGTTCAATCGAACATCCTTTATAAGTTTCTCTAGTTTCTATCAGCATTAATTGATTTTATGGTAAACTTAGTGTCTAAGGAAACAGGGCCGATTTCAAGTAATTGACTAAAATCAGTAGACACGAAGCTTCTATCGGCACCAGTATAGAAGCATAATGGTTACTAAGTAGAAAATTACCTGTCACTGTGTTAGGGTCACAACGGTTATTACCGGCATTGATGACAAATGTTCATCTTTTCGTCTGGTTGGGAGTCTGGTTCTTCAACTTGGGGAAATCTTGCGCGATGTTTCCCTTGGCTTTACAGTGTCCAAAATAGATGTTCCCGTAATACAGAGAGTGGTGAATGTTGCATATGTTACATAACGGTAGGTTACCAGAATAACCATTCTTTCCTGGCTCGTGAACAGGTGCAGTGGCAACATAGACCTTCACTGGCTCCGGATCCTTCTCGGGAACCTTCTCTGAAACCTACTCGGTGTTCCAAAAACCACGTTTTCTCTTATCATCCGGCTCCTTGCTTGATGCGGGGGCATTACTAACATCAGTAGATTTAACTTCAGGATTCTTCTTGGCAAAAGTCACACCTTAACGTGTGGTTTGACCAACCAGATTATGTTCCAGGTGCACAACACTCTGAAAAGTGGTCGGGTTTGATGCCATAATATTTCCTTGAATATGGGGTGCAAGACCCCATATATACATTTCGATCTTCTTGTACAGGGGAGTGACCATGGATGAACAAGGATGGGCAAGTTCACGAAATCGCTTGGTGTAGCCAGCAATATTGGTACCATTCATAGTCAAACTCCAGAACGCAGCTTCCAGCTTCTCAAGCTCTTCCCTAGGGCATTATTTGTCATGCGAAAGTTGCTTGAGTTCTTTCCAAGTCATGACGTAGGCTAAGTCGGTTCCTATGGAGTCGGTGTGTGAGTTCCACCATGTGAGCGCACCTTCGGTGAATGTGCAGGTAGAGTTCTTAACCTTGTAGCCTTCGGGGTAGTTGCTTATGCGAAATATTGACTCCTTCTTCTCAATCTATATGATTAGTCCAATGGCACCTTTCGTGCCTTTGAAGCTCATAGGATTGCATCTCATGAAGTCCTTGTAGGAGCAGTAACGCGTACCATGTGATGTTTTACCATGACGCGTATCGTTGGTACGATTTGTCTTGCTAGTAGCTACGTCTTCGATGAATCTTTGGGCGATCATTGCCTCAATTTGGGCGGTATTCATCATGGGAGGGGTCGAGGTGTTTCGGGTTTGGCGTTTCTGGGGCATGTTTTCTCTTTAGGTTCTCAGATGGTAACGTAAAGAAAATTGGACAATATATAACTAAAGTCATGATAATACTAATAGCATTAATACCAGTATTAAAAGGCTAATAAGTATATATGTAACATGAGACATCATGTTAGTATGACAAGTAAATATATATTTGACATGAGACAATATGTTAGAGCATTCACAGCCCATTCTCTATCCTTATCCCTATAATTTATATATTTATCATTACTTTTTCTCTCTCTTCCACTCACAACCACAATTAAATAATACTTTTTAATACCTTTATCATTACCTTTTCTCTCTCTTCAAACCTCAAATTTTACAGATTTACTAAATTTTTCCTCAAATATAGGGATTCACCAAATTTGTCCTCAAATATTTCTCTCTCCTTTACTCACAACCACTCACAACTACACCTCAAATTTTATAGTTTACACTCACACCCATTATAGAGAATGGACTGTGAATGCTCTTAGTACGATAAGTAAATGTATATCTACCATGAGAAAACATGTTAGTAAGATGGTCTTGTATGCAAATGGCATTCGTAGAGCGGGTTATAGTCAAGGTTTTCTACATGATGCAGCCTAGTTCACTATAACCACGGCTTTGATACCAAACTGTCACACCCTGAACTTTCGGGAACAGAGGCGTGTGATGTCATGGGATCATAGTCATGGATACATAGAACGACCTCTCAGATCAATATACGTTTGAATAACCAAGTATGTCATCAAAGTTGCAGCGAAAATATATTAAGACGACATTGTTTTTTTACAACACTGAAACAGAAATTGTTCAAGTATATTAAGATATGAAATATGATGAGATAGTTAAGTCTTGTAATCGTTTTCACCAAAGATGAATAATTAAAAGGCAAGTGTTTCATAAGTTATCTTACGATGATGAATGAGACTATGACTCTAAGATGCAGGCCCTAAGGTTTGACATCCCATTTGCATACAGTTTAGTTTGGTTACCTGAGAAATACATGAGTTTAAAAAGTCAACATAATGTTGGTGAGTTCACAGGTTTAAGACTTTTACAAAGAAATTTGTAAACAATTGATAACATACAAGATATTATGACACTATATAACATTTAACAACCATTGTACAAGTTCTGCTGCCCAAGTTACCACCCTTAATGCATGTTATACGTTTGTACAACTCCTGTTGCTCAAGTTACCACCCTTAATGCATGTTATACGTTTGTTACAACAACAGGAGCCATGTGTACAAGCATTTTTCCTTTTTGGCGTGTACTTTACACGTGGCCTGTCCTGCTGTCAACGTTCTTCACCAAATACCGTCTGCTACCTGTTTCCCGTGTGCATGCTTTCTCCTTCCCATACTGTACAGTTGCCCATAGTAGAAGAAGGACGCCCCAAATTTTCCTTTGCCACAGTATCGGTATGGTCTATTGCATTATCTTCGATTGCTCCTCTCATTTCTTCCATTCCACCTCCGTTTTTCATTTTCTCCGGTTAGTTTCTCGGCACAGACCTGAATCTGTAAACTATCGGTTGGTTGTTGATTTCCAAGGGTTTTTCCTGTAGACTTAGCGGTTAATTGTTGGCGTTTGTTTATTTTTTCTTCCCGTGTGCGTGTTTCATTTTTATTTCCCGGTTTGTTTGTGGGGTATAATTGCTGCTGGTTGTTGTTTTCTTACGTTTTTCTCACCTCTGTTTGCTCCTTTGAATAGGATCTCTTCAGACCAGCACACAAAATGTTCATACAGCTAAAAAATGTGGATGTTTATGTTTGTTCGTATCAACTTGCTCCTTTGAAAAATATATCTTCAAACAAGCACGCAGAGTGTTCATAGAATTAAAAAATGTGGGTGTTTTGTGTTGCTTTTGAAGCCTATGAGTAGATTATTGATCATCTTCTTGGAACATAAGCATGTGTGTAGGTTTTCATATGCTATCTCACTCATAGTTAGCTATTTTCTTTGTTTTAGATGTGGTCTATGAGCTTTTAATTTGCATTTTGTGTTTCAGGTTAAAGGCCTGCAACTTTGGAGGTGTATCATTCGTATTTTACTTAGGTACTTCTTTGGGTTTGCTCTTTGGTTTATGGTGACACATGGTTGGTGTTTTATGTTTTGTGCTATGTTAGGGCTGCAGTTCTGTTTTTCTGTTTGTTGATGCACACCGGGTCTTATTTTTGTTTGTTGCTTTTAAAGGCGACTCACAAAAAATACATAGCCTTGTGGCATGTCTCTTGGGCTGCTTACATAACGCATGTTTGTTGCTTTAGCTTACATGTTTGGCTGTTGTTATTTGTGGTGTTCTCATGTTATATGTTATGCATGTTGGATTTAGGTGTCCAGACCCGACTAAATCAAGTACCCGACCCGGTCAAGACCCGTAAGAGTTACACCGGAGGCAACACGTATTTAAAGTCCGCTTACTTTTAACCGACAAATTCGCAGAAGAATTAATATTTGTTTATTAAATATTCAATAGATAAATAATTAATTACTTATTTAAATTACTATTAATCATCAAGATTAATTAAGCGACTAAGGACGTTAAACAATATTTACGTCATGGACGGAAATCAACGAATTATTGGTTTGACTAATATTCGTTATATGACGGGAAGCGATAAACAGTTATAAATATAACTGGTTAAAGGAGACGAAACCCTAATCCTCCGAGTGAGAATTTTCGGCCCCCTTCTCCTCCCTCTCGAGAATCCGACGCCGACGGCACCCTAGCCACCGCCGTCTCCCTTGTTCTCCGACAATCCGTTCGCGAGAACCCTAATCCTAAATCGCCGCCACTGCCCCGTCGTTCCGACGCCGACCGCTGCTCACCAAGCCGCCGCCGCGCACCCTACTCCCTCGCCGCCGCCGCAGCTGCACCGCCGCAGCCGCCTGCCAACGAGTCGCTGCAGTAGGCCGCGACCAAGCCGCCGCAGCAGCAGCCCGGAGAAGCCAAGCCGCCGCCGCCTGCAGCCCAGCCGCAGCCGACCGCCACACACCGCCGCCGTCACCGTCGCTCGCAGCCGTTGCCCGAGCCAGCCGCTGCCACTCCTCGCCGTCGCCGGTTTCACCGTCGACAAACCCTAGCCGCGAACCGCGTCATTCGCGTGTTCCGCCGTCGTCCGCGAAACCCTAACTTCGCGCCTATTCGACGTACGGGATTTCGGTGCCGTGCCACCGAGTGTAACCCGTATCTGTGAGGCCGTTTCGATTTGCCCGTCAAATCGTTCTGCGAAATCCTAGCGTCACCCGTTGACTTCCGGTGTCTTAAGCGTCTGTTTGAATCACCGCTCAGGTATATCTAAACTCGTCATTAGTTTAGATTTAATTGTTTATTTATTTAAGAATATGTTGCGTTTTGTTTAACGCGTTTTTGGTGTTTGCGCGTTATGGTGATTGTCGAATCCTGTTGTTTTGGTTTACGTTAATTAACTGGTTTTCGCGTTAGTAAATTAAAACGTTTTCCGTTGCGTATTAAATTAAATGTTAATTTAATTATTTAAATTATATTTACTCGGTAATTGATTAAATAATTATTTATTGTAAATAATTATTTTCATAAAAAAATTGCTATTACCGAGACCCGAATGCCACTGTCGCAACCCAACAATGCACACATAGATTCTCTTAGATATGTACATGTACTTTCTTATTTTTTTTTATTCTTGGTGTTGTGATTGGGAGATGTTGTTCTATACCAAGGCCAGATTTATGTTAAGGGTGCACATGTGACAGACCATATGGCTCGACAATAACAAAAAAAAAACCTGAAAAGGATTTATATATGCTCATAACAGATGATGTGTCTGCGGCCTGTTCTTTACGTGTGTTGATTCGGTCATGGTTTTTTGGCTGTTGATTCGGTCATGGTTTTTTGACCGTGCCTTCGCAGTTGTTCTCTGTAAGTTCTCTTTTCTGTAGGTTTATGCTTTTGTGTTTGTCTCTTTATTTAAATTTGTGGTTGCTTCTTTCTTTGCGTTTTTGGTTCCCTTCGTGTTTGCTTGCTCTGCTTCTTTGCTTGGTTGTTGCATATGTTTGCTGTTGATTGGTGTTTTGCTGGGTGCCTTTTACTGCTTGCTTATTCGTGTTGGTGCCCTTTTCATGTTTCCTTTCGCTTTCTTATTATAGTTATAGTGTGTGTTTAGAAACCACCATTGTATTCTTACTTAGCCTGCTATATCTTTTTTATACATGCCTCCTAAGGGTTCGCGTAAGCGTAAACCATTAATGCTAACGCGTTCTGGCTCCTCTGCAACTGCCGTCTCAGGGGTTTTCACAAGGTCTTCGTGCAGGCGTACGCCCGTACCCGTGTCGGTTTCTCACCCTTCTTGACCCGCTGCTTCCATAGTTATCCCTAGTGACTATGCCGATTTTAGTGAATGTGATGGCCCTGCATCTGCTATCTCAGGGTTTGCCCCAAAACCTTCGCGTAGGCGAAGAGCTGTACCCGTATCGGCGAGCACCTCCTCTCGGTCTGCTAGGTCTTCGCGCACGCGTATGCCTGTGCCCGTGTCGGTCGGTCGCCCTTCTCGACCGACTACTTCCACAATTTTCCCCGTGACTGTGCCGATTTAAGTGACTGTGATGGCCCTGCATCAGCTATCTCAGGGTTTGCCCCAAAACCTCCGCGTAAGAGAAGAACCGTACCCGTAGCGTCGGGGACCTCCTCTCAGTCTACTACTTCAGCAGTGTTTACCGGTGGTTACACCGATCTAGGTGACTGCGACAGAACATGTGAGCACTGCGGTGCTGCATTTTGGTTTGCTGAGCGTCTGAAATCCTCCCCCTTGGTGAGCACCCTAAATACACAGCCTGCTGTAGGAAAAACCGTGTGCGTCTTAAATTTCCTGTCGACCCATCACAGCCTATCAAAGATCTTTTTAACAACGCTTCTTTTCTGCACAGTGTTCGCTCTTACAATGTTGTCTTCGCTATGACATCCCTTGGCGCTACCGTCGATAACACAATAAATGATGGTCGTGGAACTTTTGTTTTTAAGGTTTCTCGCCATGTGTGCCACAGGTTTGGCTCTCTCTGTCTTGCTGGGGGTGTTAAGCCAAAGTTCTTGCAACTTTAACCGGGTATCCGTGTTGCCTTCCTCTCATAAGGACCCGCTTTCGCCCCATGTTGTAAGCATAATTTTCGCTACACTGGACCAACACAAAGCATTGGTACGCTTGTTCAGAACCGCGCGCGATATATGTGTTGCTGCCACGGTACCTGATTTTGTAGTGCGTGTCTACCATTCTGCAGGTAAACATCCCAACGAGCTACCATCCGCTAGAACTCTTGGTGCGATAATTTATGACACAGAACCAACTGCGAGGGATTTTGACATCATCCTTAGAACAAGGACAGATGTCCTGCAACGCATAAATAACCTCCACCCGTGTTTAGAGGTGCACATATAGGTTTTTTCAAAGAACCGGTTCCGGTTGTAAACTGGTTCCGATTCTAAACCGGTTCCGGTTCTGGTCAACGCAATCAGGACCGGTTCTCATCTAAACCGATTCCAGTTCTGGGACCGTTTCCATCACCTAAAACCTGGGACTGCTAGCACCGGTTCGGTCCGGTTCTGGGACCGGTTCTAGCTGTAACCGGTTCTGGGACTGGTTCCCTCCAAGAACCGGTTGTTTTTTTTAAAACCAAAATTTTGCAAACAAGTTTTTATCAAACATCACAAAAAACCAACATTCATTAACTATTAAACATAAATACAACAAAGTGTTACTAATAAACTAAAGAAAACACATGATAACGTTACGAAACATGAAATACAATAATTTTAAACATTTATTCGTCCTCGGTAGCCAAGGTTTCTTTCTTCGCCTTGCAATATTTGGTAATGTGTTTTCTCAAAGTAGAGTTTGCGGCCGCTTGAAGAGGTAGACCACAAGCTTTGCAACGCGCTTTTGGACCGCCATTCGACATTTCGCATAAGTCGAATTTGGAACAAACTTCTGGGTGTCTAGTTATTTCCAATATCTTCACAATCGATGATTCACCTTGGTTTGCCATACCGTTGGTTCGATAACGTAAACAAGAAAGAGTATTTTTTAAGTTTTTGAATGTTCTAATCAACCCATAACATTAAACTACTATTTATACTAAATTATAGGAACACTAAGGAGCCAAAAAGCAAGAAAAACGGTCAAAATCTAAGCCCCAACGGCTATATATCCGTTTCTAACGGCTAGTTCTTCCAACCGGTTCTGGGACCAGTTCCTGGGATCGATTCCAGAAAAACCGGTTTCGGTTCGATTCCTCCCCCTGAAAGCTAGAATCAGTTAAGGACCGGCGGTTTTTTTGGGACCGAACCGGTTCCCTAAAAAACGGTTCGGAACTGGTCCGGTTCCGGTTCGGTTCTCCGGTTCTGGTCCCGGGACCGGTTTTTTTGTGCACCTCTACCCGTGTTACATGTCATTTCAGTACCCCCTGTTTTTCCCATACGGCGAGCACGGGTGGTCAACTGACCTAAGGCTTGCATTTGCTGACTCCGATGAGGACAAACGCTTGACTATGAATATGTATTACGCTTTTCAGGTCCACGATCGCCCTGGCAAGTACACTGTTATGCTACATGGTGGGCGCCTTTTCCAACAGTACTTGGTAGACGCGTATATATGTATTGAGCGCAACAGGCTTGACTACATAGAATCACACCAAAAGGATTTCCGAACATAAATGCTTAGTGCTATCCATGACGCTATAGCAAGGGGTGATACTGATGGTCATACCGTGGGAAAAAAATATTTCCGTCTTCGTTCACAGGTGGCCCACGCTACAAGTATAAACATTACCAAGATGCGTTGGCCATATGCAGGGTGCACGGTAACCTTCAGTATTTCATAACATTCACGTGCAATGTTAAATGGCCAGAGATACAAAGACATCTAGAGGAAACACCGTTGTTGGGTCCTCAAGATAGGCCTGATGATATTGCGCGTGTATTTAAAATGAAGGTGCATGTTTTTCTGCTTTTCTTGAAGGAACAGAAGCCTTTCGGTAAAGTGGTAGTAGGTAAGCATTCGTAGCGCCATAGAGTGGTTTGCCACTTACTCTATGGCCGCTGATTTTTTATGACTTGCTTAATGCAGAACTGTACACTATAGAGTTCCAGAAGCGTGGGCTGCCGCATTGCCACACGCTACTGTGGGTGGTTGACCCATACAAAATCACAGAGGCCTCACAGCTTGATCAGTATATATCCGCGGAAATCCCCAACAAGGATTTAGAACCTGATCTACATAGGGTCGTCACTGAATGTATGATACATGGCCCATATGGTATGGTTAACAAGGCTGCACCGTGCATGTATGAAGAGAAGTGCTCCAAAAATTACCCCAAGGATTACGAAGAGATAACACAAATTGACGACAATGGGATAGCACGTTACCGCAGGAGGATTAACAGCCCATCTTTTGATAAAGGGAAAGTCAATGTGGATAGTTCTTATGTAGTGCCTTATAACAAAGTGTGGCTCTGCGTTTCCAAGCCCATATAAATGTGGAGTACTGCGGGTGGAGCATGATGATAAAGTACTTATTTAAGTACATTTCAAAAGGTCCAGACCGTGTAAAGTACGCTATTGGGTCTGCTGAAACTTCCGGTTCTGCTGCAAGCACACAACCTGAACTGGTGGCAGAGACCGCTGCTACTGCTGCCAGTACAAGCAGTGTGCCAGAGATAAACGAAATTAAAAACTTTGTGGATGGCCGCTACATCTGCCCACACGAGGTAACATGGATGATTCTAGGCTTCCCGATTCACCATAGGGTTCCTGCTGTGCAGACTTTGGCTGTGCATTTAGAGGGCCAGCAAAGCGTGACCTTCACATCCAGAAGCTCTTTAGATTATTTGGTGAACAGCCCTACCCTGCGTATGACAGCACTAACCAAATGGCTTGAAAACAACGATGTTGATCCTGCTAGTAGGCACCTGCGTTATGTGGACTATCTGTCGCAGTACAAATGGGATGGTTTTGCAAAGACTTGGTCAAGAAGAACCACACGAAGAACACCGAGCATTGGCAGGCTGGTTTACATTCATCCAACATGTGGCGAGGTATTTTACCTTCGCCTGCTTCTTAATCATAAGGCAGGCTGTGTTTCTTTCGCAGATATTCGTTCTGTGTCAGGAGTGACCCACTCAACCTTTAGAGTTGCATGCGAATCGCTGGGCCTTATAGGTGATGACACGAAGTGACGCAGGCATTCGTAGAGGCTGCAACGTGGGGGACAACACTCGAGCTTAGAGCTCTTTTTGAAAATATGTTGTTGTTTTGTGAGGTTTCCAACCCGGAGAATTTCTGGAATGAGCACTGGGGAGCTATGGTTGATGACATTGCGTTAGATGTTAGTAGACATGGTAATGTCAACCAGATGAATATACCTCCATATCACTTGCAATAGGAGGTGCTGTATGAGCTTGAAAAGATCTTAAATTCGAGCACCTCCTACTCAACATTAACGCGGTATGGCTTGCCCCTTCCAGAAGGTCGGTATATAGAGATGCTCCGGAACCGGCTGTTGATGTAGGAGAAATGTTATGATACAGTCAGCCTTGGCGCAGAGCATGGAGGAGAAATGCTATGATACAGTCAGCCAAGACGTATCTATGGAGAACAATTATCAGTGCTATAAGGTCAGCAGGGGATGTAGTCCTTGATGTCGCTGCCTCGGGTATCGCATCTCTCCTCTTACCAAATGGCAGAACTGCACACTCCAGGTTTCGGATACTGATAAATGCAACAAGGGAATCAATTTGCAACGTAAAGAAACATTCAAACCTCGCACAACTCCTTATAGAAACAGCTTTGATTTTGTGGGATGAAGCGTCGATGAGCGATAGGGAATGCCTAGAATGCCTGGACCGAAGCCTCAAGGACATCCTCGACAATCCACATGCTCTCTTTGGTGGTAAATCGGTTCTTGTCAGCGGTGATTTCTGTCAAACCCTGCCAATAAAACCAAAATCGCCTAAATCTGTTATTTTTAGGTGCTTCCTTGCCAAAGTCTTACCTGTGGTCAAGCTTCACGGTTGTCAGGTTGACTGAGAATATGAGGCTACACCGATCAGGGATCTCAGACGCAGAAAGAAGAGCCATTGATACGTTTTCAAGGTGGTTGATTGTTGTCGGCGATGGGGTTGTGGGTGAGCAGACGGATGTAGCTGAGCAAGATTCAAAACAGATACACATACTTGGTGATTTCCTCATTCAGCATAGCAAAGATGCTATCTGCGAGCTTATACACTTCATATATGGCATGGACAGCCTTACAGGCCCGACAGCAGCGAGCCTCGTAGAGAAGGCTATTGTGTGTCCAAAAAACTCCATTGCTGGTGAGATCAACACTTTAATAATGCAGATGACTCCTGGAGATTTAACAACTTATCTAAGCACAGATTCGATGGAGCCACGTGCAGGCAATGGCGGAGAAACAGAGATGCTATACCATGATGAATACCTAAACGGGCTCACATTTACAGGCATACCGCCACATTGTCTCGAGCTGGAACCTAATACTCCTGTGATGCTTCTCTGAAACATCAACCAAACGGCTGGCCTTTGTATTGGGACACGTCTTATAATCACACAGCTCCTCCCGCGAATTATAGAGGCCCGAATAATGACAGGAACTAATATCGGTAAGCGTGTGTACATCCCACGGATTTCGTTTGTACACGACAACAAAGAGTTACCGTTTGTCTTTCGCCGTAGGCAATACCCCTTAAGGGTATGCTATGCTATGCGATGACTATCAACAAAATCCAGGGCCAATCGCTAGCTAAGATAGGAGTGTATCTTCCTGAACCTGTCTTTGGTCACGGGCAGCTATACGTCGCGTGCTCCAGAGCTACATCCCCACAGTCTTTAAAGGTTCTTATTGTGCCACAGGAACGTTGTCCCCCTCATACAACCAAAAATGTTGTGTACTCTGACCTGCTACAGGAGATAGATACAAATGAGGTATAACCAATGCCTCCTGTTATTGTTCCTTACTTTCGTAAAGTACCATTTCAGTTACATCACTAAGTGTGCTTTGTGTGCTTCATCAGGTTTAGAGGATGTACGGCGGTTAGTTTGTGGGAGATTAGTAGGTGTTTGATGCATAGCGTGTCCCTAGGTGTGGCAGTACCTCAGCAAAAGGGTTTAGTTGTTTAGGATTTTCCAGCCTATGATTACGGTTAAACTATGTACATAGGTTTCTTTTGAAGCTGCCTGTCACATTTTGTTCTAATGTACCTAAGTGGGAATCATGTTATCAATATGTAGCTGTGTTTTTTGTATATTGTTTTTTTAAGTACTTCGTGAACCGTCGGCCTTTGTACTACATCTCTGGCCCGTATAGGAAGGCGATGGCACCTTAGAGGAGGATCTCTCAGTTACAGCACAACAGCAGCGCAAAACCAACTAAAGTCAGGGTTTTGCATAAATGGAAACCTTTTCACACAACGCTAACCATGACTTATCTGCTGATTGATAAACATGTATGTTTCTCATGCCAGCTCTTTTATGTTGTTTGTGACAGGGGGTTAACACAGCTTTATTTACACATTATTATATGGTAGCGCACGGTTCCAATGCAGCCCCTGGTCTTGGGTGACCCATGCCTTATAGGCTTTTACGTATTTATTGACGGACACTAGCAACTAATGTGTTTGGCAGGGGGATGCAATCCAAGCTATGTTTCATGCAGACGAACAGCCACACCGGGATGAAAAAATCAAGGTCATGGAATGCTACACGGTAAACGTATACAAGTGCTCTTATGCTCCTACTTTCAACAGAGTTGTTGTGCACCCTGCATCCTTGGAGATTGACCGGGACATAACAGCGGAGCCTTTGGTAGACGATGGATCCATCCCAAAGATGTACTTCAACTTCTTGCCACATGATCAGCTATCCACTAGACGGCTGAAGAACCAACAACTAACCGGTACGCAACCAACATTCTATATTATATACTGTGTCGTCGTTCTAACCACATACATTGCAAAACCACATATTATATAGGTAAAGTGGATGATCTTGAACATGCTGAGGTCTCTGCTACTAACAGCGTGCTACGGATGAAAGTGACTGCTCCAGGGTAAGACCTGCTATACATATAGGGGTGGGGACAAAAACTAAATACGTAATTCTTTGTTACAGATGTAGACCAGTGGTCGTGGCGCTATGGAAAGAGATTTACTTCGCACTGGACCTGATGCTGATGGTTGATGCAGATCGTGAAGTCATTGTTGCACTAACGGCTGTGAAAGTCGTGCCACACCGAAGTAACCGAAAAACCTACAAAAAAACAGATATCTTTATTCAGCCACTGAACTCGGTTTATATGGGTACACATGTGACATTCAGCTACAACCCAACGGTGGCACAAATGTCCTGATCAATCCGCAAATCCCTGTCACACAGGAAATGGCTGAAAGGTGTGTGATGTTGTTTGTCAAAGAGTGTTACTTTCACAATATTCATCATTATGAGCACTCATTTAATCCTCTGTAGGTTTAAGGCGGAGAGGCTAGGGACACCCGTAAACAAACTGTCGCTTCGCAGCACCCGCCCTGTTGACACGGTTGTGGTTGTAGAAAATGAAATCAGAACCACATGCCATCTTTATCAGCAGGACGTGCAAACACTGAAGGTAATCTCCTGTGCGACATGTTGATCTAACATACTGAACTAGCATGCGGCATACCGGTCTAACATGCCAGCCATGCTTTCTCTTGCAACAGGAACATCACACGATCGAAGGGGTAATTACTGAATTTACAAAGGGCAGGGGTTGGTTCTTTGTGAATTGCACGGCCTGCAAATGCAGGATCTATGAAGATGGCCTCGTTTACTCATGCTCCAAACACAAACAGCAGTATTTGAGCTACAGGTACCACCGCCTGTCATGCATAACCTGGTCTCTTACTTAAAGTTACATGTCTAACAGCTCTTTCATCAAACAGTTATAGTGTTAACTACACAGTCGAAGATCATACTAGAATAGCAAATGTGACGATTTTCGACAAGGGGATACTAACAATGACATGCATAAGGTGCTATGACATGATAAGCGATAAAGGCTTCATGGACCACAACAAACTGCCACCTCCTATAGACGAACTGAAAGGAATAAAGTGGCTAATCCAGCTCAGGAAGGGGGAAAGGTATGGCGACAACTTCTTAAAGTTTACGTGTAATAATCTCTTTCCGATGCATTAGAAGACGCCATTAGCTCTTCCGGCACCGCCAACTAAAGGCAAAGAAACACTGGCCATCACTGATGGCCAAACATGCAAGGCCTAGCGAGTGTTATTCACCGAAACAGGTACCCACACTTACACCGCCAGTATTACAGGGCTGCATCTCAATAGCATAACAACTAAATAGCCTTTTGCCAAACACTAAACAGAAAAGAAGATGGTTTCGGGCACAACTGCAGACTTAAGCGGCATCAAAAGAAAAGATACAGCAGGCCAGGATTCGCAAAGCCGTTCACCGGTGGCCGCAGGTTCCAGCAGTGCAAAGGCAAGCACAGAAACTGCAGAAAGTAAGCACACACATATACCTATACTATATTGGTCACACATACATACTTATATCGTTATGCATAATTTCAAAGACATGCTGTTTTATGAATGGACACATGGACAAAATATTGTGTGCGCTACTCTCTTGGTTACAAAGTTTTGTGACTATTTTTATTTACACATGTGCAATAGCACTAATCTCTACACTTACTTTTCCCTTTGTAGGTGGTCCTAACAAAAACAATGACAAAAGGATCAAACTCAAAACGGAGATCAAGAAGGAACCGTCGTAAGTCGCTTAACGACATAACTTATAACCTATTGGGCAACCCTTTTTGGAAAAATGTAGGTGGAACTTATATTAACAACCATTTTGGTACAAAAATGGTAAACCCAATAAGTCTATTAGTACATAATGGTTGTATTAGGTATTAGCCAGCGATACACTCACCGACGCTGGGACATCATATGTGCCCCGCATGATGGGAGTTTACCATTGTCTTACCATTGGCGGTGCGTCTGCATGTTTTGGACATCTTTTTGACCCGTATGATGGGAATTGCTTTTATACTCAACTTCATGCATGGATTTATTAGTATATAAACTTTTAGATGTCTTTTATTTCATGCAATATTGTTTCTATTTTATCATACAACTGTTACACTTGCCGCAACGCGCTATATGACAACTCGTAACTTACAAAATATTATAACGGTCTTAAGTAAACGGATTTGTGAAAGTCAAGTTTTACACAGTTTGATGAAGGACTTGTGCAAGTCAAGTTTTGCACGGTTTGTTGAAGGACTTGTGCAAGTCAAGTTTTGCAAGGTTGGATGAAGGACTGGTGCAAGTCATGTTTTGCACCGAATCAGACATACATGATGTTATTTGTTGGCTTACCGTGTTGTAATGATCTCACATGAACCTCAAATTCGAACACTAACTGTTTACCCGCTCATGACATTCTATCATGTGAATGCCGAATGGACCAGAATAACTGACGTGTACCCCATGACTAAGACCGCGGAGTCAGAATTGGAGCGACCAATTAGAACAGGGGCGTCAACCCAAATAGATCTATTCACTAGTTATCATTTCACACCAGAACTAATCGAATTCAAATAATACTGTGGTTTTGGTTTGCAAGACGTTATGTAACAAGTTTGCACTTTTGTTTGGGATAGGAAAAGAACATGTAACCATACGTCTATACAGTTTGCCATAATATCAAGTAAGATGTTTGGGTGGATGATTATATTTATAGCCAAATAAATATATAACTTGTAGAAATAATTATAAATCTAATAACTATTTAAAGTTGTGTTTGTTTTTTTCATGATTTTCCCCCAAAGTATTTAAAAACAATTTAAAAGAAAGGGGCATTGTATACGTCAAAAAGAATGTATAAAGTTTTATGTTTTATGTATTTCTCCCCCATAGTTAAAACACTAAAGGAAAAAGGGGCCGTGAAACTCACCTGATCAAGATAATGATGAAAGTTGTATCGCGCTGGATGTACCAAGTAAACAACGTCCTAATAGTAAATATAAAGACAGTTTTAAGGTCTTGGTTCAATTGAGTAACGATTAGTTACCCATGTGCTATTGGTCAAGTCTTGACATAACATTCCCATTTGTATTTGTTGGAAAACCCAATTGGAATATTTATCGTTCAAATAAATATTTAGGTTGATGATTATATTTATAGTCTAACAAATATATAGCTTGTAGATATAATTATAAATCAAACAATTATTTATATATTCAATCAAGTTTTGAATATTTTAACAAATAATATGTATCTTATTATTTGATGTTCACATTATATATTTATGTCTGAATTTATAATTAATTGGCAAATATTATATAAGTCATAGAAATATTTATGCATATAAATCATGATAACGAAATTAATCACTAAAAGTTATGAATATACATATATAAAATCAAGTCTTGAACATTGATAAATAATAAGGTATGTTTATTATTTAAACGTTTGTGATTAGGTATATTTTCAACTACGCGATAGGCACGCGACATAAATTGTTTTCTTGAAAATAATTAGTGTTAAACGGAATAAATATTGTTTTAATATTCTCAAGATTAAAAAAATATAAGTCTTTATATTTCTAGAAATTTAATCATCGGCTCTGTTGGTATAAGGCGTTTTAAATACCCAAGTATCCGACAAGGATTCGTTACGATAAGTAATATTTAACTCCCTTATATATTATTTTGTTTATGATGTCTCAAATAGGTTTTCTAAATTATTTTTAGAAAATAATATTTAATCAATAAAATATTAAAGTGAGATATTTATATGATGTGTTTTCAACACTCTTAGGGAAATATATTTGTAACAATATATATGTTTCACGTCGTGTAAGTCAAAAATTACCTTATATTTTTAGGTACAAAGTCCGGAATTAACGTAATATATACTATTTATAATATATATGTAAGTATTTTGACAAGTAATATGATACGAGAAACAAATATTTATGTCCTTAAATATTATTGGGTTGTGATAACTAAAATAAATATTTCAAGTTATATTTAAAATGAGTTCTAAAAATATGAACACTTAAGTATGAGTCAAAATGCTCGGTACTTCTTAACGTCTTATAAATATATATTTTTATATAAATAAACCTATTTTTCTATAACAAAATAGTCAAGAATATAATCCTCATATTATTATGTCCAAAATATATTCGTTCATAATTTTTAAGTCCAAAATGTCATTTTGACGGTTCTCGTGTCGGTTTTTATACCGCTTAGGTCTATAATCTTTTTAGTCTTCAAATGATTATCGGATATATATTGAGACACTATTTAAGTTCTTAAAATATTCAACACCAGTTTAATATTTAGAGAGAGTTAGAGGGTTCGTCCATTTATATATTTAGGGATGAGACGTCAAGACTCGATTAGGGTGCTCGTATATATCAAAAAATGTGAATGAAAAAAATGTTTATATAAAAAGTTTAGACTTTTACCTCTAGCACTAGGCTAGGTGACGAACCGAAAGAGACGAGAATAATTCCGAAAAAATTATACGTAAAAAATCCGATATTTAATGTCTTGGTCCGAAAGGAAAAGCGGCTATTTGCGGGCTGGTTTTCGGTGGCGTACGGTGCTCGTTAGGGGCAACCAATGAGGCCGTTAGGGAGCAGGGGCGGACCTATAGTAGGCCCAGGGGGTACCCGTGGACCCTCTCAACCTCGTACGCAAAGTGGAAATTATGTGGACGATTTTTTATAAAAAAAAAATTGTGAAGAGTTAATAAATAGTTAGTTTGTGAAAATGAAACAAAGCAAAAGCAATCAACTAGCTTTGTGGTATGATCCCTTGTTGGATTTTAAAGGGTTGCAAGTTCAAATCTTGTGCTTAACATTTTTTTATTAACAAGGAGAGTAAATGAGGGTACTTTATTTTCCACCTCTTTTTTATTTACTTTCATTATAGACCACTTCTTTTTAAATTATTCATCTTATACCCTTTTTATAATGAAATAATACAGTATATAAAAATATAGATTTTTTAATAAGCAAACATTTTGTCATATTTTTTTGTTCACGTGTTACTTTTTCTTTTCTCTTCATTTTTAGCCATTTACTATTATTATTATTTTTTTCTATTATATCGTTGTTAATGTTACGGTACATAATTTTTTTTTATCAAATCATGTAGAGTTTTTTTAATCGGTTATTTTTCTTTACTCGTAATGTAATGCCGTAACGTGTGTCTGCATTAAAAAGTATTTAGTAAGTAATACACCAAAATTTTTTATGTACGTTTATATAAAACTGAAACATTTAAAACTAGTAACTCCGTAAAAAAAATTATGAACCCCCTAAAAAAGTTTTCTAGTTCCGCCCCTGTTTGGGAGGTGGCTTGATGAAGTTGTTGTGGTGGTAAAATGGTGGCATAATGGTGGTGTAACGGTGGCCTGATGGTGGTGGAAATGTGGCCGCTTACTGCTGTTCGAAGGGTAACAATAGAAGAAAAAAAATGAAATGGTTTTGCTTCTGGGGCTGTGCGATCTTACCAGAAACGGTTTTACCCTTGTTTAATTTATACAAAGGAATAAAAAAAATAAAACAAAGGAAGTTGTGGGAGGTTGGCCGAGAGGGAGGAAAGGTGATGTGGCGGTCGTGGATCTTTTTTTCGGTGGTGGTGTGCCGAGAACAAAAAGGGGGAACGAAAGGGAGAGGAGTGGGGTGTTGTGGAGTGAACTTTACTTGGGTTTTATAGTAGCTAAGGAAGGTTGCTAGATGTAGAAACGGGGTGTCTCGGGTGGTCGAAGTGGCATGGCCAAGGACTAGTCACCAAGGCACCGGGCCGATCCATTGTGTGGGAGAGATGTGGCGAGCCTCCGAGCCGGGCTAGGAAGATCTGTCTCTCCCGGGTCTTGTTCTGTACCTGCAACATGAAGGGAACCCGTTAGAAGGGGACCAGACCGGGGTCTCTGGACCACCCTCCGACGGTCAAGTCAGTAAGACTGTACGTATATAGTATGTATATATGTATATGTATGTATGTGGTAGCGTGTGGGATGAAGGGGATCATCCAAGTAGGATGAAGGAGATTGGCTGAGCAGGATGAAGGGGAATGCTGGAGGAAGCACGGCCATGTAGGCCTGAAGGTAACACGGTCGTATAGGCCAGGGGGTAGCACGGCCATGTAGGCCTGAAGGTGGCACGGCATGTAGCACGGCCATGTAGGACAGAAGGTGGTGCGGCCATGTAGGCTGGAGGGTAGTGCGACCATGTAACATGGCCATGTAGGCCAGAAGGTAGTGCGGCCATGTAGGCTTGAGGGCAGTGCGGCCATGTAGCATGGCCATGTAGGCCAGAAGGTAGTGCAGCGCTGTAGGTTGGACCAAACCAAGTAGGCTGAACCAGCCCAAGTAGGAAGGACCCGGGAACCCCTTCAAGGAGGGAGTGAGCCTCCTTATATAGGGAAGGTGATGGGCCAGATTGGGCCTGTTGGGCCAAACCTGGTATGGACCATCAAAGGTGAAGTAGTGGGTTGTATTGGGCCGGACTATATAAAAGCCCTTACTTAGCCCATGTAGTTAGCCCGATACGGACCCACGTCATCACTAGATATTTTTATAAAATGGACCAAGAGTTTGTCAAATGGACCTTTGTATTGCTCAAAGTTTGCTGCAAGGATTTGATTAGCATCTTATTAGGCTTGTGGCAAATAGGTGGGAGGAGCTAGCTTCTGCCTTTTAATTAAATTCAAGAAATTAGAAGCCTTGCATCCTATTTATCTTTTAATTACATATAACTAGTTAGATGGTCCCAGTTAGATGGTTTAGGATGTTTATAAAGATGGTTCATAAAAAAAAGGGTGGGGGCTTTTCTAAATTTTCTTATGCTGAATTTATAAAATGTATAAAAGAGGTGTGGGCCGGATTTTATAAAGAAAAATAACGAGAGTTGGGCCGGTAATTTTGGGCCGTCGGGTGGGCTCAAACCGAGAGGTGAGGCGGGTCGGGTCAAGTTATCGGGTTGACGGGTGTTGA
>JBCNJP010000024.1:40591810-40723296 GCA_039602395.1 Deinandra increscens subsp. villosa
ACGTATTGAGTTTACATATGCACTTTCAAGTATACATGTTTAAAAATTTACTCGTTTAGGAGTTTACGAATTTACGAGTCCACATGCTTACGGGATTGCATGTGCATGAGTTTATGACTTTATGACTTCACAAGTAAGTAACTCTGCATGCTTACAAATTCTAAAGTGTTCGTTCATGTTCAACGTTATTTTATTGATTCCTGAACCAATGACCGTTGTGCCTCGACATTATTCATTGATGGCACCGCTAAGCATTCGTTTCTTATCCCAACCCTCGAGAGTCGTTTGCTCCTGCAAGAACGACTTTCGTTTTGACTTTTATCACATTCGTGGTGACGATATCCCTAAACTTGTTATCCTCATATGTCGTGATTGATTTTAAGCACACTATAATATCTAACCTTGTTCAAAAACCATGTTTTTACTTGGCCACGGATTCACTCCTGGCTGATCAAGCACTCCCGTGACACTTGGAAATCCTATTTGCAAACCCTACCTAGATAAATTTATTATCGCCGTCACCGACGATATTTGAATTTACTCTAAATCCAAATTCTCTTTCTTTTTTTTGCGTGAAGCTTTCATTCAAACAATAAACTTTGGGGAAACTTTTATTATTTAATTTGTGAACTTGACTTATGTAAATTTAGAAGTCAATTCATGAATTCAAATTTTGATTTAATTCATGGGCTCAACTTTGTCGATTCAACTTTTATGCTTAATTCATGGATTTCACTGAGTCAAAGTTCGGTCTATGATTCTGGCTTTTTGTATATCTATATTCAAATCATAAATTCGATTACTTTTTAATAGTTATCCAATCCATGGATTCGATTCATGAATTCAAAGTTTATTCAATTAATAGAATTGGCTTTCAATTTGTGACACTTAGTGATCGATTTTGTTCAATCTATTTTCGTTTTATACTATCAAAACCTTGCTATTGAGTTCATGTTATTTGGATCACGCTATTCAATTCATGTTTATCATGCTATTCGAATCATGTCACCCGATCAACTCACGATGTTTAATACATGGTATTAGACTCAATCCAAGTTGCTCGATCCATTTGGCATCGATCGACCTTGAGTTTAATCAATTTATTTACACTTCGATTACACTACATTCAGTTTTAGACTATTCATTTATCATGATTGAACCTATGTGACTTAATATTCACCATATACAAAACCTTATGTTTTCACTATCTCAATCTTTAATCCTTTTATTATTGAAGCTTGTGATTTCATTACTTTAAGTTTTAGCCATTTGTCATTATGGATTTTCACGATATCTCATATTTTCAACATATATCCTTTTGATAACCAAGACTCATATGAAAGGTGACCATCAATCACATGTAATACTAGTTACACATGCGATTGAAGTTGAGATCATAAATATTGGATCTTATGTCACTAGCATGGACTGTTTTGGATTTTGTCTAGACCTCGCACCTCGTGGGTGGACTGGATGTGGGTCGCTACCCATCCATCTCATCTAGACCTGATGCGTTTTCTTGTTAAAATCCGCAATTTCATTTTATCATGAGAAACATTTATATTGATTTTCAAGCTAAACCATCAATTTTGATTTACAAGGTATACATGTTACGCCCATCCCTCGAATTCTTTTCATTCGGTCTCTCTCCTAAAGTAGGGGAGACTGTGGTTTTCATTTCAGGACCAATTCGTTTCAAATGGTTATGTAATCTCAAATATTTGTTCAAGCTATGATTATGATTCTCAGTTCTCATCACTCATCCCGTACTGATAATCCATTGATCATACTATGTCAAGCTATCTCGTGTCATTCAACCTATATCGCGCTATTGCAATCTCGAACCCTTTTACCAAAAACTCGTTTGTTTGTTTAGAATTGGTGGTTCTTCGTAGATGACTAGTGCACTTTTGGAGTACCAAAGAAGTGGTGGGTTAGCTGCGGTACACCCTATATATAAACATCGATGGTGCTTCGAGTGTGGACGATGAATCGGACCGAGACCTGACCCTGGTTGTTGAAGTCAAATCTATGTCAAAAAAAATTATTACCATTTGTAACTTAGTGTAGAGGCTAGATTATGAAGCTTGTAATATTAAATAAGTTGGGCTGGGCTTAGTGGGTTTCATTTAGTTTAGTAGGCTAGTTTGTTTGGGTTTACTATTGGGCTTGTTAGTGTTTATGATTGGCCCATGTGCATGTAAGAGGTGGTATAAATACCACCTCATGTTTATGATCAAGGCAAGCATTTGATATTGTTGTTCACGATTTCTTCAAGAGGGCTCTAGTTTACGATCAGCTTATCTTTGCTTCAATAGTAGCCGATTCCATTCAAGACTTCATCTTTCTTAAAGATCTAGTCTTTTATTCTACTATTCTTCTTGAATCAATCTCTCACGAGGATTCCGCACTCGTGTTAGATCTTTATATCGTGTGTTTGGGAGATTTCAGGACCTACAATTGGTATCAGAGCCAAGAATCTTAGATTCGAGGCTCTCACGATATTGATTCAAGAGTTTTCTGGGTTGGTGTTCGTTTTCTGTTGAAGATTTGAAGGTTTTAGAGGTTTACGATCATCACTGCTGCTGTGTTCATCGTGTTTCGGTGTTTACGACTGCAAAATCTGGGTTTTGGCTTGAAGATTGCCTGTTTACGATCAGGCGAAAGTTGTTTACGATTGTACTTGCTGTTGTACTGGTGTTTACGACTTTGATAAACCGGAAACAGGCGTTTACGACTACGGAGTCGTAATCAGGGATCGTAATCAGTATTTACGACTTTCATAAGGCGGTTAAGTGTTTACGGGTGTGACGTGGATCGGAATCAGTGATTACGATCGTAATCAGTTTCCTTGGATCGTAATCGGGCGTTTACGATCGGAAACTCATCATTTTGCGGCAAAAAAAAAAAAAAAAAAAAAATCACTTTTTCTCACGGAAACGGGCGTAACTTTTGACTCGTTTGGAGTTAGAAGCTCAAATTTGAACACGACGTTCGTGACATCAAGCCCCAGAATTACCCCAGACTAACGTCCAGGGGAGCTCGTTTGGACCCCCAAATTCCACTCCGAAGGCCTCCGTTTTTCAGTTTTAAGTTTTTGATACTATTTTCTGAATAGTACTTTTGCCGTTTTTGCCGTTTTTGCAGATTTTTTTCAAGTTTTTCAGAAGAAAGAATATGAGTTCAGTGGTTGAAGAAAAGAATATATTTGAGGACGAAGATGCTGAGATATGCCCCAATCCTACTTGTGCTCGTATAATTCCTGGACTTAGGCAAATCTGTAAAAATTTTCAGTCAGAACTGTTTGAGGTAAAATGCGAAAGGAGTTCTTTTAAGGGCAGATGGCAAAAGAATGAGGATAAGGTAAAAGCTCAGAAACTAGACATAGTGAAATATCAGAAACTAGCAACTGAGAACGCTTATCTGTATGACAACGCTAAGTTAGAAATAGCTGAGCTTAGTAAGCAGATAGATGAACTTAAGCATAAAAACAATGAGTTGCAAGTAAAACTTGATATGAATCAAATGAGAAGCAAAAGAATGCTTGATGCTGGAAAGGAATTGTCACATGCTGTTGTGACTGGTCAAGTTGGGAAACACACACCTGGATTTGGATCAGAAAAGACTGATAAGGCCTTGGCTGCAAACAACATCATTCCTCCACCAGTTCCCAGAGACATTATAGGAATACTTCTTAATGAGGAACAAGTTGAACGAACCAAGCTTGATTATAAAGAAGCTGCTCCTCCGATTGATAGTGTCTTGGTTGGAACTACACCATTGACACAAGAAGAAATTGATAATGAAGCAAATATGACTTATGGTGAAGGGAAGGTAAAGGATATATCAGACAATGATGCTGAGTGCCAAGAATACAACAGGTGTCACAACTCTAAGTCTGATGAAGCTGAGGTTGAGTTGAAACCATACCCTAAAATTGAAACCCCATGCTTGAAAGTAATAGACGAAGTCAAAAGGGAAAAGGTGATCTTGACGACACGGCCTGGGGGGAAGATCTTTATGACATCTGGATCTATGTTTGACCAAGAACCAGATGTTGGGTATGACTTACCATCCTTCTCCTCCAAGTTCAAGGGACTAACTGATGGAGTGATAGGTGAAGCTGAAGTTGAGAAGCCGAAGATTACCATCAGGCATCCGAGCATGAAGCCAACAGCTGGAGTGAAGAATGAAAAGCTCAAGGGAGTAGCTGTGTCTCCCATTTCTTCAGTAGGATCATGCAGTTGCTGTTGTAATTGCAAGGATGGTGCTTCAACGTCAAAGAATCAAGGAAGCACAAAGATAGTAAAGACAGGTTCGACACAGGCTTCGACGAACCAGCAGAAAGTCAAATCTGAAGCAGCAGTCAAAGCAACGAAGCAGACACAAGGCAAACCAGCTCCATATCAGCCACCAAAGACGAATGGGTACACGTCTGACTTCTATCTAAAGAAGCAGACTTGCTTTAATTGTGGCATCGCTGGTCATATTGCTAGAAACTGCCTGTATCGCCCCTATGAACCCTATTTTCCAAAAAATCAAAAGGTTTCATCTCAGGAGTCTGTGAAGTCTAAGCCGATGATGGTGCAGAAACCTAAGGCAATGAAGACTGTTACTTCCAAGGTTAAACCCTCTGATCAACATTGGGGTGCTGCCAAAGCTGAAAGAAAAGCTTTGAATCAAAACAACAGCTTTTCAAGCTACCAAAATTTCCAAAAACAGGTGAAGAAACCATTTTCAAAACAACCAAAGCTTGAGAAGCCCAAAGTTACCCCTCCCAAGGTAACAAAAACTGTTTTGAAAAATGATTCTAAAACGAAGAAGGTTGAAACTCCTAAAGTCACAACTCAAAAGGTGACTAAAACAAAAACTGTTTTGAAAAGTGAATCTAAAACGAAGAAGGTTGAAATACCTAAAGTCACAACTCCGAAAGTGACTAAAACAAATGTTAAATCACCTGGAATTTGGAAGCCAAAAGTCAAGGCAGCTACAACCGAATCATCCCAACTTCCTGATTTTTCAAAAGGAATGTTTTTAAAAGAAGTTTCATTCATTGATTCCTCAGGTGTACCCAGAAAAACAATGGCCTGGGTACCACTGGCTAACTAATCTCTCACTCTGTGCAGGAACGATCAAGGAGGATTATCACTAACGTTTTTATTTACTAATGTGTTTGTTGATAAGTGATTGTTCCAGGCACAGTTTAGGAGACATATCTTCATATCATGTCAAGTAATCTATAAATGGAAGGTATGTCTCATTGAGAGGTAAAAGGTTAAAATCAGCATGAAAGGTACAGTTTTAACTTGGTTGTTTGAATGATGAGGCAACAAATGGTCTTTTGAGTCAAACCTACTTCATTAAAGTTTTAATTGAGCAGTTGATTGATTATGTGTTTGACTACAAATGCAATGAAGTGTGCATGTCATGAAACCCAATTTTCTAAAATTTTCAAAATCAATACTTTGAAAGTTAGCTTGGCCAGATATCTTTAAAATTTTGTGTTTTGTTCTTTTAAGTGTGTTTGTGTGTTTTATTAAAAAAAAAAAATGTTGTTCACAAGATTGTGACATTAAAAATCAAAAAGCAAGGGGAAGAAATGTAAAGATGAAAATGTTGACCCCTCAAAAATAGTGTGCTTTTCAATTTTTAATTGTTTGTGTTTAATTGTTTGTGTCTTGTTTTTGAGAAGTTTAGGGGAAGTAAAATGAATGTTCGGGTTGGAGATGGCTGACACGCGTAAGGCGGAAGTGAAAGGCAAGCTCCACGGTGATATGCTCGGTAGGCTCGACCTAATCGTATGACCACCAATGAAAGTGCAGTAAACTTAAAAGATATATATGTTTAGTTTCCCATCCTAGGTTGCATGGTTTAAAAGACTGAGTCCCGACAAAAATGGGTTGAGAGTGGTAATTACCTAGTATTCACTCTCTCACACGCCATGTCTCTGCTGTCATGACTACACCACATAATAAAAAGAAAAGAAAAAGAAAAGAAAAAGAAATAAAAAAAAAATGAAAAAGAAAAGAAAATGAAAAATAATCACTCAGTTGGTCTTCTTTGCGTGCTTAGCGGCCGACCTGATCATCAACTGATGGTTAATGAAAATAAGTGGTAGTCATAATTGTGGTGCATGGTTCCTCAAGTTGGGGGTTTGTGAATCCTCAATAAACTCTGAGGTTGGGTAGGTTTTGCTGTGTACGCTTGGGTGTGGGGACAATTAAACATGACGGTAATATTGTACTATATTAAGCATTATGCATTCGGTTGGGATTAAACGGGTTTGAGTTTAAAGCGGACAAACATACCGGCAATCACTTGGACTAGTCGAGTAACTGAAGCTGAAAAGGGTTCCTCAGTCAGATTCATACGGTTTGACCCCTTGTAAACTTTCTCATGTTTGGTTTGGTAAGTATTTGTTTATTTTTATCTTTAGTGTGTGAGTCGTTAAGTTCCTTTTTATGTGTTTTCGTCTTGGCCAGGTTGATTTGAGAAGTCAAAATATGTTTTTCAAGGGTTTTAATGCATGACAGTATGCCCCCGACAGATCTTGACAAATTTTTAGGGGAAGGAGTATGGGATAATAAGTATTATCCGAAGGGAACTCGAGGATGATACTTATTATCTAATGGAAAAGACTTCCTCCGTCAGATCTTGACAAATTTTTAGGGGAAGGAGGGAGGATAATAAGTATTATCCGAAGGGAACTCGAGGATGATACTTATTATCTAAATGAAAAGACTTCCATAATACATAGTATCTGAAGGGAACTCGAAGATAATATGTATTATCTCAGGGGAAGTCCTTAGCTGAGGGGAAGTATCAGCTAAGGGGAAGTCTTTAGAGGTCTTGGGTTCAGGGGAAGTTTTATAGAAAACCCGTAATCTATATTAGGGTTTTTGATTAAAATAATGTTAATTTGAATCATTTGAACAGATGATAATTACCCTCTAACCCAAAGACCAGTCATCACATGTCTGGTAGTGTATATTTTTTTTCAAATGTGTGTCAGACAGGTTGATGATAGAAAGATGCTGCTGCTGCTCAAAGTTAAAGAACCAGCCGGACAAGACTTCCATCTGAAAAGCAACTGTTCAGGGGAAGTTGTTGGTGTCTTTACAAGTATCCAAAAGCTTCAAAGTTTTTCAAAGAAAATGATACAGAGAGCAGTCAGAGTTCATGAAGTTTGAAGTTCAACAATCAAGTTCTTCACAGTTAGGGGTTTTTCAAATTTTAACCTCTAATTGTTTTGGAGATTCAAGACAGTTACCGAAGATACAGCAAGAACCAGTTCTTTCAAGAAGCAAGTCAATGAGAGTCCTCCATTTCATTGCTTGTTCATTTCAAGAAGTTCAAGCTGATGCTGATCAAGAGGAAGTCCCAAGTGCCCGTCATGAAACCCTTTGAAGATTTCTGCGGAAAGAATCTTCATCAGCTTCTATGCCAGCCACTCAAGATGAAGAATTTCAAAGATCGAAGACAGTTAATATCACAAGCCTAGGGGAAGATTGTAGAGGCTAGATTATGAGGCTTGTAATATTAAATAAGTTGGGCTGGGCTTAGTGGGTTTCATTTAGTTTAGTAGGCTAGTTTGTTTGGGTTTACTATTGGGCTTGTTAGTGTTTATGATTGGCCCATGTGCATGTAAGAGGTGGTATAAATACCACCTCATGTTTATGATCAAGGCAAGCATTTGATATTGTTGTTCACGATTTCTTCAAGAGGGCTCTAGTTTACGATCAGCTTATCTTTGCTTCAATAGTAGCCGATTCCATTCAAGACTTCATCTTTCTTAAAGATCTAGTCTTTTATTCTACTATTCTTCTTGAATCAATCTCTCACGAGGATTCCGCACTCGTGTTAGATCTTTATATCGTGTGTTTGGGAGATTTCAGGACCTACACTTAGCTTTTGCGGTTAGGTGAAAATCGGTACCAACATAATTAATACAGTATTCAAAAATGTTTATATCCTTTTTTGGTGAAATCCTTTATGTCATTATTATACCTCTGTTTTAATAATCAGAGATGTATTTTTATTTCTGGTGAATTCCTTCTCGTAAGTCTCTACTAATTTCGGGACGAAATTTCCTAAAGAGGGGAGACTGTGACATCCACCTATTTACCATATTTGTAACCCGACCCGCTTCTATTATCCATTCTAAAGTCATGTCCGAGTCAACCCAACCCGAAACCAACGGTGATATATTTGATAACTCTACAACTATACATTACTAATAAAACAATATTAGTGATTATAAAAGTTACGTTTTATAATATTTTACACTTTTATACATTTATAAACTCTTATCATTATTATTCTCGAGGGACATTGATCCGACCGAAGTTCAAGCGGACCTACGTGGTCCGGGCGAAGCCGAGGTCAGCCGGATGTCATTCCGGCTAAGGCCGAGGTAGAATGGTTTAGGCGAACTTCGTTCCGGTTGAAGTTGAAACATCCATACCTCCGTTAGTTATAATCTCACTAAAATTATGATCATTAATTAAAAAATCCTAGCAAATTGAAACTCCTCATTTTACTTCGCTATCTATCGTATGTTCGGTAGCAAAAATATCCGCTACAAAAACTAGTCCTCAAGGTGACTAAATTTAGTCCTCAAGGACTAAAATTAGTCCTCAAGGTCTAAAATTAGTCCTCAAAGTCTAAAATTAGTCCTCAAGATGACTATAAATACCCAAGCCAAACTCTAGTTTTCTCACACCTTCACCTTCTTTCTACCAGATTCGTTACAGCAACTTCTATGACCCATATCTCCCTCATAAATCGTTCAAATCCTTCCATTCTTGTCCAGAAATCTCCCTATTTGAATCCTCTAAAAATGCCAACTGACCTCACTCAATTTCGATAAAAACTCAGCTCTCTAGACCACTTTGAACGACGACTGCTCCGGAATCTCGCTACTGTGCGACCTTACTTTCCGTAACACATTTGAGGTACCAAACGACATCCGTTTGACTTGATTCTTTTTCCTATATCTTCCTATTTCAAAGTACTTCAATTTAGACTTAAAATCTGTACCATTTGGTTTCCTGAATCGTCCAGAATCATCCTTCAAAGTCGACCCAACTTTCTGTCAGAAAAGCTCAAGAACTCCTCAAGGCTTCAAGTGTTGATCCAAGCTCAACCGTCATCTTCACTACCTTCTCCTTGCTTGATTACTGTGAGAAAAACATCTTATTTATATTCTTAAATACTCGTTCATATTCATACCTAAGAACACCCATTAAAAAGGGCTTGTTGGTTAATCACCTTAAGGGAGAACAACTCAACTTTAAATTCTGTCAAAACACAGATTCGTTGTAGGACTTTTATCCGGACATATCTTGGTCATTTCGAACTCAAATTTAACAAACTCAGACTCCACGATTAAGTTCGTTGAGTTAGCTTTCCAACGATATATAGTTTGTCTTTTAATTCAAACCGAGCAGCTCACAACAGTCCCTACAAGAAAGGTGCGCGTTTCTGTACCTTCTGCTTTGTGAGGCTGTTTCGAGCTTTCTCTTAGCATTTTCTTAAAAATCTTATTAAACAAGAAATGTTTGCAATACATTAAACTAACAATCTGTAAATTTTGGTAATTTATAGTTAACCTTTGTTACTTTAAAAACGCACTTAAAGTAACAGCTCATAAGCTGTCCAAAATCTCCAATTGATACACTAAACCAAAAACCAATACATATCACCAATGGTCAACGGGTTAACTCATATGAACAAAACCCAACTAGTCTAAAGTGGGTAACTTAGACTTTCGATTAATGTCTCTAGACTTAAAGTGTCTTCATATAATCTAGGACACGGATAGTCATCTTCATATCACTTGGACTATTTCCATATCTCGCTCACCACTTCAGGTGAGTACTCATACCCCTTTTTATTACTGTGGAATATTATGCAATATCAACTCTTGTTATTATTAGAGGGGTGATTCCTTCAAATGATAATTTGAGTAGTGAGTATTTATATCCTCTCTCTTTTACTATTTTGGGGTGTAACATGTATCCTATGACAAACTATGGTTTTCAATATCCAATTCTCATTATCATACGAATGGTGATTCATTCAAATGGTGATTTGCATTATGGTTTAAATAATCAATTCGTGTTATCATTAGAATGGTGATTCATTCGAAATGGTGATTCGTGTTGCGAGTTTACACATTCAAACATAAATTCTTTATTCATTTTACAAACCACGCGATTTCATTATATGTCTATGTGTGATCACATGCTATATGTCAAACTATTACATTTTTATTCATCATTCATCATTCATCAGTGTAATCATTAACATACAAGCCTACGGTAACAATGATAGATCTATTGGCTGACAACCCACCTAAATTTGACTGTATAGACGGCATTTGGGTGATTGAAACCTATTTCATTAACTTAACTTGCGAGTTAAGGGCGCTAGTCAACAAAGGTTTGGTTACACACATACATTGGTTCATTCATACATGGTTGAGTCTACATTTGACATTTGAATCGCTTTTCAACTACTACATATATTATAACCCTATGTTTACTCACCAACTATTTTTAGTTGACACTCTCTATTTTTATACATGTTACAGGAAATGCAGTTTGAGCCATATTTGATTGATGTCACATCTAGGATGCTTTGGACCTAGATTTATTAAATCAACTTCAAATCTATTTGTCATGTTTTGTGTATTTGAACCTATTGTTCGACATCAGAATTTGGTAATGATTATTTATTGAAACTTTAATTAGTGTCATGAGCATTTGGACAATCATCATGCCCCGACGTAAATTCCGCCGTCGGTTGGGGTGTGACATTGACCGTTTTCTTATGTGAATTCTCAGGTGCTTAACATTTCTGCTGTTACCTATTGGGACCTGCTTTGATGACTGTTGCATTTAGAATCTTTCAATAAATTCTGGAGTAGGATTGTAGCCGTTGGAGATTTTCTTGGCATAACATCTGACGATGTCATGTTTCAAAAATCTTTTGAAAACTATTGTTTTGTGAAACTTAAAACAATTTGTGTAACTCATTACTTAAATTCCGCTGCGTAATGATTTGAAAACTCCAAAATTCACTCCAAACAATTACCAACTTCCAAACGGCTCTAGTTGTTGAATCATCCAGAGTACGTTCTTGACCTTGACTGTGATAACGCTGGTTCACATCCCGACACAAAATTTTACAGGGTGTGACAGAATGCGAGTATGAAACTTCAAATATTGAACCATCAAAATATGAATAAGGGTTAGAAGCTAAAAATTGTTATAGTAATTGACTTTTCGTCAATTGAAGAATTTGTTTGATTCAGTGATTCGTAGATAACTAAATTGTAGATTTTGAAATTACTGATTACTAAGAATATGTAAACAACATATTTTTCAAAATCACAGATTATCAATTAATTTGATTCATAAATCATTAAGAATATATTTTTTCATATATTTATAATTTAAATGCATATTCAATCCTAAATTTTTTCAAACTTACGTAACAAACAACAGGTAAAGTAAGTTTTTTATTTACGTACTATTTAATTCTATTTTATTTTATTCAAATGAATGGACCTACATATTGATTCATATATCAAACACCCAAAACGGGTTTTACCCGTCAAAACCCGTACCCGACCCGTATTCGACCCGTACCCAATTAACATTATTTTCAAAACCCGGGACCCGACCCGTTTACTAAAAACAGGGTCTTTACAAGGTCGGGTTTGTCGGGTTTACCGGGCCTACAGGGTAAAACCCGTTTCCTGCTCACCCCTAATGGCTGGATCGATTTTTTCTATTGAAAATTAAAAGAAAATCTTATATGGAATATGACATGGATTAAAAAAATTAAAAAAAAAGGATTATTACATGTCAACATGCTATGTCAGCAATTATTTAACGGTGTTAAAAAGGTTAACGGCTAGTCTATTAAAAAAATTAGATAAAAGTTGAGACTGGTGAAGAAGATTTCTAAATATTGACGACCAATAGATAAAAGTTATGATTATTTAAATCTAATTTTCCTTTTATTTTCTTCCATGACCTCTAAAATATTAGAATCTTTTGGTCATTAAAGAAAATACATACAATTAAAAAAATATATATTTATTCTCTCTAGTTTTACTAAGGGGCTGTTTGGTTCAATCTGTTTCATTAAGTGCTGGATGAATAAGCGTCTGGATGGTAAAGACTTGTGTAGAAAACTGGATGAATAAGACATCTTTTAAAGTAAATCTCTTAGCGATTCAGACATTTTTACCATTCAGAGGTTCCAAACAAACAGTCTGTATCTGTACGATTAAGACAATTTACCATTTAGACCTCCTTAAGAGGTAAACCAAACAGCCCCTAAGGGGAGGCGGTGTGGTTGGGTTACCGCTGGGCGGTTCCAAGGGGAGCCGGGCGGCTCAAAGGGGCAACCATACCGCCTTGGGCGGTTTCCCCCCATGGCTTCCGAATTTTTGGTCTATGCGGCACGAGGGAACCGGGGAGAGCCGCACCAACCCCCACTTGTTTTGTCTCATTTGTTTTTTCATGTTCCAAGGGGAGCCGCATGGCTCTTCTTGGCAACCATACCGGGTATTGTGGCTTGATATGGCTTCAAAAACATCAAAATTGAGTTGGCACATGATGATTGGTTGGTGAGCATGGCTCCTTGAAGCCACAAGGCAACCATACCCCCTCCCCTAAGTGTTTGTATACCTCTAAATTGGTTGGAATGTATCAAACCACAAAATTGCATTTTTCGAGAACCATATTAAGTAAACTAACCATGTAATGGTTAATATTTTAAAAAAAAACCCATTAGGGTGGGCGGTATATGGCTTGGCGGTAGAAACAAAGTTTTATGCAAACTTTTTAACCAATGAGATAGTAGAGAAAAATATATATGGAATTGATATTTTGTGAAGGGTATGGGCTTGTAGAAAGTTTTAGACAATCTTTGTGAAAGAGTTTTGAAAAGAGCCAACACATCTCACACATTATCTTCGACAAGAATCAGTAAACATCTGCCAAATTTTAGGCTTGATTTTTGCCAGTATGCATTGCCGAAATGTTTGCCGATTTTTTTCTTTGCCGAGAGGTGTTTACCGTGAGCATACCACCCACCCTTATTAAGTACCAACTGGCATTAATCAAACGAACTATGTTCAAAAAATTGATTGGTTTATTGAAGGTATTGAAAACTTCGTGGTGGTGACAAATCAACCAAGTTCATTAAACCTATATAGTATCTATGTATGTATATTACTTTGTTTAATGTTTATGTGTTTGGAGAAGAAGGGTTAATTAGATCAAGCACAAGAATTGTACAGGTCTGAATCCCAAATGAGGCTCAAAAAAGCAATAGATAGCGAAATTCAACTAAACTCAATTGCAATTAGCTGAATTCACATAAATCAAAAACTGCTTCACCACTAAGCATAAGCAAAAGGCAAAATGCTTTACGGTGCGTTTGGTTGTAAAAAAAGTTTTCTAGTTTTTCCATTTTCTAAAAGATGAAAACGGAAAACAAAAAAAAATGTTTTCCAATTTTAGTTTAAAAGTTAAAAAACACTTTTTTCTGTTTTTCTAGGAATTTTTTCTGAAAAATAACAATTTGAAAGCGTTTTCTGTTTTCCATGTTTTCTTAGAAAACAGAAATGGAATACAAATGAAATAGAGAGTGTGTTTTCCACAACGAAAAGCATCCTTTGTGTCTACATTTCTACAGTTTTAGTATCATTCAAGTATTCAACACTGCAGGTGTAATTTGAAGTCTACAGACATATAAAACATGTAAAAATCTCAAAAACCATCAAACAGACTGATAATTGAAGGTATGCAGGTGTGAAATAACAAAACAGGACCATATCAATGGCATCATTCATAGCTAGCAATAATCAGGTTTAGAAATAATAGATTTTATAGCAAAAAACGAGAAATCATCCGCAGAGAAACATGAAAACAACGAGCAAATTAAGCATCACAAAAGTCACAAAATACTCTAAAAAAAGTAACAGAAATTGAAGAACAAAATTACTCTGTGTTTAACGGTAAGACTTCTGGAACCTGGCACGAGCACCACGTCCTCCAAACTTCTTCGGCTCGCATCTTCTCGGATCTGCAACAAGCAGAGTCCTATCATACCTCACGAGAATATCCTTAATCTCCTTCTTCTGTTCTTCATCAACGAACTTCTGGTAGTACGCCACGAGAGCTTTCGAGATACTCTGACGGATCGCGTAGATCTGAGAGGTGTGACCTCCTCCTTTGACGCGGATCCTCATGTCGACTCCGGCGAACTTGTGGCGGCCGAGGAGAAGGATCGGCTCGAACGCCTTGTAACGGAGGATCTCCGGCTGAACGAGCTCGATTGGGACGCCGTTGATCTTGATGAGGCCACGGCCGGCCTTGCAGTGAGTCACGGCTACGGCCGTCTTCTTCCGGCCGAAACATTGAACGGAGTTCGGTGGAGCGGCTGCCATGGTGTGACAAACCCTAGTTTTCGGGTGATCGATATCTCAGAGAAAGTTTAGGAGTGTATCGATTAGGGTTTTGGAGGAATTTGGGAATTTAAACCGGAAGTTCAACTTTGGGCTTCCTGGCCCGTATTAGAATTTGAAATAATGGGCCTTTATTCTATTAAACCCACATGGAAAAAACCATATGTTTTTTATGAACACTTTTTTAAGAAATAATATTAGCTAGTGGGGGTATTCAAAAACATTATAAATGAGAGGTTTTTGGTTCAAGTCTCGTTTGTAATAAAAAAAAATGGGAGTTAAAGTTGTGTCATGAGGTTTTCTCACCTATGATGAGTTTCCTCCTAATGAGGATTGGAAATGATCTGGTAGGTGTTGCAATATCCCTGTAAGTGATCCAAATGTGTTGTTAAAAAACACAAAAAACAACTAGATGTGGTCGACATATGTTGGCCCAAACCTTCAATGAAGATGACTGTTAGGAAATCTCGTGCCCGAGGACATGCAAACATAACTTGTTGGCCAGGGGATAGATAAAAAATAAACACTTCCAAACTCTAGGCGATTCTATTATAAAAGGGCACTCGCGAAAATATCATGAGTTTTATAGGGGGTGGTGTCCTTACTAAAAAACCGCCAAGATCAAAATCGGCTAGTGACGTGTGCAAGCGACCCAACGCACACCCATTAATACCACATCCCCGAAGAATTGTGTCCTCGAGGCCACAAAAGCATATGTAGAAACATCCTCCACTGGACATAACCCCAGTCCCCCAAAACGGGTCGGGAGGGATGCCAGCCTCCATTGGAAACCCCCGAAAAAAACACCCCCACAAACCACAATGTCCTCAACAGCCCCCCGGGGGCCCTTTTCAAAAACAAAAACAACTCTCCCTACATGCATAAGATGGCGTGTTCGGAGACCGAACAACAACTTTACAGCACCCATACATGAAAATAGTAAAGGAGCTCACGTTAAGGATTCCGTAGACGTGAGAGACAACTCATTAGTTCCACCACAGATGATCCCCTTTAACCGCCAAACTACTGATGAATCTAGCATCCCGGCTAACAAGCCCTCCAAAGAGTTTCACCCCTAACACGACCTCCTGACCTCGCTAGAAAACAATCCATCTTGCACCTTCACCCCATTGCACGATAGCCATAAAACCTCATTTTCCTTGACATTTAATTCAAGGCCTAATCTGGGCCCTTAGACCTGATAATATCCAAAGCATAAACCAATCTTTATCGTCTTCGGTAACCGTGCAAATTCTTTATCTTTGAGTCATTTAACATGTGAACTCACCAATGTTATGTTGACCTTTTTTAGTGTATGATTTCTCAGGTAAGCAGTTGTTGCTATTGTTGGGAATCTAAAACTCGTTTAGGACAAAAATAAATATGTCGAATTAATATAGAATCGTATTTTATATTTATTTTATCAGAAAACGATTATGTAAGATAATCAATTGCGAAAGCGATAAAGTTCAAAATTTCATAAACGAGTTTCAGGTATTCCACATTAGTGATCCAGTTACAGATAATTCAGATAAATATATATAAAAACACAAACATAGGGTGTTTAGAGATTGACCGAGATGAGACACCATGAATGCGACAAACGGATCTGCTAGAAATCCATGATCACTCGTTCAAATCCTTGAATGACTAAAAACTTGTTCCCGACACAATAACCGATAATCACCCGGATATCCAAAATTGGGACAACCCGAACTGGTCAAGCACCCGGGAGAACCCGACTCACCGGGTGGAAGTCGGCGGACGATGGCGGCAGGCGGCACGACAGCAAACGACGACTATCCGACGGTGTAACATCCTAAAATTTCGTAAAATAGTAAATACGTGACTATATATAATATATAATAGAAAGACGCGCTTATACGTGATTAAAATATCATGTTATATGTGTTTATACGTGAATACATGTGAAATATAGGTGAAAAAAATCCCAACAGATAAATACGTAATGAATACCTATTTAAAAGATAAAACGGTGAAATATTCATACAACGTATATATTCGGGCAAAATACGTGTTTATAATTATCCTTGTAAGTATTCAAAGCCTTAGAAGTTATTAAAAGTATATCCTAATATGACCTATAACATGAAATGATAAGTATTTTAAAGGTTGAGGGGCTAAAACGTAAATTAGCAATAATAAATAAATAAATATATATACGTATATGTATATTATCGTACGAATCCCGAGCCTTAGAAACCTTAGAAAATATTATAAATATGTCCCATAATGTTTTGGTACATAAAATGATAAAAGGATCTAGTTCGAGGGCCTAAATTGCACTAAATAGAAGTATAGGGGCTAAATATGTAAAAACCACAAATCTGGCCTGAGCATACACTTCTCGCGTATCACGTCAACCAGCCATAAACCCTACGCGATACGCGTAGGTCCGGTCTGCAGCAGAACGTTCCAGGTCGAAGTTTATCCACGTTTTCAGCTTGTTCCTCAAGATTAGCATCTCCAGGTGTCGTTTTTTATGGATTACTCAACCCCTTACGTGTTGTTAGACCCATACGCCTCTTTCCTCTATAAAAAGCAGATCAAACAGCCCTTCAAACTCACTAATTTTGTGAATCAAAACCCTAAAAACCTTCTTTCAACCCCGAAACTTCATCAGTCGAATCCGAGCAAATGACAAGGATCCAGGAGCTGAGTTTCAGCAGTCGATCACTATTAGGTATTTTCTAAATAAACTCTTTTAGTTTTGGCTAAATCGATCTTTAAGTATGAATCCTAAAAATGTGTTAAAATTAGGGTTCTTGAGCTTGTTTTATAAAAATTGGGTAATCGGATTGGAATTAGGGTCTGAATTTTGTAGGTAATCTTAAAATAATGTGTTTTAAGAAAGCCCTATGTTTATTTCACAATTGGAAAAGGTTTGGTAAGGGTTTTATTAACGGGTCAAAATTAGGGTTTTCATAACGTTGTTCTACACAAATTGAGTAAAGGGTGTTGAACTAAGCTTTGATATTTTAAGGGATATTATAAAATGTTATAATGGATAATACCCTGAGTTTGTTTGAAATAAAAATGACTTTTGATAATAAAATGAGAAATACGTGAAATTAGGGTGTCTAAATATGATTAATTAATATAAAATAATCCGGATGGTATGGGGACTTGATTTTTGGTATGGTAACATGTTTATATATATATATATATATATATATATATATATATATATACACTAGTTTTTTATCCCCGTGTGTTACACGGGTTAATTCAAAATTTTATGATGATGTCAAGTTTCTTTTTCTATTAATTAAACTATGACCAAATTTTTTGTTTATTATATAGTATAGAGTATAGATAGATATAGATAAATGTAACTTAATAAACTATATTATATATTTAATTAAGTAATTAAATAATTGGTTATTAAATAATTTAGAAGACAATAAATAAATAGTGGATATATATATCCAAAATTCAAAGATACGCTCCAATAAATAAATAGTGGATACATATATCCAAAATTAGAAGATCCGCTTGTGAATGTGTATTGGCGGGAAAAATTATTGAAAATGAATGTGGTGGTGCCACATGGCAATTTGTGGTGCCAAAAACTTTTATTTTATTATATATATATATATATATATATATATATATATATATTAAGTATTATGAATTTAAAATGGATAAATAATAAAATATTAAAAATACTAAGTTAATCGGATATTAGAAGTTCGTGCGGACCGGAAGGGTAAGCGCCTGTACACTGGGGTTTCTGGCAAAGCGAGGGTGTCGTGTAAATCCCAACTGGGACCTGGCATACCTCACTGGGCGATCCCAGGGTGAGCGTTTTCTTATAGGAATGTGCGTTTTCATATTATCAATAAAAAAAAGTTATTATGCATATAAGGGCATTTTGGTAATTTTGTCCTTAAATGAAACAAACCTTAATAAAATGTTATTGAGATAATAAGATATAAATAAACATAGGCATTATTTATAATAACATTGCATTAATGCAATCCAATACGCGATTAGGTTAAATGTGGACCCTAACGGAGATTCTGTCTGAATAACCGACTAAAAATATAAGGTGAGTTTCCACAAGCCCACTTTTAAATGTTTTAAATGTTTTCGGGCTGGTATACATACAATATTTGTGAAAATATATTCAAGATAATTATGACTTGATACATACGTGTTATATGATGAAGTTGTTGTTAAATTGCTTATACGTGTTATACAATTATGTTGATTATAATGTGATGTGTATATACTTGCTTGAAATTAGGTAGACAAGTGACAAGGGAATTGTTAGTAAACATATAGTGAATATGTATGATTATATGAGAACATGTGATACATTTGCTTATATTAATATGTGGTGGATACGCCGCTAGTACATCCTATATATATATACATAATAGTATAAGTTACCCGGTATATTGAAGTGTGGAGGATACGCCGCTGGTACATCCTGTATACATACACCTACGGTAAATTGGGGAATGTTTATTTGTTGCAGTATATGAATACGTTATCATTGTTTAATAACAAACCTAAAGCATCTGGTTATTTAAATAGGGGTAGGTAGTATACATAATCAGAGATTAAGTCATTAAGACGAGAAAGTGACCTAATAGAGTTTAGTACAAAGTTGGTGGTTAGAGTTGAGGAATCGTTGTTGCTCCAATGGGGGTGCCCTAGAGCACCGTGTACGGACGACGCTGCTTCTTCAATGGGGGTGCCTTCGGTTAAATATTATGACCTAGAAGTTAAGCATAGGATCACGGTTAAGGTCGTCGGATAAATATAGTGACCTAGAGGTTAAGCCTAGGGTCACAGTTAAGATAGTGTGAAATAATATCATAATGATTATGTGTTAGAATTTATATGTGATATATATGTGTGTTGTGAAAACCAGGTAAACACTTAAAATGGTTTTTGAACTAAACCGTAGAACTCACCAGCGTAAGCTGACATTTTAAAAATGTGTATGCTAGGTTCTGCAGAGACGTTTAGAAGTAAAGGCACGGATCTTGTGAGGACGAGATAATCGAGGAAGCTATTAAGGAAGAGTTTATGGCAAGCTGGCTTAGTTATAGTTTTCGTTATTATAATTAGTTATAGTTATGTACAATATCTCTCTTACTGTAGTACTTGGCTTATATAAATAAAAAGTTTTTAAAATTTTCCGTTGCTTAATATCTCCTTTGATACCTTGTGTTCATGAGTAAATCTTAAAATTTTTCCGCCACTGCCCGCTGTCGCCGCACGCCGTCGTTGTCGCCACACCGTCTGTGACGCCCACTCCTAGACTTGGCTTGGACACAATCCAACAGCTCTATGTGTGGATCACATTCATCATTAGGACATGCATTTTTTATGGAGTCATAGTCAACCTCATACACTTTTGGGAGTTTTTATTGCATAACTTCACCTCGTATGTCATGTTTTAAATCTCAACACTTGTATTTCAAACTTGCAAACATTGTCATACTGTCACTACTTTTCCACTACACTAGCAAGACAATGTTTCTTAATCAAATGACTTTTTTTTTTGTTAAATCATTTAGATGTCGTTCAATGTAATATCGACTATGACCCATGATGTCACATGTATCCGATACTGTGTGATCAAGGTGTGACAGATTGGTATCAGAGTCGTGGTTATAGCAAACTAGGTTGCATCAGTAGGACCTAGACTATAGCCTATGCTTCGTTAGACTCATCTACGTGTGCATTTCATTCCACATCTACCTAATTGTTGTTGCGACTTCGAATGAGGGTGGTACGACGACGAGAGTGAGGAATGGTAAGGGTCGGAGATATGTTATGTTAGAGAGACGCAATGGTACGAGGCGGCAATTGGAGAATGTGGTGATGGTTGTAAGGGGCAGTAGATGTGTGTTTGACTGGGATAATATGAGTCTCCCTCTTTCATATTTACGAATTGAACACAATCTGTAAGGTCATATGATTGAAACAAAAAAAAAATGATTAAATAAATAAGTATGAACACAAAATGCCTATGGTCAAAAGTGGTGTGGTTACATAAACGAGGTATGGACCATGTATTAATATATATATTGAATAGTATACTTTTGGTTTTGAACACTAACCTTTTATTTTTTAGAAACCAGACACTAATCGTTAAGTTTTTATATTTTAAAGTTTCGACATGAAACTTGTAGGTTTTAGATATTAGATAGTCAAGTTTAATTATTTTGAATTTTAGCCATTAATCGTTTAACTTTTAGACATTAAGTGCCAATTTACAACAAAGTTGAGTTTTGTTATTTTCAACTTTGGTCACAAAACTTTAAATTTTAATAGTATGCATCATCAACCCTTTAATTATGAAATACTTTGTTAGTGTAATTCATTACAAGTGTTAAACGACGAAATACAAGTTCGTCTCTACGTTACGATTTGAGTTTAATTTGTTTTAAACTTTTTATTTGATGCTACCTTGATTCAACCCGAATTCGTATCATTCAACTTTCTTTATATAAAAAAAACATGTTACAAGTTTTTTTATAGATCTTATTTCTTTATGTTTTAACTTTTTATATATGTCACTTGACTTTTTGTGAGAGGGGTCATACCCCTGGTTATTTTTAAATGTTGGTATTTATTATTCTCATTCGTGTCAATATGTAACTAGTTTTCAATTTTAAATTCAAACTAAAACCACTATAATATTAAAAGCTAATTTAAAGAAAAAGATCAAGAACCCATCCAACGGTTGAGATGCATTCTGAAATTGTGTTGGTATCAGCATATTCCATATCTCACCGTAAACCCACCAAAACACGAATCTTCTTCTTCCCCATGAAAATTTAACACCCAATTACCCCTCTCTCTCTCTTCTTCCCCCATTTCTTCATCACTTCGCTTGTCGTCTATCTCCATTTCTCATACCACAATGAGCTCAGATTCCCTCATCAATCGCTTCTTTCGTTATCTCCATCATCCGACGAACTAAACGCCCCCAATTTCAATCCGTTCTGATCGTCTCAATCGGTAGAGTTTTTGCTTTGTTTGTTTGTTTGTTTGTTTGTTTTCATCGTTTTTTGTTGGAATTTGAAGTGAATTGTTTGTGCAGGTTATTCCGAATGTCATCCTTTTAGATGAGAAGAGAGGATCTATGACTTTTTGTTGTCTAGGTTTTTTTTTAATTTCTTTTATTTACCTTTTCGTTCCGATGATATTCACGAGTTGCTAAATTTTGTATCTTTTCGCTCATTTTTCAATCCAGAATACTTTTTGTATTCGGATGTCAAAACTCAAAACCCTTAGTTGTCAATTGCATTTTTGATCCGGAATTGCTGCAATTTGGTGATGAATTAAACTATTGACATATATGATGTTATTTATTGATGTTTTATATGCTAATAGAAGTAAACGAGGAGCATTTTATATGACAAATTAGGTCAAAATTCTAGCTTTGTTTTCTAGAATTATCTTTATCTGAGCTTTGTGAGCATTGGAAGGTCGTTATTGGGTAGTAGTTGGTGTTTTATTGATCTAATTTGCATTTCTTTGATGCCTCAAAATGCATGATTTTAGTGCTGTAGGTGTTGTCATAATCTTTTTACAATGTACTATTGTTTAGCTTTTACCTCTTACTGAACTAAAAACACAGAAAATTAACCATTTTTTTTTCATTCTTCAAGTATCTGCCCTTCTTTCATAGTCTATTTTATAAATAATGCAAGACTTGTTTTCTTTTTTTATTAGACATGAAACAACTGATATAAGAATGTTATGTAATAAGGTTGAAGAAGCTGTTGACAGATTAGTTCAAGTTTCTAAAGTAGGAGCCTTTTCTATTCTAGCACTTTGGCTGTCATAGTTTTTGTATTATTTGATGTTTTTGTTTAAAAGATTGCTGATTTGAGTTAAGATATCTTTCTCCTGTTCTTCTTGAATGGTTAAATCCATTCTGCTGATATATTAACTCTGCATTGATGGTGTACAAATCTCAGAATCAAAATCTCACTAATACTATGGCGCTTTTATGCATCCAGTGAGAGTGAAGAATTGTGGGAGCCATTCCTTGTGAATTGCCAAGTATCTTTTTGTGGTGACCAGCTTGGTCAATCTCATATTTTTGACCTGATGCAAGGTCAAAGGAGCATCTTTGATCCTTTCCCAGAGACTGTTGACCTTAACCAAGGGTCAAACTCCAACAGTACTAGTATGGATGAAACTGATGATTGGAATAATATGTTATTTCCAATGGAGAGACGGTTGTTGAATAACGATCTCTCTAATGAGATAAATTTTAGTTGTGTGAATACAAACAGTCATAATAATTTTCAAAGTTTTAGAAGCTGGGATGTTGGTGAATCAAGCTCTAGAGCAGGTTTACATGATCAGGTTTCTAATGATGGTCAGAATTGGTCAAATTCAACAACTCTTGAATCAAGACAGCAACTTGAATCATTAACAACTCATCAGGTTGATATTAATGTAAACCTAAATGTTGGATACGAGAGTACTAATACTGATGATGACGGTATCGGGCCTTCTTCTGATTGTGGGCCGGGCTCATCTTTGGGTAATTGGGGTTTATCTTGTAAGAGAAAAACCCTAGAAGGTACTTCTTCTCAGTCCTTCATGGGTGGTGGTTCAGGCTGCTTTGCGGAAGGTTCTAGAAGCTTAAATATATCTTCAGCTCAAGTCAACCCTCTGCCTGTTAACCGCCATGAAACACCTAACGCAAGAATTGTAGTTCCAGAAAGCTCACCAACACCACCACCTTTCAGCATTAGAGGCTCGGTTCTTAATCTGAATAATAATGATAATATATCATCAAGTGGTAACTCTAATAGGCGTCCAAATGTTAATTTGGCTCACCGATCATTGAACAGACAAATATTGCTTAATGAGTTTTTGGACCACTCATCCAGAGGCCAAATCAATAATCTATCAAACCAGCAACCTCCTTTAATGCATGTTCCAGATATTCCAAGAATTACACATCATTTCCCTTGGGGTAATAATATGGGTTCAAGAAGCGGGGGTTCATCAAGCTTCTTAAGAAACAATGTGCAATATCATAATTTTGTTCCACCATCTGAGAGTAGGAATTTGGTTCAAGATCCTACCAATTGGAGCTTAGCTACTGGAAGTGGTGGTCTTGGTGGTGCACCATCTAGCTCCAGAAGCGGTGGCGGTAATGGAGGATCTCGATCTTTGAATAGTTTATGGACACCTCAACGTAATAACCACACACCAAGTCAGCAAAGATCATCTGACTTTCCTCCTTGGACTCTTTTTCCATCTGCTGAGGTGGAGTCGGGAGGGCAAAGAGGTCATCTTTCTTCGTTTCCTGTTGGCTCATCTTCATCAGATGATAATCATATTTCATCTGGAGTTTCTAGCCAGAGGCATCATTATCAACCTTTTTCGAGGGCAGCATTGTTGATGGAGGTACCTGGTGATGATTGGCGGGCTTTAGCTGTTGATATTGAGGGAAGACAAAGACTGGTTTCTGAGGTTCGTGCTCCTTACTGGTTCTTTTTTTTTTGGAGGTGACTTAAATATTGAACGTATTTCATGGTTCCATCAAGGCTACACTCATATTAAATGATTAAAGCTAATTTATAGGCCACCCAAGCATGTATTGGTTTTGTTTATACCAAATTAAAGCTAAAAAAAATACTGAAATATCAAAATGACAAAAATATACGTTTTCTTACATCGAATGAGTTATTGCTTAGAGTTAGTGATACCTCAAACAATGGTATTATGGTCTTTTAAAAAAAAATTAATTGTGAATTCTCATTAGGTATTTTTTTGCCAGTTTATATATAAACGAAACTCAATAGAAACTAGGTTGGCTTATAAAGTAGTTTCAATACATGGGTGACTTTGAATACCCTTGAGGTAATGAGATGATACATTATGAACTATTGTGTAGCTCAAATGGACTTAAACTGCTTTATTGTACTGAACATATGGTAAAAACATTTAGAATTTAAATTGAACTTTTGCCTAGTTCAAAATTTAAATGTTGCCATTTAAATTGAACTGTTACATTTCTGGATTTGAGGTCTTTTATTCATATTCATAATCTGTATGACTCCTATGCACAAAGCATACAATTAATCTTGTGTTATCTCATACTGTTATCTCATTAACTATCTTTTTGATCATGTAACAGATTCGGCAAGTTTTAAATGCTATGCGGAGGGGTGAAAATTTACGAGCTGAGGTTTGATATTATCTTCCATGGCATGTCAAATATTGTTCTCTTAATCTCCTTACATAAAATTCAAACACACACCTCTTTCTATATATTTTGCCCTCCATGCAAAAAGAATCTACTTACCAAATGTTCTCTACAGGGAAATAGAATAATCTCATTTCAAATGTGAGATGTAAAGTTGGATAAATAGTCATTACATAAGGCACACTTGTATATATATATATATATATATTAACATGTAAAGTTTACAAAATTGTCGTTTCAAAATTCCTTTAGGTGTTAAGAAGCCTTTTTTTGACCAAGGTATATATTTCTGTGTGAGTTGCTATTATTTCCCCTATATTTACTACCACACCATCATCTAGTCTTTTATTATATTCTCATTAGTTTTTACTAATATGCCTTCAAACTAAGGTAGCATCATACTAATTTCTAACCCATCACCTCAGTTTCAATGCTTCATAAAGTTACATGTAAGAGTCTTATATATATTTTAAGGCTTATACACGGTGTTATATCCGATTATGTATATTACTAAATGCATGTTTTCTGATTCATCGCTAGATTTTTGTATAATAAGTTACACGAGTGCAATCTGCAATTTTGGGGAGTATTGTAAGGACCTAAATGTTTTGCATGTGGTTCGGATATTGTTTACTAATATGGATATTTCTGCTCTGGTTGGATATCTCATGCCTTTACGTGCACCCAATATTTAACAAGAACTTAGTGATGGCTTTAAATCTGGTTAGAGAACTAGAACATGACATTCAATGAGCAAGACATGCAAATTTTTATTTTGGTAAAATATATAGGTGGCAGAATGAACAGTAGGTGGGTCGCAGGTTGGGTAACGGGTTGGGATCAATGAATCTGAAAGTCAATGGACGAGTTGAATAAAGCCCAAATAACCCTGTTTCATGTAAACGGGTTGAAATCAGGCTCAAAGGATGAACCAGAAATCATCCAGACATTCTCAAGATACCCTTTGTGCAGCAATGGTATACAACTGTTGATTTATTTGACTTTTTTTTTTAACAAAAAAAAATATGATATGTGCCAGGATTATATGCTATTTGATCCATTTATTAATGGCGTTGCTGAGCTGCATGACAGGCACAGAGACATGAGGCTGGATGTTGATAATATGTCATATGAGGTGAAAATAGGCCAATTTTTAAATGCTTCCCTTTGTTGACCATATTAAATGAAATTTACATTTTTATTGCAGGAACTGCTAGCATTGGAGGAACGTATAGGCAACGTGAACACTGGGCTAAGTGAAGAAGTTATTTTAAAGTCAATGAAACAAAGAAAACACATAGCTTTTATGGCCATCTCAACCAAAAGTTTAGAGCCGTGTTGCATATGTCAGGTGAGAATAAGATTTATTCAAAGCATTTCCATTTTATATAGGCTAATTGCACGATTATCCTTTTATACACAAATATCTGCTACTTTTCAACTTTAGTCGTGACTTATTTTTTGGGTAAATCAACTTTTTTAAGGTAAAGAGAACCACATAAACTTTAAAGCTTTTATTTAGGTAATACCTACTCGGGTTTCACAAACGGTTCGAGATCCAAACGGTTTGGATTTCACAGTGCGATTTGGTTGAAACTTGGAACCGCCCATGTAAACTGAACTGGCCGTTTAATCATTATATTATATATATATATATAATAAGGGTTAGGTTCAAATGAGAACCAATTGGTTTTGAGAACTTTTGAGAACTTTCCTCAAAACCAGCAGAACTGCACCGTGAAAACCCTCCAATGTTGACACTAAATGTAACTTTTACACTAAAGTTAAGTGTAGAAGTATACGTCTCTTCCAATGTTAGCACAACCACTGCAGTAAAATTGGTGTGATTAATAGTAATGGCTAATTTACACTAAATATAGTGCAACACTACTCATCAAACTAAAACTCAACATTTTCCTTTTCTCATTTACAAATTTATTATATTTTGATTAACTTGTAAGTTTAAACTTGCTTCATATTGGCATCATAAAGAATAATTTTCCATTTAAACTTCTCATTAAAATCTTTTGAAAAGAATGTAAAATGATTAGACAGTACACAGTATATATGATATTCTATATATTTTCTCTATTCATTTATGATTACTTTTTGAATTGGTTTTTATAACTATTTACTTATTTTATATAAGTAAATGGTAAATATGAAGTCATTGAATAAATTCAACTAATTATTTATGCATCTTTAAGAGCTCACCTGATGTGACATTAGATGAAATAAAGTTTACGGACTTATTTAGGATCCAGTGAAAATACATCCATACGGTTTCTTTTATGATTTTGTCCAAATCGAAGATAAAAAAACTTTGATTGGTTTCTGCAAAAAAGGAAAATTTCACTTTCAATAGAATTTGGACCGAAGTTTGGTTTATTCTCTAATGCATTTTGCCCTTTCTGACTCCAGTATTATTTTTACCATTTTGATTATACAAACCAAGTTTTAGTCAAGAATCTACTCAATGAAACAATCAAACAAATGATTTTCTTGAAATTGCACACAAAATATCTACCATCAGATCCCACTCTTGGATCTTTTTTCTTTTTGTGGCCCAGTTTCGTATAATCCCCGGTCGGTTCCAGTCTTGTCCAACGCCAAACCATTTTCACAGACTGAGATTGGTCCCAGCTCTTTAAAGTGTCTTATCATGTGTTCTGACTCGGGTTTTTTGTATTTTTCAGGAAGAATACGACACCGGTGACCACATTGGAAGCTTGGATTGTGGACATGATTTCCACACAGATTGCATCAAACAGTGGCTGGCACAGAAAAATATTTGTCCCATTTGCAAGATGACTGGTTTGGGTCCATAAAACCCAGCCCCACCCAATTCAAAACCTTGCTTTTAAGTAAAAAAAAGAAGATAAATATCCTAAATCTACCCAAAAAAATGTTACATTTGAATCAAATCTTATGGTTTGGCTGGGAGACATTTTGTTGTAGCTTTTCACATGTCCTTGCACCTCTGTTGTGTTGTTACTCTAAAAAAGGATAAGGCCATAAAGTGATTTGGTGTTTCAATTCAAAAATGAAAATATTTATTGACTTTAAGTATTAGTTGATGGCCATGTGAGGAATTGTGTTTGTTTTCATCTCTCTGTTTCCATACCATAGTGCTTAAATAAGATTATATAAAATTATATTTGTGGATATAATATATATATCTTTTAATAGGTCTTGTAAGTATGTATAAGTGGTAACACCATGAATATGTTTATGTATTTGTTTATTCCGTTAGAAAATTTATATACTATATGGGCTAAATAAAAGAAAGACGAACATAAAAATGTGAAATTGTACTATTCAATGGAATTTTTTTGATAGTTTTATTAAACAGTTTTGTAAAAATTAGTTAGTAAGAGCTAGCGGGTATACCTAGAGGTGAAAATAAAAAACCGGTTGCCCGACCGGTTAGAAAAAAGAACCAGAGCAAGTTTTTGGACAAACCGGTTAGGGTTTCAAACCGGTCAGGGTTTCAAACCGGTCCGTTGGCTATATATCGGTTTCACCCCTCATGTCACAAATCGGTTACTAAAAAGCCGGTTATTCCCTAACCGGTTGTAAAAAAATCGATAAAAACCGGCTAAAAATCCCGGTTAAGCGGTCTCTAACCGGAACCGAAAGTTACTAACCAATTACATGTTTTCTCCTCTTAAACAGGTTACAAACCGAACCGGTTACCACCTTAACCGATTTTAAATAGTCAAAGGTCCTACCGAAACCGGTTAGGAAAAAAACCGGGTTTGTGCACCTCTAGGTACAACATAGGGATTAATCTAGATTAATCATTTTGTAATTTTTTTAAATATATACATACTAACACACATTTATATGAAAATAATACTTTGAAATTTACACTAATACTTCAAATTTCATATAATTCAAACTTCAATATAAAAACCAAGTACTTAAAAATGAAAGAGTTAATTGCTATTTGCGTCCCTGTGGTTTGCTGTTTTTAACCATTTGAGTCCTATTTTTAAACTTTTAACACTCTGAGTCCTTAAGGTCACTTTTCTTAACCATTTGAGTCCCTGACACTAACTTCTGTTAACTAGTCTGTTAGAAATACCCTATGTGCAATGCACATGAGGGTAAAATCGTCCATTCAACCCAAAATTCAAGATTATATGTTTAGTAATTCTATGTGCAATGGAAACACCCACATATCTGGAAACACCACCACCACCACTGCACCGTCACCTCCACTCTCACACCGCCCCTCGCCACTGTCACCTCCACCGTCACCTCCACTGTTACACCACCACCACCACCACTGCAACGACAACTGTCACCCAAACATAACCACCACACTTGCCGCCGTAGCAGTCGCATCATCACCCAAACATAACCACCACACTCGCCGCCGTAGCAGTCGCATCATCACCCTCCTCCTCCTATCCGCTATCGCCGGCTGCTTCCTCTACCTCCTCACCATCTCCACCAAAAACCCCAACAAAAAATAAGGGGCGCCGCGGCCGTCCCCTGGCGGAACCCTAGACGACGCTCGCAGCCGCCGTCGCGACTGAGAAGAGAGACGGAGGAGAGGTTAGATCTGGAAGGAGGAGAGGAAAACGAGGGGCGCCGCCGCCGTCCCCTGGCGGAACCCTTCACGTCTCTCCGATCTGCCCCTTCACCTTCCACCGCCGTCGTACACCGTTGAGCCGTCGTACACCGCTGAGCCATCGCCGACAACGACGCAAAAATCAAAATCCACCGCCATGGGATCTTCTTCACTCCGGTGGCGGCCTCACTGTTTCCACGTTTTTCCGGCGATGGCGGTCACCACTTCTGTTCAACAACTCTCCAAAACTAGAGTCAGGGTTTAGTTTCAAAGTCCCAAAGCTCGATCTGGTTTTTGTTCATATTATATTTGAATCGTTGGGGCTGGTGCTGTGTGCAAAATTTGGTTTTCTTTCACCAGATTGGATTTTTATTTTGCTTTCTTCGAAATAATAATCTGGGTGTAGTGTCATGGTTCCTCAAAGGTTTTTGATTTTGTTATGATTTTAGAGATGTGTTATGAATTTGTAGAATAGAGTTAAAAGCAAAAAAGAACATGAATGGACAATTTTACCCTCATGTGCTTCGCGCATGTGGGGGTTTTAACGGACTAGTTAACAGAAGTTAGTGTCAGGGACTCAAATGGTTAAGAAAAGTGACCTTAAGGAAGAGTGCTAAAAGTTTAAAAACAGGACTCAAATGGTTAAAAACAGTAAACCACAGGGACGCAAATAGCAATTAACTCAAAATGAAAAATCCAAAAAGGTAGTAAAAATACTTCAAAGTCCAACTTTGAATGAAAAATCCAAAAAAATAGTAAAAATACTTCAAAATCCAACTTTGACCACCTAGCCCGACTTTTAAGCGATTTTTTAGTCATCCAATTAATTGATCAACTAGCCCAAAATTAATCAGTAAACTGTCGACTAGTGTCTAGACGCCGTTTAATCCTGATTTTTACAACATTGATTATGAAATGATATATCTTATTTAGTTTAGAATAACCACGTCTTTAAAAACAATCGTACTTACCGTGACTACAAATGTTATATTTTCATCTAATGTTACAAACATATAGGTAATTTCATAGGTATATTAGATGTAAACCAGTTTATAGCTGGTCTCAAAGGATGAGAGCATTTAACTTAGAGTTATTAAATATAAAATACACTGGTATATCTTGATCTCTTTTAACCCTTTTTGTCACGGAATCTTTACAATAACTAGATATTGATTGTTGATGAATTTGTGTTAAATAAGGGTGTAATTATTTGAAAATAAATTTAACTGTATTCCAAGTACTATTTGCCAGAGACGTAATAATGGATATGAAGGGTGATTTATGGATTATAAGACATGCCATCTACTCTGATCCCACCATGGTCAAAGATAAGGTTCGCAATCAATCAATGCGTAATGAATGTTTGAAACCCATATGATGTCCACTAACACACAATTAGTTCTTGATTAAATTTTTATCATCTTAACAAAAAATCAAAACACCCACTAGCCTGACAAAGATGTATGACCTCTTATTGAGAGGTCTTGGGTTCAAGTCCCACTTATAACAAAAAAATAAGAAATGAAGGTTACAAATTGGGCCAGGGGATTTTTTTCACCAGTGGTGAGTTTCCTCCTGATGGGGATTGGAGATGATCGGGTGGGTGGTGTAATGTCCCCATAAAAAATGGGGGTTACAAGTTGGGCCAGGGGGCTCCTGATGGGGATTGGAGATGATCGGGTGAGTGGTGTAATGTCCCCATAAAAAATGAGGGTTACAAGTTGGGTCAGGGGGTTTTCTCACCAGTGGTGAGTTTCCTCCTGATGGGGATTGGAGATGATCGGGTCGGTGGTGTAATGTCCCCGGCAGTGATTCAAATTTACCGTTAAAAAAAAATCAAAAAAACTATTGCACTCTTACTTGTAAACTATTCATCATATTAATTATGTGATGTTTAGGTTTTAACCACAACCCAAAACCACCGTGGATATAAATGTCTCGACCTCTCGACGAACACCATTATTGTGTCTCGTCACGTTTACTTTGATAAGTCGGTTTTCTCGTTCAAAACGATTCACACACCAACACCCGACACCTATCGTTGCCTCACTGATCCCATTCACCCTCTCGTCTGGGATCACGTATCATCCACACCTAACTTATCCCTCCCCAACCCGGCAGTTCACCCTCCCATTCCTACTGCTCCAGCCCACACTACTACTCCACCGCCACTACGGCCCACCAGCAGCCTCCGCCCACGGCCCAGCCTCAAAACTAGCCCAACCCCCAGCCGTAACCCCACCCCACGGCCTAACCGTCGGCCCAGCCGGTTACTCAACCCGAGCCCGCGGCTTCCTCGTCCACTACCACCTCCACATCACCAACCCACCCGATGCCGCCTCCCCATACACCTCACCATCGAACCATTCGGACTCATTCCATGTCTGGAATATCAAAACCGAAAACACCCTTCAACCTACATGCCTCCTCTCTTGTCCCCATTCCCAAGAATCCCAAAGCCGCCTTGTCCATTCCGGAATGGAAAACCACCATGGTTGACGAGTTTAGTGCCCTTATTAAAAACAAAACATGGGAACTGGTTCCTAGACACGAGAGGTTGAATGTGATTCGGAGCATTTGGCTATTCAAGCACAAGTTTAAATCTGATGGTTCGCTTGAAAGATATAAGGCCCGTATGGTATGTGATGGTCGAACACAACAGTAGGGTTGATTGTGGTGAAACGTTTAGTCCGGTAGTAAAACCCACGACAATCCGGGTGGTTCTTTCTCTCGCCCTATCTCAGTCATGGGCAGTTAATCAGCTTGATGTCTCCAATGCCTTTTTACATGACAACCTCTTTGAGACGATATACATGCATCAACCTATGGGATTTCGCGACAGAGAATTTCCAGATCACGTTTGCCTACTCAAAAAATCTCTATATGGCCTTAAGCAGGCCCCACGGGCCTGGTACCAGCGTTTCACCGACTTTGTTGTCACCCTCGGTTTTGGACAAAGCAGGTGTGACAACTCTCTGTTTGTCTACAGACATGGGCCAGACACGGCATATCTTCTTATCTACGTGGATGACATCATTTTCTGTACGTCCTCGGACGCCTTACGCTCACATCTCATGGATCGTCTTTCAGCAGAGTTCGCTATTAAAGACTTAGGCCCGCTAAGATACTTTCTGGGTATCTCGGTTAAACGTATGGGTGACTCTATGTTCCTCTCACAAGAATCCTACACACGTGACATCATTGACAGGGCATCGATGTCTTCTTGCAACCCCGTGGCCACCCCGGTTGATACGAACGCCAAGTTAGGATCGGATTCCAGCTCGGATTTCACGGATGCCACGATGTATCGTAGCCTTGCAGGTGCCCTGCAATACCTTACCTTCACCCGTCCGGATATATCCTACGCGGTTCAACAGATCTGTATCCACATGCATGCCCCGAAGTTAGACCACTGGAATGCTTTGAAACGGATCTTACGTTACCTGAAAAGTACATTACACTTCGGACTCACTCTGGGCAGATCGGATACCGCCTCCTTACTTGTGTACACGGACGTCGACTGGGCGGGTTGTCCTGATACGCGGCGTTCTACCTCCGGGTATTGTGTCTATCTTGGGGCGAATCTTGTCTCATGGTCCTCGAAACGGCAGACAACCATTTCTCGGTCTAATGCTGAAGCCAAATACCGGGGCGTTGCAAACGTTGTTGCGGAATTATGCTGGGTCCAAAATCTTTTGCTCGAGCTCCATCGCCCTCTCTCTCGGGCTTCGATTGTTTATTATGACAACATAAGCGCCATATATCTCTCCGGTAACCCCGTCTAACATCAACGGGCGAAGCACATCGAGTTAGACATTCACTTTGTTCGCAAGCACGTTCAACGGGGTGCTGTTCGCATTCTCCATGTACCTTCGAGATTTCAGATTACAAATATATTCACGAAGGGCTTACCGTGTGTTCTCTTTGAAGATTTCCGAGACAATCTCAGCATTCGACATCCTCCCGCTTCGACTGCGGGGGTGTAATAGACTAGAATATTCATGTTGTAAACTTGTATTATATTCTTGTCATGTCTAGTTTGTACAAGGACTGTTTATGTAATTATTCTCCTATATTAGGAGCCATTGAATGAATGAAATATTCACTTTGGAAAATCATATTTGGTTTCCTTCAATTTTCATATCAAAGACATTTAGTTAAAAGGATTTAATTTGATATATTGGTGTGTTAAATCATGTTTGTAGAAATCAAAACCGATTGGAGTAGGATGATTGGATCGGATCTCTAAGTAGTTTTTTCGGACCAACCAATATATGGATCTAACACCGAAGAGGGAGGAATTGGATTTACTAGAATCGGGCATGCACATGTAACAACGCGTTAAGGTGTCACAGGGAGAGAATTGTCCATTTAATAGTCCTCCAATATGAGAATCAGTATGTGATCGAAGATAGTAAGTAGGAGTTTTCAAAGATCAAAGAAAATGAGAGTATAGAGAAGAAAAGTATCTCATAACCTTAGTATTTATGGGTGCATGAGAATTATGGTTTTCTTACTTATGCTTATGTTAAGCGCGTGAGATGTGCACACACATATCTTTTAGAGTGAGTCATGCTCATTTCATGTTGTGCTCTATTGACTAAAGACACGGATGTCACGAACACATGACATGTGGCCTAACCGTTTATTTTGGTTCCGATGCAAGACATGGGCTTGTGCCTAGCCCACATGGATTCTTTAAGTAAGTGGGCTTTGTTTCACCCACGAAAGTCCCATTCAAGAATGGGTTAAGATCTATCATTTTCACTTTTTCTTTTATTTATTTTTTATAGAGTAGATTAACATCCCACATCCTCATACTTTAATAAAAAAATAAGTTTATCTTTAAAATCTAAAGTTTTTAAGAAACCCTTCACATTTCATTCTCAATCCTGTTTTTATATACATTCAAAACTTGTATTTATATGCATTCAAAACTAATAGAACATCAAATCAAATTAAACTATACTCTTGGTGAATTTTGAAAAGCATTACAATCAATATATAGTTGATAAATTACAAAAATACCAATCGTTTTAAAAACCCAGTTGCAAAAACCCATGCATAAATAAGAACCGACAAATGTTAACAGAAAATATATATTAAACTTGCAAAATTAACCTTTTCATTAGCAAAAAAGCATCTTCACCACCGAAAATTTCTTACATACACTTCTCATTCCCTCTCCTATGTACCCCACCACCTTCTAGAACCTTTTTTTTCTCCTTCATTCATTCTATTTTTGTTTGCTTTTTCTTCTCTAAAAACTAATCATGTTATTAATATTAAAAAAAAAGAAAAAAAGTGGACAAAAATCATCCAGAAATCAAAACGGAACGACGTCGCTGCACGCGAAATCATCCGAATTCCGAACCGTTTTTTCCGGCCACGAATCACGGAGCAGTTTCAACAGCATTTGCGCCTTTCGCTTCGCACGCTCCGTACAATCGCTTTGTACAAGCAACAACAGCTGCGTCAAAACCCCCACCGCCACCGCCTCGTTCTGCAACCGCTCCTCCGCCGAGCACAGCGACAGCAGCGCTCCGGTGGCGTACTCCGTCGCCCGATCGGAAACCTTCAGGATGATTTTCACTAACAGAGGCACGGTAAGCGCGTGAGACGCGAACGCCGCGCATCCTTCCGGAATCCGGCAGAGAAGCTCCACCGTCGCTAGCGCTCTCTCCGCGTCGTATTTCTCGAAATCCGCCAGCCTGTCGATCAGCGCCTCCACCGCTCCGGCTTCCACCGCCTTGTGACGGTGCTGTTTCACCAAGCATAAAGCGAATAGCGCTTTGATTCCGACTTTCATTGCTCGCGGATACGTTAGATTCAGAATTCCGACTATTCGATCGAAAATCTCGTCGTGATTGCTGATTTCCGCTCTGTGCTCCGGAGATCTGGTTCCGGCGACGACGTTTTCAAGCAGCGACGCGGAATTCACTCTAACGTCAATCGACGAATGGCAGAGAAGAGCAATTAGGTACGTAATCCGATCCGGATCTGATGAGATCAACAGACACTCCGATTCGGAAAGCGGAAACGAAGATAGAATCGCGAGCGACTCGAGATTTAACTCCGGCGAGCCAGAGTTCGTCTCCGAGAACAATATTCCGATCAAAACCTCACGTGCGTTGAACGCGGAGATCACCGAACGGTTTTTCTCCGAGTCACGTGCCAATCCACGTAACCGACGAAGAGCGGACAGCCTGGCATGCCTAGTGTTAGACTCAGAGGCAGCCTGGTTCAACAACGAACGGACGATGACCGGATCCGCCGGTTGCTTCGGCGTCGGAATCCTCTCCACGCCGTAACACCGGTTGGCCACACACCATTCCTGAATGAGCCGGCGGAGCGTGTGGTTGGGAATCAGAGTGAAGTCGGTGAGAGGGAGACGAGTGACCGGACAGGTTGTGTTTCCGGTGGCCACCCATGACTCGATGCTGGAACGGTCGTAGGTCTGACCGGTGCCGACGATGACCGGATCTCTCATGAGCTCGAGAGAAATCGGACACCTGAAATGGTACGGGATCTGAACGCCCAAATCCAACGGCTCTAAGCTCCCAGGCATGTTTTCTGTTTTGTTTTCTGTTTTCCTACCCTTTTTCTCCTATATATTATTTATGCAAATATGCAATCAAACGAAATGACCCGATAGAATTCTATCTTTGGTTTTGGGTTTTTGCCATGGATATGATGTGAAAGAAAATATGAAATGCAACAGAGTTTTTAGTTTTGTGATGGAGAGGAAGATATGTGGCCCCTTTTTATCTGACCATGGTACTTCTTTCGTTCTCCGCACGTGTGGAGCTATGGCTATTAACTTGAGGTTTAATTTAAGTTTAACCATGGTTGTTCAATGGAGTGTGGTTTGGTCAAAGGTGACTGGGGCCCACTTTCATGCTGGAAGAATATCTAACTCCCATTTGCATCAATATGGGATTCCACTTTTTCTTTGTTTTCCTTTCTTCATTACTCCATTTTAGACTTTTTTGAAGTTTAGGTATTTGATTATAAATTCAACCAAATTAACACACTAAACCATAAATTAAATCAAAATCTTCTATAAACATTAAATTTCCAACATATTTAGAAGAAATGAGGAAAGACTCGGCACTAGAGTTCATGGTTTAATCCCTGAGTCTAACATGTTTTGTTACCCAATCCTTGTGGAGGTGAGTTTTTTCTGGATTAGGGCTCAACAACTACTGTTGGTTTGGGCTCCCGTAAGGAGATCCGTTTGCCGAGTGGGCTCCATACGGGGTCAAAGCTTTATTCGCTGGTCGTTAAAATTTTTTATAAAAGAAAATGGCTAGACTTTCACCCATGACATATACCATGACATATACCATGATGATTCTTAAAAAAGTTCAGTAATTTTTTATCAAAGATATTATGTTCTGTGCTTTTATAGTTCTGTTGGTTTTAAAAAACGTAACTCTTTTATTGGACTTTTAGGTATTTCTATCTTCAAGATTAACCTTGCACTTTCTTTTTTATCTCAAACTTTAGTCTCTTTTTAACTTTAGTCTCTAGTATTTAAAAAATATTGAAATGGTACTAAATCCACCTTTAGTAATTTTGAGTGGCAAAGAGGTGTTTGATTTGGACCAATTACCATCACATGATCTCATACCACATTGAGACCATATATGTTGACCAAATTAAATGCAATATTTTGAGTAATATTTCTCTTATATTTCCTGTTTAAATAAAGAAATGTCAGTTTCATTTCATTACAATGGTTGATTTCTTTGACCACCATTGCTATACCAAATGTAGTCAAAGATATCGAGGAAGATGTCACCACCACACAACAATATGTAATAAATATTTACTATAATGAGGTAGATGGAGTGATTGCCTCAATATTTGAATCCAATAGAATTATATATATAAATCTATTGGAAAGGGACATCTTATTTTTATATTATAATTAGATAGGTTGGTATGGGTGACTTACACATTGTAATTCCAATGTAGGCAATTTGTAAAATGTATGGTGAAATGGCTTTACAAACTAAATATTCTTGTCATTTGTGCAAATCATCAAACGAGGTAGACAACTTCTAAAGTGAAGTTGGGCAAACCAAGCAACTTTTCCATTGTTTTGTGTTTTTCAGTCTGGACTTTCTTTCATACCTCTATTGGTTTCTAAAGAAATAAAAAGATAATATATATTTTTTAATAGATAAATACCACATATGCCTTTGCATTATCTAAATTTATAACTTTCTGATTGGAAAATTATAACTTTATAAACAAACTATCCCATTAAAATAGATATAAGCTTTTAATACATAATTACTTATTAATAGAGAAATAAAGTGATTATGTATTTTTAATAATGGGGAATTGCATATAGCAAACGCCCCTTTTAATAATAATAAAAGAAATAAATCTTGTCTGACGTTTGCATTTTGTTGTCATCTGAGTCCCTCAGACTAACGAGGTTAAATTTTTCTGTTAAATGAGAGGGCATTTAAGTCATTTCACACATGAGGGGTTATTTATGTAAATTTATATGTTTTAAAAAAGATAAGAACTTATTATATATATATACAATAGAAATTGAGGATGAATAGTGATGTTTTCGTTTCTCATAGTTTGGCCACGTGACTTTGGTGCTTTGACGCTTTCTACCCCTAAACTTTTACAATTTGTTTTTTTAATGAAATAGCAAACTTTCGGTTTTCATAGTTTGGCCACATATGTTTCATAATTTTACGTTTTCTACCCTCAAACTTTTAAAGTTTTTTTTTTTTGCTTTTGTTTTAAGTTTTGTTGTCTTCTACTTTGGCCACGAAACTTTTAACTTTTCTACTTTCGTTTTTAGTATACTTTTATATTTTATACTTTCTGTTTCTCATAGTTTGGCCACGTGACTTTGGTGCTTTGACGCTTTCTACCCCTAAACTTTTACAATTTGTTTTTTTTAATGAAATAGCAAACTTTCGGTTTTCATAGTTTGGCCACATATGTTTCATAATTTTACGTTTTCTACCCTCAAACTTTTGAAGTTTTTTTTTTCTTTTGTTTTAAGTTTTGTTGTCTTCTACTTTGGCCACGAAACTTTTAACTTTTCTACTTTCGTTTTTAGTATACTTTTATATTTTATACTTTCATCACGAGAATTTTACGTTTTATACCCCTTAACTTTTTAACTTTCGTTTTTTATTCGACTAATTTCATTTTTAGTATACATTTAGAGTTTTTTACTTTGACGATGACTTTTTTCATAGTTTTATACTTCGTCAAAGTTTTTTTTTTGTTTTAAGTTTTGTTATATTTTACTTTGGCCACGAAACTTTTAACATTTTATTTTTGTTTTTAGTATACTTATACCACAAGACTTTTAAACTTTTACGTTTTATACCCTTTTTAACTTTTTAACTCTCTAACTTCTAAAACTTTTTTTTTGTTTTAAGTTTTGTTGTGTTCTTCTTTGACCACGAAACTTTTAACTTTTCTACTTTCGCTTTTAGTATACTTTTATAGTTTATACTTTCATCACGAGACTTTTAGACTTTTACGTTTTATACCCCTAACTTTTTAACTTTCGTTGAGCATATAAATTCAACGCCGTGCACCACGAGACTTTTAGACTTTTACGTTTTATACCCCTTAACTTTTTAACTTTCGTTATAGTTTTATACTTTCACCACGAGACTTTTAGACTTTTACGTTTTATACCACTTAATTTTTTTACTTTCGTTCATTATACAAATTAAACCCCGCAGCAACGCGCGGGGTGGTAACCATCTCGTTTTGTAATATACTCAAATGATATAACTAAAAAAACCATAACCTCAACCCTCCACCCATTCTGGTCTTCTTCACCATCACACCCACCACTCCTCTGCCTCCTCCATGGCTTCCACCATAAGATCCTCCTCTGCCGCCGCTTCGTATGTAACCACCGCCACCACTACCTCCGTATCCTCCTCTGCCACAATGCATCTTCATCTACTGTAGAACTCACCCCTCTCTCTACCTAAACACCCAAATCGTTCGCCATTCCGACCACCGCCCGCTTCTCCGAATCTCCTCTGATTACAACGATTCCACCGTCAAACACCTCTCCGCCGAGCCTTAATTCCAACCAGCCACCACCACGATTTCAGACCACCATCTCACTCTTAATGGGTTTTGAATGATTTGCAGGTGGGTTTTAAATATTTTTTTTTGAAGATGAAGACAAATTTGCATGTGGATTTTCTAGGTTTCTGAATTAATTTGGTTTTTTTTTTTGTAGATTTGCCGTTCCGTTAATAACTAAGTACGATGCAGGAGCTGGTGATTCAAACTAGAGTAAATTACGGATTTTGTTCCTGAGGTTTGTCGAAATTTTGGATTTCATCCTTAAGTTTCATTTATTACGGATTTCGTCCTCAAGTTTTGCAAAAACGTATCGGATTTCGTCCTTTTGCTGGATGGCCGTTAAAAAGTTCCGTTAAGTGGATATAAATTGACCCTTATACCCCTTTCATTAAAAACATATGTTATAAAAGGTGGGTCCCACCACTGGTTCATCTTCATCATCAAAGTTGAAGTTCAATGCCATCAGTTACGCCCTTTCGATCGTCGCCTAATTATCCCACCGTCGCCGCCCTATGAAATGCGACCACCACCAATCCAGTGGCGGTGGTAACTAATGGTGGTACAAAACGATGGCGGCGGGAAGGTGGCGGCGGTAACTGATGGTGGTACAAAACGTCTTCAGTTTAACAGCAAGAGGGCCGGTAGGACGGTAATTCATGTGGGTTTCCCATGGCGGAAGGGTTGCCGGATCTGCAGGGGGTGAGGGTCGCCGGATTTGCAGGGGGTGTGGGTGCCGAATCTACAGTGGGTGAGGTTCGTCGGATTTGCAGGGGGTGGGGGTGTCGGATCTGTAGTGGGTGAGGGTCGCCGGATTTGCAGGGGGGGTGGGGGTGCCAGATCTGTTGTGGGTGAGGGTCGCCGGATTTGCAGGGGGTGAGGATCACCGGATTTGCAGGGGTGGGGGTAGCGATGGTGGTGGACAGGGGCGGCTTGTGACGGTGACGACGATGAGGTGGATGGCAAGGTCACCGGAGAAGAAGGGTGGTGGTACAAAGATGGAGCGGCAGGTTTCAAAAAGGGTGGTGGTGGTGTGGGACCCGCCTAACTAAGAGTAAATTACGTTTGTTTTTAATTAAGTTTGTTTTTCTTTTTAATTTTTTATTTGTTTTTACACAAAGGGGTATTAAGGTCTTTTTACATCCTTTTAACAGAAAATTTTAACAGAAGTTAGTCAAAAGGACGAAATCCGATACGTTTTTGCAAAACTTGAGGACGAAATCCGTAATAAATGATACTTAAGGACGAAATCCGAAATTTCGACAAACCTCAGGGACGAAATCCGTAATTTACTCTTCAAACAATAACAATAAAACTCTGAATTGATGATTTCAATGAACTCGTAATGAGAACTCGTATGAAGAACACGGTGACGAATGATGACGAACACGTTCTGTGGATCAAATTTTATTTGAATAAATTGGAATTAGATGTATCATTAAACTCGCAACAACACACCGATACTAGTGATATCAATCTCATACTGAGTATTAGAAAAATCGCCATGGATAAAGCTTGAAGAACACGATGAACTCAAATTTTGATTTTGATCTAGACACGATGAAACCAAAAACTAATGATTTAGAGACACTCGAAACAGAAAACGAAAACCGACGGAATCAAATTCGTTGAGAATTTGTGATTCAATCAGCCGCCACCGTTGTACAAACTTAGTTTTGGTTATTTATTAAACTAGTCCCTTATGTATAAATTGACTGAAATACCCTTTTACTTAACAGAAAATCTAACCTCTATTAGTCCAAGGACTCAGATGGCAACAAAATTCAAACCTTAGACGAGATTTGTTAATAATCTAAAAAATGGGCTCAAGTGGCAACAAACAACAAACCTCAGAGATACAAAATGAAATTAACTCTTTTTAAAAGCTAGTGTAGTTAGAAAACTTATTAATCAAATAGGTGTAGTTAAAACAAAGTATTAAATTTTGTTATTTTTGAAAACTTTATTTTTTCAATCCTATTTCTATTTTGTGAACATGCATAAGGGACAACACTTTCCCCATGGAAACGCAAAGCGCTAAACACTGTTTTTCTCACGGGTTGTTGGTGTATTTGAATGCAGTGAAATAATACGACGTTTAATAACCGTGCTCCTTCAATTCATTGGGTGTTATTCGGGAAAAAAATTTGTAGCTTTCTTTGGTTTTTAAATCGTTGTAAGGTCCAGTCTATTAACTAGAAAGACTGATTTTCTTTCTATTTGTAATGTTTCCGTAATGTCCTTCTTTAGCTGCCCCTAGCTCCTTGCTAGCAGTTTTTGCCGTTTCTTAATAAATTATCGTTTAAAAAACTATATTCATTACTTTATATTTTTATAAGTGAATATGAATGATAAAATGATGATCCAAGCCTGAATTTTGAGAAATTTGTAAGAAATATGTTAGTCGACAATATATATATATATATATATATATATATATATATTATACTATATATACAAATAACAACATATAGTACCACCTCCCCAAGCTCATTGTACAAACATTTATTGCACAAACCCTGTTCATCAACAGTGGTCATGGCACTTTTGTAAATTGTTGTGAACATTGAGGCTATAATTTTGTAGCACAAAATCAGGGATAAGGGATGGTTTTGGATCTGGGGCAAAGCACAATGGGATGCTCTGTTTTTGTGTACACGCAACAACAACAGCTCGACGCCTCTCTCTCTATATTTCTTTTCCCATCGGCGCTTTCCTCTTCTGTATTCTGGCCGACCGGCACCGATGGTACGACGCCGTGTTTATGGTTGCAATAGATCTAGGTAGGTTTTTGACCGGCGATGAAGAAGATCGATGTTCGTAGTAGTAACATGATGAAGATTTCAAAGGTCGTTCAGCAACCTTCCTCTCTATCTATCAAAATCCTTTTAGTTCTTGCACCGTTGCTCCGCCTATGGCGTCGAAGCGGCGGTGGTGTTTGGTTGTAGCCGACGCGGCGACAGTGTTTGGTTGAGGTCGTTGCTCCGCCTATGGCGTCGAAGCGGCGGCGGTGTTTGGTTGCAGCCGTTGCTCCGCCTATGGCGTAGAAGCGGTTGTGGTGTTTGGATTTGGTGGACTGTGGTTTTGTGTTCAGATCTGATGTGTGGTCGATGTTCCTCCGTCTCTGACGGTGTGATCTGTACATCAATTGGTTATAATTCTTCATTTTTTTTGCCTGTCTGGGTCTTTGTCGTGCAGCAATAGGTCTTTGATTTTAGAGATTGTTGTGTTATGTTGAACAACTAGACCATTGATTTATTCAGTCATGTTTTGTTTTTCTTAGCAGGTATCTCCAAGCACTTTTAAGCAGGTATGGTTTTCATTTTTTTTAATATTTTTACTGTTGTTATTTCCATGGTTAGCATAATAGTCAGGATTTAGATGATGGTTTAATTATGAATCAATGGCCACCAACACCACCTCATAAGGTGAGCAGAGTTACAAGAGGTATAATGTTTTTCTTTGTAATTTAACTTGCTTCTTTAGTGCTAATTAATCCATTGAGTTTTCCATTAATGATATTAGTTTCAGCTGTAATGTATGTTTTCTTTGTAATTTTTATGTTACTGATAGTTCATAAAAAATGTTTGAAAGTATGAATCTTCACTATTGTCCACCTGTATTATATTTATGCCTTTTTCTTTGTTGCTTTTAAGGGAAATCACTGAATGATTGAAAGTATGAATCTTCACTATTGTTCATCTATTTCGGGTTTTGTGAATATTTCCAGGTACGCATTTTGGTTTAGGTTAAATGCATGTGATGTTGCATCCTCACTTTCAGAAATATCGAATTGGCTAATATTTGAAGTTGTATTAAACGATAGGTTCTTCGCTGATTCTGCAAATAATGAAGTCACCCCTTTTAAAAAGGTATCTCTTTTGATGTAAGCACATGATTGCAAGTTGGCTTGAAGTTTTATTAATTCTAATTCTTGAACTGTTCATCACATAGAAATACGAAAGGGATACTAAGAAATATTGAAATATTGGAATATATTCTTTTCTTGCAGGTTGGTCTTAGGAGATAGTTCTTCTCTAGCAGTCGACTATGATGTATCTGCTACTATGGCAATGCTTTTGGCACCAACTGACGTAAAGAACACAACATTTTCACATGAAATTGTAAGTCCCACCTATATATATGAAAATAATACAGTGGGTGCTACCAGTTATATTGCCTCTATAAATAAATAGACCAGTTTATGATGCATTGGTGGGCTTTAACATTGCTATTCATTTACGTAGTCTGAAGAAAAACTAAACCTTCATCTGTTTTAGGTCTGATTTTGCTTGCACTTCTTTGAAATACTTATGGTGATAATAATGTTTGCTTTATGAACTCCTTTCTTTCTCCTATGATTTATGTAGTATCCATGCCTGTATGAAGGTTGTATGCCTATTAATCTAATAGGTGTTAGTATGTGCTATGCTTAGATTATTGGCCACTTATGGACCACCACCATATTCAGTAGCAAATTTATAGCTACTGTGCTGATAACAAATTGACATTTCACTAATTTGCAATATCTCTAACACTCAAAAGAGTGAAAGACATGGCATTCTATTGACACTCAATAGTGGAAATCGATATTTAAAATGGTCTACTTTTATAGGCAAATTTTGTATATTTATTTTTGTTTGCAGCCTCATTCTCACTCCAATTTTGTTCATTGTCTTTGTTTTTTCCTTCTTAATGTAGAGTATTTCTTTTTGCAGGTATTGTTCAGCTGCATGCGCGTGTCCTGCATTCTGTAAGTTTGTATTACCTATTTCCACATACCTATTTTGTGAGGTTTTTGGTCATTGTTATTCTTAGTATCGTTTTGTGTTTGTGTGTTTCTTGCTTTTATATAGAGGCTTGGTTTCTTTAGGTACTTTTGTATGTTTATTTTGAATATGAATTGTTTACCCAGCCTCTTATGACCCATTAATGGTCAATTTATTCATACCAAAGCATGTAGTTTTTACTACTATTTTGAAGATGAATTGTTTGTTGAATCTGCTATACATATAGTATATACCCAGCCTCTTATGACTCATTAATGGTCACCTTATTCATACCAAAGAATTTAGCTTTTACACTGCTTATATATTCATCATTGAAAAGGCAGCTTAGGCGATATGTTGCTTGACTATTATGTACATCTTTTAACTATGGAGATCAGAAATGGTGGATAGGGAACAACTTCGAAATACTGATTCAGGTATTAGGCCCAACTTTGGACAGGGGTTTCAAGGTTTTGCCTGCATAAATTATTTGCTTAATTCATGTTTGATTCCCCAATAGGAGTTGGTTGCAGGTATTGTTCTTACTTTCATTTTAATTGCTTTAATTTTCATATATTATATGGCCTTGCACGAAAACAACGTATACACATCAGAATTAGAGATATATGGCCTTTGAAGCCAGGTTTGTGTGAGTTTATGGTACATTATGCTGTTTTTTTGTTTAACTTTGTTTTATATGTAAAGGACTTCCCCAATGCTGGAGCTTATACCTCAATTTGCAGCTTAAATACATCTGGAAATAAAACTAAAGATTAAAGGAACCATCTATTGCAGATTATATCTCAGTTAGCAACTTAAATATATCTACAAACCTACCTTCTAGAAGACATTGGGTACGTATCACAATTTTGTTTCCTGTATGATTTGTTCATCTTATTTATTTATATGTTTAGTGATGTGAAGGCTGTGTTAGATTGATAGACCTAAACTTGTGTGTTTTGCTGCAAATAAACCGTAGGTTATTTAAGTTTTTATTAAATGTTATTCTATTAATGCAGTTTCTTTTTGTTTAACCAACACGAAAAGGAATCGGTGAGGGTTCGTCAGCTAAAAGGCCACTTTTTCCGGGATCAGGTAAGACATTCAAAGTAGAAAAAAATAAACTAACAAGCTAAATTATCTACTGAACCAGAGATTAACATAAGCAGGTACATCATCAAAAGGAATCAAAAGTTAGACTTGATTTCGTATTCCGTTTTGTTTTCCGTTTTCAATTTGGGTATTCTGTTTGACCATTATTTCATATAGAATCATACAATATGCAAAAACACCGCCGCAAAGCTCAAATGACCTCGGCATTATGGTATTTGACCTGTATGAAGACATGGAATTTAGTCGTTTTAAACATACAACAGAAACTCTTTATGAATTGCTATATTTTTATATTTTCTTCTTTGTTAAAACTAAATTTATATGCATTCATGACACGAGTTTAGCATGACTCTTATCTCTTACAGTTTGGCTAATCGAGTTTCTAAAACGGTTTAATCCCGCCGCCCCTTTTTAAATGGGTCGGCTCCGCGGCAACGCGCGGGTCGTCCTACTTGTATATATATATATTACAAGTATTTTATAATCTAAATAATACTAAAACTGCGAATATTAGGCAAAAATAGTAATAATAAATGTGTGGATGCAAAGGAAAAAGAAAAAATAAATAAAAGTAAACTATTGAAGTGTAAGAGAGGTCAAAGGTCAAAGATGATGAGGAATGTGCGGGGCAGGCCAGGCCAAGGTTGTCGCTTCTTCCTTTCTTTTTGTTTGTGCTCCCGCCCGTGGATGACACTACCCCCGGCCCCACCCCTCACCCAAAACCAAACCAAATGAAAATACTAGGTATTTTATCAATTCGATAAGTATCGGTTATATTCAAATCTAACATGTATAGTGAATGATGAGTTATAGAAACACAAGTGAGAAACTGGATCAAGATGGAAGTATAGAACATATGAATAGATGGAAGCAGATGCGATAGATCTAGACGTTTGATAGAACAGATGTGACGCAGGAAGTCTATAAATGGAGCAAGACCAGTTTAGAAAAATAGGCTGCTTACATTTTACATTTTTATTAGGACATGAGGTATACCCATGTGAGTTTGGTTGTATGAGTTTGCCACATAAAAAGTGACTGGATTCACCGGTGTGAGTTTGGTATAAGGGGTATGGTGGTGCGAGTTGGGTTATTTTTTTATTACTTAACAAAAAGGTAGGTGGCTTCTTTTGATTCGATGGAGCACAAACAATAACACATTCGTGACGTTGCAATTTTCACGGAAGGGAGTCGCGGAACCCAATCACGGAGGTGTTACGCGCTATGAGTGGGACTTACGGTGCTCTTTGGCGAAGTATACCGCTCGACCTTATGTGTATCGCATCTGATTTTCTCTGTAATTCTTTAACATTTGAGTCAGATAAAACCTTTCATCTATCCTTTTTTTTTATTTCGATCTTATATTCTCGTTACTTCAAGTTCTACTTGAATTACACAGGGAAAAAATTGATTATTCAATTTTCACGACATTCATTCTCCCTACCTTCCATCTCTTATCTGCTTGCTTCGTAGAATACATTAAAATTTGTCATAGTATTACGATATATATATCATTAGTTTTAATGAAAGCGGTGTCCCTAACCGTGACGTCTGAGCGTGATGTCTGGCAAAAAAAAAAAAAAAAAAAAAAACGATGTCCCTAACAGAACCCTAACATTCATTCTCCCTACCTTCCAGCTCTTATCTGCTTGCTTCGTAGAATACATTAAAATTTGTCATAGTATTACGATATATATATCATTAGTTTTAATGAAAGCAGTGTCCCTAACCGTGACGTCTGAGCGTGATGTCTGGCAAAAAAAAAAAAACGATGTCCCTAACAGAACCCTAATTTTTTTTTTGAACGACTAATTTTTTTATTCCACCAATTTACATTTACACTATACTATTGTCAAGGTTTGAACCTTGGTCTCCATCAAAGAGACTATGTCTCTTACCATTGGGCTACAACCCCAATGACAACCGAACCCTAAATGAATCAAACTATTATGAATATGAGGTCATAAATCCGAGTTAGCATTTATAAACTCAACAATTGGTTGTCAATGGTAATTGAATATGAGTGGTCCACATGAGAGTCTTTTAATTTAATATTATTTTTTGTTTTCTACTCACATGTAACTTAGTACGAGAGTTGGTTAATTTTGTATTTAAATCGCTACATAGTTTTTTCTTCGTTTTTTACATACCATCATAAAAATACAAAGATTTATATATGTGTGTGATATTTACAGCATTATAAAGGTTGTAAATTTAGTTGAATCACATTCTAGCATGTCATTTCCGACTCACATCCAATGTGGTCCATGACCTATACATGTGTGACGACCAATATCATTATTCCATGGTCCATCGCACTCATATTTCAAAACTTGCTTGATATGTTTTTAATATTTTTTTAGTAATAACTTTCTATAGGATAATAATTAAGGTTTTATATGTTTTATTAAAGTTATCAATTTGTTGTCACTTTAAAGCAGAGGTGAAGCTTATTAGAAACTTAGATAGGACTACAAGTCAAGGGTAAAAAAATAAATAAGGCCGGACTAAATATATAAAACACTTTCAAATTGGACGGATATAAATTTTCATTTCTGAACGAAAAAACGGGTAGGACCCGGGCCCGATCAGACCTTCACTATACGTCTATACTTCGCCCATGCTCTAAAGTAACTGAAGTTTTATTTATCGTTCCAATCTTGTGCAATTATGAGTTTACCACTTGATAATGTGTTAGCTCTAACTCTTTTTAATTCCTAATAATTGTGTCATTGTGAGGATATATACATAGTTGTTTTTATAACTATGTAAATAGTTACATGAAAATTTTCAATTTATATATATTACATTAAGAATTGAGTGGTCATCACACATTTTCCACTATTCATATGTAAGCCAATCATTTTATGACACGTGGTCTGCCACGTGGCCATGTGTTAGGTCATGTGTCACGCGTGGACACATGTTAGGCCACGTGTCGTATGTATGCCAATGTTTTTGCGACACTTGGTCACGTGTTAGGCCACGTGTTATGTACAGGTGGTATTTTTTTCAGACTTAAGCGTAGGTGGTCAACTTTTAGACCACTTTTAGAGTTTTTGACTTTGGTCACAACGTTCTGAAAAATGGGTGTTAGGTCACTGTGTCATGTACATGTGGTATTTTTTTCAAGTGATATTTTTTTCAGACTTAAGTGCAGGTGGTCAAGTTTTAGACCACTTTTAGAGTTGTTAACTTTGGTCACAACGTTCTGAAAAATGGGTGTTAGGCCACCGTGTCATGTACATGTGGTATTTTTTTTTCAGACTTAAGCGCAGGTGGTCAACTTTTAGACCACTTTTAGAGTTTTTGACTTTAGTCACAACGTTCTGAAAAATGGATGTTAGACCACCATGTCATGTACATGTGTTATTTTTTTCAAACATAGCGCATATGGTCAAGTTTTAAATCACTTTTAGCGTATTCGACTTTTGTCACGGCGTTTCGGAAAATGGGTGGCCCGCCGCGAAGCGCGGACGGATCACCATCTTGTTAAAATTAATCAAACTGAAAATGACATTTCTTTTATTCTTTGAAAATTATTCTTTTTTCAAAGTCACAACACGTATTTTTATACTAGTTTTTTTATCGTTGTGTGTTACACGACTGAGTTTTAATAAAACTATAAATACAATCATAATATACGAAAATTATGAATTTTTAACTATCTAAAAATTTCTCAGTAATTATAGATGGATCAGAGGTTTTACGACAGTGGGTTTCCTTTAGGATGAGTGCAACACAGAGGGTCTTGTATACTCGCACGGACTACGGTCGTAAAGAGTCGTGGATAAAATTGTTCGCCATGATGGGACCCCCGGGTAACCGAATGTTTGCAGTTTAAAAAAAATCTAGTCACGGAAAATAAGAATTTTTTTGATTAGGAAAATTGGCTTATAATAAATTAATAATCCCAGTTATCACTTATTGGCCGTTAATAATCCCAGTTATGATTTTGCCTCACAATAATTTCAGTTATTAACATGTTGGCCTGTATTGATCTGTCGTTAAGTGGAGACTAACGGTGTTAGTTTTTAGCTGACTGTGCATCTTAGTAGGATCCTACGTGGTATTTTGTTTTAAAAAAGTTTTTCAGAATTTAAAAAAAAAAACTAATAAAAAATTAAAGTCAATTAATTAAGAAAGGACCCATTGAGAAACAAATTTAATTTGCATTTCACGTTCTCACGTATGACGTATCAAAACAAAAGAAATTTGGAACAGAACTTCTCATGTTCATCTATAGCCGTAAATCAAATTAGTGTTTCCTCCTTCATCATATTTCCGATTCTTTACTTTTGTGCAATGATTCTTCAAGCTTTTGAACATGGTGTTCTTGACGAGCAGAAAAAAAAAGTACCTGGCCCTGAAAAACATCAATGATCAGAATGGGGGATTTTAAGGTGTTTGTGAAATCATATAGCAAATTATGGAGTAATAATCGATTACATGGTTTAGTTGAGATCGTAATCACACCTTAAGAAGAAATCGATGAGCAGAACGGGGACTTGTCAAATCGATGAGCATAATGGGTTGTGTCCTTCAAAGAAATCCTTGAGCGGAAGGACGTATTCGCTAGATATTGAAATTAGGGCTTAAGTTAAATTTGGGGATTTTAAAATTAGGGCTTCAAGTTAAATTGGGGATTTCTTGTTTTTTTAAAATTTATTAAAAGCTTTTTTAAAACAAAATGCCACGTAGGATCCTACTAAGATGCACAGTCAGCTAAAAACTAACACCGTTAGTCTCCACTTAACGGCGGATCAATACAGGTCAACATATTAATAACTGGGATTATTGTGAGGAAAAAGAATAACTGGGATTATTAACGGCCAATACGTGATAACTGGGATTATTATAGGCCAATTTTCCTTTTTATTATATTGAAATGAAATACTTGGTAAATTTGAATTTAAACTTAATTAAAGTAAAAAAGTTATAAAACTAAATAGAATAAAATATTTTATATTACATGTATAATATTTAATTAAAATATTATTATAAATAAAGTATTATAAGCATTATATATTAAAGTATTAAAGTTTATACAATAAAATATATTATTTTAATAAAATATAATATATATGAAATAATATATTAACCATAATATTAAAATTTAGTATTTGGATAATTACTAACCTTAATGTAAAAATTTGCATTTGAATAATTATTTGTTTGATAATTACTTACGAGTTGTCAATTACCACCTTGCGGCAAGTGTAACAGTTGTAATGATAAAATAGAAACAATATTGCATGATAAAAAGGACATCTAAAAGTTTATATACTAATTAATCCATGCATGAAGTTGAGTACAAAAGCAATTCCCATCATACGGGTCAAAATGATGTCCAAAACATGCCGACGCACCGCCAATGGTAAGACAATGGTAAACTCCCATCATGCGGGGCAAATATGATGTCCCAGCGTCGACGAGTGTATCGCTGGCTAATACTTAATACAACCATTATGTACTAATAGACCTATTGGGTTTACCATTTTTGTACCAAAATGGTTGTTAATATAAGTTCCACCTACATGTTTTCCAAAAAGGGTTGCCCAATAGGTTCCTTATTGATCTCCATTTGAGTTTGATCCTTTTATCATTGTTTTTGTTAGGACCACCTACAAAGGGAAAAGTAAGTGCAGAGATTAGTGTTATTGCACATATGTAGATAAAAACAGTCACAAAACTTTGTAACCAAGAGAGTAGCGCACATAATATTTTGTCCGTGTGTCCATTCATAAAACAACATGTCTTTGAAATGATGCGTAACGATATAAGTATGTATATGTGACCAATATAGTATAGGTATATGTGTGTGCTTACTTTCTGCAGTTTCTGTGATTGACTTTGCACCGCTGGAACCTACGGCCACCGGTGAACGGCTGTGCGAATCCTGGCCTGCTGTATCTTTTCTTTTGCTGCCGCTCAAGTCTGCAGTTGTGCCCGAAACCATCTGCTTTTCTGTTTAGTGTCTGGCAAAAGGCTATTTAGTTGTTATGCTATTGAAATGCAGCCCTATAATATTGGCGGTGTAAGTGTGGGTACCTGTTTCGGTGAACAACACTCGCTGGGCCTTGCATGTTCGGCCATCGGTGATGGCCAGTGTTTCTTTGCCTTTAGTTGGTGGTGCCAGAGAGCTAATGGCGTCTTCTTATGCATCAGAAAGACATTATTACACGTAAACTTTAAGAAGTTGTCGCCATACCTTTCCCCCTTCTTGAGCTGGATTAGCCACTTTATTCCTTTCAGTTCGTCTATAGGAGGTGGCAGTTTGTTGTGGTCCATGAAGCCTTTATCGCTTATCATGTTATAGCACCTTATGCCTGTCATTGTTAGTATCCCCTTGTTGAAAATCGTCACATTTGTTGTTCCAGTATGATCTTCGACTGTGCAGTTAACACTATAATTGTTTGTTGAAAGAGCTGTTAGACATGTAACTTTAAGTAAGAGACCAGCTTATGCATGACAGGCAGTGGTACCTGTAGCTCAGATACTGCTGTTTGTGTTTGGAGCATGAATAAACTGTCACACCCCCAAAAATTCCACGCGCGGAATACCACCGTAGGGAGCGTGACAAACCAGGATCGCCGTCCATTAGTTACACCAAACGAACAATAATTAATAAAAAGGTTTTATATTTCACTAAAATATAATTACAGAGTTTTACAAATGCGGAAGTGTAAACACAATTATAGTATTTATGTAAAACATCATCACCCAATATGACGTGGCTTGTTCAAAGACACTAAAAGTGTTTCAAAGTCTCATGCATACGTACTCGTGATACTCGAACATCCGCAACCTGAGAAATAACATGCTAAAAAGTGTCAACACAAAGGTTGGTGAGTTCACAGGTTTATCAGTTCAAAAACAGTTCAAGTTGAGTTTAAGATTGACTGTTCAACAACAGTCAAGTTGAGTTTAAAATTGACTATTCAACAACACTCAAGTTGTAAGAGCATAATCACTAATATATATCAAATAGCTAGCTAGGCTATATTCATGAAACTTCGCACGTTGATGGTCACCGAAGCTAACAGTTGTTTATAGTTTGCCTTGTTGTGTTTAGGATGAATATAACACCCGTTCGATATCCAATCGTGCCAGAGCGACTGACCCGGGTGGGGTTTGTCAGACCCAGTAGTACTACAATATATTTACCGCTATCGTCATTAATACTAACGGTACCATAAGAAGGACTTTGTTGTATCAGTGTGCTACAAGTACTTCAAGTGATATATAAAAGTCTAATTATCTCAGTTGTATAAATAATCATGCATGTTAATCTCCCCCAACATGATTAAAACAGTAAAATGGGGCCGTGAAACTCACCCGCGGGTGCACAGTAATTCCAGATAAACAATATCAGCAACTAGCAATAATGGGTCTTGTGTAAGCAATCAATCACCTAACGAGCATACGGGTATAAGTGTGTGTTCAAGCAAAATGACTAAGTCTAACGTAACCGAAAAAAAATGATCTTGAAGTCCGAAACAAGTCGAGGATGGCACATGTGCCAAATCCGAGCGATTATCGAAATAACGCGAGAAAATACTATATATATCAATATTATATATTTTTCTAAGTTCAAAGATTTCAAAAATAAATATAATATATATATTTAAACCAAACATGCAAATGATGTGATAACGAATTTGCGAAAACAATATTTATATGTATATATTAAAAGTTCTCATAAAATATCCGATTGCTTCAATAAAATCCAACGATATAAGTTTATATATGAATCTACTTAAATATGTATATTTCACCTTTTTATGTATAAAACCGAAATTTTTATATCAACATATATATATATATATATATATATATATATAGATGTCAAAAGTATATTTTAATTTAAAATGACAAGCTAAACATATTTTACAATCCAAAATACGATTTTGAGATTTTAGTGGTTCCAAATATGTTTTTACGGGTTTAAACTACACTGAGGGACACTTACGATACACATCCAAAGTCACCAAATGCTCAAAATTGCATACATAACAAAAACAGAAAATTATGGAGTTCAAGAGATTTGAACCCATGACCTCTAGGTGCAAATACAACGACCAAACCACTAGACTAACCGCGCTGTTTGGTGAGCATTTCGGTCGAAAACCATTTTGAACACACAAACTGGTCATAATCCGTTTTTCATAAATTCAGTAAAAAGATTGAGGTGGTCGTGTCTCGAACTTGGGACCTTGCGGATATAGTTCAGCGCCCTTACAACTGAGCTAGTAGTCGACTTTTGTTTTAAAACTGGAATCATTGTTTTTATCTATTTCCTGTCAGTCATCATCCTCTTCATTTATCAACCCCAACTCGCCGGAGTTATTTCTGATCACCGGAAAACGTAAAAACGTGAAACGAGAGATGGATAATGTGCGATTAAATAAAGGGTTGTTTACCTCAAATCGGAGATGTTAGTTTGACGTGTTTTTTTTACGACGAAACCGAACCGAACGCAAACTCGAGGTTCTAGTTTCATCTCCGGCAACAATCTGTGGTGCTTCCTTCGTGATCGTCGGAGTGCACTCAGTGACGCTCCGTGGTGATCCGCATCAGTGGTAGAATAAGAGACTCGCAGGTGACCGGATTTCTTTCTCTCGTCGGGTTCTTTTTCTTCATCGGCAATACAGAGAACGATAGAGAGTGAGGGTGGTGGTTATTGATTGTGAATATCTTCTGTATTCATCACCAGAATAAGAATACATATCCCCTATATATAGCTATACAATTTCCATAGTAAACCCTGTACTATACATAAAATACGAATACATCTATACACTAATACACCCCCGCAGTTCGAGCGGGAGGTAACCGGACGCTCAAACTGTCTCTGAAGGATTGAAACAAATGTCGCGGTAGACCCTTAGTGAAGATGTCTGCATAGTGGAACTCAGAAGGGACATGAAGAACACGGATGTGACCAATACGAACCTTCTCACGAACAAAATGTATATCGATCTCAATGTGTTTAGTGCGCTGATGTTGCACTGGATTGCCCGTGAGATAAACAGCTGACACATTATCACAATATACCAAGGTGGCTGTCCGAACAGGGATATGCAGCTCAAATAATAAATTACGAATCCAACTAACCTCAGCTGCATTGGCAATCCCTTTATATTCAGCTTCGGCACTAGAACGAGAAACAGTATTCTGACGTTTGGAGGACCATGATAGTAAATTATCACCCATAAAAATGCAATATCCAGAAGTAGACCGCCGCGAATCGGGACATCCCCCCCAATCGGCATCCGAATAAGCAGTGAGAGATGTGCTAGGTGCTACAGAAATTCGGATGCCGTAATCCAAAGTGCCCTGTAAATACCTGAAAATCCTTTTCATGAACTGAAAATGAGGCTCACGAGGAGCATGCATGAAAAGGCAAACCTGTTGGACGGCATATGTAATGTCAGGACGAGTAAACGTGAGGTACTGAAGAGCCCCGACAAGGCTCCGATATAGCTCGCCATCTGCGAATAACGGACCATCATCGGCACTAAGTTTAGAGTTCGTGTCAACCGGTGTGGCGGAAGGTTTACACGAACTCATGGAGGCCCGTTGTAGTATTTCACGAGCATATTGTCCCTGACTGAGAAATAAACCTGCATTGTCACGTGTGACAGAAATACCAAGAAAGTGATGTAGCTCACCCAGGTCCGTCATAGCAAATTCCCTCGAGAGGGTGGTAATACTCTGACGGAGAAAACCTATATCTGAAGCAGTGAGGACAATATCATCTACGTAAAGTAATAAATAAGCAGTATGAGCCCCATGCCGATAAATAAATAAAGACGAGTCACAGACGCTGCTCTTGAACCCGTGGGCCAAGAGAAACGTGGAGAACCGCTGGTACCAAGCTCTGGGGGCTTGTTTAAGCCCATAAAGTGACTGTTTGAGTCTACAAACAAAATCCGGTCTAGTCGGATCAATAAAACCGGGAGGCTGCTGCATAAAAACCGTCTCAGACAAGTCACCATGAAGAAATGCATTTTTAACGTCCAAGTGGTGTATAGGCCATTTGCTAGTGACAGCTAGAGACAAGACAGTCCGTATAGTATCCGGTTTGACAACCGGGCTAAAAGTCTCCATACAATCAACACCAACAGTCTGTGACTTACCATTGACGACCAACCGGGCTTTGTACCGTTCCAAGGTACCATTAGATTTAAACTTATGCCGAAAAAGCCATATGCATCAAATAACAGGCTGGCCCGGTGGTCGAGGTACCAACTCCCAAGTATTATTATCTAATAAAGCCTTAAATTCAGTGTTCATAGCTAGTCGCCAATTTGGGTCCCCTAACGCTTTATTATAGGATGTTGGTATGGGGGATAAAGGGAGGTCGGTGTGCAGGTTGAGACGTTCGACCGGTTTGAAGACACCCAATCGAGATCGGGTTTGCATGGGGTGTTGGGTGGGTGGAGGCGGCTGGGTGGCTGTCGGGTGGACAGCAGGCGAAGGGGACTGCGGGGAACCGGTCGACGAAGAGGATGTGGAGGTCGGTGTGGCTACGGTGGGGGAGGTGGGGATTGGCGATGTAGGGGCTGGTGAGGGAAGATTGGCGTCGGCAGGTGAGGGCGGAGTGGTGGCGGTGGGTGAAGTGTGGGTCGGTGGTGAGGTGGGTTGTGGGACGGGATCACAGATCGGAGGAGAGGGAGGGGTGTGCGGAGGTTCCGCGTACGGAAAAACGGTTTCGTCAAAGACAACATGACGAGAGATATGCACACGACCGGTGGAAGGATCAAAGCACCGGTACCCTCGAAAATTCGGAGGATATCCGAGGAATACACACCGTACGGACCGCGGCTGAAGTTTATGAGTCACCGTGGCCGAGAGGTTGGGGTAGCAAGCGCATCCGAACGCACGTAAATGGTCGTACGTGGGATGGCGGTGGTATAAGATATAGGCAGGGGTGTTGAAATGGAGGCGTTTGGTGGGAAGAATGTTATGGAGGTAGGCGGCGGTGTGTAGGGCTTCCACCCAAAAGGGAGGCGGAAGACGAGCTTGAGTTAACAAGGCTCGGATAATGTCATTGATGCGTCGAAGCATCCGATCGGCCCATCCATTTTGAGGTGATGTTTGTGGACATGAGAATCGAAAGACAAGACCGTTATCATTAGCGAATTTGTGAAAATTGTTGTTATCAAATTCACCGCCTAAGTCACACTGAAAGGTTTTAATGGATTTCTGAAATTGGGTGTGAATTAATTTATGAAATTTGGTGAATGTCACAAAGGTCTCAGATTTATACCTCAAGGGATAGACCCAAACATAATTGGAATAATTATCAATCAACACCAAATAATATTTATAACCATACTTGCTTAAAATTGGTGATGTCCACAAATAACAATGAAGTATATCAAATGGAGAATGAGTAACAGAAACAGAATCACGAAATGGCAAACGTTTGCTATTAGCAATCTGACACGACTGACAAACAGACCCAGTCGTATCTTTATTACAATAAGTTTAGTACTAGAAAGAAAATCCAAAACATGAGAACCCGGGGACCCAGGCGATTATGCCATAAAACAGAAGAATGTGAGACCAAGCATGCGACAGCGAGAGTTGGTGGCGTGAACGGATAGAGGTCACCCGAGCTAGTATGGCGGGAAAGGTGCCTGCCAGTCTTGAGATCCTTCAAAGAAAAGCCAAAGGGGTCAAATTCAATGGAAACTTGATTATCACGAGTAAATTGGCGTACAGAAAGTAAGTTTTTAATGATTGTAGGGGCAAAAAGAATATTGTTCAGTTTATAGGTTTGAGAGGGTAAGTGGTGTAAAGCGTTACCCGAGCCCCGTATTGGCAACTTGTCGTCATTCCCAACAAAAATATGACTAATATTAGACGATAATAAAGGAGATTGGATCATACCTGGATGAGCAGCAAGATGAGTGGAGGCTCCTATGTCCATATACCATGTCTGGTTGGGTTGCATTAGCTGAGCTCCCTGAACAGCATTTCCAAGATCGGTAGGACTTAAAGCATCATAGCCGGGATAGGGTGGGTTTGGGTTGTTGTTGGCGGCGAAGTGGGCCTGCGGTGGGTTGGGCCGATAATAGTTGGGTGTGGGCGGTGGTTGGTAGTAGGGCGTAGGCTGGGAAGGGTACGGTGTAGGTGGAGGTGGCGGTTGGTAGTAGTGGTAGTTAGGAGGTGGCGGGTAGTTTGGAGGGTAGTAGTTGGTGGATCGGTTTCGGCCATTACGACCCCCTCCCCCCCGGCGATTGAATCCGCGGCCCCCACCGCGTCCCCGGTACTGGTTTCGGGAGGGATTTGGATAGTAGTTTGGGTCATAGGGTCGAGTGGGAGGTGGTTGGGGTTGGTTCGGCTGAGATGGGGGGTTCGGTTAGGGTGGGTTGGGGTTCTGTGGGTCGCGGTTGTGGGATGTGGGAGTGGACATAAGGGCATGTTGAGTGGTGGAGGAAGTGGTTTGAGTGCGACCGGCTATGCGCTGCAATTCCAATTGAACCATGTTGCGAGCTTCGTCCCAAGAGGGAGAATTTTGGTTGATGATAGTAGCAACCGTGTCATATTCCGAGGGGAGCCCTCGCACAAGTTGTAAAACCTTACGGTCTTGATCAATAGTACGGCCGACATCTGTTAATTGCTCGGCAAGGTCATGGATTTTCTGAAAATACGCATCCATAGATGGACACGATGCTAAAGTCAAAGTGGTGAATTCCTGCTTGAGAGCAGCGGCTCGTGAGCCCTTGTTATTATGAAAAATATCTTGAAGTTTGACCCATGCCTTACGAGCGGTCGTGTCGTTTTCAATGATACGAGAGAGATATTCATCAGAGATCGTACCATATATCCATTGAAGGATGACAGCGTCCGTCTCAACCCATAGGCGATGAAGAGGATCGGTGGTAGCCGGCGGTTCGGTGTCGTCGATGTGATCAGAGACTTTGTACGCTTTAACCTGTAGTTGAAACATCTTCACCCACGTAGAATAGGTGACCTTGGTGCCATCGAAAACGCGCACCTTGAGGTGGATATTGTTCACCGCATAACAGTTGGACAACTTGGTCGTCGCCTCCGCGAGAAGGGCCGCAGCCGTAGCCGCTGTCGTGGCGTCAGCCATCACTTCGGACGAATCGGGATCGGTAGGAGAGCGCGAAGGGGTGGACGGTGGAGTCGGTTCACCGTCGCTGTCGGAGTTGGCCAGGGTGAAGCCGGCGGCAATGGGGAGTCGACGAGAGAACCGTGGAGGCTAGGGTTTTTTTTTTTTTTTTTTAAATGGCTGTGATACCATATTGATTGTGAATATCTTCTGTATTCATCACCAGAATAAGAATACATATCCCCTATATATAGCTATACAATTTCCATAGTAAACCCTGTACTATACATAAAATACGAATACATCTATACACTAATAGTGGTGTGTGTCTAATGAAACGAAAGATGTATTTACGAGAGTTTGATAGTCGTTTATCGATAATCATGAGAGGTTTAATGGCGAGTCTGCTATTGAAAAATTGAAAGGTGGTCGGCGGCGGTTTCGTTTGTCGACAAGAATTCTATTTGACAGTTTGTCGATATGGCAAAACTGGCCCCTCGAGAAAATACAATTGATGGTTGCAAGTTAAGATAATGACGATGCCAGTCCCTCCTGGTTTCTTTAATAACAACAGGTTTAGGAAATTGCAGAACGAGTCCCTCGAGGTTTAGAAATTGTTAATGAACTATAACGGTGTTAACAGAGATAACTTGGACGAAGACTAAACGAGTATATGTCAACACATATTTAATGTGAGATGTTTATACAATATAAACTTTGAATTTTTCATATAAAATCATGAATAATAATTCATAAATATATATTTTAAGTTCACATAAAACGATGAACCCGAAATCGCAACGATGCGTGTAAACTCACATAAAATAATAGAAAACGTTACGTATAACTACGTGACACAATGTCACATAAAATCATAGAGTAACCCATGTGAATAATATATACATACATATATATATATATCACATATAATCATAAGTTCAATTGTCACATAAAATGACAAAACCTTCACATGAAATCATAGCGTATGATTTACATAGAATCATAGAATATCAAACGTGTAGACTTAAGTGCATGCTCGTATAGTGATGGTTACACAAACCCTAATTGTTATGGTCAACATAACTCAATCACTTAAATGTTCACACAACATTTATAATAGTTTAAGTTCAGTTAAAGTCAGGAAAAGACCTGAAAAGACGGATTGTCACATAAACCATGCCATCTTCATAGACCCTGCATTTGCAGGCCGTGCAATTCATAAAGAACCAACCCCCGCCCTTTGTAAATTCAGTAATTACCCCTTTGATCGTGTGATGTTCCTGTTGCAAGAGAAAACATGGCTGGCATGTTAGACCGGTATGCCGCATGCTAGTTCAGCATGTTAGATCAACACGTCGCACAGGAGATTACCTTCAGTGTTTGCACGTCCTGCTGATAAAGATGGCCTATGGTTCTGATTTCGTTTTCTGCAACCGTATCAACAGGGCGGGTGCTGAGAAGCGACAGATTGTTTACGGGTGTCCCCAGCCTCTCCGCCTTAAACCTATGGATCATAATGATGAATATTGTGAAAGTAACACTCTATAACAAACAACAACACACACCTTTCAGCAATTTCCCGTGCGACAGGGATTTGCGGGTTGATCAGGACCCTTGTGCCACCGCTGGATTGTAGCTGAATGTCACATGTGTACCCATAAAAACCGAGTTCAGTGGCTGAATAAAGATATATGTTTTTGTTGTAGGTTTTTCGGTTACTTTGGTGTGGCACGACTTTCAGAGCCGTTAGTGCAACAATGACTTCTTGATCTGCATCAACCATCAGCGACAGGTCCAGTGCGGAGTGAATCTCTTTCCATAGCGCCACGACCACTGGTCTACATCTGTAACAAAGAATTACGTATTTAGTTTGTGTCCCCACCCCTATACGTATAGAAGGTCTTACCCTGGAGCAGTCACTTTCATCCGTAGCACGCTGTTAGTAGCAGAGACCTCAGCATTTTCAAGGTCATCCACTTTACCTATATAATCTGTGGTTTTGCAATGTATGTGGTTAGAACAGCGACACAGTATATAATATAGAATGTTGGTTGCGTACCGGCTAGCTGTTGGTTCTTCGACCGTCTAGTGGATAGCTGATCATGTGGCAAGAAGTTGAAGTACATCTTTGGGATGGATTCATCGTCTACCATAGGCTCCGCTCTTATGTCCCGGTCAATCTCCAAGGATGCAGGGTGCACAACAACTCTGTTGAAAGTAGGAGCATAAGAGCACTTGTATGCGTTTACCGTGTAGCATTTCATGACCTTGATTTTTTCGTCCAGGTGAGGTTGTTCGTCTGCATGAAACATAGCTTGGATTGCATCCCCCCTGCCAAACACATTAGTTGCTAGTGTCCGTCAATAAATACGTAAAAGCCTATAAGGCATGGATCACCCAAGACCAGGGGCTGCATTGGAACTGTGCGCCACCATATAATAATGTGTAAATAAAAATGAAGCAATCATACCCCACAAACAAACTAGGAAATAAAAATGAAGCACGCACACGGGAAGAAAAAACAAACAAATGCCAACAATTAACCGCTAAGTCTACAGGAAAAACCCTTGGAAATCAATAACCAACCGATAGATTACAGATTCAGGGTCGGGCCGAGAAACTAACCGGAGAAAATGAAGAATGGAGGTGGAATGGAAGAAATGAGAGGAGCAATCGAAGATAAAGCAATAGACCATACCGATACTGTGGCAAAGGACAATTTGGGGCGTCCTTATTCTAATGTGGGCAACTGTACAATATGGGGAGGAGAAAGCGTGCACACGACAAACATGTAGCAGACGGTATTTGGTGAAGAACGTTGACGGCAGGACATGCCACGTGTAAAGTACATGCCAAAAAGGAAAAATGCTTGTACACATAGCTGCTGTTTTTGTAACAAACGTATAACATGCATTAAGGGTGGTAACTTGGGCAGCAGGAGTTGTACAAACGTATAACATGCATTAAGGGTGGTAATTTGGGCAGTAGAAGTTGTACAATGGTTGTTAAATGTTATATAGTGTAATTACTTATTAAAAGTTTAAACTATATAAACCATAATATGGAAATTTAGTATTTGGATAATTATTTTTAAAAAGTATGACAAATGTCATTTTTACTAATTAAAGTATGACAAAAATTTTTATTATTATATAGTATAGATAGATGTGTATCTGTTATTCGAGTTCATACTTTGTTTTTCCGATGTTTAGAGATCTATCCTCATCAAATCTTTGAATTTTACCTTAGTGACTATTTATTCAAATTTAGTTACTAAAAGAACTAATGTTTAGAATCTTTCTCTATTCTTACAAAAGAAAAGTTTTTTTTTTTTTTTGTCACATGACATCATCAGCCCACCACATTTTAACTATAATAATCGTAAATTCATTGGTTTCGTAATCTTTTGATTTTTTCTTAAATATAAAAGATTTTCATATTGTTATTACTAAAATCATTCGAAGAAAAACAAATAATCTTCCGAATTTTGTCTTAAATAATCTTCAGAACTATTTCTTAAATATAAAAGATTTTCCATATTGCTATTAATAAGATCATTCGAACCAAAAAAGAAAATAAAATTAATTTCATTATCTTCATGATATTTTCTTAAATATAAAAGATTTTCATATTGGTATTATAAGATCATTCGAAGCAAAAAAAATATATAAAATGAAAAAATGTAAATTTTAAAATATCACCATTGAAATAAATAACAAATTAATTTATGAAACGATTCATTAGAATTTTAGGTTCCATAAACACCATTCTCACATTACAATTCATTCTTTCATGAAGGGGAGCTTTCTATATGACCATACATAGTAGGGTTATAATTCTCTTGAAAGATTAGAGCTTTTATGAAGGGGAGCTTTCTATAGGATCATAATTTGTAAATTTTAGATGTTCTTCTCTTTTTACTCTAATAATTTTTTCTTTATACAAGTTCCATAATTCAATTACATTTTATTTGCTCCATTATACAAACTAGTTTATGCAATAGAAAACCTTTTAGGCGTAAAGGAAAAAATGTGGATCTTTTTAGACTTAAAAAATGACTATTTTTAAATAGACTTAAAAATGACTATTTTTAAGAACAAAGAATGTCGTTTTTCAGTTTAATTTTTTAATTAAAAAAAAACCACGTTACTATTTATATATTCACATGATGTAGGTAAATTTATCAACTGATACCGGACAATAGCCTAAAAGGTTAGGCCAAACAAATCCACAAAAGCAATAAAGCTCCAGAGAGGGAAAACATCACACCAGGACTTGCCAAGGAGAACTTGCCACTAAGGTTGATGTGGATAGGTCAAATCCGGAAGTGTTCAGAGTTGGAATGCGTCAATCGGATCTGCTAAGGAAGATTGAAGGGGGTCATTAGCAAGTGACGATGGGTGAGATCACATGGAGGCGCTGTAGATACAGTTCCAAGGCAGCGGGGTGCAAGTGTTTAAATGAACAGACGCGACCCAAAGAGGCTATAAATATGCCTTCATAGTTTCATAATAAGGGCTCCCATATTTCACACCTTTAACTAGGTGTTTTGGCTAGATCCTCTTTCACTTGTAACCTTGATTCAATCAATGAAATGTGACATGATCTTACTCTTGCCACTCCATCTATCTTAATCTCCCTCTAATCCTTGAAGGATCGAATCTTACCTCTACGGTGGGATTTTGTTCTTCATCAAATGTCATGAAAAATTCACAACATAATCTCGCCCTTGACCATAGAATCAAAGATTCAAACACTTCTGAAGTCAGGCATGGCTTGGTCTTCGCTAAGACTAAACATGGTTGGGACGTAGGGCAAATATTGAATGGACTTTGACGACAATTCCAGAATTAGGCCAGAGTAGCCAAACATAAGTCCAATACTCAAAAAAGTCTTACGTAGAACAAAACACGAAACCAAGTTCACAAATCTTGTCAATTTATGCTTTGGAAATGACAACGCTAATCAGAGATCACGACTTTCCTTAGTCATTAACACTAGGCAAGTCCCACTAACTTGCCTCATTCATTAACGCAAGGAAAATTCACACTAACTTGTCTCGCTACTAACGCTAGGTAAGTTCCCAATGACTTGTCTCAGATCACGACAGAAACAAGAGTGTTTTACAAACGTCCCAATTGTTAGAATATGCTCATGTCATAACATATAATTATACGGCTAGACTCTCATGAGCCTTTGGGGTCAAACACATATACATAGAGATTCCAGAAGAGATATATAGTATATGTACTTGTATTTATATTATATATATAAAGGCCTAAGATCATGAGGTTATTTAATGGGCCTTTAATTATTAAGTATGACTTAATCTTTTAACTTAGATGTTAAGTAATTAGCTAGCCTAATTAGTTTAATATCATAATTGTTCATTTAAAATAAAAGACTAAAGGTTTTGTTAGTTTTAGGAACAAAATTGTAAGTTCCTAATAATTAAGGATCACTATATATAATCCTTATAACAAAACCCTAATAGACTCTCGTTCTAATCTCTCAAAGATTTTGGTCGAAACCTCCTTACCAAGAGTGTTTTCGGTTTGTGTTTTGATCAAGGCAAGGACAATCATCAATTGGAGATCAAGGACGTGTAGTGTGCGAATCCTCTAGAGAGGTTCTTGCTTTAGGAATTTGTTTCGTCATAAAAAATCAAGCATTCTCTCAAAGGCAACCTTTATATATTTTACTTTGTGTTCATCATCTACACCATATGTAGATCGTGGTGTGAGTGTCTTTCTATTGTTCGCTGCTTTGTGTTTTTTGTGAAAACCCTAAAGGCACTGACAGTGGTATCACAAGCCACCATATTGGCTATATGATGATGAACAAATATGATTTATGGCTGAAAAAATAGTTTTATAAAAATCATAATCATATAAATCTTTATTTTTATTCTTGTAGTAAAAATCTAGATTAAATGGGATGTTGAGTTTATTGTAAATCAGTGATAAAAATATGCATTTTTACCACGGACAAGCCATCAAATATGTATAATAGGATTATCTCTCTCACTGTGCAATACCGATGAAAACCTTGACCCGGATGTGTGTGTTTGTTATTATGTTCAATTGCTGTGATGTTTGGGTTTTTTATCTTGGTAGCAAAAAAAAATTCGGTTTTGTATTCTATATTTTTATCAATTGTAACCATTGTTTCGGCATTTTCTATAGTTTATAATCATATTAGAATAGTTACGTTCTAGTATGTTATTGTAATCTTTCAAAGATTCAAGTGGATGGCGATGATTTTGAAGAATATGCGATTTTCGTTCATGCTGGACAGTCTGTACAAAAACGCGTTTCCCAAAGATTGGGTATTAAAAAATGGCTGAAATTTTTTGGAGGTTCCCAAGATATAAGGCTTCAACATTTCAAAAGGCTTCGTGAATTGGGGAAGACTCCTTTCGCTGGTTTTTGGGCCTGCAAACTGCTGGAATTTTTATGGACAACTTTGATCAAAAATTCTCATTTGGGCTTCACTTTTTGAAGGTGTATGGTAGCGTTTTCCGGCGTGGTCACCATCCCCCTTTGGCGCGGTGGGCGTGGCGTGGTGAAGGGCGCCGAGTTAACCACGCCCGTTTTCACACCCCAACCGACGACGGAATTTGTCGGGGCATGATGATTGTCCAAATGCTCATGACAACTAATTTAAGTTGCAATTTACTTAAACATGTCCTTTTTATTTATTTAATCAAGAACATCTTACAAACATAATTATACATAACAAAACAACATAAACACTGATTTAAGTCCTTAACTAGGTCCAACATCCTAGTATGATCACAAAAGGCTCAAGCATGGTTCCATGCAACATGTATAAGATAAAGTGTCAACTACAAAAGTAGTAGGTGAGTAAACATAGGTTTTATGTGTATCATTTATATAAAACATGCGATCTATGTGTTAAGTGAACATTCGTAGAGTATGATAAACGAGTAATGTAATAGAGTAAATAATATGAGCGTATCAAACCCTTGACAATTAGGTTTCCAATCACCCATTGAAAATACGTTTCAATTTACCGGGTGAGTTGTCATACCAATAGATCTATTATTGTTACCCCGGCTCGGTATGTTAATGAATCCGCTTCGAGTTTGAGTTTGAGCACAACAACATCAATAATCCAAACAAGTTCAACACACTTAGAATACACATAACGAGCATAGAGTTCGCACATATTTTTAGAGTAATATATATAGAGTTTGAGTTTGAGATAGAGATACATGTTACACCCCCAAAGTATTAAAAGAGAAAGGCTATGAGTACTCACTACTCAAATTATCATTTGAAGGAATCACCCTCCTAATAATAACAAGAGTTTATATTGCATCATATCCCATAATAATAAAAAGAGGGGGTATGGATACTCACTTGATAAGGAGATCGGAAAAGAGAGATAACACCGAAACGCGAAAGGTAATTAACCCTGAGATTATCCTAATGACATAAATAGTCTATATAAATAAGAGAATTCAAAAAGAAACCGAGTTCTAAGTATCTCAAGAGTTATAGAAACGCTATGTTTAATTGAGTTAAATTACCGTTTTACCCTTTATAGTCATAGTTAAATGATAATATGAAGACGCGCATTCCTATAAGTAAACGCTCACCCCGGAATCGCCCAGTGAGGTATGCCAGTTCCCAATTGGGATTTATGCGACACCCCGCTTTGCCAGAAACCCTAGTGTATAGGCGCTTACCCTTCCGGTCCGCACGAACTTCCAATATCCGAATAACTCGGTATATTAACATTTTATTATTCTTCACTCGTGAATCTATAAATATATATATTAACATGTTTTGGTTTAGAAAATTATTGACGCAGCGTACGATTTGAAGGACAAGAAACAACACGTTGATTCTGTGAATACCCGTGAAGATCCTTCCCAAACCTTCCCAAATTCGTCCCAAAAGTTGGAATACGAAATGGAGAAAACTGAAAATTTTATTAATCATCAACTGATCATCTCCCAGACATTACATGGATATAAATAACATGACAAAATTCGAATGGGCCTCAAAACATAGGCGGGCCAGAAACTAGAACAAGAACAAAGTCCAAATAAAGCCCGAAAAGACAAAAAAGATAAATAACTCGTAAAATAGGCAGATTTTGGGCCCGAACACCGACCCAAACCGTCTATGACAGTTTGTAGAAATGTGCTCCTCATCCCAACGGTCGTTTCGACTGGTCGTATGCCCAAAACGGAGTTTCCTAGCCCAAGTTACAGCCATTTTAGTGAAGCCCTTTTTGTCACACGATCTTGGGCCTCCAAATATAATAGTGCCTGTTCCTCCACGTCTGGGCCTGCATCAATTATATTATAATTCCTTCCGGACTATGATATATTAATTATTGTTTTTCAGAAACCCTAATTTTACGTATTTCTCAAATAAATATCAAAACTTGTTATTTTATAAAATAAACTTAGGGCTTTTGTTTGTAATGTGATATTATGATATACCTCAAAAGGTGAGACCTTAATTTGATCCCAAAAGTCAAATTTTGACAAAATAACGTCAAGAAAACCCTAATTTTTGACCCGATTCAAGAACATATACTAAACCTTTGTCAATCATAAAATTAGTTTAGGGCTTTCTTAATACATGTTATTTCATGATGCTATGCAAAACTTCAGGTCCTAAAACATCACAGATTTCTCTAATTGAGCAAAACATAACTAAGAACCCTAGTTTTAGGTTAATTCTGGAACTCTAATCAAACGGTCAGATGATCATAGGTTATTGAAAATTTTACATACAACGCGTAAAACACGAAATCGAATGATTTTTGAAAAACATACGGAATGGCCCTCATTTCTCGAATGGGAAACTACAACCGTGACTGATCAGAGAAAGATCCTAGTGTTTGATATGCTTTGGCTTAATAGGTTTCGGCACTTTCATCGGGGCGTCCCAGTTGAGCGTCCGAGTCTGTCAATTCGAATTTGTACGCAACGCTTTTCTAGTCAGAGACCCCGACTACCGGTGCTTCCACCCTTCCAGTTACTACATGTCAATCACTAAGACCCCGTGTGTCTGATGAGATCATAAAATCGAAAATCAACATCCTAAATGGTATGTAAGGCACCATTTCTAAGGGAAAGAGGCTAGGAAGCCTCAAGTGATTCGTGTATGGGCGCGTGCTAATCGATTAAGGCAACTGTTAAACATGCATGATTAAGAAGCAACTATAGGACATATAAATCATATAGGCATGCTATGCATGAGGCACTCATGCAGGACACCTAAGGCAATATTCTAGGTTAAGTTGTTTCTAATAACCTAGATCCCTATAGCCGTGGCTCTGATACCAATCTGTCACACCCCGCCCGATGGCGGAATACGTAAGGGCATGATGATTGTCTAGATGCACACAACGCTAATTAATGTTGTGATATTCTTAATCAACCCATTTCATATGATATAAGTAATCAATACAAATCATGAAATAATTCGACAAAAATGAAACAAATTAACTTATTTAATTAGGTCACACTAACTCCACATGCGATCTTATGGTATCATCAGTCATGGCAAAACATCATCAACTGCATAACCTGCAATATGTATAAAATAAAGGTCAACTACGAATAGTTGGTGAGTAAACATAGGTTTAGTGTACTACATAGATTAAAATATTGTGATTCAATGAGTCAAGCGATAATATCCAATTATGATCAACAAGTCATATAAGTGATGTTCACCAAGCCTAGACGGTAAGGGAGCAATCACCCGGCTCCCAAGCCAGGGCAGGCCAGGTGGGTCGTCAGCCAATAGATCTATCATTGTTGCCACGGCTCGATGGTTAATGGTACACATGCGATTAGCGAATATCCACACATAGAATCCAACAAGTATCACACAATAGAATATCACACATAGAGCACATATAATCGCATAGAATTTTGCATAATAAAGAGTTTAGGGTTTTTGAATACTGATACATGTTGCACCCCCAAACATTGAAATGAAAGAGGGGCTATGAATACTCACCTGATGCGGAGACACATCTTGAATGTACGACACCATGAAATGAGGGAAAAGTCGACCTGATGATAACCTTGACGACAGATCGTGATTGAGCCAAAATAAATAAATAAATAAGTAAAGTGATAATCGTGACTTAAAATGACACGACATGACACAACCGACTCACGACTCGTTGGTGATTTGGTGAGGTGATACGTATGATATGGGTCCAATCCTAAACTAGGGGTAAGGTCAAAGATCCTAATTTGGCTATTTATATAGAAGTCAAACCAAGTCAACGAAAGTCAATTTTCAAGGTAATTTAACAAGGTAAATCAAATTTTAACATACAAGATCAGATCTAACATAATATATCATGGATCTTATATATCTACTTGAATCTAGCATGGACTTAGTCAAATCTAGCATGAATCTAGTCAAATCTAGCATGAATCTAGTCAAATCTAGCATGATAATCAACTTTTGGGCATAAAACAAACCCTAATTAGCATGCATGGGTGGATCTAACTACTTTAACACATAAAAGTTCATGATTTGGTGATATCAAATATAGATCTAACTTTACATGTCAAGAATATTATAGATCTAAACATTTTAGAATGTAAAAATGACATCTTAGTGATTATGACACACAAATCTAGCCTTAAATGACACACATATTGAGATCTAGTCATTTTAACACATAAAACCCAACCTTGATGATCATAACATATGGATCCGGTCCTAAACAACATTCATGAAGTAGATCAAGTCCATTTGAAACATAAAAATGAAATCTTGGTGAGAAAATCCCTAGATCTAACCCTATATGACATGCTTTTCATAGATCTAGTCATTTTGACACATAAAAATCCAATCTTTATCAAAGAAACCCTAGATCTGTAATATATCAATGATTCATCATGTTCTAATCTCAGATCCATAATCAAAATCACATTTTACATGAAGATCCATACATCAATTTGCATGAAAAACCTAGATCTATAAAGATTTCATCATGGATTCAAGTGAGATGGCAAAATCATGCAAAAAGGTGGAATATTTACTCATAGAAACCCTATATCTATCAAATACAACATAGATCCATGCCAAAAATCATATAAAGTTCAAATCTTGATGGGGGGTAGAAGAGAAGATTCAAGTACCTACGACATAGTTTGAAGATCACATACCGAAAGGGGTGATTTTAGCTTGATCCTAAGCAAGAGAACCTTGATCTTGGACCTCAAATCTTCAAAGAAAGTGATCTCTAGGGTTTCCAACCGTTTAGGGTCGTTTGGGAGTGATTTAGGGGAGAAAAATGGGGGCTAAAGAGGTTAATGATGCTTAAATACCCGTTTTTTAAGGATTCTGCCAAAAAGGACCGTGGGTGTACTGCCCTAAATGTAACTAATTTAGGGCATACCTCCCTAAAATGAAATCCATGTCTTAAAGATTGATTCCTCGATTCGCATGCTCGGTTCTTCGTTTTTCGATGTTTTTTAGTCCCGTTTTCTCCCATAACACCCATTCAACACTCCCATCATGTTCATCACATAAAATCCACTAAAAATATAGATACGTTACATAACTCATAAAGATGCACAAATTAGGTCAAATAACGCAATTTTGGTCGGTTTGGATGTACGTATCGATTTTGGGCAATTCACCAACGATTCGCGACTCGATCAAGTGTGTGATGACTCGTGACATGATAATTGATTTTAGACTCATAAAAATATTGAATTTGATATACGGTGACCAAATACGAGATTCCCGGTAAACGACGAATCACGTACTGAAATCGCGTAGAAATCGGAAATTGCTTTATTTTCAATTCGAGACACCCAATTTGATTCCAATCGATTGTAATTAAGTATTCAGTTTCAAAAATCGATTATAAATCATTTAGATTCAATAATTGGGGGTATAAATACCAAAAACTTCTTCCGGATCGCAATAACTTGCAAATCGATAAATCGCTAAAGTTCAAAACGGGTCGGGTTTCTCAATTGGGTAATTTGCAAATGTTACATGTGAGGCCCTCGTGAAACGAGACACACCAAACAAACTTGAGCCCAGATCTGTCAAGTGCATCATTGTATACCCAAAGGAAACGATGGGTTACTATTTCTACTACAAGCTTGAAGACAAAGTGTTTGTTGCGCGGCATGCTGAGTTCCTTGAGAGAAATCTTATTTTGCAAGTAACCAGTGGGAGCTCAGTATACTTTGAAGAAATTCAAATCCAAGATGCACAACCTTCAGCAAACACTAGGGAACATCAAAATGAAGTATCACATACTGATTCCCTACCTCAGACTGATATTGTCCCCATTCGTAGATCCACAAGGATACATCAGCCACCCGAAAGATATGGTTTTTATATCAATTCCAAGGAGCAAGAGTTAGGGGATCATAGAGAACCCGGTAACTATCGAGCTGCATTGTCGGATCCAGAATCCGATAAATGGCTTGATGCTATGAATGCAGAAATGCAATCCATGAAAGATAATCAAGTCTGGACCTTGGTTGATCTTCCTCCAAACAACAAGATTGTTAGGAGCAAGTGACTTTTCAAGAAAAAGACCGACATGGATGGCAATGTACACACCTATAAAGCTCGTCTTGTAGCAAAAGGTCACACTCAAACCTATGGGGTTGACTATGAAGAAATCTTCTCGCCTGTTGCAGACGTTAAAGCTATTATGATTCTCTTGGCCATAGCAGTGTACTATGACTATGAGATTCGGAAAATGGATGTCAAAACTGCCTTCTTAAATTAACGTCTTGATGAAGAAGTCTATATGGTTGAACCAGAAGGATTTGTCAATCCAAAATATCTAGAAAGGGTATGCAAACTTCAAAGATCCATTTATGGATCAAAGCAAGCATCCCGAAGCTGGAATAAGAGGTATGATGAGGAAATCAAGAAGTTCGGTTTCACTCAGAAGCCTAATGAGCCATGTGTATACATAAGAGCTATTGGGAGTGTCGTTGTCTTTCTTATCTTATGTGTTGATGACATATTACTCATGGGAAATAACATTCCAATGCTACAATGTTAAATCTTGGCTTGGAAAGTGTTTCGCCATGAAAGATCCAGGAGAAGCGGCATATATCTCTCGGAATAAAGATCTACCGGGATAGATCAAAGCGATTAATAGGTTTAAGCCAAAATGCATACATTGATATAATTTTGAAGCGATTCAAAATGGATTCTTCTAAACGTAGAAGTCTCCCTATGCAACATCATGTAAGCTTGAGTAAAACTCAAGGACCTTCAACACCTAATGAGGTGAAGCGTATGAAGGGCGTGCCTTATGCTTCGGCTGTAGGATCCATCATGTACGTAGTGAGGTGCACTTGGCCAGACGTAGAGTTAACTCAGAACCTTACAAGTAGATTTCAACATAATCCAGGTGAGAGTCACTGGACTGCTGTTAATAACATATTGAAGTATCTTCGAAATACAAAGGATATGTTTCTTGTTTATGGTGGAATCGAAGACCAACTTAGTGTTACTTGCTACACTGATGCCGGTTTCAAGACAGATCGAGATGATACTCGGTCGCAGACCAGTTATGTCTTTGTCATGAACGGAGGTGCTGTTGACTGGAAAAGTGCGAAATAGAGCACTACTTTAATGTCGTTTTCAGAAGCTGAATACATAGCTGTTTCAGAAGCTGCGATGGAGGCTATTTGTATACGTAAATTCATTTCCGGTATTGGAGTTTTCCCCAATAATGAAAGACCTATGAATATGTATTGTGATAACTCAGGTGCGATAATCATAGCCAATGAACCAGGAGTTCAAAAGGGTGCAAACATTTTCTAAGGAAGGTTCACTGCATTTGCGAGGTAATCAAAATGGGAGAGATCAACCTTATCAAAGTTCACACAGATGACAACTTAGCTGACCCTTTTACGAAGCCGATATCTTGTACCAAAACATGTCGAGCATGCTAGGAACATTGTGCTTCGACCAACTAGTAGTCTTAATGGAAATATGTCTTAGTATTTGGATAATTAGAATGTTAAGCGGTTTATATATTAATGAATTGATATACCTGGTATGATCGTTTTCATTTATATCTACTATATTCTATTTTTGCATGTTTGCATCCATGAATGATATAATTTTCTATTGTTCTAAATTGTCCTTTACCAGTTGATAATATGGGACTATCATCAAATTAAGGTAAATGTGAAACGTGTTGGTGATATTCATTGCTGAATGTATATTAATTGATGTTGTCCACCAAACTCACATGATGTTTATGTTGATAAACATTGGACTGACACAACCCACGAGAGGTCACTACATGGATATTGTCGATAGTGAATCTCGTAAATGGTTAAGTCACTCATCCTTAGACTTGCGATGCAAGCATGTTTGTGTGAGTGGATTGTTGTTCTTTGATGTGGTTAAACATTGACCTGAATAAGGCGGGTATAAAAACCATCTTCAGGAGCAATATGAAGCCCATATCAGACACGTGCAGTCAAGATAGGATTTGTTCCTCCACATAAAATGGAGTTAGATACTACTGGGCCCCTTGATGAATTAAGATGAATCTTGATTTATTTGGTAATCTAGTTCAATGTCATGATCGAGAAACAGAATCGTTGAATACATTAGAAGACACATGATCCATGTCTAATGTTCAACAGAGTATCTGAAACAAAGGGATGACTGATTATAAGTTAACTGTTTAAAATGAGACGTTTATGAAACTATCCTCATGTGTATCTAGGGGTATTGACGTGTTGCTAGACGCTAACCTTTGCTTGTATAAATTACTTGTTATTATGACGTGTGCAAGTGGGAGCTATTGGGATATGCTCATATCATAATATATAATTATACAGCTAGACACACATGAGCCTATGAGGTCACACACATATACACAGAGATTACAGAAGATATATATAATATATGTAGTTGTATTTATATGATATATATATATATATATATACGCCTAAGATCATGGGGTTATTTAACGGGCCTTTAACTATTAAGTGTGACTTAATGTTCTAACTTAGATGTTAAGTAATTAGCTAGCCTAATTAGTTTAATATCATATTTTATTCATTTAAAATGGAAGACTAAAGGTTTTGTTAGTTTTAGGAACTTAATTGTAAGTTCCTAATAATTAAGGATGACTATATATAATCCTTATAACAAAATCCTAATAGATCTCCTTCTAATCTCTCAAAGATTTTGGCCGAAACCTCCTTACCAAGAGCGTTTTCGGTTTGTGTTGATCAAGGAAAGGACTAGCATCCATTGGAGATCAAGAACGCGTAGTGTGTGAATCCTCTAGAGAAGTTCTTACTTTAGGATTCTGTTTCGTCATAAAATCAAGCATTGTCTCAAAGGTAACCTTTATATATTTTACTTTGTGTTCATCATCTACACCATATGTAGATCCTGGTGTGAGTGCCTTTCTATTATCCGCTGCGTTGGGTTTTTCTGAAAACCCTAAAGGCACTAACACCAATGTAGATAAGTGCAGAGCATAGGAACTCCCTAAAGCTGATACATGTCTATTCAGAGTAAAACGTGTAAGTCAAATCCTACTAAAGTAAGCGCATGTAGAAAGAATCTAAACCAAGTTGTTGTTGCCTAACATCCAACAGTAATGGAAAGTTAACAATAGTAAACTCTTTACACCAAAATAGCTAAAACACATTCTCAAGGCAAACATACAAGGAAGTCAGGATGTTTACTCTCTCGAAAGGGAGGAGCCACATTCCTACGGATCCCAAACCAAGGTAAAACACATAAAATGAGGTCCCCTCATGTGGTGAGACCAGCGATGCGTGTTTTCTCTTAGTAGGTTACCAACCAAGTCTGTGCCGTCACACCCAAGTGGTAACTTGGTAATTACGTAGAATTTGAACAGTAAATGAAACTTCATTGACTTTAGAGAGATAAAAAAAGATTAAGTGGCTTTAGTGGAATAAGTTGAAAACTCGGTTAATATTCTATAAAAGTACACCTTATAACTCATATTTATTATATTTTAGGATCTAAAAGTAAACTCTTATTTACGGTGTTGAAATCATAATTTTTTACATGAGAACTATAATTAGTTTTTATACTGAATATTATATAGCTATTGCCCAACTCTTGTTTTTTTATTAAAAACTTGAACTTAATGTTTTGAAACCCACAAATTTTGGGTGACTAGGGATCAATAGGCCCCCTTGACACCTATTTAGTTTTGGCCATCGTTATTCATTCTATGTAACTATAATATGTTTTTAGTGATAAACGAGTTTATTGTCGATAAATTTTAGGGTTAAGCTTTCAAAAATCATAAAGGAATAAACTGAATTAGGCATGAGTATAGGTAACAATATGAAATTGAAACTAAGAAAACACTTAAGAAAAACAATTTAAAAAAGAAAAAATAAACCACACAAAATCTAAAATAAAATGAAAAAATAAGATTAGCAAAAACATGTAATAAAGAAAAGTACACTAGGCAAAGAAAAATGTAGTACAAAGTTCTAATTTATAAGCATGCAATAAAGAATAATACATTATGTAAAGAGAATTATACAATGAAGTTGTACTTTGTAAATAAGTTAATGTCGCGCCAACGTGATGATGAATTATACAATGAAGTTGTACTGTTGTAGTTACTAGTATGTTAGAAACACATTACATATGAGAACATTTCTCATTTCACTTTGGCAAAAGGGTCGATTTTATGGTATCAAATCATGTTTACGTCAACATATGCCACCACTTTGATCCTTAATTCCAAAACGAATCAACTTTTGACTTTATTCCAACATTCCCTCACATATATAGTTATACCCTTTACATACGCATAAAATTTTATTTTGTTCGGTTGAAATGACTTTATTAGGTTGTGAAAAAAGCAACAACAAATTATTTACTACAAGAATAGCATGTGCGCATTTCCTCCCACACAATTCTTGTGTTTTCGTCTCTGGACTTTTTACTTGTCGGTTCTTTCTTTCTACATTTCCAATTAAGTACCAAAAAAAGTAGTAACGGATGACCATCACAAGATAACAGATGAAAATGAAATATAGAAGTGTCGTAATGTGACATTAAGAAGATAGAAAACAATAAGGGTTGGAAAAGTAAGGTGACCATTACTAATAGCGTTATGCATTTTCGTTTTGTAATTCCGACATGCTTTTGCTTTCAGCATAGCGATATAGATTTTTCTAAGACTAGGTCATGTAAGATTTTATTAATTAACTATTAACGTGCCCAGGTTATTCCCATTGCAATTACTTTTTCTGTTTTCATTTTGACTACATTACTCTTTTTCTTTTTTTTTACTTTTAAGTAGAATGCTTGGTGTTTAAAAAAAAAACGTGGTTAACATGTCTCACATTTCCTCCCTAATCCTTCGACTACCAAAAGCTTCACAAAGTTGTGACAACTTTAATGTGGAAGCCGTGGAAGGGAAGTAGAGATGGAGGGGTGGTAGCCGCGAGAAGCTACGAAGCGAAGGGGGTGAGGCCGATGTTATACCCTCCACCTAAATATTAAAGAAAATAATTCAAAGTCACTCAATCTGATTCTTTATTAGTATAACTATTAGACTAGGTCTTTTGGTATGGGTAATGGAATGAGTTAGGGAATGAAATAGTTGAGGGAATAAAAAGGATCATTACCATTCCATCGTCCTGTTTGGTTACCATGTCGAAATGAAATAAATCATTGTTTCGTATTGTTTGATGGTAAAGTAATCGAATAGAATTTACTAATATTTCCATTTAAAATTAATATATTTGTTTATCTTTATTTTTTGCAATTTTTTATTTTTATTTTTTTATTAAGTAATTTAATTTATATTTTTTATTTAATTTGTTTTTTTTATTTCTATTTTTTAATTTAATTTTATCTTTATTACTTATGTGTTTGTTTTTCTTTATTGTTTTATTTTTATTTTATATTCATTTTATTAAGTTTTTTATTTTTATTATTTTTTATTTTCACTTTTTTTTATTCTTAATCTATTTTTCATAAAAAGTTTAAGAAGAAATCTAACTGAAATTACTTTTCATTCTATTCTTTGAAGGAATCGGAAAAAAACACCCCTCCCCTATGGAATGAAAATCTTTAAAAATAGAATGAATCGCATTCCTTGCATTCCTTATGTAATGGTCAATTCCATTCCAATGTGCTACCAAACATGTCATTTTTCATTCCGATGTAGTAACTAATTTCATTCCACCCTCCATTCATGCATACCAAATGCTACCTAGGTGTTTATTATATACATCCCTAAACTATATTGGATTTACACCTAGTCTAATACTTATCTCAATTATTTGATATAGAATAAAAGTGCTTTTTTATATTTATGATTACAATTTATTTATATATTTAGTATTTTATATTTATTATGAGTGGATGTGAGTGGTTGAAAGAAAAAAATAAGTTAAAATGTATTGTTTAATTAAATAATAATAGATATAAAGAATTAGTGCAAAACATTTTAAATAAATAAGAGATAAATTCTAAAAATAGTAATTTTTATTAATTTAAAAAGACAAAGATAGTAAATAGATACGAATGCTCTTATAAAAATTTAGTAATAATATCAGTGTATTATTCCTTCTGTTTTTTAATAGAAATCTAGATAATTATTATCAGTGTATTATTCGTTCTATTTTTTTAAATAGTACAATAATATAAATATTTAACCACGATTTACGAAATTTTATGAAAATAATATTCTATTTCATAACCTTTTTGAAGTCAATTCAAAAGATTCTCCTCACACCCATATCCACATTAGGCTTCCACTATGAGTGGCTGCCAATATTTTTCTGCAAATGTGCAAAAGGGTGGTATATTTGGTTCTTTGTGAAAAAAAATATGTTATCTTGTCCCCTCCTTTGACAATATTTAAAGACCCATCTCTATTTTATGATTATATTTATACATTTTAATTCTTGATTGGATGATATGTTTGTTTCATCACACATTATGCAACTTGTATGAATGTTGCTAGTAATATTTCATAAACTAGTCTTAAAAATTATATTTTAAAAGACGGTCGTTATTATCATCATACTCAGTAAATCTTATCAATAATAAACCTAAGGTAGGATCTGAGGATAGTAAGATGTAGACGGCCTTAGTTCTACCCCATAGGAATAGAGAAGTTGCTTCCAGTGATACACCCGGCTTCGTAGTTTTGCATCAAGTCTTGGACACAAGACACATAACACTCAGTAAATCGGGATAAAGACCAATTGGTACATGTACCCCTTGCCTTTCGGCTATCAACTTCACCACATTATGCATGATTAACCGTCCATTACTTTTAACGTTATTTTCACGAAATTAGTAAAATATATTAAAATTAGTGCAATTTCGCTTTTGCTTCCCAAGAGCCCACGCATATCTCTATACACTATATGCGAACACTGTAGCGAGACGTATTTCAAAAAACGATAATATCATATATAAAACGAGCATACTTTTATAATTTCACATGAAAACGTTACTAACCTAATTTGGTATATTAAAATCTTTAAGTTTATTTCAATTATATGTAATATACATCTTATACGATTAAAATTTATCTATATCAGCAGTTTAGCACATAGAATCCACTTCATATTTTCACATGTTCAAGGGGTAAAAACTAAAAGGTCGTTATATTAGTTTTCACAAGTACGTGTATTTAAGGACCAAATACGATTAATCTCTAGCAAACAACGGTAGGAAAACCGTTCGCAAATTTGAAATAAAATAAATATTTTATTTAATTACGATTACAACAAGAGAAATAAAACTAATTATTACAATACACTTTGAAAAGAAATTCTACTCCTACTATAATTACAAGGAAATAACAAAGATTACATGAAAATGAAATACAATACAGGGAAATAAATAAAGATTACAACGAAATAAAATTACAATACAAATGAAATGAAATGCAAAGTTTAACAAATGCTTGTAAATAAAGTAGTAATGTTTTTAGTGAAAGAAAACAGGACATAGATTTATAGAAAAAGTTTTGAATGACAAAGAAAAGGTTTAAGAAAAACACTTTTGATATTAGTTTAAGAAAAACAATGAAGATTCCAAGGAATCTTTGGCGAAGGCTTCGGGTCAAAACCCGGGTCCCTTAAAACAAATTCCGGGTCTACCGAAGTTCCGTTTTGTTTCCCAGGGTACAATCGCCTAAACCGTATTGTACGGCCGGGATAACTCTAAGCTTGAAGTTTACCTTCGAGTTCTTGAAGATCCTGACGAACAGGATGAAGATTGGAGGAAAGTTTGAGAAGAGGAGAAAGTTTAGAGAGTAGAAGAATTCTTGTGAATTCTGGTGTGTTTTGCCTCGACTAATGAGGCTGTATATATAGTGGTGGGAATTCTTGTTGAGCACTCAAAAGTTAATTCGTAGTCAAACTTTGCATTAAACGTCTTTAACGCAAATTAATTTCTAATTAACGCGAAATTACCTTAATTAGCTCAAAACGCGTTTACCCAGCTGTCATTCCGAAAGACTTCGCGTAACAGCTGTTTTCTGGAAGAACTGATCTTCCGATCCGTTTCAACTTCAACCGGATATTCAACCGGTTCAACTTCCGCTTGAACTTCAACCGGAACTACTGTTCAGGTTGAACTCGGTTCCGCCCGGACCACCCAGGTCCACTTGAACTAGTTCCGCTCGAACCTGACTTTTTCCGGTTCAACTCACAGTCCGCTTGAACCTATCCGCCTGGTCTTCAACCGGACCAACTTCCGGTTGAACTTAAAAACAATAAGGCGGCTCTCAAGCGCAAAGTGCGCCATCAAAGCGCCACATTACGCCTCATACGCCCACACGCGCGCGTGCGTGTGCGAGTGCGAGTTAGGGGTGCTTCGCACCCTCAGGGTCCATGGGATGTGTCCTACTAAAGGAAACAATAGTTGGTAAGGTTCTCACCTTATAAACCACTTTTGGTTTCATTTCCCAACCAATGTGGGATGAGTTAACATGCTATACTGAGCATTTTTCTCTCTAATTTTTGCAGCTTCACATGTTGCGAGACCTCAACTTTGAGCTTCGATATCTCATTCATACGAGCTCGGATTTGGACGTGGTTTGATGCTTTGGAAAGCCTTCACAACGTACTACACAAACCCATTAAATACAGAGGCAACAACCTATGTTATCTGTATTTTATTTTAGTCTAAAGTTTGTGAAAAACTCATTTTCACACTTAGTGAAAAAAATCCATTTTTCACTAGTTTTTCTCTCAAAATTCCAACAACAACATCGTTAACTGAGAAATCAAGAGCCCTTTATTCTTATTTTTCAAATGATAAGTTCAATTCTAACAAGCATTGATGGCTTGTCAATTAAACCAATACTTTGGAGATCCATGATTGACTAGTTTGATGATAGTAAGAATGAAAAATATGTAAAAATCTCTTATCCTAAAAAAAACTAATTAAAAAACAAATAATAAAACCATAATATATACCACAAAAAGGGATTGGAATCCTTAATCACGGGGGAGACATATCTTGCGCCGGATTCCCCCTACCAACCTACAAACTCCACACCATTTTGTTAATTCATAATTACTCTTAAATTCTGCTAATTAAATATTTAATTAGGAAAATATTTTTCTTTCGTTATCTGTACTTCACCTTTCACAAAATCTTTATGTTTAGATTTGCTCCAATTTTTTATTCAATATTTTCCATGGCTGTCTTTAAAACTTAAAATAAAGATAAAAATTGATGACTTCAACATTTAGGATATCAATTTAAATTTAGTTGTTTATCCATAATTAGGAGTGATATTAGGGGTCTCTAAGGTCTTGTTTCAACCAGTATATGAGAAAATGATCATCTATCTAGTCGAGTAAGTGTTGTTTTTTAACGTTTTATATGACAGTTCAGTTTTCTTTATCTGTAAACTAAACTAAATTGTTTTATAGTTGTATTTCGTTTCAAAAAATCAATAATATCAAATCAAATGTTAACCTATTACATAATTCTAGAAGTTTGATGTCGTCCTATCATGGGAATTAAATTGTATCCTATCATGGGAATCAAATTGTTTGTTTTCAAAGCTTTGTTATAGATAAGGACTTTATGCAATTTTAGCTTTTGATTTTTGATTGTGTATTTGTTTTCTCTGGCTTCTTGCTAGTTGTTTCATTATTGAAAAAAGTTTTGCAGGCTGTTAAAAAAACCATGCTCATGAATCACGATCTAATTTTAAAATCGGATCATAAACTCGCCTAGCTAAAATCTTGAAGTGTGGTTGGGATGTTAATTTTTCTCAATATGCATCAATGTGTGTTTAATAGAAAATTAATAGGAAAAGGTAGGTAATTTTGTGCTTCTCTTTGGGTGTTAGTGGTTTATAATAGATTTGTGGATTAAGGAACAAACAAGGTGCCTCGAGCCTTGTAATTAGTTTGTAATTAGTTTAAGTTAATGCAAATTAAATAATCGATTTGGACAATAATCATGTGCCCTCCACCGATGCCTATGTAGGTTCATGAACTCCCTTTCACATTGCTTTGTCTCATTTTCTTGATACAAAATTACAAATAGTTATTTATTTTATGTATAGTTTTGGACTTTTTCTATAAACTTATGGATAAACACTTAGTCACATTGCTTTGTCTCATTTTCTTGATACAAAATTACAAATAGTTATTTATTTTATGTTTTAAGTTATTTTAATTTTCGACTTTTTCTTATAAAGTTATGGATAAACACTTGTCAATTAGGGGTATGAATTGCGTCTGATTGAATTGTTCAATCTAAACGAGAGCCATATTTTCATTCATGTAAAAACAACTGTATGTCACAGTACTGGAAAATAACAGCGAATTTGCAAGCAGGAATAATAATAACACAATTTTTTATTGAATCAGAACAATATTATTATTACACTACAGAAAGGGGTAGAAGCAGAACAATAAAATAAATACTAAACAAAAAATAATAAATAACAGAAGAGACGAAGCCAGAGCTCGTGTTGAACACGATTTCCTTAACATATTTCGGTCTGTTTCCCAGGATACGGTGACCAAAGAAACGTATTGCCGGAGGTTTTACTTGCCTGAGATCGCAGAGAAATTCGAGCAGAGAAGAGGAGAATGAATGAATTTCGGTGTGTCTTTTCTGTCTGCTATGGACGGGTTTAAATAGCCACGAGAGTGTTGTCCAAGACAGTAATCGGCATTAAAACGTAGAGTGCTCTCCAAGATCAAATCATTTCCAAAAATAGATAGCGGAAGGATAAAAAACCGGTCTGTGCGAACCCAATCATTGTCGAGTTCGCGAGATGTGCAAGCACGGCCAGGATTTTCTAACCGAGTTTCTCATTTTTCTACACCCCCCACCCCCCACGCATAGATGTTGGAGTATAAAGTGACAATACAATTTGATAACCATTCAAATTCCTTGGCTTATAAACCACATTTTATTTTGAACCACTTCCAATGTGGGACAAATGGTTTTTAGCTCAAATGTATAATTTGTAGACCACACTTTGAGCATCGATATCTCATTCACCTCTTAATCACTTTGTACGTTTAATATCTCGTTGGAAAGCCTTTGTCCTAGGCTATTCAACCATATCAAATAACTCATCTAATTATTATATCTACATATAGATAATTAAGTCCAAAGTTAGAAAAAAAAATGCATCTTTTTCCTTTTTTTCCAACAAAAACATCAATTCAATGTACACAGTTAAACTCAGGTAACCCAAACAATATTTTTATTTAACCCGTTTAAATTTTCACATACTAAATGGGCTAGCGGGTTGACGGAATGAAATGTTCAACCGGAACACAATCCATGTTTTATTTGTGTAAAAAAACGTCAACCCAAATCCACAACACTCTTAAAATCAGGTAACTCAAGCATGACATGTTTAACTCATTTATCTAAACATGTTAAACATGTTATTGGACAGTAATCAAGTTGCAAATGTGATGATATATAGGGTTGGTGGGTTTTAAAAAATAGGTTAGATGGGTTAGTGGATCAACATTTATCATTAAATAGGTTAACGAGTCCGACATATTATTTAAATTGGTTAAACATGTCAACCCAAACACCCAAACACAACTCATTCTTAAACATGTTAGATTTATCAACTTAAAAGTTTTTTATAATGTGTCAAAAAATATCATCCTCTATATTACTGTTTTACTGTTCAAATAAAATATATTTATAATAGTAAGTATTGTTTCACGTAATCGTTACATTTTGTGTAAAATGATAAATTAACTAGGAATACCCCACGTTAGGGAATTCCTATGTGTATGAAATGAAACATTAAACTTGTTAGAATAAATAAATGGTAATTTTACACTATACAAAACTCTGGTGTTAGATAACTCATAAAGATGTTAAAAAAGAGAACAAAAGAATTAAATTCATAAAAATATAGCACGGCTTGGTTTTAAATAAAACTATGTAAATTTAAATAAATAGCTCGTAAAGGTATATTAAGAATTTAAGAAAACAATATATTTATAAATAATAAGAAAAGAACAAAATATGGGTAAAACTAATTATAAAGATTCAAATAATAACAGGTTTCTAAAATATTGTGGTCAAATAATTATAAAAAAAAGAGTAAATTACGGCTATCGTCCCTGTGGTTTGCACGTTTTACGTCTATGGTCCTTAGGCTTCATCTTTTACGGCTTTAGTCCCCAAACTTTATCGACTCGTTACGGCTTTGGTCCCTGGGGCTCATGACCGTTAAAAAGTTCTGTTAAGTATGTGTGAAAAGACCATAATACCCCTTCTTTAAAAAAAATATAAATTAAAAATTAAAAAACATATGCCGTTCAAAAAAATAATATAGGATAAAAGATGGGGCCCATGGTTCTTCATCTTCCCCATTTACCAACTTCCCAATTTCCGTCCCTCCACCGCCACCACCATTTCCGCCCATCCATGCCATGAGAGCCACCGTTCACGGCGGCGATGATCATCATTTTCCCTTTCTCTGATCAGCTCATGAAAACACACAGCAGATATCCCGTTAAAAGCCGTAAATCCTTAGTTCCCGACTGAAATTCATTTCTGTGGAGGCGATGATGATGACGATGATCTCTGTATCTCACCGCTGGTGAAATTCGCTCCGACTGAAGTTGAACCCAGAACCACCGCCGATCCGGTCAACATCCTCCGATCAACACCTAGCGACCACCTCCAACCCTCACACCCGTACGAAACTCAACAGCCCCGGCGACCTCCGGCTCTCCTTCTCCGGTCGGCGATAACCCAGCAACCCATCTTCTCCATCTCTCTATTCTTCCTTCGCAACAGCAACAGAGGCGTCGCCGCCACTGCTAATTACTCATTTCCCTTCATCAATCTTTTCTGTTTCCGGAGCTAATTCGAGCCGACGGGTAGGAAGTGGCCGGTGAGGAAGCGACGGATCTGAGGTGAGATCGATGCTACCGTCGCTGCCTTAATCTAAGCATAATAGCGGCTCCGCCGGAGGGGGGGTGGTCGTCGGAGTGGTCGTCGCTGTGTGTGTGGTGGGGGGTGGGGGAGGGGGGTTCGTCGGAGTGGTAGTCGAACAGAGGTGACGAAAATTGGGAATAAAATGGGGGTACCAGCTTTTATTTTTTTATCATATATGATTTGTTTTTTAATTTTAATTTATATTGCTTTTATTTTTAGGTTTTTTTATTGAAAAGGGTGAAAAGGTCATTCTATATGCACTTAACAGATTTTTTTAACGTCTGTTAGCCCCAGGGACCAATGCCGTAACGAGTCGATAAAGTTTGGGGACTAAAGACGTAAAAAATGAAGCCTAAGGACCATAGACGTAAAACGTGCAAACCACAGGGACGATAGCCGTAATTTACTCCGTGTGTGTGGGGGGGGGGGGTGGGGGGTGGGGGGTGGGGGGGTGGTAGATCTTAAGGAACATAATTCCGAGAGTAAATTATGGATTGCGTCCCTGTGGTTTGTACTTTTGTTTGGAATGAGTCCAAGTTGTGAGAAATTTCTAATTGAAGGGCTGTGGTTTCCATTTCTTCTGAATTGAGTCCCTGAGCCTAACAGAGTTAAATTTTTTTGTTAAATCAGAGGGGTATTTCAGTCATTTACACCTCAGGGACTACTTATGTAAATTTATATGTTTTTAAAAATTATAGGGGGTATTTCTGTAATTACTTAAAACTAATTAAAACTTAAAAAAAAAAGAAATACAAAACACCCACACTGCCGGCAACAACTTTTCCAGCCAAAACATTTTTCCGGCCGAAAAACTCAGACTTTCCCGATCCTCCCCTTGCGCATAGAAGTTTCAGACAACTCCAAATTATCACCAATTTGAATAAAAATAACATGATGATGAAGAATAATAACGTTAAGTGAATGGATTATTTATTACCTGGAATGACGAAATCAAATTAGGGCTTGAAAATGGAAGACGGTGACGTAATCGAAAACGTTAATTGATTGAGAGGAAGTGGAAACAGCAGAGGAGCAGATCCCGACGATGACAGAGTCGCCGGATCTGATAGAAATCCCAGCGAGATGAACGGCGGAGAGCGAGAGTGGGATGCGTCTGTCACCGCCGGATCCGTAACCCACCACCACCGTGCTTTAACTGCTACGGAGCAGAGAGAGGGAGAGATCTGATCGTCTGCTGGGTTCGCCAGCGTTGTGTCGGCAGGGAGAAGTCGCCGGTCAGAATAAACGGGAAGGGAGGAGAGGGAGTCTGACCTACTAAGGTTTTTTTTTTCTTTTATATTATATATATGGGTAATTACAAGAATAGTCCTTGAACTTTAAAAAACCTAGGAATTTACATAACAGGTCCCTGAGGTGTAAAATGACTAAAATGCCCCTCTAACTTAACAGAAAATTTTAACTCTGTTAGGCCCAGGGACTCAATTCAGAAGAAATTAAAACCACAGCCCTTCAATTAGAAATTTCTCACAACTTGGACTCATTCCAAACAAAAGTGCAAACCACAGGGACGCAATCCATAATTTACTCTAGTTCCAATTTCTTTTATCTTTGAATCAATGACGGATGTTAATAAACCCAAAACTAGATACGAAAAGCCCAAAATATTTTCACGGGCTTAAGACCCATTATTCACATCAAAATCGAAATATAATATAATATTCATCTCAAAAGGGTTGCAGCGTAGTTTGTTATCCGTTTACCTATCACTTTATTGTAATTTGATCATATTGGTGGTTTCAGTTCAAGATGCCATATATTCATTATTAGTGTAGATGGTTAGAACTTGAGATAAACGTTAGGAGTAGAGTAGGTTAATCGGTTTTTAAGATGAATTTAAGACCGGATTCAGGTGATGAATATACAAAAGGTAAATTTTAATCACACGAGATCATAAACTCATGGGTTGCAGACCGGTTTCGAGAGTGTATTGATAGAATTGATCTTAAGTTGTTAAATGTGTCTTAGGGTTCGTTTTGACAAGTTTTATATAAGTTTAGTTTATTTTAGAAAGTCGGTTTAAGTGTTTTTTAGTGAGTATCTTTAGAGAGTTCTACATATAGGGATTAGATATATATAATTTTATCAATTCAATTCTTTTTTATAAGTTCGTTTGATATTAAGAAAAAAGTCACGGGTTGTCCCGTCACTATTTTTTTGTTTGGAAATTCTTTAGTTAGTTGATTTAAATGTTCAACCATCTGGACCAACAATTGGTATCAGGCCTGAGTGATTTGTGTTATGGTTAAAATGTGATTTACGAAAACGACAAAGTTGCCTTGGGTTTCAAGTGACACGAAAGGGCGAACTTCCTTTCTCCTTTAAAGTGACTTTGGTTTGATTCTTCAAAGGAAAGCACCGAAAGCGGAGCGGTTTTGGCCGTTAAGAGCAAGGGCGGCCAGGGGCCTAGGCGGGGTGGGCGACCACCTAGGGCCTAACCTTACGAAAGGCCCGGAATTTTTTTAAAAAAAAAAGTTGTTATGCATATAAGTTTTTATACTTTCGTATGAACTTTAAACCAAAATCGGATCTGTGTGAGATGGTAAAAGCCCTTGCTTATTATACGAGAGGTTCTGTGTTCAATTTTCTTCATTTATTTTTAGCTTTTTTCCACATTGGTTAAGTTTATGTATAATTTGGGCGTGCTAATGCTAAATTGTATTATGTGATCCAGCTTTGATGGTTATGACCTTTTTTTACATGTGAGAGATATAGGTTCAATCCTTAGCGATCCATTTATTTTAACTCTCTTTCTAGGTCCCGTTTTAACTATAAATTGAGCAAGTTTTTTAGGTCCACTTTTTTTACTATCATTTGAGTAACTTTTTGTAGATCCATTTTTTATTATTATTTAAGAATGGTGATAGTATGTTCGTATTGTAGATTAGTTATGCATATTTTTTTATTAATTTTTTTTAAAGGAAAAATTGCATGAAATAATCTCAGTTTTTCCTCGTTCGCAAATAATAATCCCACCTTCCGAAATTGCAAGGGGCAGTCCCACCTTGTCATTATTTTGCAACGAACAGTCCCTCCGTTAAAAAACACTAACGGCGTTAAATACTGTGTACTCCGGCGACCTCTGATTTTTCCGACGACCTGCGATTTTTCCGGCGAACTAAACCCAAAACAACCAACCAACTTCAATCAAGCATATCTTGATAAAAAATTGACGAAAATTGAATCCGAGAAATGCGTTGAACTCGTATCCACTAGACGAACAAATCTAGCACCATACTTGATATGTTCCGTTAAGCTTTGAAGGCCGAATAACTTGCTCTTCCAAGTTCTTCAATGGTGATTTGAGAAATACTCAACCATATCATATAAATTTGGTACCAATAGACTCGTTTTTATCACACAAATCTGTTGCAACAATCAGAACGTGTTTTGGTGTTGATTTGAGAAGATTTTAATTTCACAAAAAACTTAGTTCGTCGGAGATACTCGTTCGATGCTCAAACCTCATCAAAACATATCAACTATGGTACTAGTTTGAATCCTCTCGTCGTCACGAATTTGTAGCAATTTACGGAATCGATTTTCGTCAAGATTTGAAGAAGATATGTTAATTTGAAGGTGGTTGGTTAATTGGGTTTTTGTTGGTGGCTGGTGGCCGGAGAAGACGACCGAAGATGGTGGTGGCTGGTGGCCGGAGAAGACGACCGGAGATGGTGGTGGCTGGTGGCCGGAGAAGACCGGAGGTCGCCGGAGAAGACGACCGGTGGTGGCTGTTGGTGGTGGGGTGGTGGCTGTTGGTGGTGGGGTGGTGCCACGTCAGCAAGATTTAACGCCGTTAGTGTTTTTTAACGGCGGGACTGTTCGTTGCAAAATAATGACAATGTGGGACTGCCCCTTGCAATTTCGAAAGGTGGGATTATTATTTGCGAACGAGGAAAAGTTGGGATTATTTCATGCAATTTTTTCTTTTTTTTAATCTAATTCCTCGTTCCCTTTTTGTTTGAAGACTAGTTTTGTACATTTTTAAAAGTCTTTTAATTAATTTTTTAATCTAATCCTCCATTCCATTACATCCGGTGTTATTGTTATCATAATTCTCGTCAAATTATTGACTTTTTATGTATATATATGTGTTTTCTACTTTATATTATAAAAATCTTCTTCATACACCAACTACCAAATCGTCTTCGCCTTCTCCACAAGGACCACAACACACCCATACAGATTTTCCCAACATATATTGAATCCTAATAAATGGCCAAACCCATATTATTTTGCTTCAACTGATTTAAAAGTTTACTAGTATATGTATAGCACCCAAGAAACAAACACACAACTAAATGATTTATACAACAGACCGAACTAATATTTCGTGGTATTCGGAGATAGGATAAAAGGGAGGGTGGTGAGTTGCTAACTTGCAGATGTAATATGTGCGTCTACCTTACCTCTAATGAAAATGGGAAATTTCTAATGTCTGAACAGCTTTAAAAACACAAGGTTATAGCAATCAAACCTGACCCAAATAACCATCCAAGTTGACTTGGTCGACCACCTATGTTCCCGGAGCTTTTTATTGCTGAAGTTGGGGTTGGAGCAGCCCCAGCCTCTGGGAGATCACAGGCTCCAAAGCTCATGTTTGGCTGCACATTAATAAAATTCAAAAGATTCTACTTCTTTGATGATAAATAAGTTCTTATTGGTAGACTCAAACTAAAACTGACCCATTACTCAGCCCACCCAACTTGTCACATTTAGTACTGATTAGAGAAAGCAATTTCATTCAATTCAGTTGTGTTTTATCTCAAATAGGTTGATAAAAAAGAACTAGCTAAAAGCAGAATGCGTTAAACTGGTTGAAAGTCATTGATCATTGATGCATATCAACTCCTGAATTGTTTTATGCTAAAAATTCAGATTATTACTTTTTTGGTAACATAAGTAATACGCAAGTATTTATAAAAGTATACTTTTGATGATAGTCTATTTTTGTAATTATAACTTTCTGATCCGTAGTGATAATTAATTAATTATTAATTTTTTTAAACGAGCAACTTGGGTAATTGAAGCTTTTATATCCTTGTAAGGTTCCAAAGTAGGTCTTTAAAAATATGTAAATACCAAAAGTGATCAAAGAGAGTTATCATTATGAAAATAAGTCATTGCCCAAAAGTATATTGTTATTTCATGACATTCGACCTAAAAATGAACAAAAAGTGTCCGAGGAAACCCACACAACCCGGCTCATATAGCTCCAACTACCATTACCTAACCTGCCCATCCTGTCACTACTGATTAGAGGTAGAAATTTTATCCTCATTTAGTTATGCAAGTTGTGTTTTATGTCAAAGGGGGCAACTAAAAATTTTAGTTAAAAGAGGAATGGTCAAATGAGTTGAAAGTCACCCACAGTTCAATTTTGATGCATACTACCTTGTAAATCTTTTATTCAAAAAGATATATTAGAGTTGTTATAATTATAATTTTGTTTTTGTAATCAAATTAACGCAAAATCTTTTATAAGAATACGGGTCATTGTGCCGTTGCCCAAAACTTCATATGGACTTTTGCTGAATTTACATACAAGTCTTCGGATTTTATTTTGCATGATTAAATCCCTTTATCTTTTGAAAACTTCACGGAAAGTCCTTTCATGGATGATTGAATCCCAAGAGCTTTTATTTTAGAAGACCTTTACCCTAAATCTTAGAAGTATATGGATTCAATCATTCCAAACTGAAGTTTGGAGACTTATGTGTGAATTTAGCAAAAGTCTATAGCTTTTCTCCGACAGTTGCCCAAATAAACTGTTTACAAGTGGACCCAACCCTGGTTGACCCCGCCCGGCCCGTTTCAGGTCGAACCACCGGTACTTATAAATATTGCATACCCTGCATGCTGCAATGGTGTTACAACCACAAACCAGCTGACCATTAGCCATATCTACAGCAGCTGGTGCACCCCCACCATTACTCCTCTGCAAAATTTTAATTAATTTATCCAAATGTACTGAATCAACACATATCATGTAGACCGATTAATAATGAATTAAAATTACCATAAATATGGTGGATGACAGTACCTTGTAAAAGTCAACAGCAATGAAATTTGGCCAACGTTTACCAGCTACATCATGGCATGTCTTCAGCATGCTTATTAACGGGTCTGAATTGTGCTTGCAAGCCTGGGTAATATCAGGAGTATCTGGGAAATAGTTCATTAAAACCAGTGATCTTGATGTGGTGTTCATTGATGCTGACTCAGCACGGTTAGGGCATAAACCACTTTTCATCCCATCTGTTCCATCTGTAATTTTAGAGTTTATTAAGAGCAATGATACCCATACTTTCATGTGTTACTCAAATAAGATGTATTAAAAGAGCAGATTGCATTAACATGTAACCAACTTTTGTAAAATTTCTATTTCGAAGTAACCGACTTTTTTTCTCTCAAATTCCTTGATTTAAGATTATCTTCAACCTTGACAAAATGTAACCAGCATAAAATCACACCATCGGTGCCATGTAAAAGAAAATTTAGTATGTTTTTTTTGTGAAAGTTATTGATGGTATTTAGCAAATAACTTCAATGTTCTTTTTTATAAATATTCGGAGTTTATTACTGAAACTTTTAAGGGTTTATCAATGTTACAAACCATTTAAGTTACAAATATTAATGTTTCTCTCGGTTTAACTCAAAAGGAACTATTTAAGTGTAATGTATTAATTAAAGCAAGGGCTTTACTATTTTAAGAGTAACCTATTAATTAAAGCAAGGGCTTTACTCGTATAACAAAAAGACTAGGAGATTATGAAAATACATTACAAAGGTAGACAGAAACTTTTAAACATTTAAGGGTGTTTGTTAAAGAAGTTGAAAGTTTGAGGCTTTTCTTCCAGGTGGAGAAAATGTTGGTTACTGGAAATTGAAATTTGAATGAATTTCAGATGCATCCTTCTCAAAATTTCAGATGCATCCTTCTCAAAAGTTAAATATATCCTTTTAAATTTCATAATATCTTATTTAGAGTTTCAAAAGCACTAAAAACATCATATTTACTCACTTCATTGTAACAAAAATATAAGAAGTGACTTGTAACATTGTTTCACTTTATAAAAGAACAGGAAAACAATGTTATTATTATGGGTCATATGACTCATATCACAACATAATGATCTCTTCATTTGTTCAGTATATCTGAGTTTATATAAGTACTTTTGAATTGGTAAATAGGATCTTTTTTAGTGTTTTGAAAATGATATACATGACATCAAAAAATTTACAAGGAAAAATATGTATTTTGAACTATTAAAAGGATATATACATAAAATTGCGGCAGGAAATTTAACCAAAGTTGGTAGTTTTTTAAAAACTCACATTGGTTTTCATCCAAGTACTTCCATTCATATGCAATCCCTTCAGTAGCCTGTTTAGAAGATTTGGAAGTGAAAACTACCAAGCGGTGATTTTGGCGGACCATGGAGTCAACTGTGGGCCAGTCCCTACCATCACTTGGCATTTGGGCTGCTGGAAACCAGTATTTCCTCAGACCAGCAGCATTGAAGACATTAGTTAGACCGTTTGGTGAGGTAACATAATCTTCGATGATGATGGTTATGATTTCAGTTGGATTCTTTTCTAGGAAAACTTGGATCTCTTTCAGAACATTGATAGCAGGTTGCTGATAGAAATAAAAATTGTCATTAGTGGTTCTACAAACAGGCAGCACTCTGGCAAACAGTTTGTCTGGACAGGCTGGGTAATGGGTGAAAACTAAAAATGGGTTGGGGACATAACATGTAATTTTATATGTGGGTCAAATAGGTCGGGAAGGGTTGCATGAACTCACCAACTTTTGTTGTCCATTTTGTAACAAAGAAATGTTATAATAATAAGAGAACTTTTATTAAAACGATTTAGGACATTGTAAGAATGTGAATACACTTTAGGTAACTTTGACTACATTTGACGTGTTTCATTTTAAGCTAATCTTTTATATTTGATTAGTTATCAGGAAAATACAACCCCAATAACCCGACTGACCAATCTATACTATATAATAAACACAAGTTTTTAATGTGTAGGTGGCACAATTTAAGGTGTGTCACCTAAGATTAGCTTATGTGTCATTTTTATAGATTTTTGAATTAAAAAAATAAATGGTATTTACAAAAAGGAAAGATCTTATAATTAAAAATCGAAAAATTAAATTATTTCCATACACAATTATCCATATTTGTTTTACAATACCATAACTTTGATTCATCATATCTTCTTCATTTTTCAATGAAAATTTGATCCGTAAATTGCTTTGGATTCGTGAAAGAAAACCTAACAAAACCAGATCCATATTGCTTAGGTTTCGATCAACGAATGATGGTGAACGAATCAAAAAACAAAGTCGCGACTTTCTAAACCCACCATTGATAAACTTAAACTCCAATTCGATCATTCGTTTAATAGTTAGAAAAAAACTTTCATCTTTTAATTCGTTTAATTTTTTTTTATATCACAGCTTCGGGTATTTACCCGGGACACTAACTAGTATCCATATAAATGAGTTTAAAATTGGGGCCTCTATTACTTGAGGTAGAAGTACACGATTAAAATATGTATGTTGATATTGGTGACAGAAGTATGCTTTGAAAGTTCATGATATAGAAGACATTATTTGGCTTGGGACATTAGCCCTAATGCCACAAAGGTCCGCTGCATATTAGAAAGCAACATGGCATGGGTCACTTTGCATGGAATCCCACATGTGCAGCTCAAGTCAAAATTATATACACGATTCAAAATGAAGGATATTGGAAGGTTGGCCTGCTTCCTTGGTTTGGATCTAATTTACAGTGGGGAAGGAATTGTTTTACATCAAAGGAAATACTTACTAGACTTGGAACGAATTAGTCTCAGCTTTTGTAAACCAGCAACAACACCGATTTACCTCACCCTAACGAGACATGCAAAGTCCAAGAGTCGATACATGCAAAGTCCAAGAAAACCACATTTACATGCTGCTCGAACAGTGCTATGATATGTCAAGGCTATTGTTTGACGAGGGGTTGTGTTAGGGAGCTAGAATCCAACCTAAGCGTCCAATGGTCAAGGTTCACTACCGGATATATCTTCATGTACGGGTCAAGCTCAATCTTTTGGTGTAGTAAGCGACAACGGACTGTGTCGCTGTCAACCACAGAGGCGGAGTATCGAGCAAAGGGCTATGGCGGCTCAAGAGTGTGTTTGGTTGGTACAATTGGTTGAAGACTTATATCAAAAGATGGATTACAAAGTGAAATAATTCAACTATTAAACTTGCTGAAAACCCGGTATTTCATGCTCGAACCAAACATATCGAAATAAACCACCTCTTCATTAGTGAGAAAGTCCTAAGTGGTGAGATCAAGATGGAGTAGGCTGACACTAACGATCAAGTGGCTGATTTATTTACCAAGAGTTCATCAAGTCTTAAATTGCTGAAATTATGTGACTGGATGAGTCGGACCCATATCAGTGTTGAGAGGGAATATTAGAACGCAGCATCTATTAGAGATATACCCATTCATGGATCAAAAGAAAAGTTAACCTAGTTTAAAATTCAAATTATTAGGTGCAAATATTTTTGTAAAAATAGCATAATCTTCTCCTAGAATATCTCCTATTCATTTGTGTATTCCTATATATATATCCAGTCAGGCAGTCATGTACTTCTTTGTGAATATTACAGAATTATATTTTCTTGATTTCAATGTGTACTTTATGGGTCACTTTGCATGTAATCCCACATGTTTTGATTTCATTGTGTAGTTCATGGGTCACTTTGCATGGAATCCCACATGTGCATGAAAATCATCTCCAACTTTATGTTTGTTTTCCATATCACAATAATTGTTTCCTTCTGTGAGATAGTACCACTTCCAAGTTCAACACTGCAGTGTCAATTGGCAAGTTTTTATGGCATGCAATTCGTTGTACTAATCTTGCTTAGTTAACCAAATTTCATCTAGAAAGTTAGAAATCTAGTAAGCCATCTGTTACACAATGGGTATGGGGATTTGAAGTAGTCTCAAATAGGAATGAGAATCAATTTTTAAACTACCCAGCCACCCTATTTAGCGTGTGCACCCGCGCGGGGGGGGGGGGGGGTCCCTATTTTGTGGAAATAAATCCTGATTTTAAAACAAATACCCAACGCCTCTCAACTTTATCAAACCCTCCGTCCAAACACACCCTAAATCTGAGATGGTCTAAATAATAGAAATTGGCATAGAAGGAAGATATAGGAGTTACAGGATTACTTACAAAAGCTGTGTAGTTGAAGCATTTGCCACCAAAGGAATGACATAACCAAATGTCATTCTCAAAGTCATACATATCAAGCATCAGCCCTCTCACACCATTCTGCAAAAGCATCAGCAAACAAGTTTCCTTTAGATGGTAAAATGATATATACAAAATTTACGCGTTTCAAAACTAAACATATATGTTCAGTAATATCATATGTCTACATTTAGAATAGCATATGCAAATCATAATTTGTTGTGTAGTAGTTGAATTTATAATGTATTAACATTTTTTTATTTTAGAATGAAATTTATTGCTTTAATAGGCTAAAAGAGTACATTTGTTGTTCAAAAATGACAATAAGGTTATCGAGAAATGCTAAATCCTTGTAGGTAGTTATCTTAATCAAAGCATCAAATCACGTAGCTTTTTGCCAAGTGAACATTAGGAGGGTGATTTTAGCCGATGGCCTAGTGGCACCTGGTGTTTATCCCCACTCAAGTGGTGGAGATTCAAGTCCCGCAAGTGGACAATAGGTGGGTTTTGGAAGTAGATTATAGGGTGTGTGTGTTTGCCATTCAAAAAACAGGAGGGTGATAGGATGTCTTTTATTAAATCTGTCAATGAAGTGAATGAACAAGGCTAAATTGGTGTATTTTTCCTTCAAAACATATACGCTTTCTAGTGGGAGGTTCATGTAGACACCCTTAAAAGTGTAGACTCAAAGACACCTTTTTCACCATTAGATCTCTTGATCTAATGGTTGTGATTAATTTCCTTTTTCCTTTTTTTCTTTTTTCTCATTATTAAAATTTCACATGTGAAAAAGAGCTAATTTGCAAGCAAAAGTGTCTAGATGAACCTCACCCACGCTTTCTGTAAGTAAATAAATGTGAGCCATACTATGTTTACATTTAGAACAGCATATTAAATAAGAATAGTTGTGTAGTGGTTGATGTTGACAAATGCAACTACAATAAGTAGGAAATTACATATGCATGGTTTAGGAATATTATATATTCAACAACCCCCATTTGTTTAATGACCAACTTCTTGAAATTGTAAAACTGGGGTTTTCAAATTTTTTTAATAGAAGCAAACTTCGTAATTGGAGTAGAGAACTTTAACATAGCTCATTTGGCTGCAGGGGAATAACATAATCCCTCAAAGAAAGAAATATGTGTGTAGTCTGTAGATGACTAAAAGACTATAAATGAGATCTTTAACATGTAACATGTTCTAAGTTTATATACTGTTATGCCATCACAAAATTTCCAACAAACTCTATCTTTTAGCTCATTATTTTGTGGGGTAGCGAGCCTCTTTTGTGCCAAATAAAAAAATGGCAGCCACATCATATACTAACATTATATTTTAATTCTTACGCATGTCTTTTTTAATGAGTATTTTATGCAAGACTATCCAACTACTTCACCCATTGGATATTATTTAACAAAGAAAAAAGCTGTTCAAAAGAACATTAACAAAGAAAAGCATTATTGATTATGTCTTTTCTGTATACATTACATCCAACCTGTGAAGGAATATTAATCATCCCCTCCATCATACTCCCATGTGGTTGGTAGGTGCATACTAATATGAACTCAACTACTTGTTTGGTACTAACAAATTTCTAACAAAGTAACGTTCATGTTGATTTTCAATGTGTAAATACCCAAGTTATCATTGTAAGAATCTTTCAAGTTGATTTAAAATTAAACAAGAATTACTTCCACTATAAAAAGTAAAAGTGAGTTCTAGACGATATTTTTCGCTCCTGTGTACAACTTGAACATTTGACTAAACATCAACTGTTTCTATTGTTAAGCATGTTAAACGATTCGTTAATTTTCATGAGATAAGGAAATACATCTAATTTTCAATAAGTTCATAGCAAATAGATGATCAGATAAGGATGTAACACCTCAGTTTCTCAACAAATAGATGATCAAATAAAGAAAATAAATAACCTAAACTAGGGAACTAAATTAGCCTAACTACAAAAACAAATAAGCCAGTAAACCCCTAAACCCTAATACAACTATTATAGATTCCATAAAATTATATTTCTAGAAAGGTAAACTAATTGTTTGTAAGCCCTAAAACTGCACTCCCTGTGAATGATATTATAGATTCCATTACTAAAAGAGTAAAAGACAAGATAGGGCCAAAACATCCTTAAATCCCCAAATTCCCCCTCAATTTTGAAGTTGAAAATCCCAATTGAGATCATACTTACATCGAGCTGAGAACTAACAGAATCCTGCTGGTTCGTCGGAGCTAGAACAACGGAACCGGTAGCCGACTTCTCTCCAAATTTCGCGAACGAATTATGCGTCGTTAACCACGAGTACCGATTGAACGGCAATCCTTTCACCTGTAGTCACTCCAATCACATCAAACGCAAATTCAACCCCAAACACAAAACGCACACACACAATTTACCTTAGAAAATGGATTCAGAGGCTGAAGGCGAGTACACCGAGGGCGAACATTGCCGTCTGCAACACAAGCCTCGCAATGTAAACCTGAATCACAGTTGCTATTATCTACACATGTTTGTCCTTCCTGATAGATTAACCGATTACAAATCAGTCCGATCAAATTAGACATAAACGATACCTTCCAAAACATTCATCACAAATTTGAGAATCGTAAATTCGTAACTGACCTTGAGTGCAGAAGAATATGCGAACAGAAGAACTCCGGCGAAGACGATAGCGTAAAGCATTCTGCATCCACATTCGATTTTCTGCACACGCAAAAAAAATTAAAAAAAATCAAGTTGCGAAGTTAATATTTAGCTCGTTGTTGATGAAACGTTGAAACGAAAAATCGTGATAACAAATGAGAAGTAAAATTGTAAAATTGTAAAAATGTAAAATCCTTGCCGCCATTGATGATCTGGAATGGAATTTGGGGGAGAACAGAAGAATAATGAGATATATGTGTGTGTATAGATTTTGATGAAGAATGACCGGAATGTTGGTCCAGGTGCAGGTGCACAAGATGAACGTGGTTTTCAAAATGCCGTGCACACTGCAAAAAGTACTCACCGCGCCTTGCCCACCAAACTTCCTTTATTTCAGGCTTACCTTTTTTTTTAAAAAAAAAAATTATATTTTGTAAAATTCTTTTTAACGACGAACAGATAAAGCTCTGACTCACGTAGGGAGTTTGGTAATGACATTTTTTTTCTAAATCAAAATCATATGATTCTATCATCAGGTTAGATTTTTTGGGTCTTATTTATTTGAGGTTACTGTTACTTCATCTTGTAATTTAAATTTTTCAACGATATAGCTATACAGTATACACTACTTGACATTTTTAACATATTATATAAGTTATATCATGCTTATAAGAGGTTGTATGATATGTCAATAACACTATATATATTTTTTAAATGTGGTGAATTTTGAAATGCAATTAGTTTATGGGTGTCAAATTTTTCTATTTGGTAAATGGCTAGTTTGTTATTTCGGGTAGCAAACTAACAAACTTAACTAAGTTAGCTGATATAAGTAGTAAAGTTAACATTAAGGCTGTGTTTGGCGCACTAGCTGAAAAGCTAGCTGCTAGCTGATAAAAATAACGTTTGGTAAAAACTAGCTGATAAACTAGCTGAAAAATATAAAGTGACATAAAAGTACATGTCATAAATGTAAATAACTTAATAAAGATATTTATTTATAAGTTAGGGAAAGGTAAAACTATAGATATTATAAAAGTTAGTTGAAAAGCTAGTTGAAACGCTATTCCAACTAGCTTTTCAAAAGCTAGCTTATAAGCTAGCTTTTGACGTTACCAAACGAGACTTTTATAAAAAGCTAGCTTATTAAAAAAAGTTCCGTTTGGTAACGTCAAAAAGCTAGCTAGCTGATAAGCTAGCTTATGACGCGCTAAACACAACCTAACAAACTTCACTGAGTTTACTGACAGAAGTAGCAAAGTTGTTAGATTTTGCTATTTTGACCAACAAAATTATCACTATTCTATAGAATATTTACAACCTTATTTTCTCTCACACATGAATGAAAAGATGTGATTAGGAATTAAAGTAAAGTTGTTACTCACAATAATAAACTTTGATTAAACTAATTTGTTTAAATGTAGAGAATATATTCTCTCTGGTTGTATTTGTGAAATGATACACATGACTTGCAAATTACAGATAATATATTATCTACTTTTTGAAACCGGAAATTAAAGTAAAATTTGCTACTTTGGATAGCAATTATAAAACCCTAATCAACAAACTTTAAGAAATTATAAATGTGGGAGGTTTAAGAAATTACTTGTGCTAAACACTTGTATCGTTATTGTATTATTAAGAATGAACCTCAATTATCATGAAATAAAAGTAGGTGTCATTGAATACTCCTCAAAAGTACATGATAAAATAGTGTATCTTCTATCAAAAGGTTATAAATTTAAATGCTACAAATGAATGAATGACAGAATTATGATGATTTCCTCCTACACATATTTTATTGAATTAGTCTGAATGTTGTTTGGTTATCTAGAATTCGCCATTTTGAAAACTCAACTATAAAATGCATGTAATAAACTGTTAAGCTTAAAAATAACGTAAATTAAAGAAACTATAACAACTACTTTATAATTATATTCTTTTTAATAAATATAGCACTTCTATTTATTAGGTAAATCTTATAATTTACATGTGTAAGGATGTGTTATCGTATTTAAGGATGAAAACATTTAGTTGGAAAGCAATGAGTTTACGAAACGTAACACATTCAATGTGGCCATTTTAAGCCTTCAAAGCAACAATTGCTTGGCCGAAAACATGCATTTATATGAACTTTTGGCATGTTATATTTTGCTCCCTTCTAGATAAATATGAACATAACGTCTAATTTATATATGATGATATACAAAACAGTTGTATTGTTAAAGCGCAACATAAAAAAGAATGAAAAAAGACAACGCAACAACATTAAAATTGGAAATCTGGTTTAATATAACATTACAAAGAATTAGATACTTGAAGGTAACGGTGTGAAAGTAAAATTAAAACCGACTTGTGTGATGAATACTTAGAAAAATGACCTTGAGAGTTTCATGTGAAAGTTTTGTCATGTTTTGTTTTGGTATTTTTATTTTAATGTAGACGGAATACTTGCATATACTGTCAACAAGCGATGTACAGACTATGAGTGCTAAATGGACCGTGTTCGCGACTTGACAGGTTAACACAACACAAACCTGAAAATAGAGTAAGATGTATGAACCTGAAAGCAACAAGAATATTCATGAGTTGACTCCAACATGAATCATTTAGCCCGATTTTCTTCACATATTAATGCTTTAAAATAACAATTTTCAAAAAAAATACATATATATATATATATATATATATTACCCCATATATACAAAATTCGACCTATGATACAATTTATAAAATATAATGTACAACCCCCTAAAGCATTGGGTTTATGAGCTACAGTTGCCTTCTACAGTTACAGTTCGTGCGGGTCATGGAGCGGGTCATGGATTTGGGTCGGGTTTGCGGTAGGTGGCGACCGGAATTTCAGCGCATTCCCTTCTCTCACGTTCCTCACCCCCATCCCTTCTCTCACGTTCCTCACCCACCTCACTCCTCTCAGTCCCGGAAATTCAGCAGCGCACCATCCCTTCTCTCACCTTCCTCACCCGCATTGTTCCTCTCAGTCAAACGTACCTACGGTTCCCTCCCATCCTTCCAGTCAATTACCTCTCTTATTGTCAGTTTTTCTGATTGAACAGGTGATTGAATACTCTATAGAGGCGTGGGCGTTTGCTTCCATTGTGCTTACATATATGCCTGGTTGCCTCACAGAAATCCTTCATGCCATTCCATCTGTTTCATACTCAGGTTAATTTTACACCACCTTCATTTTGATGTTTTTGTGAAATCGTTTGTATGACTATTTTATCTTTTTGGGATGTTATTTGGTTTTTCTTGAAAGTTATCTTGATTTTGATGTTTTGTGAAACCCTTTCTAGGACTGTATTATGATTTGTTGGATGTTATTTTGTTCTATTTTATCTTTTTCGGATGTTATTTGATTTTTCTTGAAAGTTATCTTGATTTTGATGTTTTGTGAAACCCTTTCTAGGACTGTTTTATGTTTTGTTGGATGTTATTTTGTTTTTCATAGTGAAACCCTCTAAAACAGGCACATATTATCAACTTTTTATGATAATGAATATGTATGGGTTACTAATCTCCTGCTCTTCTTATTTTGTTTTTTACACAGGATTTTTGAGGTGTGTTGGTTTTATATTCATTCTTAGAATGTTGGTATTGTTGCATAACATTGTTCAAGTGTGTTTTTCTTTGAAAGGTCATTTACAGCATCAGTAGTTTAGGTGATGGGTTCTAAGATTTCACATGTGTTTTTGTAGATTTTGATGTTGTGTGTCTTTATTTGGCAACCATCTGTTTTCCGCTTAAGTTTTTTTTGTGACAGTCACTTTTATGGCTTTCTGATTATGCAGTTTTCTTAAAGTGTGCTGCTTTTATTTTATTTCTTTGAAAGGTCATTTACAGCTTCAATAGTTTAGGTCCTGAGTTTTAAGATTTGACATGTGTTTTTGGAGATTTTGGTGTTGTCTGTCTTTATTTGGCAGCCATCTGTTTTTCACCTAAGATTTATTAAATTATCATAATCATTATGTTTTTGGGTTTTTCCTTTTTGTGTTTGGTCTTCTTATTTTGTTTTGCAGGCTAGGTTTTGGTGTTCTTTAACTTTATTTGGCAACCATTAGTCATTCTGTTTTTGGTTTTTCCTTTTTCTCTTTAACTATTGTTGGTTGTTTTGGTTTTTGGGTTGTATGTCCCTTGGTGTAAATATATAGGAGGCTCTCTCATATTTTTTTGGTTTTTTTTAAACAGGTGCTTGCTCTGTTAGTTTGTTCATTGTCGTCTGTGTTTAAAGGTTGATCCCAGTAAATTCTCTCTCTGTTCTCACTGTTTGGTGTTGTTTGTTTGATTCTGATATGCATTAGTCTTATACTTTATATGTTATTTTGTTGTATATAGGTGCTGTTGTGCTAATTTTAGGTGGTTTGCAATTTGTAAGTTTGCTTTCCTTCATTTCTGCCCTGCTAATCTGTATATTTTGATTGTGTTGCTGTTTTGTGTTGCGTATGATGCCTATATTGTCTATTACTTTGTTGATTGTTACTAATAGTGGTATGACTGATTTGCAATATTAAGGGGCTCAGCATGTTTTGTTTATAAGTTTGTGTTTACTTTTGATAATCTATATTTTGTTAAATGTATTGAATGGACTTTAGGGGTGTATCTTAATACTTATTTGCATGTTTAGGGAGTTAATATTAGTTTTTTGATGCGCGTGTCTCTGGTAATAGTAATATCTATGTAACTATTAATAGTATCAGGTATTTTCTATATTGTTAACACAGCGTCTTCATCTGTGCCTTCTATAGGCGACAACACATCCTCTTCACCTGTGCCTTGCTCTTTGCGTACATCTGCTGTTGGCGTTCCAGCTGTTGTTGCCACCAATGTCAATGTTGTTTCTCCTATGCCGCGTACACCTAGACAGGTAACGGTTCAACCAGTTGTTGGTGGCAATACTAATGTAGCGTCTTCATCTGCGTCTTCGCTTCTTCCTGCTGTGTCATCTCCTGCTTCCACCTCCTCTCTTATTGCAAATCCAACAACAGACCATGCTTTATGTGATGATGTGTCATCCCCTTACGAGAATCTTATTGGTGTCATAACTCCTCCGGTTTTGTGTTCCCGTAGGCGCCTAAAGAACCCTTATGCAGACCCGGCTGCGCCTTCCTCTCCGTGTGTCGCCCCTTCTTCTGCTACAGGCAGTCCTGATGTTATGATGGCCCCGCCTGTGGTGCGTAAACGTAAGCGTGTGACCAGGCCTAATGCGCAGCCATCTGCATCTTCTTCTTCACGCCCCACACCTTCCTATGCAGTTGATGATTATGTTGACCTTGGCTGCTGTGATCAGGTCTGTGAGTTCTGTTGCGCCTACTTCTGGTATGCCGAATGTCTAACCTCTACGCCTTCTGGCAAGCGCCCTGAGTATAGCATTTATTGTAGGGGTGGCGCTGTCAAGATAAAATACCCAATTAACCCGCCAGAAGGTGTTAGAGGCCTTTTTCAGGACCATTCTTTCATTGAAAATGTTCGTGCTTACAACTCGATGTTTGCTATGACATCTTTTGGAGCTGAGATAGACAACTCTGTGAATGATGGCAGGGGACCACCTGTCTTTAAAGTTGGGGGCCAAGTTTCTCATTGGTTAGGGTCATTATGCCTGCCGCAAATAAAGCGCCGTCCTTTTTACAACTTTATATATATGACACCGCTAACGAGGTTTCAAATAGACTTAGCCATTTTTCTCCCTAGAAAAAAAGGCAGTTGCTTCCCAGTGTAGTCAACACTCTTATAGAAATATTAAATGGTTGCAATTCTTTGGTGAGGTTGTTTAGGACAGCCAGGGATATATGCGCATCCACTGACACCCTGAGTTTGTCGTGCGTTTGTTCCATTCTGCTGGTGTTCATCCTTATCAGCCTCCTACTGAAGGCACACTGGGCGCTATCGTGTATGACAATGACTCCACTGCCATAGAGTTTGATATTATTATTCGCACAAAGGATGGCTGTCGGCAGCGTGTTAATCATCTACATCCATCCTACATTTCCTTGCAGTATCCGCTTCTCTTCCCATTCGGCGAAACAGGTTGGTGCAAAGACTTGAAAAAGCAGTCACCACCAGCAAAGGACGATAAGCGTGTCTCTATGAATATGTACTACAGCTACCAAATTCATGAACACGCAGGTGTTCACACACATCTGCTTAATGGAGGCAGGCCCTTTCAACAATACCTGGTGAATGCGTATATCTCTATAGAATGTAACCGATTGGAGTACTTTGCAGAGAATCAGAGTGACCTGCGTATGGACGTTTTGAGAGGTGTTGAAGATGCCATCTCTAGAGGTGATACCGAGGGCTCTAAGATTGGTAAAAGGATTATACTTTCGTCGTCTTTTACTGGAGGACCACGGTACATGTATAAGCATTACCAAGATGCATTGGCTATTTGCAGAGTGCATGGGAATCCACAATATTTTATTACCTTTACATGCAACGCAAACTGGCCCGAAATTAGAAGGGAAATGCAGAAAAAGCCGCGACTGACCTCTCAGGATTGTCCTCAGGTAATTGCTCGGGTTTTCCAAATGAAGGTCGATGCATTTATTGCGTTTCTTAAGGAGGAAAAGCCCTTCGGTGCTGTAACTGCAGGTATTTGTATGTTCTTCTACGCATTCATTTCTTAAAATTTTTTTCCCTTAGGCCTCAGAGATAGGTTCCTTTCTCCTTTCAGATCTCTACACCATAGAGTTCCAAAAGCGAGGCCCCCCACATTGTCATACACTTCTATGGGTCGCTGAACCATTTAGAATCAGAGATGCACACCAGATAGATGATTACATCTCAGCTGAAATCCCAGATAAAGAATCAGAACCTATTTTGCACAAATTAGTTGCAGAAACGATGATTCACGGCCCATGTGGAATGCTGAACAGTGGTTCTACTTGCATGCAAAATGGTACATGCTCAAAAAATTTCCCAAAGGCATATGAGAATGCTTCGAGAATTGATGATAAGGGTCGCGCGTTTTATAGAAGGAGGAAGGGCAGCCCAACTGTTGAAAAAGGAGGTGCAACTGTTGATAGTGGGTACGTTGTTCCATACAACAAACGACTTTTATTGCGGTTTCATGCACACATAAATGTAGAGCATTGCGGCTGGAGTATGATGATAAAATACCTCTTTAAGTATATCTCAAAGGGCCCAGATCGAGTTAGGTATTCAGTCACCTCTAAACCAGATGCAGCCAGTTCATCATCATCAGGTAGTATTGAGGTAATAGATGAAATCCAGAATTTTATTGACGGTAGGTTCATCTGCCCATATGAGGCGTCATGGCGAATCCTCAATTTTCCTATCCACCACAGAGATCCTGCTGTACAGGTTCTTTGTGTGCACCTTCCAAGTCAGCAAAATATCACTTTTAGGGACAGGAATTCACTGAGAGATGTAGTTGGGAATCCAATGTCAAGAAAAACAACCCTCACATAATGGCTTTTGAATAATATTAGACATCCTGAAGGACGACACCTAAGGTATGTGGATTACCTGAAAGTGTATATGTCACACCCCAACCGACGGCGGAAGATGTCGGGGCGCGATGATTGTCCAGATGCACACAACACTATTTAAATGTTGCGATATTCTTAATCAACCCATTTCATTAAACATAAGTAATCAATACAATACATGATGAAAATAAACAACAATGAATCAAATAAACTTAATTAATTAGGTCACACTAGGTCCACATGCGATCCTATAGTGTCAACAGCAGGAAGTCATCATCTATCAGCAAGTCCTGCAACATGTATAAAATAAAGGTCAACTACGAATAGTTGGTGAGTAAACATAGGTTTAGTGTACTACATAGATTAAAGCATGCGAATCAATGAGTTAAGTGTAATCGAGTAAAGTAAACCAGTGAATGAGATTGAGTAACCAGCTGTATGAGCCAACCCTGACCTCAAGGTTTCAAATCACAAGGCGCTACACGCGAAGCATGCCAAGTGGGCTTGTCAAGCCAATAAATCTATTACCGTAACCCCGGCTTTTCACAGTTAATGTCACACGAGTATGAGTATGAGTATGAGTATGAGTATGAGTCCAACCACAACACAACATAAATAAGCACACAAGTTCACATACCAAATCACAAATAACAACATAGAGTTCGCATGAAGTTTTTGAGTAAAGAATATCGAGTAATGGTTTTGAATACGATACATGTTGCACCCCAAAGCATTGAAATGAAAGAGGGGCTATGAATACTCACTTGATGGAGATACAATTTGAGAGAAAAGACACCACGAAATGAGGAAGGATGGACTCAACGATAATCTTGACGACTAGCGAGATAAAGGAAGAATAAGTCAATAAATAATTTAAATAATAAATAGATTAACTTCACGACACGGCCGACTCGACGACTCGTTGGTGATTAGGTAAGGTGATACGTACGATATGGCTCCAATTCCTAAACTAAAGGTAAGGTTAAAGAATCCTATTTTGACTATTTATGTGAAAGTCAAACACGGTCAAACAGAAGTCAACATAGTCAAACATAAGTCAAAATGGTCAAACATGAGTCATCATGGCATCCTAGTTCTATCATAACTTATCATGAGATTAGTAAATCTAATCATGAACGGACACACAAGATGAGCATTCTAGTCGTAACACAACATACATAGCATGATCCTATTCATAACGCATTATACCTAGCATGGGTCTAGTCATAACATATCATATATAGCATGAATCTAGCCAAATCTATCATGAATTAGTCAAATCTAGCATGATAGTCAACTTTTGGGCATAAAACAAACCCTAATTAGCATGCTTGGGGTGAATCTTAACATTTAAACACATAAAGTTCATGATTTGGTAGTCTTACATATAGATCTAACTTCACATGCCAAGAATATTATAGATCTAAACATGTTTAGGAGGTAAAAATGTCATTTTTGAAGTTTATGACACACAATTCTAACCCTAGATGACACACATGTTGAGATCTAGACATTTTATCATAAAACACCCAAACTTGACAATCATATCATATAGATCTGGTCCTAAACAACATGCATGAGGTAGATCAAGTCATTTTGAAATATAAAAATGCAATCTTGGTAAGGAAATCACTAAATCAAACCCTAAATGACATGTTTTCCATAGATCTAGTCATTTTGTGTCATAAAAATTCAATCTTTATCAAAGCAAACCCTAGATCTATATCATATCAATGATTCATCATGTCTAAATCTCAGATCTATACTAAAGGTTGCAACTTTCATGAAAATCCATACCTCAAATTGCATGGAAAACCTAGATCTATAGAGATTTCATCATGGATTCAAGTTAAATGACAAGATCAAGCAAAAAGGTGGGATCTTTACTCATATAAACCCTAGATCTATTAAATACAACATGGATCCATGCCAAAAATCATATAAAGTTCAGATCTTGATGAGGGTAGAAGAGAAGATTCAAGTTACAACAACATAGTTTGAAGTTCACATACCGAAAGGGATGATTCTAGCTTGATCCTAAGCAATAAAGTCTTGATCTTGGACCTCAAATCTTCAAGGAATATGATCTCTAGGGTTTCCAGCCGTTTAGGGTCGTTTGGGAGTGATTTGGGGAAGGAAAATGGGGGCTAAAGAGGTTAATGATGCTTAAATACCCGAAATTTAGGGTTTCTGCCAAAAAGCTCCGTGGGCGTACCGCCCTGAATGGGAAACTTCTGGGCGTACCGCCCTGGGATGGCAGTCTGGTTCTTAAATGCTGATTTCACGATTCGCGTGCTCGGTTCTTCGTTTTTCGATGTTTTTGAGTCCCGTTTCCTCCCAAATCACCCAATTAATGGTCCCATCATGTTCATAACATTAAATCCACTCACAATGATAATAAATATGCCACGTAACTCAAACGTATGCACAAGTTAGGTCAAAATAGGCATTTTTGGTCGGTTTTGACGTACGTACCGGTTTTGGGCAAATCACCAACGATTCGTGACTCGATTAGGTGTGTGATGACTAATGACATGATAATTGATTATTAGACTCATAAGAATGTTGAATTTGATATATGGTGACAAAATACGAGATTCCCGGTAAACGATGAATCGCGTACCGAAATCACGTAAAAACCCGAAATTGCTTTATTTTCAATTCGTGACACCACATTTGATTCCAATTGATTGCAATTAAGTATTCGGTTTCGAAAATCGGTTATAAATCATTTAGATTCATTAATTGGGGTGTTTACACCCGAAAATTCTTCCGGTTTTCGATAATTTACAAATCGGTAAGTCCGTATGTTCAAAACGGGCCGGATTTCTCAATCGGATAAATTGCAAATGTTACATATAGATGGGATTGTTCACATAAGAGATGGATTAAAAGGGCAACAAAGAAGAAGCCCAGTATTGGCAGGTTGGTTTATGTCCATCCAAGTAGTGGTGAGCTGTTTTATTTGAGGATGTTGCTTAATCACAGAACTGGATGCACGTCTTTTAACGACATAAAGACTATATCAGGTGTCTTTCATGAAACCTACCGCGCGGCGTGTGAGTCTTTGGGTCTAATCGGCGATGATACGGAATAGGCACTGACATTTGAGGAAGCAACGTTGTGGGGGACTGCTAGAGAGCTGCGGTTTCTCTTTGCTCAGATGCTTTTGTTTTGTGAGATTGCCAATCCTGTTGTTTTATGGAATGAGCACTTGAATGAAATGAGTGATCATATAGTTAACCGTGTTAGCAAGCAGACAAATGTTGATCCAAAATGCATACCAGAGAATGATATTCAGCAGCAGATCCTCTATGAGTTGGAGAAGATACTAAACACTAGCTCCTCATACTCGACACTTGCTAATTATGGACTTCCTATACCTCAGGGTGATCTGCTACGGCTAATTAATAACCGGCTTTTAATGGAAGAGAGATGTTATGATAGGGCTCAACTTGGGATACAACATGAGCAATGCAGGGCTTCTATGGTCATGGAAGCCCACGAACACAAAAAACAGATCCTTCTCTTTATATATGGCCATGGTGGGACTGGGAAACCACTTTTGTGGACTACCATCATTAGTGCCATCAGATCTTCAGGTCAGATTGTGCTGGCGGTTGCTGGATCAGGAATTGCCTCCCTGCTGTTGCCCTCGGGTCGAACAACGCATTCAAGGTTTCAGATACCTATTCATGTGACAGATGAAACAGTATGCAATATTAAAAAGGACAGCCCTCTTGCAGGTCTCCTGCGCGAGACTTCTTTAATAATATGGGATGAGGCTCCTATGACAGATAGAAAGTGTTTTGAATGCTTGGATAGAACTATGCAAGATATATTAGACAAAAAGGGAATCCCTTTTGGTGGAAAGTCTATCCTTTTAGGCGGTGATCTCAGACAAACTTTACCAATTAAGCGGCGTGGTGGGAAGTCAAAGGTGATTGCATCTTCACTGCCAAAGTCATACCTTTGGCCCCTTTTTAAGATGATTGAACTAACACAAAATATGAGATTGCTAAGGCATGGGATTTCAGATGTAGAGAGAGACTCCATAGCACGTTTCTCACGCTGGCTACTGGATGTTGGGGATGGGAAGGTGGGAACTGTTTCAGCAACAGCTACCGTCGACGCGAAAGACATTGAAATACCGGAGGAGCATCTGATTAGATGTGACAGTGATCCACTCTTACAGTTAATACAATTTATATACGACAAGCCCACATTAGCTGCTCCAACTGCAACGAATCTTTCTGACAAAGCAATTGTTTGTCCCAGAAATCTGACTACTAATGAGATTAATACAAGAGTGTTGAATATGGATCCCGGAGACATATCAACCTACTTGAGTACAGATTCCCTTACCCCAAGGGCAAACGATGGCGGTAACAACGAAATGCTATACCCTGTGGAGTACCTAAATAGTTTGAACTTCTCAGGATTGCCATCTCACTGCTTGGAGCTAAAGGTCAACACGCCTGTCATCATGTTGCGTAATATTAATCAAACATGTGGTTTGTGTAATGGCACACGACTTATTGTTACACAACTGCTAGCAAGGGTAATCGAGGCAACTATAATAACTGGAACATCCATAGGACATAGAGTCTACATTCCGAGGATCACTGATGTGTTAGTGATTTGTAGTGTGTTATCAGTCGTAATTCCCTGTTTTTATGGTTTATATTTAGTCGGGAACACATCACTTTGTATAGTTTCGTTTATTTCAGGTTTGTAAGTTTACGTGATGAAATCGGACGGATTGAAGTATTGAAGATTAAAAGAATTCTGGTTTCAAGGTCAGATCGTGTTGCGAGGGTTGAGCCTTGCTCCTCGCGACACGACGCGTGTTGAGAAGAGGAGCCCGACTATTTTGGCGAGCTCGTGGCGCGAGCATTTGGAGGAGAGATCGTCGCGCCACGATATGGGTGCTATGTCGGCCAAAAATTAGGGTTTGGCTATTTAAGCCAATGTAAGGCCATTCATTCGTCTCTTCTGCCTTTTTGACGACTTTGGGGTGCTGGTTACGAATTCCAGGAGATTTCCAAGCCTTCGGTGAAGAATTTCAAGCGTTTGACAAGCATTCCAATGGCGTTTTCTCTGATTTCCATGTTTTCGACTTTTGCCATGTCCGGCTAATTTTCTTGTAATCACTTTAAGTGAAGGTTAGTGTTTTCTGATTTCAAGCTAGGGTTTGTGACATTGGATGAATTATTGACTTGTGACAATCATTAATTCAGTGTTTGATTGTTTGATGTTTCTGATTAATTGTTGTGTTCGTACCCCCCGCTCCCGGACTACCTTAACTGCATAGCTCTAGGACTATACTAAGTACGTTCATAACAATTGATTAGTTAGGTTGAATGAATTTTAGCACAGCCATGTCTATGTGGTTTCTAAGTTAAATTCCCGAAGTGCGAAATCAGTAATTCACGAAACCGGATCTTGAAGTGGTTACCTTTAATTCATATAAGTTAAAATCAACATTTGTTAGCATAATTTAGTTTAGTAATTTAGTGTTAAATCAATCAATCCAAAGTTTACAGCTAAGAGGCACTTTTCCATTTTTTTCTTTTTGGTTAACGTAATTTAGATTTAATTTAGCTCCTAGTTAATCAATTAGCAAGTAACCACTAATTCCCTTGGTTCGATACCCTGACTTCCACTACTGCAAATCTTAATTAAGTTGGGGATTTGTAACAGTCTCGACAAACCGTTATCAATCACCTTTCTTTATGACGAGAAGGAGCTGTCGTTTATCTTTAGAAGAAGGCAATACCCGTTAAGGATCTGTTATGCAATGACGATTAATAAAAGCCAAGGGCAATCACTGTCTAAAATAGTACCTGAGGAGGGGTTTCCAAATAACAAGACAACAAACATCGTCTATTCACAACTCTTACAGGACATAGAAACTAATCAGGTTTAATAACAGATTAAATAACTTAAATAGTTGCTAATACCTTTATAGAAAAAAATCCCTGTTGATAACAAATGTATACTTACTATGTGTTGCTTAACTTATTCCTTATACAAATTTATAACTTTACAGTTAATATTGCAGGATACTCATGGGAGATCAGAAGGGGATACCTCAGATAACTACAGGGGAGGCACCCATTGAGATTCAAGTAAGGGTATTGAATAAGTGGAAACCATATAAGGAGGGGGGGCATTTACAGCTACCTATTGGTTGATAGATTGGTCAGTGTCACATGCCTAGACATCTAATATACTTGATGTAATACTAAAATTTATATATAGCTAATAACTTTCTCAAAAATAATTTCAGAGTAATGGAATTCAGGCGAAATTCAATTTGGATGAGGAAGCAGACATGGATAGCCTGATTACTGTGGAAAAATGCTATGTGCTAAACCGGTATGCATGTAAATATGCTTTGACAGTGCTGAGAGCAGCTCCCCATCCTGCGTCCATCAAGCTTAGCAAGCATGACTCAATAACTGAACTGGAAGATGATGGAACATTACCGCACTATTTCTTCGACTTCTACCCATTTGACCAGCTATCATTTCGAAATGGAGTACACAAGATACTAACAGGTGATACCGGTTATACATGTTTATATTGACTGTATTCCTTAGGTGTTTCTTACTTTCTTAAATTCACTCCTCACTCTTATATATTTATCAACAACTATAATGCAGATATCATAGGGAAGGTTGAGGATGTAGAACGTGTGGAAACAAATGCTGACAATAGCTTGGTCCGGCTAACACTCAAGGACATGAGGTGAAAAACAAATATGATACGTAAAACATAATACATAAACAAAAATGCTAATTTTTAATGGCTATAATAACATGAAATATTTGTTCTCTGATACAGTGACAAACAACTTACCGTGGCATTGTGGAAGGAGATAGCTGCTACTATCGATGTGGACTCACTGACATCAACAGATAATCCAGTTATAGCTGCAATTGGAGGGCTCAAAGTTGTGCCATACAAAGGTATTTAAATTAACAGGGTTGTTATTGATACTGTACAAAAAAATTACTGATACATAGGTCTTATCACAGAAGGACATCATCTGCAGTCATGCTCAGGGACCGGAGTTTGTATTAATCCAAATATAGAGCTTGCAAAGGAGATGTTCATTCGGTAAGCATCACAGGTTAAAAAAAACTGAAGGTTCACAATGCATACTTGCTAAGCAGATATACTATCACACTTCCTCCAAAATTTGACAAAGCTTCTCTGCATCCGTGTGCACTCAGAATTCAGGGTACTGTCATTGCATACTCTATAGGGTTAAAGGATGATATTCCACTCAGGTGCTTTAACTTAGTTCCGAGGTATCATCTCAACAGCAAACCATATACGGGTCGGCAACTCATAGGTATCAATACTTACACATTTGCATTCATTTAAAACTGTAATTAGTTGACATATTATTTGGATCAAATTCAGATTACATGGGCAAGGTTACCGATCTAGAGCTGGCAGAAATAAATGACAACACGACTGTTCTTAGAATGCAGTTGGAAGCACCTGGGTATGAATTTTCAACTGCCTACGTTTTCTGACAGTCTATGATATACTCATTTTCCATATGCAGGTGTTTTCCGGTTACAGTGTCACTATGGGATCTGATTTATAAAGAGCTTGATGTCCGGCGATTTACTGAGACCGACAGAGAGGTCATCATCGTCGCCACTGCATTACGAGTTGTCACACGAGGAGGTAACTAAACTAACTGATGCTTTGCTTAGGGATTTTGTGAGGTGCTCTTTCTAAATAATGTTTTGTGGCAGGTGCTATTCGACTGCAATGCACATGTGGTACGCAAGTGTTTATTGACCCTGGGTCAGATGCTAGGAGTGATATGGCTAGATAGTACGTTTCGACAATCTTAGATAGCAATACATATAATAATCCGTATTACAACATTTGCTAACTGTTCTTATTACATTAAATGCAGCTTTAGGATTGCAAGAGGTGGACACCCGCTGAGGAGGCTAGCCGTTCGTCATGTATCAGAAATATACCCGGTGCCAGGCTTACCAATAACCCAGATATCAGATCTTTATAGCGAGACAGACGACACCCTGATGGTACAATCCATTAACATACCACTATCTTTCTTTAGTTCATGTGCAGATATTATACATAAACGCTAATTCCTGTTTTCAAATCAGGATCAACCATACTTGATTGCCTGCAGCATCATTAAAATGCCAATGATACAAGAGTGGTACAAAATCACATGTGTAGCTTGCGATGCAATAGTGAACAGCCAAAGGCAGCCCCATGGGTGTCCAACACATGGCGATAAGTACCTGCTTTATAGGTATTATATATGTATGCTTATACAAATATAAGACCACATTCTTAACATTTATAATAATTGTCAACACGTACACTGTGAGATGTACAATGGATGATGGCTCTGCAAAAATCAGCGTGCTTTTGTCGGACGCTTCTTTGATTACCTTGACTGGTGTGCGGTGCTTCAACTTGATCACCATAGACGGTTTCACTGATGTCAACATTCTGCCCACTCCTATAGCAAACCTGATTCATACAAAGTGGTTATTGACAGTCAACCAGGGACGCAGGGTAACATATTCGTTATTGGAGCTTCGAGGAACAGGTGCTTCGCCGGTACCTATTGCAGTGGTGAAGCCTGGCGAACAAGGTACGCAACTTCTAAATCATGTAATATATTCTAGGAAAGCTATATAACCGAATTCATGTAAACTATTGAATGCAGTTACCCATGACATCGGGACTTCAGAGGATAGGTGGGAGCCCGGTATTGATCTAAGTGCAGAAAGGCAGGACGTCAACAGCTCGCAGGGAAGCCACGACCCAAGTATTGATCAAGCAGGTGTCGGAAACGTAGCAGGTTAGGTTAGGTGATCAGGAGGCTGGAAGTGGATTAGTTTTTTGGTGAAAAACAGAGGCATGGCTTGGTATATTTTGGTTAGAAACTAATTGCCCTTGGCTATTAAATATGTAAAGTCAATTTAGATGCTTAATCCAGTTGCACAGCTGCTTTTGTAATATAAACTTAACTTAGTTTATTCACTGAATCACACCATCTGTTCTAAATGTGTTATTAAATTGTGTTTTTACTTAGGTTTATGATCATCAAGCATTTTTACAAAGCTGGTAACAAGTGTTTGTGGAAGTGTCTAGCTTAGTTCCTTTATTGTGGTGATGTTTGAATGTTCCATGTGTTTTGATGTTTGTTTTATGTGATGAGATTTGACTTGGTAGTCGTTTTTGACAGTGGATGAGATCCATGTGAAATTTTAAGGTATCTTGATGCTTGACTAATCGCCTTTTTACATGGGACGGCTCCGCGGCAACGCGCGGGTCGTCCTACTTGTATATAACAATTAACACTTAATTATAAATTTAGAAGAAATTTCAATTCTAGTATAATTTTGACATTAAATACGTTCTAACGAAAGAACAAAATTTATACGGATTAACCCATAAACATGTCACCTTGACACGAACACAACCTGTTTTTGCAAAACGGTTTTTTGGGTTCGACCCAAGACCGACCTGAACCCGTTTATACCAACCCTAGACCCATAAAACTTTTGTTAGCTTTGTGTTGTGCCAAAAGTTTACGCACCTGGTACAAACTTCATTCATGACACATGAATAAAGACATAGATTCCGATAATGTTTGGGAGTATCAATTATATGCCTTTGGCTTGGAGAAATTGTCCAACTAAACGGCAGGGTCAATATATGAGAGGTGATTGCTCATACCTCACAAATATACCGGAGGTAGTAGCTACACATGATTTAATGATTTGACATGCTTTTTTTTGTATTTATTTGTTTATTAATTATTATTATTTTTTTTGTTTTATTTTACTTTATTTTTCTTATTTTATTTTTTATTATTATTTATCTCTTATTTTTTCTATCATTGAGTCTAATGTGATTTGGAGTTGGAGTCGCCCGTAATCAACTTCTCTATCATTTGTGGTGGAGATAAGGTTTGCCTATATCATACCCTCTCCAAACACTATTAATAGTAAATTTTGTATTTTTGATGAGATTTTACTGGGTATGTTATTGTTATTCAAAAGAGCACAAGAAGTAGTTAAGAAGAACGTGGAGCAAGCTTTTGGTGTCCTAAAAAAATAAATTGTTTATAATTCAAGACTAGACGCAGTCAATACATCCAGCAGCGGACCCATCATTTTTTTCACTGGTATCACTCATTTTTGGTAATTTCTATCAACTTGACATGATAATTTTCGGGTCGGATTAGGTCTTTATCATTAAAGTTCTAATAAAAAATAACTAAAATCACTAAAGCTACATGTCTATTTCATTTGTTCAATCAAGTTTTATGTTTAATCAAGAATCAAGTTTCATTTCTAATTCAAGATTATGAAAATAACGATCGTAAAAAAGTTAATCAGATCTCATGAATGTAAAGTGCCACTAGAGTTATAAAAATTTTCAAATATTAAAGACTTAATGATACAAGTAATGACATCATCTTAATTTGATGTTTTGTTTTGTGTTATCATAATTTATTAGGACATCATCTTAATTTGATGTATTGTGTTATCATAATTTATTAGGTTCTTATATTGTTATTTTTTATCTTATAGATCGTACTTCTTATATTTTATATCTCGCGTAGTTCGTGTTTCTTATATTTTTTCTTCAATTTATTTTTTCATGATCTTCTATCTCTGTTGTTTTTCGATAGAACGATCGGACTCTATTTCATTCTTTAGTTAAATCATTTGAATAATTTTTAAACCTCAAGGTATATAATATCATCGATTAGAAATGATTTGGTATTCAAGATTCTCAGCTTGCGGTTCATCGCCTCTAATGTAGTACATGAATTTATAACATAGTTTTTGTTATTTTAGCTATGTAATAAGATTTTATAAGTTCTTGGGCTTTGGCTCAATGAATATGGAGGGGGTGGATATGGTTTATGACTGAGAGGTTATGAGTGCGATCCTTCTAAGGGCATGTGGTATGGTTGGTGTTGAACATGGTGTTGAAACTGCCACGTAGGCGATGACTGGACAACATGGTGTTGAAAGATTAATTTAATATTTTTTTTTACTTTTTTTTTTAAATTAAAATAATACTTAAACATTTTAATTAATAAACATTTAAATTAAAAATACTTAAACATTTTAATTAAAAATAAAACATTACAAATACTAGAAATTACAAATACCTAAAATTACTTAAACATTTTAAAAATAAACTACTCCGAAGATAATATTTTCCTAATCTTCTCCTTCTCCATCTCAAAAAATCGTCGATCCTCCTCGTTCATTTTCGACGTGTCCACGCTCAACATACGCATTTGTTCAATGCGTATTTTTTCCTTCTTCAAGTCCCTTTTTTCCTTTTGAATTTGAATCTTGTCCTCCCTCAACTTTGTGCGTTTCATTTGCTCTTGGTTGAACAAATTAAGTTGCTCCAAGAAAGCGTCGTCTTCTTTTTTTTCTTTCTCTTGACGCATTGCTTTTTTCTTCCCCACCGGCCTTGCCAACATCTCGGGCGCCTCCTCCTCGTCCTCCAAGTTGACCGTGTCGTTAAGGTCAACATTACACCGTCCCGTTGAAGCCGATCCCATAGGACTATCCATATCGGTGGATGACCTTTTCTTGCCGCTCGAAGTCTTAAGATCGATTAGCTCATTAAAGTTTGCAGATTTGCTCATAATTTCATAATGTTGCATGAGAGGCGGCGAGTTATGATCGTCACGATAACGATCGATGGCTAAGTTCAAAAGGTCGACATCGCTTGACCCACTTGGACGATGTCGTTTGAGCTCCAAAACGATGCCATGAAACTTCCCAACCTTCCTTTTAATGTCGAACCATTTGCTACTAAGCTTATCGTTGTTTCGGTAGAATACATCCATCCCGTTTGCTTTCGATTTTCGGATCTCGTGGAATTTTTCACTAATACGAGACCAAAAAGCTTCTTTCTTTTGAGAGTTCCCTACAAAAAAAAAAAAAAAAGAATTAGATCGACATTATATAACTTTAAAAACTTACAAAAAAAAAAATTATACCATATATTGGATCTTCCGACGTATCAACATACGCTCGAACTAAATCCAACTCTTCCGCCGTGTCCCATTTCTTCCTCGTTTGCGGTTCAAGCGTCCCAACAACTTTTTCTTTGCCCCTACGTCGAGTTTTCTTGGAGGGTTCGGGGGCTTGTGTCTCCGGTATGATTTCGAAGTCGTCATCTTCTTCATCGGGTGTTTGTGTTTGCGATTGCGAAAACATTTGTGGTTGATGTTGTGATGGTGGTAATTGAGTTGTTGGTATTTGACCCCATGCCGCGTAGTTTTGGTACGAGGGGTTCGGGTTGTAGCCTTGTGGTTGAAATTGCCCGTGACCCACGAATAACGGGTTAGGTTGTCCCGCAAATGTTGGCATATTCCACGGGTTTTGGTTTGGATTTTGGTTGGTATTTTGGTTGGGATTTTGGTTGGGATTCATTTTGATTAAAGAATAGAGGAAGAAGAAGAATAGAAAGGTGTAAAAAAATGAGAAGAAAAAATGGGTTTAAATAGAATAAATTTGTTTTTTTTTTTTTAAAAAAAAAAATACCCAACGGCCTTTTTTTTGACCGTTGGTAACGGTCATTTCGCTCAAAACCCTCAAAAAAACGCCGTTGAGAAGACAACGGCCAGCAAGCACGCCAAGCCAAAACGCGCGTGGGGGGCGGTGTTCCACGGCGTTTTGGCGTTGAACGCCCCTTCCACGCGCCCATACCGCATGCGCTAAGGGAGTTTTTCTGGTGGTGACCAGTTTCATCCTGACTTGATAATCAGTTGCTTGCACGTCTGATGTATGAGCTTTTCTTATCAAATATGCCGGTTACTATCAATGTTTTAAAAACCGGTTTTTTAGTTGAACCGAAAAACCTTCCGGGACCGGTTCGACCGGTCGGACCGGTTAGACCGGCTGGTTGAACCGGTTAAGGGATTTATATATATTTTTTTTATAAAAATGCTAATAAACTTGTACACCCCAACAAAAGTAGTTAAAATACAATTATAATCCACTCAAAAATAATATCAAATATGTATTTCATAAGAAAATATAAGTTTTAAACTTTAAAAAATAATAAAAAATAAAAAAAAGTTAAAAAAATTTAAAAAAAATCAGAAGACCGGTTGAACCGGAAAAAACCGGAAAACCGGCCGGTCTAACCCGGTCCGGTTATTGCCAAAAAACCAGGATATAAAAAACCGCTGAAAAGGGCGGTTCGCGGTTAAACTGGTTGAACCGGCCGGTTCGAACCGGTTTTTAAACATTGATTAATATCACTACTAGTTGAAGTTGGAGATGATTGGATAAAAAAGTAAAATAAAATTTTAAAACATTAATGGGGCAAGGGTAAAAGTGTAAATATTCGCGAGTGAACATAACTGCTCCCCCTCAGCAAGTCAGCACATTTAGTGACGGGGAGAAAACGGTCAAATCATACATCGCTGCTCCCACACGCATCTGTCACGGAAGCGGATTCTGCTAACGTACGCACCCACGATTCCGTTATCTTCCTCATCTGATTTACTAGCTTACGCACTTATGACTCCATTCTCCTCTTCATCTCATCAGCTATCTTACGCACCCACGATTTACATTCTCTTCTTCCTCTAGTTCTCAACGACGATGGCGCCATACAGGGGGATGCTACTGTTACTACTGTTACTATCTCTTCTATTGCTTGTCGATATGCAGGTCTCTCCTCCAATGGCAGCTTCAGGTGATTCCGGTTACGAATTTCTAGTACAACTAGTTTTAGTCTCATTGCTTGTATTATTGTTCGATTTTTTGTTAGAATTTGATTGATAGTGCTCGCGTTGTTTGTTTTGCTTCCTTTTGATCAGTTTCAGAAGCTATAGATTATGTTTAATTTGTTCATGTTGATCGATTTCAGAAACTATCAATTTAAGCTGTAATTGTTTCCGACTGTTGATTACGTATGCTCGTCATTGTTAGTTAGAATGCGTAGATTTAGTATTAGGAATCAATGCGCAAGTTAGTGATTTATAACAGTTGGAAAGTGATTAAAAGTTTAAACTCGGTAGCGCTCAATTTAGGGATTTGAGTCGGCTATCATTGTCGAATCTGGAAATCTAGGGAGCAAGTTTAGGTGTTGGAGAAGATGCCGGAAGGATCAGACAGTTGTACTGTACAAGTTATGATGCGGTTCTGAAATCAGTTGTAATTTTCTATTATGAACTATTTACGGCTCAAAAAATACGACTCCTGAGTTTGATCCTTGTTCTTTCTCTACGATTTATGAATTTGTATTTGTGGTTGGTGATTTGGAATAATTTTCTCAAAATTTTATCAAAATTTGTTTCCTCGTGTCCCTGTGCTTTTATGAGTACCTAAATCGACAGGTTACATTAATTTTCCCCTATTTAGTAGTACTATAAGACCTTCCATATATGAGCATTAAATTCAAGAAGATCTGGTCAAATTTGAAATTGATGTTACTTTTTTTTTTCTGAACCACAAATTTTTTGTCCACCACATGAAAATGATGTTACTTCATGAAATTAAATTTGTATGTACAGACATGAAGAATGACTGAATGAGCGTTTCTGGGTCATCATAGAAACATATACATGGTCAAATTTGAAATTGATGTTACTTTTTTTTTTTCTGAACCACAAAATTTTTGTCCACCACATGAAAATGATGTTACTTCATGAAATTAAATTTGTATGTACAGACATGAAGAATGACTGAATGAGCGTTTCTGGGTCATCATAGAAACATATACATGGTCAAACAGCTAACATATTATAGAACTTCAGAAAAACAAAGGGACTAGGTTTCCTGCTTCATTTATAGAACTAGATCATACCAATTTTAGATCCAAATTAATGAATGATGACATGTTTTAGGGGAGAATAGGCAAATGAATCCCTAGTTTCAGCACAGAATAAAAAATTGTTTTGGTGATTGATTTACTTCCTCTTTACATCTTTTTATGTTTAAAACTGTGATTAATAACTAATTTGCTCCTTTTTTTCACTCATTAAAGCAGGTTGCCCGTTAGACCTAAGTGGCTATAATGTTACACGAGCTGCCACAATTTGTTCTGATGCAGACTCTAGAGCACGCTGTTGTCGTTATATCAATGCCCTTATTGCAGTTTCTATTGCTCGTTATGCAAACACAACTAACAACCTAGGTGTTTCCCCAGAGTTATCCAATATGTGTCTCCAAAATATATCCCAAACTTTACAACTATATGGAATGAAAAAAAGTGCTACCGTATTTTGTGGATTTGGGACGAAAATTTCTGTTAATTATGATTGCCTTGGAATAACAACAGTCAACCAGATGCAGCAATCTCCAAGATTTTCTAATGTGACTCTAAATTGCAGAGCACCGTTAGGCGAAGGACGTTGTAAAAAGTGTATAAATGCTGGACTTTTGTTTTCAAAGAATTTAGTCAAAGCAGGAGATAATATGACACTGAGCATTTGTAGGGATGCAACATTTGTTGCTGTTGCTAGCCAAGTTGATGATGTTGCGGCTGTTGAGATTGCAGACTGTTTTTTTGGAGTTCAAGGACTCAGTAGCATTCCTGGTAAGGCTGTACTTAAAGAAAATTTCATGAATTATTTTATCCATATTACACCATTGAAGGTATACTTATAAAATGGGAACCAACTTTCAAATTTATTGATAAAAATTAAAAACCTGGTACTTCCGCATTTTTGTATCAAGATAATCTGAGAAGGTTATCTGGTCAAAATGATGGCATGCCTGCTGATGTGGTGTTGACATGGAACCAGAAACGCTTTAACATTACCTCACTTAAATTCTTATTGAAAGTTTGAGCCTCTTTCGAGTACATGTAATTTGTGTTACTGAAAAAAAAAAAGAGAAATCAGACCAAAATTCTTTACCATTCTATAATATTTTCCTTTACTTTTATGGGATGTTTGGGACTGCTTATTAAAAACTTAAAATGCTTATCTGCTTATTGCTACACCAATAAGCTATTTTAGAGTTGTTTGGGATTCTTTATCCAAAGTGCTTATTTGAGTGAAATAAGTTGTTTTGAGTAAACACTTTTGAAGTTGCTCATGCTAAACTGCTTATTTCAAAAATCAGTAAGCAGTTTTAATAAGTAACCCCTGAGTCCCTGACTAAGTTTGTGACTGAAATGAAAAATTTATCTTATTTTTGTTTTTATATTTGAACTTTTCTATTTTGTGGATGGATAAGTGTAATGTTAACTGCATTTGTTTCATCTACTTTTAGTTTTTACAGGATCCCCTCCCCCTAGATTTTCACCTGAGTCGTCTCCAAGCCCTTTTGTAGCTGTAGGCCCAAGTCAATTCTCTTTGACCATGCCTGAAATTAGACACCATTCCTACCATCTGTCATTGGTTCCTGCCGTTGGCATTGCAGTTACAGCACTAGCCACTATGATGCTGGTATTAATGGTTTTCCTTATTCGAAGAAAAACTAAAGAACTTAACAGACATGAGATGACAACTGATAAACCCTCAATGAAAAGAATTTCTCAGCCAAGAAAAAAGCTCCAAGAAGGTAATTGGTTTTGAAATTTAAAGTGGCAAATTGATCGGGTTGGGCAAGTTGGGTAACGGGTCGAAACAAGTTCAGTTCGTGAAAGGATACTCTTTAGAACAAGTCAAAATGGATTGGGCTGACCCATAAATACTTTTTATTCTCCTCTTTTCTTGAAATTTACAAATAATCGATGTGTTAGATTACACTCGGAGAAATATTAGGGATTATGTATGTCGAGGCAACTCAAGCATTCAACTTTTTCTTTGGCCATTCATATATTAAAACTACTTAAATGGCCTCCCAAGTATTGCAATTTCGGCCAAAGGCATACCGAATGAAGAATATGCCCTTACTTTTTCTGAGAAGGCAACAATGTTAACCAATAGCACGTTGACACTTCATCATATGTTATTTTGTCTTTCGATAATATTCTAGGGTATTTGCATCATTCACAAGTTTTTTGGCCAAATTTGGTATATATATAAATGAAACCGGTTACGTACTTGGATGGCGAATAAAGTAGTTTCAATACATAAGTAGCCTTGATGAAAGTAGTTGACTACTTGGGTGGAGGCATCCACCATGCATTATCCCAAGACTTCATTATACAATGATAACAAAGTTTTGAAAGAAAATGATATAGTAGATTGTGATTGTGGGTGACTTTCAACCCGTTCATCCCTTTTCCATTTCAACCAAAATTTTACTAATTTGATATGCTAGCTGCCTAGCTCAAAATTATAAGCCAAATCGACCTGTTTAGGTGTTTACCAATAAATGGGTCGAAATTGCTAGTTCTACTCTAATATGACTATGTACTTATTGTACTCTCCCTCTTTCATTTTTTAGATCTTTTATAAACGAATTGGAAGTTTATGCAGGTCCATCATCCATGTTAACAAAATTCAGTTATAAAGAAACTAAAAAAGCAACCAACAATTTTAATACCGTTATTGGACAAGGGGGATTTGGCACTGTATATAAAGCTCAATTTAGTGATGGTTCAATAGTAGCAGTAAAACATATGGATAAAGTTTCTGAACAAGCTGTAGAAGAATTCTGCAGAGAAATTTTGCTTCTTGCTAGACTTCATCATCGTCATCTTGTTGCCTTAAAAGGATTTTGCATTGAAAAACATGAAAGGTCATTTATACCCATACATAACCATATTTGTCTTCTTCTGCTTATTATAAATTTAGAGGTGGTGATGTCAACCCATTACATATGAATGGGTCGATTTGGCATGTGTTTTATATCAAATGGGTTTGATAAAACAATTTTATTATATGGGGACATGTGAAACGAGTTGAAAGTCGCCCAATGTATATATTAATGCATACAGCTTTATGAATTTTTTTTATTAAAGATTTATGCTGTCATTGTAACAATATATTTTCGTAATCATGATTAACACACTAATTATTTATCAGAAGGCCTTTTGAAAATGAACAAAAAGTGTTTGCATGTCAATCTAACCCGACCCACTATCTTTTGCCCTGTTAAAATAGCCATTTCAACCCGACCGTGTTACCCAACTTACCTGTCTCAATCCACCTTGCCACCTCTGATCGTCATAGATATTGCAACTGAAGTTTTTTAATTTCTTGGGGGTAGGTTTCTCATGTATGAATACATGGCAAATGGGAGCTTAAAGGATCATCTTCACAGTATGTATCTTAATTCTTTAAATTCCTTGATTCTTTAAGTCTTCTTCTTTCTTATTCTTTATGCATTTGTGCAGATCCAGGTGTGGCTCCGTTGAGTTGGCACACACGAATTCAAATTGCAATTGACATGGCCAACGCTTTGGTAATAATAGCCAACTGAAAAGAGCTTTGACATTTGGATATAGATTTCTTCTGTTTATAAGACATTTATTTGTCCTTATTTTTCAATTTTACATTCAGGAATACCTACATTTCTACTGTGATCCTCCTCTGTGTCATAGAGACATCAAGTCCAGCAATATTTTGCTTGATGAGAATTTCATAGCGAAGGTAATGGCAAATTGACAATTTCTTCCTTCAAATATAGTAGGGTAAACTGTACAAGATAGAAACAAAATTTAAACTTTTTGTTGCTTTTAGCACCCGGCTTTAGTTTTAGTAGAAAATAAAAGCCAACTTACAACTTATTTCCTATGTCAGGTTAACAACCAACCTCATTTCTAATGTTTTTAGTTGTAAATTGTTGATGTGGCACGAGTTGATGCCATGCACTTCCTCATTCATATGCCACATATGCAGAACATACTTCTGTTATTTTAAAACATAAATAAATATGTTCACAAGTTTTTAAAAAAATTAAATTTGCATTTAGAAAATTATCAAATGTCACATCAGATGTCACGTGTGCCGTGTCACATATATACCAAAATGATAAATAAGATACTATATCAACAATCTATAGAAACTGCTAACCTAACACGTCATATGCTGCTAAAATCGGTAGTAAAATGTAACGTGATTACTAAAATATTTAATAAAAATGCAAGTTTCATGATCTAATGTTTGTGATCCAGGTTGCAGACTTTGGCCTTGCATATGCATCTAAAGATGGATCCATCTGTTTTGAACCAGTCAACACAGAGATCAGGGGAACTCCCGGTTAGAAAAAAATTATTTTCCATAGAGCAAAAGCGCATAAAAAAGGTAACCAACTTTGGTCAAATCTCTGCTTTTGACATTTTCAAGTAAATTGGACCAAATGTTGGTACCCTTATTATATTATCTAATTAGAACTTTTCTATAACCATTATTACATACAAGAAAGGTTCTAATTTCTTTTTATTAAACTCAGGTTACATGGACCCCGAATACTTAGTTACACAAGAACTAAAAGAAAAAAGTGACATTTACAGTTACGGGGTCGTGCTACTAGAATTAATAACCTCTAAACGAGCCATACATGACAACAAAAACTTAGTAGAGTCATGCCAACCCCTAATGGCATCAGAATCAAGATTTGTAGAACTTGTGGACCCTGCAATTGGAGACACCTTTGACTTTGACCAACTTCAAACACTGGTCACACTTGTGAAATGGTGCACCCACAGAGAAGGGCGGGCCCGGCCTTCAATTAAACAGGTATTAAGGCTTTTATACGAGTGTGCAGACCCCACACATGATGGTTTTATTGAAGCTGTGGTAACTGAAAAGGGGAGATCTAGTGGAGGTACAATTCATAGGAGAGAAGGGATTTTGAACCGAAGTTGGGACGCCGGGGGTTTGCCTTCTTCGCCTAGTACTTCACGGTCATATTGTAGTAGAAGTTCTCTGCTTGAAATCGGATCACTTCAATCTACTTCAAATATACCCTCCATTTAAGGTACTTTGATAGTTAAAACTTTGTTCACAATTGAGTTTTCATTCAGAAATCTGAATGTTTTCTCTTTAATGCTTGCAGAAGGTATGGAAAAAAAAGAAGAAGCAAAGTTGACGGGAACACTCAAAACCCGAACCATTAGGTATGGATAATGGAAGGGTATACGTATGAGATGGGGTATTAGATTAGTTTTATAAACTTTCACAGGTTTGGGACGAGTATATATACTTGTTCATGTTAGACAAGTGTCCTAATCCTATATACTTGTTCATGCTTGCATTATATGTATATATATTTGATCTGCATCCATAGGTATGGAAAAAAAAGCCAAACTCGCAACATTCGGGATAGATAATGGGAGGGATATCTTACATGCCATGAGAGTGGATATGAGATTAATTTTAGAAATTTTTGTGGGTTTGAGAGGGTATAAGATTAGGTTATGCATGTGTAAATCTTAATCTTAATCCTAATAAAGCAATAAAATTTTTGCCACATGTCTCATTTATAAATGGTCCACATAATCACCGCCACATGTCAAGCTCACAATCAATTATCAATTTAGTAATCATCAATTAAGATTAATTACCAATTTTATCAAAACTAAAATTTTATTTTAAAATTTTGATAAAATTAATGTAGATTTTATTAATTTACTCAATAATTTTAGTCTTTTATGGAAAGTAATCAACAATTTGTCAAACATAATAAAATTTTAAATGTTATAAGAATATTATATCAATCATAATATTCAAATTTCTTGATCATTATCTTTTTCTTTTGTATTTATCAAATATTATTACTCTCTATTCAACCCGTGTATTATACGGGTTACTAACCAAGTTAGTAAATACATACATAAATATTGAGTATTGGGGATAACGGTATAATCGTAGTTCATGTTAGAGAACTGAAAAGTGTCATATTCCCATATACCCTCCATTTGAGAATCAAGGAATAATAATGAAAGTGATTAGGAGTTTGGAGGGCTTAGGAATGAAGAAATAAAAATAAAAGTGGGGGGTGGGGTGGGGGGGGGGGGGGTGTTATTTGAGGTGTTTGATTAGAATTAGTCGATTTTTTGGGACTGAGGGGAGGCGGTATGAGGAGCGGCTCCAAGCCCGGCTCCTCATGAACCGCGCGGTTCGATCTCGGCAACGACACCGCTTGATGCGGTTCCCCTCCCTCGGCTCCAATTTGCGGTCTTCGACGGGTTCTCCAAACCGGCGAGAGCCGCCCACTTTTGCCCGTTATTTTTTTGACCGTTGCCTTCAACGGCTACTTTTTTTTTTTACCAATTACCACTATAAATACTCTCATATTTTATAACATTTTTACACACATTTCTTTCACCTATCTTCTACCTCTTTAACATATCTTCTATTCTTTATTCATGGATCGATCAAAGAAAAAATCACCCGCTCTCACGAAAAAATCTACCGCTCCCACCAAAAAATATAAATCGAAGGTTCAAAATACCGGTCAACCCTCCAACGCAAATCCTCCACCCCAATCACAACCGACTTTTTTCACACCACATCCTCCCCTTAGAAGACTGAAACTATAAGTTGACCAGCTCTAATGGTGGACGGTGTGGTGAACTGATGATACCTGATGGGTGAGACTGGATTGGAGAAGTGGGCCATGGCAACCTAGTGGTGGTCTGGTGGATGTTGTCCACGGCTGGCCAACGATGGACCCATGTTTTTTTTTCTTTCTATTGGGGGGTTTTTCGGTGTTTGGATTTTTTTAACTTCATGTCCGAATTTCGTTTCAGACTAGGTTGGGTCATATAAATAATAACTTGTTGCAACTAGAAAAAACTAAGATCTACAATGTACACGGGGCTTTTAAGGTAATCATGAGTCATGATTAAGAAAATGTTGTGTCGTTTAATAACATTAAAAGAATGAATCATGATTACGAAAATGTTGTGTCGTTTAATAACCATTTAAAAGAATATCTGAAGTAATTAATCGAACTTGATATCCATTATTTTTGCTTCATTTCTTAGAATGATCTATTTTGATTAAGTGAAAGAAAATTTCAGACGCTAAAAGATATTAGGGGTCAATTATAACCGTAGAAAACTATGTTATACTATTGTAACTAAAGAAATCTATATGTACTTATTAAACGATCAATAAAACACCAACTCATTTGCCAAGCTTAAACGAGTCAATAGCAAATAGAAGAATACTACATTACAACGTTAAAATTAAAAATCAAATGCTCAAAGTGTCGAGTCTATGACCTAAAAGTTATGTTAGACGACTGTACCCGTTACATTACAAACTTATATGTTAAATTCGTCGTGTATAGATAAATAAAAAAATCTTATTTTGCTCTTTCTACCGTGATGAAGAAAAAAAACCAGTAGTAAAATATCCCAATGATAAAATGGTAAAAAGAAGCAAATGAAAAATGTAGATAAATATCTAAATCTTTATAAAATGTATATAAGTATTTAATTATGCTTTAACTAAAGTTAAAGGGTATGTGAAGTCAACTCGGAAAAAACTTTAACCTAATCAGCTAATCTAGTATGAGAACTAAAGCCATTTGTATCAGACTCTCATTGAGGATGTGATGTGAAAGTGAAAAAGTGGTATAATAGGTAGTGATATTGTGAATGATGGTTGTGTGAATTTTGGGTTTTATTTGAAAGGAAGAAAATGAGATGTATAAATGATTGGTGGAGAGGTATTAGCCAATTAGTATTCATCCCACACTGGTAGAAGGATAGTTTATTAGACATATATCATGTGTATACACAAGTGGGGCGACCCGCGCTTCGCCGCGGAACCGTCCCGTTTTTTAGCTAAATAAACAAAGACAATAAAGAAGCTAACCCTATTTGTTTTGTGATGTAGCACGTAAAAAAACGCTTTGCACATTGAGGCGGGTGTCGGAGAGCAAAAGAAAGTTAAAAATGATACTACCACTGAATCAGATTTGTATCCTGTAATGCAAATTCATGTTAGGCAAAAGCATTTTAATCTATATATCTAAAGCAACATGAAACAAAGCAGCTGACTTTTTAAAGTCAAACAGACTCAAACCCATAAACATAAACCTTTGAGAAACCTGTATAAAGTACCTTTAATTCAAAGGCATAACCTATTTTCGAATCTGGATATGGTCTTAATCTGCAACTCCACCTGTAAGATCACAACCTAAAATATAATTTCAAGCCCATTAGAAGGTATAACCCGTTCGATTTCACTAGAACTATATGGCTCAGTTCTCGCCTCAGGAAACACCATTCAAACCATCAACCATTGTAAGGGTCAAAAATGAAATCCAAACTGAGAAACAAAACTGAGAAGGAAGGCTCAGATTAGGGCTGTAGAAGCCCCAAATCAATCATCATAGCCGCAGGATCATATAATCGCCGAATCTGGACCAACATAGCTTCTTCACCAACATTAGAAGCGTTTTAAGCTTCAACAATTCATGGATTTGAACAGACAAATAAATAACTACAAAAAGCCCAACATCGTTACGGCTCAAACCCCGAGGGATCATATCATCTCCGAATGGACCAACATAGGAAGCTTTTAAAGCCTCAATAATCACCAATAGATCATTCAATCATCAGATTCAGCCAGACATAGCATCGTTATGGCTCAAACCCTAAGGGATCATAGCCGAATCTGGACCAACATAGCTTCTTCACTAACATTTGAAGTTTTTTAAGCTTCAAAAATTTATCAGGTCTGAACAGACAAAGAAATAACTACAAAAACCCGACATCATTACGACTCAAACCCAAAGGGATCATATCATCGCCGAATCTGGACCAACATAGATTCTTCACCAACATTTGAAGTATTTTAAGCTTCAACAATTCATCGGATCTGAACAGAGAAACAAATAACTACAAAAATCCCAACATCGTTATGGCTCAAACCCTAAAGGATCATATCATCGCCAATTCTGGACCAGCATACCCTCTTGACCATCACTTGAAGCTTTTTAAGCTTCAAGAATCACCAACAGATGTTAAAATTTCAAACTATATATAAATATAAATCCATATTTGGCATAGTTTATATTTGTATTTGACCTAACTTTGACAGAAGAAGCACTAACCAAACACACAAAAACAGGTATTTACACCAAATACATCAATTCAGCTTGTTAACTAATGATCGGTCTCATAAAGATTCATGATCCGATTCCAATTGAAAGGATTCTCATAAAGTTAAAGTTTCTAGGTAATCAGAGATAGAACAAACCTTATAGAATCCACCAACACCAAATAAGAAATTGACCGGGACCGAAAAGAATCACGTAACAACAAACCCTAGCCACAGCCACCGTCACTGCTGGATCTCAGAAAGAGTGTGAGAGACAGTGAGAGAGGGCAGTTATAACCAAATGTAGCCATCTTTGGTCAATTGAAACCATTAATCGGGCAAAAAACGTACATACAGAACCACAAACCAACACAACCACCGATTCACAGTAGCCGCCACTTTCACGTCATAAACGGAGCACTGCCGGCAAGGAATCAGATAGAGTGGTGCCATGATGACAGCCAACACACACATACGGGTTAACCGCCGTCGCTTCCACGCCATAGGCGGAGCAACGGCGGCAAGAACCACCAACACATCAGATCGTAGCCACAACCAACACACAGATACAGGTTAACCGCCGTCGCTTCCACGCCATAGGCGGAGCAACGACGGCAATAACCACCAACACATCAGATCGTAGCCACAGCCAACACACATATATGGGTTAACCGTTGTCGCTTCCACGCCATAGGCAGAGCAACGGGGGCAAGAACCACCAACACATTAGTAAAAACGCAGATACATCGAGAGAGAGCCATAAACTTCTTAGATCGTCTTCAACGTCGAGAATCAGATGCAAAAACTCAAGGGAGAGAATCAGAGAGAGAGAGTTTTAGAGAGAGAAATAAGTTTGCGTGTGAATGTATGTGTGAAAAGGACAAGACACAGGTACATCAAGAAAGAGAGAGGCAGGACCTTGGCCGGTTTTACACGCCAATTCCATAACCACACATATGGTTTGTTCATCAGTACTTGTAACCTAAGCCTCAATGGTGGTACCTCTTTGTGCATCAGAAGGCACATTAAATTTGGTACCAAACATGCATTGCGGGATTGTACACTTTGTTTTAGAATTTGCACCCTAAGTTGTGTTATGTTAATATAGGAGAATATAGGACATTATATTCCTAAATGCTTGATCAATACAATTTACACAAACAAAATGGGGATTGGAGATGATCGGATGAGTGGTGTAATGTCCCTGTCAGTAATCCAAAATTGCCATAATTACGTAAGGACGTGGGGATTGGAGATGATCGGGTGAGTGGGGATTAGTGATTTTTTATTAGTGCATCATGCAATAGTACTAATAGTATTGTATAATGCATTATAATTAAAACTACTTAAAAAGAAGAAACTTAACTTAAATATGGATGAGTTTATGCGAATGATGTAAAAAATAAAAAATTGACATTCATAAACTAATTTTATATTATTGTTGCATAGTGCATTATTAATTTCAAGCTAAAATCCGAATTTTATTTTATTCTTTTTAAAAACTCGAAAATGTTTTTGAAGTTTTTTCTTTTTCCAGTATTCTTAAAATCATGAAAGAAACATATAAAAAAAGTTTTAAAAAATAATTGTTTTCTTGGTTTTTTTGCAAAATATTGGTTTTCTATAGAAAACCCAAACCCTACCTTGATAATTCGGATTATTATGGAGAATTTTCGTAACTAAAATTATTATTAGACAAAAGGGATAACTTGGATTAATAAAAACTAATAAACCTAAAGTAAAGTGTTGGTCCGAGATCAAACCGTCAACACGATATTCGATCACAAATGAGTGCGGAAACCTCAAATGCGATTGATTCAAGAAACAAGTAGAAGAAATAGATTCAATCTATGAGAAAGATTGAATCTTGAATGATAAACTCTACAAGTTGAAGCTGATCGTAATCTTGAATGCACACACAGAAACCGTAAACTTCAATAATGTATTTGAAAAGCTTGTGTTGATCATAAACACATGAGGTATTTATACTACCTCTTACAAAAGACCTAGCCCAATAGTAAACATAATAAGCCCAATCATAAACTAAGAAGATTCGGCCCACATGGCCCATTACATTCACTAAACAAGCCCAAAACTAAATAAAACTAGTCCAATAACTAATGTTCATGCCTTCTAAAAAATATAGCCCAACAATCTTCCCCTAGGCATGAACCATTAGACCTTTTACGTCAGCAGCAGATCGAATCTGAATGTATTCTGAGTGTTGTTCGACCACCATCTGTTCGCCACAATCCGGTTTGCCGTCCCGTGGAAGATTCCCACCCTCACAGCGTTTTCCAAGTCATTTTCATCTCCGAGAATAGGCTGTGAGGCGAGCAACTTGATATCCTTTTCTCCAAACCTTAGCAAATCCACCGGATCGTAAAAGCGAAACTGCCTCAGACCCTTGCAGAGAACCACCACCTCGTGTGTCGTTGGATCGTAACACCAGCAGTCAAAGTTTTTGACCAAGGTACCATCTTCTATCTCGTCCAACATATTGATTACTCTTGTGCGCTTGGTAGGTGGTCTCCTTGCTTCACCAATAGGCTCTCCAGTCACTGGGTCAGTTTCAGTCTGGACCCACCTTACTTGCTTTAGATCAAAATTTGCAAAGTTATCGACTTGATGGCTCAGCAAATTGTTTCTAATAAGGTCTCCGTCAGGGCTGTTCCATCTGTTTATGTAGGGGGCTCGAAGCAGATTTCTGATCTCAGGCTCAGTCCAAGAATGGAATTGTGCACGAGTTCTATAATATTCAACTGGACTATAGCCATCACGGATCACAGCAAATAATTTCTTCTCGGTGTCGTAATGCCAGCATAAGATGGGTTCACAACTCCCCTTTTTGTCTAAAGCACTTCCTCCAAGATTAAGAGAGTACTGAGTGGGGGCTGGTCCTTGAAAGAATTCTCAGAACCAGTTGTCGTGACCTTCAGGAGCTTTGGAGATCACTCTTCCTCCTCTGGCATAATCAGACATCACAATATTTTCATCTCCATCGTCTTCATTCATTGCTTCAGCACCTTGCACACCCTGTGATGAACTTTGTTCAGGGGCACTTGAAGATTTTGACTCCACGAGACTTTTCAAGTCAGTAAATTTCTTCTTAAGATCCATCAAAGTCTCATAGAGCCACTTCATTCTATTTTTATCTGCCACCTCCTTTTCTCTCATCCTTCTGTTCTCATCCTTTAATGCCTTTATCTCATTTTCTCTGAATCGATTCTGAGATATCAAAAAGTTGATATGAGGATCAGTGCTTATCCTCAAATCAATTGGAAGTTCAGCAGATTGTG
>JBCNJP010000024.1:40723796-40756722 GCA_039602395.1 Deinandra increscens subsp. villosa
CAATAGGGATAAGTCTCTGGTCATGTGTCTGGAGCAACCGCTATCAACATACCAGAGATTGTTGATAGAACTACTTGGCTGTCCCTACAAAAACGGAAATTAGTTAGAGTCAGGTACCCAGGTCATAACTGATCTGGGCACTCCTTTGGAGTCAATGTAGTTAACCAATTTGAAAGACATTCCTGCCTTAGATTCAGGTTTACTCAAAATTTGAGCATTGACTTTAGGTTTCCAAGTAGTTTGTTTCTGAGAGTTAGAACTGCTAGCTGAGTTCTTTGCTGGTGATTGTTTCTTTGATGGAGATGTGACCTTTTTGCCTTTTGACTTTACAATAGGTGTCCACTCAAGTTTCAATTTAGTATAAACCATCTGTTTTGGTTGAGTGACCACTTTTGGTTTTTCAATTACTGCTTTGCCCTTAGGTTTAGCAACAAGGTTGACTTTAGGCACTTGTTTCTCAAAAGGTTTTGTTTTCATTTTGTCTTTTCTTTGATAAACTCCCTTAGGTTTGTAAGAAGAGTTTAAAGGTCTAGTCACATTCCACTTTTCTTTAACATGCTTTGTCATCGGAGCTTTTGAGTTCAAAACCTTAGACTGTTCAGTCTTCATTGGTTCTAAAATCTGCTTCCCCTTAGACAAAGCTTGTTGTTTTTGGTTTTTGTTTTCTCCTGCCATCATTTTCTGCAGCATACTGGTCCGTGGGTTGTGCGGACAGTATGGTTGATAAGGTCTATTTAAGCAATTGGCAGCAAAATGTCCTGGCTTCCCACATTGAAAACAATTCATAGGTCTAGGTCCATTTACATGGCTACACAAATATGAACGTCTTGGGTACGATGATTTCCACTCTGGCTTATCATCCCACTTGTGTATCACATGTTTTGTATCCCTTTCAGGTTGTGTGATCAGACAAAATTGTTCTGATTTAGTTTTGTTTGTCCTATTAAAAGCAGACACAACTTGGGGATAAGCAACAAAATCTTTGGGCTTGGTCTCACGGCCAATTTTTGTGTTAGGCACACAAATTTTAAAACCAGTCACCTTTTCATTTGATTCAGAAACATTTTTTTAACACTGGTACATCTATTCGTTTTGACTTGGATGTTTCAAGTTCTGACACAAGTGCCATTACATCATCCTTAGGTAAATAAACACTAGAACTACTAGACACGTGACTCTCTTCCACTGTAACACCCGTGTCCGACCCATTTACAAAACCCGACCCAAATTTGAACTTGTCACGCAAATCGGATTTTGATTCAACGATTATCGAAAGAATTTGTCTAAAATATACAATTAGATTATGTTCGGGATACTCGATAATCATTTTTGAAAACAAAATAATACATTTACAAGATTTTAGGTTAAATGATTCGATTAAAACGAAAATAAACCGATTTTTGGTTTTTACGCGATTTCGGTATTCGATTTATCGTTTACCGGGAATCTCGGGGTTTATATTTTAAAATATATAATTTTTAAAGTCCTACAATCATTTTATAACATTAAAAACCATTTGGTTAAATTTTGAATCGATTTTGTTAATTAAAACGCAATTAAATGAATTTACCGTTTTTCGTGCAATCCCGTTCATAACCGGGAGTCACGTAAATTTCAAAAATCATATTTTAAAGTTCCTTGATGTTTTATAAGGTTATAATAAGTTGCTCGTAAAATTCTAGAGGTTAACGAGTTAAAATGAGTATCGAACGATTAAAAAGAAAAAAAAAATTAAATAAATCAAATTCTGGCCACCCCCCCCCCCCTCGCGTATCGCGAGGGGATGACCAAGGTTTCGCGCGATACGCGAGACCTATGTCTGCGCAATTTTTTGACCTGGTTCTTATCAGCCCACGTATTACACCGTGTTCTCCAAGATTTGACCCTCCAGATGTCGTTTTTGAAGCAATTACTCAGCATGATTCGTGTAAGAACCATATTGCGCCTCTAACACTATAAAAGGGACCTCAGATCCATCATCTAATCTCACCAATTTCGTAGATCATCACTCAAAAACCCTAATTCCGAACCAGAACTTCATCGGCTCAATTCTCTCAAACGGTGAAACCTTTGGATCCGAATTTCTGCAGTCAAGCTCCTCTAGGTATGATCTAAAATAACCTCTTTCAGTTTTGGCTAAATCAATCTCTAAGTATGCTTTCTAAAACTATGTTAAAATTAGGGTTCTTGAGCTTGTTTTGTCAAAATCGGGTGATCGGGTGGGAATTAGGGTCTGAATTTTTGTAGGTAATCCTAAATTAATGTATTTTAAGAAAGCCCTAAGTTAATTTCAAGTTTTGAGGATGTTTGGTATTTTATCTAAAAATCAGTCAAAATTAGGGTTTTCACGTCGTTGTTCTGCCCAAATTGAATAAACGATGTTGAATTAGGGTTTACTATTTTGAGGAATATTATAATATATCATAATGAATAAAACCCTAAGTTTTTACAATTTTATAAATTGTTTTGGTATTTATTTAATAAATACATCAAAATTAGGGTTTTCACGACGTTACTCTGCCAAAATTGAACAAACGGGTTAAATCTAGGGCTAATCCTTTAAAATATATTATAAAATATTATTTTAAGTAAAAGCCCTAATTTTATTTGAAGTTATAAATTATTTTGCTATTTATTTGATAATTATTTCAAAATTAGGGTTTTAAATATGATAATTAAATATCAAACAAATCGGAAGGTATTGAAACTTGAATTTTGGTCTTAGAACATATTTATATATATAATAAGTGTATATAAGTTCAAAATTTATAAATGAATTAATTATTAGATAAATTACCAAAACCCTAAATTACCAATAAAAGGGTAAAATGATATTTTTATCACACAAAAACCTAAACTCCTTTAATTCCTCATTCATCATGCGTTCCTATATTCATTTAGCATGTTCGTTTCATTAGGATAATCTTCAGCTTGTTATCTCTCGCAATTTGTTCCATCTCTCGTTTCCAATTAACTCGTCAGGTGAGTAATTCTAAACCCCCTTTTTAAATACTGGTATGTGATGCAATATTCAATTCTTATTATCATTAGTAGGGTGATTCCTCTAACTGGTAATCTGAATTGTGAGTAATCTCTGCCTCTTTTCTCATTTTTCACTTCGGGGTGTAACATGTATCTTATATCGAAAAGCTTTCCAATGGTTCTCAATTGCAAATGCGTATGTGCTCTGTGAATGAATTATGTGTTATATAATGTGTAGTAGGAATTGTCAATAGATGGATTTCAAGGGATTTCAACAGGTTTTCAATAGGTTTTCTATTTGCCAATTATACTGATATGTTATGTTTCCCATTATTTCTGACATATGACACTTCGCATGTTTTTCAGTAAAGATATATATATATACTTAAACCAGGATTGCTCACCAACTACTTTTGTAGTTGACACTTGATTTTATACATGTTGCAGGAACCGATACATGAGCTATGTTGTGATCACGCTAGGATTGCTGGACCTAGATTAAAGACTTTAAATCAGTTAATATGTATTTTGTATGTTTAACTTTATTGTACAAACATCTTTAGTTGATTAATGAAAAAGGGCATGTTTAAGTATTACAACTCAATTTAGTTGTCATGTGCATCTGGACAATCATCGCGCCCCGACATATTCCGCCGTCGGTTGGGGTGTGACAGATTGGTATCAGAGCCTTGGCTATAGGGATTTAGGTTATTAGAACCGGATGACCTAGACTATATGCCTTAGGTGTCCTACATGATTAACTCATGTCTGCATGCCTATTATTATATTATGTCTATAGATGCTGCTTAAACTTGCCTCTCTTAATTCTCACCGTTGCCTTAACACTTGACACACACATATACATTAATCCCTTCTGGCTTCCTAGCCTCTATCCTTAGTAATGGTGCCTTACGTGCCATTTTAGGATTTTGAAAATTCTGATTTTGAAAATTCCGTCAGAGTTAGGTTCCTAGCAGTAGACATGTAGTAACTGGAAGGGGGAAGGCACCGGTAGCTGGAGGTCTATCTAGGCAGGCATTGCGTATATAACCTGATCAACCGTGTGGACCGGGATGCCTACCTAGAAGTCTTTGGTGAGAGTGTTGGAACCTATTAGGCCAAAGCATGTCAATTACTGCTATGAATCCCAAATAACTCTGATTAGTCACGGGTTGTAGTTTCTCAATCGAGGAACGAAAGCCATTCCATTATGTTTTACTAAAACAACATGATTTCTTCTCTATCCCTTGTTTAAAACCTCATGATTTCTGAAATTCATATGTTTTATGAAATATTTCCTTTATAATCCAAAATCAATTATCAACCATGCCTTATCTATTATCTCACGAACATTCCTTCTCTTTAGAATGTCGATTCACTTCAACGGGCAACGCAATAACAACTCAAACCGCAAGATGGCCTCGCTAATTGCCAAACAAATGGCAAAGGTCATCCCAAACATGGTGCTGCAACTTCAACAAAACCTAACCGCTAATCCTACCCATCATGGTGTTGCCACCACTTGCTCCTTTAAACACTTCAACTCCTGTAACCCTCCCAAGTTCACTGGATCTGAAGGGCCTACTGGTCTACTTCAATGGTTCGAGGGTATGGAGAACACCTTCACCAACAGTGATTGTCCCGAGAATTTAAAAGTCCGTAATGCTACCAGTTCCTTAACCAAGAAAGCACTTACCTGGTGGAATGGCGAGAAACGACTTCGTGGTTCTGAAAACGCTCTAGCTTTGCCTTGGAATCAACTCAAGGATATAATGAAAGAAGAGTACTGCCCGCGTAGTGAGATGAAGAATTTAGAAGATGAATTTCACGATCTGGAACAAGAAAGTGGAGAAAGCCAAGCCTATATTGATCGTTTCCAAGAACTGAAGCTCCTGTTGCCTGATTCGGTCCTCTCTACACAACGGTGCATTGAAAAATACATCGGTGGTTTGCCTATGCTCATCCAAGACGCTGTATGGGGAAGCAATTCCGCAACACTCGACGATGCTATGCGTCTCGGAAAAAGGTTAACTGATAATCATGTTAGAAAAGGCAATTTGACCCGGAAAGGACACAAGAAGGAAGTTAAAACCAAAAAGACGGGAGTTGACAAAGAAGTTCATGTTGAATCTTCGTCTGCCAACACGAACAACAAAAAGAGGAAGGCTATGAACTTTGTCGTATCCACCACTGCCATTCCCGCTATTCCCATATCTCAGTTTGCTCCCATTGCTCCACCAGTTAAGAAACCATATAATGGTCCTTACCCTTTGTGTAATACCTGCCAACATCATCATCCCGTAAACTCACCTTGCCGTATATGCTATAATTGTAATCGATATGGTCATTTTCAAAAAGCATGTCGTCTACCTCCAAGAGCTCAACCTCAAATAATTCAACCTGTGGCTCCAGCACCTGCTCAGACCGCTGTTGTTCCTTTTCGTGCCTGTTATAATTGTGGTCAACCTGGACACTTCAGAAATACTTGTCCTCTGCTCACTTTTGCAAATATTCCCAACCCTCCAGTCAACAATGCAAACCATGGAGTCCATACCTGAATTTCAACCTGAACGATGTTTGACGTACTCAATTCAAGCTTAGCAAGGACTAGAAACCGTTATCGATTTTGTTGTAGCGATGTATGTTTATCATGATGAAATAAAACTTTTATCTTTCTCGATCTTATCATTTCTCAGAATCCAATTACTTATGCAAAGAATACATGTTGCATTATCACTTTATCAAGATTCATTCGATCTAGTTCCCCACTTTGAGGAACAACCATTCATTAAAGATGATACATCTCGGATGTACATCACCAGTCCAATGGACTCATCATCGGAAAAACGAAACCCTTATATTATGAATTTCTTCAAAGAATAACTTGTTCCTCCAAGATCAATTCTCGTTATTAACGTTATCCCTATACGGAATGATTATCCGTTAGTGATTCCTGAACTTTCTCAAAGTATGGTTTAATCTGATTCCCTTACTTGATCCTAATCTAGAAAAGATTGTGATATCTAATTTGCATTATCATACGAATGGTGATTCATTCAAATAAATGATTTGCAAATTCAATGTCAAGTGGTCAATTCGTATTATCATTTGAATGGTGATTCATTTAAATAATAATTTTGTATTGTATCACCATCTTTTCTTCAAATGGATTAATCAAGTATTCCTCTTAAAAATTCCTTTTACATCGTTATCATCTTTAGTGACAATGAAATTACGGTAAGTAATGAAATGTCTCTAATTCCAAATTCATGTTATGTTCACACTGGCCAGTCCAAAACTTATGCGTACTACACCTGAACAATTGTATGTGATGCCGGCTTAGCGTACATTTGGTTTTTGGTCATAGGCGTTAATTTTGGGTTTTAGCCAATTTCTAATCCAGACTATTAACTAGACCTCACAGTCTCGTGGGTGGATTGAATGTGGCTCGCTACCCATTTAGCTCACCAATACCTGACAGCGTTCTCTCGTTAAGAAATCTGTGATCCCATTTTATTGTGTGGAATGATATTCTTGACTTAATGTCAAAATATCAGTTTCAACAATTTAAAAGTCAATCATGTTACCCCCATCACTCTACTTCATATTCCACCGGTCTTTTCCCTGAAGTAGGGGAGACGGTGATAAATCAAATCCATAATCTATTTATTCAGTTACTCGTATAATCATAATCTTAGCTTTAGAATCTAATCATCTTACAATCCATCATATCTGATGTTATTCAATCTCTATCACGATCTTAAAATCATTCGTTATTATATGGAAATGGTAGTTCTTCGTAAGATGACTAGCGCATTCTTAAAGTATTACAGGTGTGGTGGGTTAGCTGCGGTACACCCTATATATAAGCATCGAAGATACTTTAAAAATGAATTAGGAATCGAGCCTAGAACTGATCATTGGTTGTTGTCTGTATCAAATACCCTATCACCATTGATATATTCTTTCCTCTTATCTCGAATATCTCTTCTAATTTCGGGACGAAATTTTCTGAAGTAGGGGAGACTGTAACACCCGTGTCCGACCCATTTACAAAACCCGACCCAAATTTGAACTTGTCACGCAAATCGGATTTTGATTCAACGATTATCGAAAGAATTTGTCTAAAATATACAATTAGATTATGTTCGGGATACTCGATAATCATTTTTGAAAACAAAATAATACATTTACAAGATTTTAGGTTAAATGATTCGATTAAAACGAAAATAAACCGATTTTTGGTTTTTACGCGATTTCGGTATTCGATTTATCGTTTACCGGGAATCTCGGGGTTTATATTTTAAAATATATAATTTTTAAAGTCCTACAATCATTTTATAACATTAAAAACCATTTGGTTAAATTTTGAATCGATTTTGTTAATTAAAACGCAATTAAATGAATTTACCGTTTTTCGTGCAATCCCGTTCATAACCGGGAGTCACGTAAATTTCAAAAATCATATTTTAAAGTTCCTTGATGTTTTATAAGGTTATAATAAGTTGCTCGTAAAATTCTAGAGGTTAACGAGTTAAAATGAGTATCGAACGATTAAAAAGAAAAAAAAATTAAATAAATCAAATTCTGGCCACCCCCCCCCCTCGCGTATCGCGAGGGGATGACCAAGGTTCCGCGCGATACGCGAGACCTATGTCTGCGCAATTTTTTGACCTGGTTCTTATCAGCCCACGTATTACACCGTGTTCTCCAAGATTTGACCCTCCAGATGTCGTTTTTGAAGCAATTACTCAGCATGATTCGTGTAAGAACCATATTGCGCCTCTAACACTATAAAAGGGACCTCAGATCCATCATCTAATCTCACCAATTTCGTAGATCATCACTCAAAAACCCTAATTCCGAACCAGAACTTCATCGGCTCAATTCTCTCAAACGGTGAAACCTTTGGATCCGAATTTCTGCAGTCAAGCTCCTCTAGGTATGATCTAAAATAACCTCTTTCAGTTTTGGCTAAATCAATCTCTAAGTATGCTTTCTAAAACTATGTTAAAATTAGGGTTCTTGAGCTTGTTTTGTCAAAATCGGGTGATCGGGTGGGAATTAGGGTCTGAATTTTTGTAGGTAATCCTAAATTAATGTATTTTAAGAAAGCCCTAAGTTAATTTCAAGTTTTGAGAATGTTTGGTATTTTATCTAAAAATCAGTCAAAATTAGGGTTTTCACGTCGTTGTTCTGCCCAAATTAAATAAACGATGTTGAATTAGGGTTTACTATTTTGAGGAATATTATAATATATCATAATGAATAAAACCCTAAGTTTTTACAATTTTATAAATTGTTTTGGTATTTATTTAATAAATACATCAAAATTAGGGTTTTCACGACGTTACTCTGCCAAAATTGAACAAACGGGTTAAATCTAGGGCTAATCCTTTAAAATATATTATAAAATATTATTTTAAGTAAAAGCCCTAATTTTACTTAAAGTTATAAATTATTTTGCTATTTATTTGATAATTATTTCAAAATTAGGGTTTTAAATATGATAATTAAATATCAAACAAATCGGAAGGTATTGAAACTTGAATTTTGGTCTTAGAACATATTTATATATATAATAAATGTATATAAGTTCAAAATTTATAAATGAATTAATTATTAGATAAATTACCAAAACCCTAAATTACCAATAAAAGGGTAAAATGATATTTTTATCACACAAAAACCTAAACTCCTTTAATTCCTCATTCATCATGCGTTCCTATATTCATTTAGCATGTTCGTTTCATTAGGATAATCTTCAGCTTGTTATCTCTCGCAATTTGTTCCATCTCTCGTTTCCAATTAACTCGTCAGGTGAGTAATTCTAAACCCCCTTTTTAAATACTGGTATGTGATGCAATATTCAATTCTTATTATCATTAGTAGGGTGATTCCTCTAACTGGTAATCTGAATTGTGAGTAATCTCTGCCTCTTTTCTCATTTTTCACTTCGGGGTGTAACATGTATCTTATATCGAAAAGTTTTCCAATGGTTCTCAATTGCAAATGCGTATGTGCTCTGTGAATGAATTATGTGTTATATAATGTGTGGTAGGAATTGTCAATAGGTGGATTTCAAGGGATTTCAACAGGTTTTCAATAGGTTTTCTATTTGCCAATTATACTGATATGTTATGTTCCCCATTATTTCTGACATATGACACTTCGCATGTTTTTCAGTAAAAATATATATATATACTTAAACCAGGATTGCTCACCAACTACTTTTGTAGTTGACACTTGATTTTATACATGTTGCAGGAACCGATACATGAGCTATGTTGTGATCACGCTAGGATTGCTGGACCTAGATTAAAGACTTTAAATCAGTTAATATGTATTTTGTATGTTTAACTTTATTGTACAAACATCTTTAGTTGATTAATGAAAAAGGGCATGTTTAAGTATTACAACTCAATTTAGTTGTCATGTGCATCTGGACAATCATTGCGCCCTGACATATTCCGCCGTCGGTTGGGGTGTGACATCCACTCTCTGACATTCTGCATCCTCCTTAGAAATGTCTTTGATTTCTACTTCATCTGCACAATAAATAGATACATCAGAAGAGCTCACACAATTATTCAGAGAAGTCTTTGATGGACCTACTTCACACGTGTCTGTCATCACTCTATTCTTATCACCCAACCCATAAGTCATGTGTTTTTCATTTTCTATTTCCTCTTCTGTCATAGGCTTCACTCCAACCAAGTCACTATCTAAGGGAGGTCCTTCTTCATGCATTTCCGATGCAGATCTATCTATCTGATCCTCCTCCAAGATCATTCCTATTACATCTCTAGTTTTATCTTGAGGAACATCGTTCTTGTTTGCAAAGCTAATTCCTATGCCACCTTTGTCCTTACCCATTCTAACATCAGTTACGCATGTGTTCAGAGATTTACTAGCCTGTAACATTCTTTTGCTTCTCATAAGATTCATATCAAGCTTTACCTGCAACTCATTGTTTTTATGCTTAAGGTCATCTATCTGCTTACTAAGCTCAGCTATTTCTAACTTAGCGTTGTCATATAGATAAGCGTTCTCAGTTGCTAGTTTCTTATATTTCACTATGTCTAATTTCTGGGCTTTAACCTTTTCTTCATTCTTTTGCCATCTACCCTTAAATGAGCTTCTTTCACATTTTACCTCAAACAATTCCAATTGAAAATTTTTGCAAAATTGTCTAAGACCAGTAATTATACGATCACAAGTAGGGTTAGAACATACCTTGGTGTGATCTGCTGCTAAAGCTTCATTTTCCTCCATCGGGCTCTCCTCAGGTTCATCTTCAGTCACAACAAAAGCATGCTCTTCATCTTCATCCCTTTCCATGGCAGCAATCATAGCATGAGACATACTAAACTCTTTCAATTGAGGAGTCCAATCATAGCCGCCTCCTTCCTGAACAACCAGAGCCTTTGCTTCAACCTTACCTTTGACCTCAGCAGCATTCTTCTCTTCGACCTTCTCTTTCTTAGGCTTAGTGCACTCCCTAGCAAATTGCCCGTATTCATCACAATTGTAGCACCTCAGCTTGCTTTTGTCAAACCCCATCCTTATCTTGTCTTGATCTTTCCAGACGTTTCTCCCTGTCTTTGCCATGAATTTCTTTGCTCTGAAGACTGACATAGCCATCTGCCATGAGACATCCAACATCTCAACATCTTCAGGATTTATCTGGTTCAGCTCACCAGACAACATATCAGTAGGCACAAGAGTTCCGGCCATGAGAGCATGGTAGCTGTTCATAAAACCCATACCAAGAGCAAAATTGGGATCATTTGTATCATCAGGGTTGACATTTCCACTTGAACTTCCTTGAGGTTGAGCCACAAAAGCAGTTGACTTTGCGACTGAGCTTGATCCATTTCCAGTTGACTTCACTTCATGCTTAGCCTCCACATCTTGTGACAACAGAGCTTGATTTAATTTCCCCGCCAAACTAAGAGAGCTTATATGATTCAACTCTCTCTGCTTGTCATCAATTAGCTTGGACTTGAGTTTGTTGATCATTTCATCAAGAGACAGCTCACTCAGCTTGTTGTTATCCTTAATGATTGAGATATTGGTGTTCCAAGACTTTGGTAAACTATTCAGCAGCTTCAAATTCTTATCTTCCAATTCTGGTTCCACACCATAGCTTGACATTTCTGCCATCAGAGACACAAACCTTTGCACTTGTGCTTCAAAAGATTCACCTTGAATATGGTTGAACAGATTTAATTTCTGTTTCAACATTTGCTTGCGACTTGCCTTAATGTCTGGATTTCCCTCATAGGCCACAATCAAAGCATTCCAGAGATCGTTCCCTGTCTTGCAGCGCTTAAATCCTTGAGCAATGTCAGGTGTTAGTGCCATGGTCATAATTGCAAACGCCCTCTCAGCCTTGTTGCATCTTTCCCAGTCATCATCATCAAACTCTTCTTCAGTCTTAGCTTTTCCAGCTTTAGCTCCTTCTCCATGTGTAGGTACATGTGGTCCATTAATCACCGCTCTCCACAATCTTAAGTCAACACTCTTCAAGTGGTTTTCAAACCGATATTTCCATTCCAAAAAGTTATCTGCCGAGGTGAGTCTAGGTGGGCGAGTGATAGATCCAATTTCAAAATCCAGCTTCTGATACATACTCGGTTCGAAATCCATTACGATAGCAAAGGGAACCTAAATCTAAAGTCCAAACGATCAAAAACTGAGATTACGATATAAAACACTTGATTACGATCGTAAAAAGCTAATTACGATCGTGAACACCTGTTTCCGATAAAACCCAAAATCGCAAACACAAAACCGCCTTAAAATATCGTAAACCCTGATTACGATATCCGATTACGACTCCGTTAGTCGTAAACCTTGATTCCGATAAGCTCCAATTGTAAACTCCAATTACGATTAAATGAGTCGTAAACTATGATTACGACTTGTGATTCCGGTATGACAGAATCGTAAACACCGATTACGACCAAGCAAAGTCGTAAACACCAAACTCTCGATCGTAAACGCGATAAAAATGATTTCTTGAAGTCGTAAACACACAACTGATGAAGATCTTCAACCACGATCAATCGTAAACGCACAGAACAGCAGCAGCAGAACTCGTAAACACCTGGAAACCCTTCAAATCTTCAAAAACAAGAACTTTAACCCAGAAATCTGCTTGAATCAATATCGTGTGAGCCTCGAATCAATGATTCTTGGCTCTGATACCAATTGTTGGTCCGAGATCAAACCGTCAACACGATATTCGATCACAAATGAATGCGGAAACCTCAAATGCGATTGATTCAAGAAACAAGTAGAAGAATCAAGAAACAAGTAGAAGAATCAAGAAACAAGTAGAAGAAATAGATTCAATCTATGAGAAAGATTGAATCTTGAATGATAAACTCTACAAGTTGAAGCTGATCGTAATCTTGAATGCACACACAGAAATCGTAAACTTCAATATTGTATTTGAAAAGCTTGTGTTGATCATAAACACATGAGGTATTTATACTACCTCTTACAAAAGACCTAGCCCAATAGTAAACATAATAAGCCCAATCATAAACTAAGAAGATTCGGCCCACATGACCCATTACATTCACTAAACGAGCCCAAAACTAAATAAAACTAGTCCAATAACTAATGTTCATGCCTTCTAAAAAATATAGCCCAACATAAAGATATAAATATATTAGTTTTTGGGTAAAGTTCTACTACAAACCAATATTATTTTAAGAACTTAAGAACTAATGTAAAAACCATTAAATTTTAATTGAATTAAGGTTATTTAGATAATTTTTGTGTTTCTTCTTCCTTTTTCCTTCATTTCTATACACATGATAACAACTTAACAACAAAAAAAAAAACAAAAAACTAAACAAAAATCATTTTTTTTTGTATGTCCGACTATGCAACATATGAAACATATAATGGTTCTTACATGAACTTTACTCGTTAGATTAGTTATTAGTTTGAGTTAAATATGATTTGCATCCCTGTGGTCTGAAGGTTTTAACCATTTGAGTCCAATTTTCAAATTATTAACAAATATCGCCTTATGGTTACATTTTTTTTGTCATTTGAGTCCCTGGACCCAACTTCTGTCAAGTCTTCCGTTAACTTGGCCCCATGTGCACTGCACATGAGGGCAAAATAGTCAATTCATATTGTTTATACAAATTAATTAAAATTAAAAAACCAAGATCAACACCCAGCCTTTTGTCTTATGTTCAGTTGAATAATTGAAAAAAAAAATATGTCCACACATATTTAAGAGGGAGATCGAGAGCAGTTGGCGCCGCCGATGTTCCGGCGATTCTAGCCAAGACCACAGCGGCAACGCGACGGTTCACGACGGCGGTTCCATTTCCGTCTAAAAATCACTCCGTCGGTTTTTCTCTCATCTTCCTCACCTCTTCCCCACTGTAACTCAACACCTCCTTTATCCACTTCTTCCCCTCTAAAACATCCCCGTGATCTATAAAAACCGAGTAGCTCTCCGGCTCCTCCGGCAAGTACATTCGTATTGGTCATACAACGTCCGCCTCCAAAACAGAACAGCACCGAACCGGCGATATGCAATAAAAAACTGAACGTCTCGTGCAACTATCCCCTCTTGTCGAGTCTTACCCGAACTTAAATCCGAGAGTGAAATCGCCGGTGGTCGGAACCCTAGGTAGTCGGAATCGCGACGGCAGTCATAGACAACTTTCTGATAGTCTGGAACAAACAGAGATGGAGGATGACTGCAGGTGCGGCTTTTTTGGGGTTGAAAAACGTCGCACACCATCATGGGGGTTGTCATAGGCGATGGCCGGCGGTCCGCCAAGAGCTACATCGAAAAACCGGCTGCCCAGTTCTCTGGGTTTCTTTATCTCGAATATATTATTTGGTTTCTTTATCTAGAATACCTGTGTGGATGGGATTTGAAATAAAATAGAGAAAGAGATAAGGGTTAATACAAACATACAAAAATCTAGATATTTTTATGTTGATGGAATTAAGCAAGCAGGTTAGTAAATGAGAGAGACATAGGGGAACTGACGATTTTACCCCTCATGTGCAGCGCACATGGGGTCAAGTTAACGGCACAGTTGACAGAAGTTAGGTCTAGGGACTCAAACAGCAAGAAAATACAACCATGAGGATATATCTGTTAATAATTTGGGAATTGGATTCAAATGGTTGAAACCTTCAAACCACAGAGATGCAAATCGTATTTAACTCTATTAGTTTTTACAAAAAGTTTTTTATAAACGAAGGGTAGAATGTGTACAATGAATTGAAAGAGCTAAAAACAGCTCCCTCAAATCAATTCCCCTTCAAACAAACCCTGACGCATTTTCTCGTTTCAAAATCTCCCCTTACTTCCGGCAGGTAAATTCAAATCTCTGAACTTAGAATCATTTCCGTAATCATCTTTGATTTTTATCTGAGATTGCAGATCTGTGAATGTTTATTCTGTTGTGTCGATTTGAATTCATGTGCAAGCTGCTATACGTCTTAGAACAATTTTCTCGTTTTCTAGGTTAATCGGACACTTGAATAGTCACCTCAATTCAATTCATTAAGCCTTGATTTCGTTTCATTAAGCCATCACGAACATAGCTAGATTAATCGTATGAATTCGTCGTGTTCTACACGTTTTGTTCTGTTTTTGAGAATTTAGTGAGCTGAATTGAATCTATCATCGCCTATTTCAGTTAAGTTGTTGAGAATTCTGTCATTAGTGGTGTGCCGCATATATTTCTGATCATAGAATAATAGAACTTCAACGGCATAAGAATGTTTGTATTCATCACCTATTTCAGTGAGCTGAATTGAATCTATCATCACTTATTTCAGTTAACTTGTTGACAATTCTGTCATTAGTGGTGTGGTGTATATATTGCTGATCATAGATTCATAGAATTTCAACAGCATAAGAATGTTTGTATGTAACACATCATCACGTTCATTCTGTAATCTCAACTTTCAAAATTGAGTGTCAAGTGTGATTGTTGGTGTACTTATTCTAGGGCATGTTAAGTAGTATTTAGATGTAAATTGAACTCATGGAAAAAAAAATACTTGCTTTCTTCTTAGATTTCTGTTTTTCTTAATGTGTAGAACAGGACAGGCATTATATAAGTAGACACCAGTTGAGATTGGGGAAGGGATAATGTCGAAAAATATATATAGCAATGTGTGGTTAGTTTTTTTTCCTTTTAGTCCTTGTACTTCGATTCTGTCCAAATCGTCCATGTTAGTCATTTAAGTTTAAAAAAATGCTCCGATGATCATAAAACCCTTAAAACGTTCCGCCTAGGTTATCGCAGGTATCATCATTTAGGTTTATTATGGTTATTTTCTAGATGTCACCCTGTTATGTTAATCGTATGAATTCGGCGTGTTCTACACGTTTTGTTCTGTTTTTGAGAATTTAGTGAGCTGAAATGAATCTATCATCGCCTATTTCAGTTAACTTTTTGACAATTCTGTCATCAGTGTGTGGTGCATATATACTGCTGATCATAGATTCATAGAATTTCAAATGCATAAGAATGTTTGCATTTAACGCATCATCGCGTACCTTCTGTAATTTCAACTTTCAAAACTGATTCTCATTGCAATTTGCATGTCAAGTGTGATTGTTGGTGCACTTAGTTTATATTCTAGGGCATTTTAAGTAGTATGTAGATGTAAATTGAACCCATGATAAAAATACTAGCTTTCTTCTTAGATTTCTGTTTTTCTTAATGTGTAGAACAGGACAGGCATTATATAAGTAGACACTAGATGAGATTGGGGAAGGGATAATGACGGAAAGTATATATAGCAATGTGTGGCTAGTTATCTTTCCTTTTAGTCCTTGTACTTCGATTCTGTTCAATCGTCCATATTAGTCGTTTAAGTTCTAAAAAGTGCTCCATAATGTGATCGTAATACACTTAAAACGTTCCGCCTATGTTGTCACAGGCATCATCATTTAGGTTTATTATGGTTATTTTCTAACAAAAACGACTAAAATGGATAAATGACTAAACTCTAAAAGAGAACAGCGAAAAGTACGAGGATTAAAACGGGACAGAACTGAAAGTATATTGCAATCTTTTGACATTACAGCATTGGAAAATATACAAGGAGTTAATTAGGATCAACCATAGTGTGTGGGTCTTGTGTAACTATTTCTCGATTGTCTTGCTCATCACTTAATCAATAAGATATCTGTCACAATATATGTTAACCATCATGTGAAGCCCTTATTAAGTTTTTTAGACAAAAAATCCCTAACTAATTATCAAATCTTCAACTCAATCCAGTTACATGTGCAAAAGAGTTGTTTATTCTTGCTAGTGAGCGGGATGACAAAAAAGATAACTTTCTTTTTTAATATCCACAGGTACCTTGAAGCTTTTGTGACCTACCGATGGCTAGCACTCATGCATCAGCATTGATATTATCTTCAGGATCCATGGAACCACCACAGATGTCGGTCCAAAACACAAACTCGCCTCAGCAAAATCGAAACGAGTCAGATGGCCCAATTGCCATACTTTGGGACATGGAAAATTGTCCCGTTCCTAGTGACATACGGCCGGAGGATGTGGCGGGTAACATTCGAATGGCCTTACGTATTCACCCAATAATCAACGGTGCTGTAACAATGTTTTCTGCTTATGGGGATTTCAATGGGTTTCCTAGACGGCTCAGAGAGGGATGCCAGAGGACAGGCGTGAAGCTCATAGATGTGCCAAATGGTAGAAAAGACGCGGCTGATAAAGCGATATTAGTCGACATGTTTCTTTTTGCTCTTGATAATCCTCCACCTTCTTCAATTATGCTTATTTCTGGTGATGTTGACTTTTCTCCTGCACTTCACATACTTGGTCAACGTGGGTATACCATAATTCTTGTGATTCCATCCGGGGTTAATGTTTCATCCGCTTTAAGTAACGCTGGTAGTTTCGTTTGGGACTGGCCTAGTGTGGTCCGTGGAGAAGGGTTTGTTCCTACTCGTGGGATGGGTCCTGCTGACGTGGCTGGCTTACTGATGAGCTGTCAGATAGCTGAAGGTTCAGATCTTCAAAACGAAGAAGAAGCAATCGTTTATAGAGGAATCTCTCATCCCTATTATAACCCAAGAGACTTTTCAACAACATCAAGATCTTATAGTGTTCCATCCGGTTTGAGTAACGATTTAATGTGGGTCCAGCCGGGAGACTTGACAGGTTTAAAGGGTCAACTAGTGAAGCTTCTGGAATATTTTAACGGTTGTTTGGCGCTTGCACGTCTTCCTGCTGAATACCAGAAAAGTTTTGGGAGACCGCTTTATGTTTCAGAATACGGTACTTTAAAACTCGTTAATCTTTTGAAAAAAATGAGTGATAAAATAGCCGTTGAAGGCAAGGGACAAAGGAAGTTTGTGTATCTTAGGAAATGTCCAGTGGGGGCCGCTTCGTCCCTGGGAAAGATTGACGGGAAAGGGAAGGGTACCCGAGAGGAGAACACGGGTGTTGTGTCTTCAGATGAAATCTCCGATGAAGAAAGGGTAGTTTTGGAAGATCAAGATGAAAGTCTAGACGAGTTTCGGTTTGAACTTCAGGAAATTTTAGTGAGTTATTCATGTCGGATATTTTTGGGGTGTTTCGAGGCAATCTATCAGCAACGGTACAAACAACCGTTGGATTTTCAAAGATTTGGTGTGAATGAACTGGAGGAGTTGTTTGAAAAGTTAGATGATGTGGTGGTGGTGCTTGAAGAACCCGTAAGCAAGAAGAAGTTCCTGGTGGCTGCTGGTTGTTTAAAAAGTTAGTCTGTTGCCAAACAGGGTCCTTCTGACCTACTTCCACTTAAGCTTCGCGTGCTGGTGGCCGCTTATCAAAGGTGAACCATGTGGGTTCATGTTGGGTGACCCTTGAAGAACCTGAGTGGTTCGGCTCGTGTGAAGAAAACAAACAAAACAGGATCAAAGACTTCATGTATGATGTGGTATTTTTCTAAACAAGATCAGAATGTTTGATTTGGAGTATCGCAGGGGTTCATTAGTTCATACGACTCAATGGCGGTTTGGCCGAGGCAATATTGGGGTTATAAACTTATCATCTTGTTCTGGTTGACATGATTATTGACTGTATAAACTTTAAATGCTCCCTTGGCAATCATCCGGATATAAAAATGGATATTTTGAAGAGAAATAAGTTCTTGAGCTGATGTTCATCAGTTCATGCCATGGTTCCTCTGGCAGGTCACTCATCGATAAACAACAGAACATGACTTGGTTCTTTTGTTTTTTCTTTTTCTTTTAAACATGTAATAAAAATAATTCGGCTTTCTGTTTTCATGTCTAACATGTTTAATTAAAGGACATTGTTCGTATTGATATGTTTAATTAAACTAACCTCATTGTGATGAGGGTAAGTGATGGCCAGAAACGTATATGAATGTAGCAAATAACGACTTCCCGAGGTACAGATTCACTGCTCGAGATTATCGTCGGGCTAACTCACTTGACTCATGATACAGTCCCACCTCGCTTATCAAGCCAGCTTCCAAAAGATCACTTCCTAGTCTGCCACAACTAAGATAGCTATGGAAATAACTCAAAGAATAGAGAGAAATCAGATTTTTTTTTAGAAAATTTCAGTCTGCCTCCATTTCATTCGAATTGCAATACAAGAGAAAGAAGTCTAGTAACCACACCCACGTAGGCTACATATTAGGGAAATTAAACAAATTTTTTTTTTTTTGAACAAGAGAAATTATATATTAAAACCACCACTAGCAAGAAGCTAGAGGAGAAAAACAATACATAGTAAGAAAAGCAAGTTACAACCAATACAAAGGATCACGTTTCCATTGATTCCAATCTAGATCTCTAAACTTTGAACGGGAGGACAATCACAAGAAGGTTTCGGCTTTGATCTCGTCCATAAGTCTTCCCGGATGGGTGTTGCGACCTTCGAATTATTTTTCATTTCTAGCTTTCCAAAGCTCCCAAACTGATGCCGTGATGATTGCCTTAAGGGTTTTCCATTAAACAACTGCTGGGAATAAGTCAAATAAAAGAAAATAGGTGAAAAGTAAAAATGCAATAAATAAACTGATTAAATGTTGGCAGACGTGAGTTCATCTTGCAATTAAACTATGGCATGCGACATGACCAAGCTGACCCATTTGTGTTTAATCTGGATAGGGTCATAGGACGGTGATGCGGATCGGATACCTGGTTGAATTCAGGCTATCAGTAAGATTTGGACTGAGAGGTCACGAGTTCGATATCCGAGCCAGACAAGTTTTTCACCCGATCGTTCACGGAGGTGGTTTTCTTTAAAAACCAACTCAACGGTGTAAATAATGCTTAGTTAATCGTTCAAAAAAAGAAAAACCGAATAAAGAAGTCCGTGCCCCTATTTACATGTAATGTTTAGTTTGTTGCCTTTTTAAAACATCGTCTTAATCATATAAAATATGTTTATTCTATTCTTAACTATATCATATTTTTTATTTATATGATGTTAAAAACTGAATTTTACAAGAATTGCTTAGTAGAAATAAATTTAAAAACAATTAATAATGTGAAAATGTAATTATGGTTTGGATTGATTATGAGCGTTGTGGATGTGAGTCTCAAACTTCACAACAAACAAACTTGCTATCTATGTATTCATAGAACAATTTTATTCTGCAGTAAACATATAAATACATGTATAAATAAAATGATTAATACACAATTCAAGCCAAATATTGAAGAATTATTAACAAATCGGTTCGAGCTTTAGACTAACATAGAGACAGAAACGAGTTAGCACTCTTCAATTCAAGCTCCAACTTAACTCATTTACATATCTAATTCAGACTAAAAACAAGGAAAAAGAATATAATAAAATCAACAACATAAGTTTGAATGCAGACTCAATCTTATGATTTGAGTTTATAACGCCTGCAGTAAAAGGCCGTAAACCGAAAATCGAACCAAATTCAGTAATGAAGCAGAAAAATGAAGCTAACACAAACAACCTAACCTTTACAGTTACACCGCCCTACACCGCCCCTTCGAAGTTCAAGATGAAGATGACAAGACCCTTTCAATAGCAGCCACATAGAACTCTTTAGGCATGGTCCCAACCACCGACTCGCATTTCTCACCATTCTTAAACAAAACCACTATCGGGACCGCTTTGATATCATATTCCTCGGTGATTCGTGGGTCCTTGTCAGCATTCAACACGTAACAGTTGACCTTCCCTGCGTATTCAGCTGCAATCTCGTCGATCACACGGTGCACCATTTGGCACGGCCCGCACCAGCTGGCGTAGAACTCGACTAGCACTGGGGTCTTGCTGTCGACTACTGATGTGGTCCATGACTGAGCCGTCACCACTGTTGCTGTAATTATTTTATAGATGTTAGGCAAGTTTTGACATTTAAGTCAAACATGTTTGTTTTTAACTTCAAAATCAATAAGAATTGTTGCAGCCAGACAAAAGAAAATGATATTTATAAAAAGATAAAGCAAATTTCCCAGTAAAAGCTGCAAAAAAAATTAAAACAAAATCTGATAATACGTTTAAGGTCAAAGTCAAACTCTGATTGAAAGACAGGAAGAGTACGAACAAGCAAGAGATATTAAGTACCCCAAGTTTTATGACACAAAAATGATCATCAACAGAAGTATTGGGGTTTTCGGGATTGCTTACTTAGATAGCTTATTGCATAATCAGCTTATAAAAAACGACTTATTTCACCCTAATGGTAAACTTGTAAATTAAAACTACCAAGAGTAATCAGTTTGAAATCAAACAATCTTAAACTTCTTACTATAAACAGCTTATTTCATCCTAGATTAAGCAGTGTCATGAGCACTTTTCTTCATCCAAACACTTGAAAGGGCTTATCTACTTTTAAAAAGGCGAAATAAGCAGATAAGCGGTTTAAATGATTAGTCTCATACAACGCCTATGATTGTCATATATTATGATAATCTCCATATAGTTTAAACATAAGTGTTTATTAACTAAATGAACTATATGTATTTTCCTCACGAGTTCAACATTAAATTTTATAGATCAAAACCTTTCAAGTTAACAAACAAATTATATGTACTTTCCTTTAGAGTTTACTTTTAATAATCAATGTCATTAAAGTTAAATAGCATGCAAGGAACCACACTCAAGCTAGTAACTGACATCACGAATATTTCTTAAAAGAAAAAGAAAAAAAGAAGTTTAGCTAAAAATACTTCAAGACAGTCTCAGATTAAGTTGACTAGAAGAACAGGAAGAAATGCTTGTTAAAGCCAAAGTTATTGGTTCATCTTCAAATATTTAGTCTCTAAAGTCATGTCAGTAGTAGACTTAAACTTTGATGTTATAGTGCTATTAAATCCTATAAAAGCACTTTCTATCTAAGCAGCTATAGAATTCACATAACCCCAATTTCATATTTGATTTAGAGTATTAAAAGTACCACTGTATGTAAGTAACATTCTATAGCTGGTAAAATGGTAATTTCATCAAAAAAGGATGCCACGTCACCCTTAACCTAAACTTAGAGAGTGTTTGGATGTGCATTTGAATGAGTGTTTGGGGGTGATTATGATTTTCTGATAATGTGAGGTCAAAGTAATCTTATCCAGAAGCTCACCTAAGAAGCTGTAAGAAAGTTAGTTACTAAACTAAATGTAATATTTCCTATCGATCTGTAGTTTTAATCTTATCCAGATGCACAATAATCAACTTCAAAATGCAAATCCGAACACATCCTTTGATAGGTTTCTCACATCATTCTTCTCATTGATCTTTATTCCCCACAAATATTTTTTTTGATAACAGAATTTGCTTAATTGTATGGGTTTGCTTCTTGATTCATGCTAAACTAGGTAAATAGAGCTATGATCACAGATTCATTTCTAAACTGCAGAACAATTCAAACAGCCACAAATACGTCACGTCAACTACTACATTAATTTCCACTCGTCCTTCTAAACCACCAATTTTTACTCCAACCCTGCATCCTTTTCCAAACACCCATTTTTTTTTTCAAAACACCTATTTCCACTCATCCTTCAAAAACACTCATTTTTACTCAACTACACCATAATCCGTTGTTGGTGTTTGAAAATCCCGACGTGAACAACCGACCAGCCAACAAAAAATCACCTCCAATAGTGATGTTTGAATTCAAACCCCACCTATGCTTCCGCTTGGCGGTCCGTTTGACGGGTTGTGGAGGTGCTCTAATGATTATCAAGCTAGCAAGTTGATTATAAGATTCAGGAAATCAGGCAAATCCAACACCAAATGCAATTTGAATTTATATTCAAGTATTCAACCAATCACAACTTTATTCAGGAGATTATTTATACCCTCAAAATATATAAGCAAATCAGGCATTCAGGCAATGACATTATTATGATGCATATCACTTTCGGAAAGAAAAAAAGACCCCAATTCGATCCCACTCTAATTGCAATTTGAATCAATAATCTAGCAGCGGATTCCGCTAATCAGTTCTATGATTCAAGAAATCTTAACAAAATACGATCCCACAAATAAGGAAATGATATGAAATTCGGACAATTTAACAATAAGATCTTCAATCTCGATACTAAATTTTATATAATTGAAAATGTAATGTACCTTTCGATGGGCGTTGAATCGCGAGAACTCGAAGACGGGATTTGGATTTGGGTGGGCAGAGAGAGAAAGCGTTAATCTGCAGAGAGGAGGGAAACAACGAAGAAGATCGTAATGCGAAATGGGTGTTGAGAAGTTGAGGTGAAAGCGAGGAGGAAGATGAAGTCGCCATTATTGTTGAGAGTTTGATTGGATTTTTGGTGGGATTTGAAGGGGGAAAAAAGGCGATCAATCGGATCTGATGGGTGATATTGGAAATGAAAACGTTTATGAGATTCGTAGAAAACAAGAACCGCGTGTAGAGAGAAACAGAGAGATTGGAAAGAAAAAGAAAAAAAAGGAGAGAGAAACAGAGAGATTGGAAAGAAAAAGAAAAAAAAGGAGAGAGAAACAGAGAGATTGGAAAGAAAAAGAAAAAAAAAAGGAGTAAGCACACCCGGTGGGACTCGAACCCACAATCGCCTGATTAGAAGTCAGACGCCTTATCCATTAGGCCACGGGTGCTTCTTTGTTACTCTTGTAGTCTTGTTCATTTTCAATCTCTTATATTAAAACAAAAATTTTGTTTTTAATTAATACCGTTAAGCAAATCTGGTATAGTGGCTAAGCTTCTTCCTTTTGGTTGAAAAGACTCAAGTTCTAGTCTTAATCATACTATTTTATGAGATATTGATGTTCAATGAAAGATTGGTCTTGTGCTTGATCCCGAGTCACAAGAGAGGGTTTACGGGCTTGCCCAGTTTTCACCCGGTGGTACAAATAGGAGGCACTCCCGGGTTCCCTTGCTATGAGATTTGAAGTCTGGATATATTATGAACTAGTTGGGGCTCTTCCCTTCTATTTGTCCTTTTTTGTGGTATGTATATACAATCATCGAGGTAACCCTTTATCAAAAAAAAATAAAAAAAAAAAAAACTCAAAGAAACATTAACTTTTAATAGGTGGTATTTTATAAATCTAACTACATTGAAAATCTTTAAATACTATATTCTCCTATCTATATACATTACACAATAACTAAGTTAAATTATCATTTTATCTTTCTCTTCAAATGATCAATTTGTCTTCTAATTTTTTTTTCCTTCTTATCTACGCCAACAAAATAAGTTTTTCTTATTCTCCTATATTATGAGACTTATTTTGTTTTTATACGAACACGACGAGTTTAGCAAATAACTTTATAGTGTAAGGGACGCAATCGTGTAACATACCTATTAAGCTTAACATTTTGAGCTTTCTGTTATTACGGAAACACGCGGGTTGCAAGTCTTGTTATAAAAAGAGCGAGATTGTTTTTTCTTTGCATTAACTTTTAAGAGTTTAAGTGGACAAATTTATTTATTTATCAACTTGAGCACATTAATTATCTTTAGATACAAAAAAAAAGAACCTAAATAATAAAAATCTAATTAGTTAAATAATCAATTACCACTTTAACTAAATTCTCAAAATCATATTTACCTTATATGATTTCATATTTACTTTATACATCTTTATTAAACTTTCAAATCTATATGACCATTCACCAATTAATTCTTCAAATGTTTTACTAATAGCCGTGTGTGTTGTGTTTTCGGTCATCGCATGGACACCCTCTAGTATAAATACATATATTTTTATTTCAACAGTTAACCTTGAACACATCCTTAAAATCTACCTATAAATTCCAACTAATGGTATTATATAGGAATTAAAGTCTCCTCACTATAACGATGATAAACACCTTGTGTCAAATACATATAAAATAGTTCTGATAGATGCTATTTTTAGTTATACATAAAGCGTATTTGATAGTTCATGAAGCAACGTCTCGTGTCGCATAAGTAACCTCGAGCCTCATATTTCGAGAACTGGATACCTTAAAGCGTGAGGCGCTTTCTTGAATCAATAATAATAAGTTTACATTCTGAATACACCAAATTTAGTGGTTTGTGTGGGGCGATTTCTAGAAGCAGAGATGCAAAGTCCCAGGATCTTTCGAGTGTCAGCAGGGTCAATAATCCCATCGTCCCATAATCTTGCTGTTGAATAATACGCGTTGCTTTCTCTATCATATGCCTCCACGAATTTTCTCTTGTAGTTCTCTTCATCTTCCTTTGACCACTATATGTAGACACGAGAACTTGTTACCAAAAAAACTAACAGCACCCTACTAACCAATGGGATCAGGAAAAAAAATGCAGCTTGCATTTCAATGTTTCATTTTGACCCATATAATTCATGTCTAGCTACTCGACTTCTTGTAACTTTTAGGAATCACTAGGTCCCCGAAAACAAAGGCATTAAAAAGTTGACATGTGCCATTTATGTGATTTTATTTACGTAAATTACACAATATTGGCTTTCATCGGATTTTAAGGTAATATAAAATAACGGGATTATATATTTTAAGAATTGTGTAAACTACAGTGGTCAGTGGATCTAAGGGAAATACTGTGTTCAAAAGGCACTATCACGCAATTCACACAATTCTCAAAATATAAATTCATGTAATGTTGCATCATGATTGACACCCGTGTCGCTTTCATTATTGAACTTTATGAATATTACAAGAAATCAAGTAGCTGTGTTTGGATTTTAAAGGTCAAAATGCTATTTTGATATATAGGTTGGTCAAAATGGTAACTTGAGTGATTTTCCTTTTTTTAAAAGATTGAAAAGTTAAGTCAGTAAGAAATTAGCCTAAAATGGTCAAAGCTATTGCCATTACCTTGATTCCTTCTTTCTTCACCTTACTCTTTTCTATTTGAGACATCACACCAGCTGCCTGTAAATTTGGCAAACAGTACAGCATTTAAGCAAATGATTCCTTTAATTCATTCTGTGCAAATCATAGATTTGAAGATAAATAATCTGAAATACCAATTTCACAAGATAAAGAGTAGAGAACAGAGGGTACCTGAGGACCACCCATAACACCTATTTTAGCATTTGGCCAGAAGAACATGAAGTCTGGACTATATGCACGCCCACACATTGCATAATTTCCGGCACCAAAGCTTCCACCGACAACAATGGTAATTTTAGGTACCTGTTAATACCAAAAGGAAAATTTACCGCGATTACTCTCAACATACTTTTTTCTAGCTCTGCGGCAGACAATCTTAGGAGTATGTGTTAGCAAGAAATTGAATATAAATCAAACTAAATGTCATCACTTTTTGTAAGGGTGAAAACTAGTTACCGGAAAACTCATGGGATCCACCATTACCCTGCTAATCAATCATATCAGGTAAACTCAGTTTGAGCTGGGAAGGTGGCCTTCAAAGAGGTTAAAAGCATAAAACCGATGGAGGCTGGATTCAAACTAAGAGCTATGCTAGAAGGACTCAAGTGCTTATCAATATGCCACCTCCTTGAAGGTTCACTTCAGATTTTTGGGACAAATAGAAGTTGAATAATAGCAACTGAAGTCAACAGCAGCTAAAAGAAACTAACCTTTGCACAAGAAACAGCCATCACCATTTTTGCTCCAGATTTTGCTATACCGTTGGCCTCTGATTTTGATCCAACCTATCACAAAAACAAAATGTCCATATCACACATACTCAACGGTTATCATACATAACATGAAGAAACATTTAACCATATTAGGAACATTATTACCAAGAAAAAGTATACCAATCCATCCCAAATATAAAAACTGGTAAATAGGTTTTGTGGGTTCATCCGTAGAAAAAAGATCATAATAATATGCTTCTCGGTAAATACTGACCAAGGGTTGGACAGAGGATGGTAATACTCAAATTTATAGGTCAGCATTTGCATAAGAATGCAAAGAAGCTTTTAATGTTGACAAAAGTGACCCACAAGCAGTATAAAGATAAAAAAATGTACTTTGCAGATATGATATAATCAGTTGACTTACCATGAATCCTGTAATATTTTGAAGGAACACCAATGGAATATTACGTTGAGAACATAACTCAATAAAGTGGGCTCCTTTTAGAGCAGATTCATTGAATAACACCCCGTTGTTTCCTATAATTCCAACAGGCTGTCCAAGAATTCTAGCAAAGCCTGTTACAAGGGTCTGTAAAATGAAAAAAAAAAGTAACAATAAAATGAATAGCATCATAACAAAGACTTGTAAGATAGGGTAAAAAGTGACGAATTTAGTCCTCACAGTGCCATACAATTGTTTGAATTCATCAAATTCACTTCCATCAACTATCCGGGCAATAACTGATCGAATGTCAAATGACTGTTTTAGATCTGTGGGTGCGATTAACCGAAGCTCATTGACATCATAAAGTGGCTCTTTATAATTAGAAATAACGCCTTGAAAACCATTTCTCGTTCCTTCATTCCCAGCTGTGTGCAAGTTTTTAACAATATCCCTTCCTATAGAGAGTGCATGCAGTTCATCTGCAAGTATGGATCACAAAAGATGTAGAACTAGTTTGATTAGTCGAAGAACACTTGGAAGCATGTTATAGATGATCACTCTAATATGTAGCGATGTTTTAGATGTTTTAATACGAGCTGTGATAATGAATATAGCATAAGAAGTTTACCTTGTGCAAGATAGTCTGAAACACCTGATACCTTGCAATGAAGATCTGCACCCCCTAAATCTTCAGAAGACACTTCCTCCCCTGTAGCAGCCTGGAAACTAGTCATTTAGATGCATACACACAGGCCCACATGAAAACCAAGTCATGAAATGTACGATATAACAACAAATACAATATACCCAAAAACAACATAAAATTTACCAAGAATTAAACTAAACTAACCTTCACAAGTGGAGGTCCTGCTAGAAATATAGTACCATTTCCTTTGACCATAACACTTTCATCAGCCATTGCAGGTATGTAGGCCCCACCTGCTGTGCAAGAACCTAATACTAGAGCAATTTGGGGAATACCTTCTGATGACATAAGGGCTTCATTATAGAATATTCTACCAAAATTCTCTTTATCAGGAAAAACATCAGCCTGTTTCGGTAGAAAGGCACCACCACTATCAACAAGATATAAACATGGTAACCTACATTTAGCTGCAATTTCCTGAGCGCGAATATGTTTTTTAACAGTAATCGGATAGTATGTTCCCCCTTTGACTGTTGCATCATTTGCCATAAACATACAAAGTTTCCCATGTACTGGTCCTATCCCAGTGATTATGCCACCAGATGGTAGATTATCTTCATATAATTCATGGCCTGCAAGCTTTGATCAAAGATGAAAAAATAAAAAAAATAAACAGAAGAACAACAAGAAATAATAATGAAGAGTGATTACTGCTTACCATATTATCCTAGAGATTTTATCTGGGATTTCTATACCTAAGTATCCTGTAACCAGTACATAAGTTGCTAGATATTTCTTGGAAAAAACTATGAATATTATGTTGGGAAAAGAACCTAACATGAGCAAATGGATTGATTTAGGGTTAGTTTATCAAGTATATTGTTGGATAGATTGCCTCTGATAATTACATCAAAGAATTCAGAAAAAATCCCCCTTTACATCAAATGCATGATCCTAAATCCTAATTAAAGTTGCATAACTTGAGCATAATATGAGCAGTGAGCTATCAGGATCGAACTAAACTAACCAAACCCTAAAAACGTGCATTTCTATTACAAATTGTTAGTTTCTAACCTGAGAAAGCTCAAGGAACGAAGAAGAAGAATCCAGTAAGCAATCGATTCTCTCTCTAGGAAGCAGTTTATTCCTACTTTTATGCCTCTTCACAGCTTCCTCACCTCCACCTTCAGTAACCTTCTCACACATTAAATACAAAATCGTTAGAACAAATTTACTCAGCTCCCAATACTTGCATGTAATCAAAACTCAACACCTAAAGTCAAATCGACATCCGAAAATCAATTCAAGTGACGAGAAATTACATATCTAAACGCAAATTCCATAACAATTTCGCCGATCTCCGTTCGCCGTTCGCCGTTCGCGAAGTTGAGCGTTACAAATGGAGTGACGAGAAATTACATATCAAAATCTGCGTTAAGGATGAGAGAAAACAATTACAACTAAACGAACCTGACGGATATGAGAGTGAAGTTGAGCCATGATTTCTTCCATTTTCCTACAGTTTTCAACAAACGAATCGGAGGAGCGGTCGATGGTGTCCGGGAGGACATTATGTGGTGGTGAGTGAGAGGTGAAATCGCGATTGATGAACAAGGCGGCAGTGATTGATGAAGGCGATCGATGTGGAGGTGATATTGTGGTGGATCGAACACTTCTTCTGACTAAGAACCCTAACATTGATTTCACCTTGACTGTGTGTGTGTGTGGGGGTGTGCGAAGAAGAAGAAGAAGATGATGACAAAATAAATAGTGAGCGAGAGTCGTGGTGAGTTGGTTTGCTGGTCTGGAGTGCATATCCTTACGGGGCCATAACTAGGAAGTAGGAAGTAACTAGTTTTTAAATACACGAAAAAACGACCTGTTTATATTTTAATCTTATAAGTCACTATAAATAAATAAAAAAAGACCCATATAAATTATCTATAACATTGAAAGAAAAACCATATTATACCTTATATACATTACACAACCCAATAATACATCTTTTAAAGCGTATGGTATATATATAATGCACAAGATACAAGTGTTTAATGCACCTAAAAGTTGTACGTTTGTTCTTCCTTTGGTAGATTTGTCTAATTATGAGGGGTTTTTTAGAGATTTGACAGTAAAACCTAACCTTATCTCTCTATCTCACGCTGCAATCAACATACCTGCTCTCCCATTACACAAACCCTCACGCCATCTCTCTGCCTCACGCTGCCATCCACATACCTGCTCTCCCATTACCTCTCAAACCGCTTCAGCCTTCGAGATTGATGGCCTCTTCTTCTCCCGATCTCACCACCAAATCGCTTTGGTTTTTCCTGTTGCGTGTCTAGATGTGAATCGGTGAACTGGTGCGAGAGCCGAGGCTGGTGGTGAATCAAGAATCGTGTGCCGCTAGAAGCGATTGGGTAAGATATCTCTCCCTGTTGTACTTCGATTCGAAATTGGGGCTGGGTTCATGAGTTTCAATTTATATCCTGCAATTAGGGTTTCATTGAACTCGCTTTTAGGGTTACGAACTTCAACAACCCTACTTTCTCTCTCTATAGTTGGGCTCTCTCTCTCTTTTCATCGGTGGTTCCGACCACCGCCAGGCTCTCTCTCTCAAACGTAGATCCATCTGTTTGTTGAGTTGGATCTTCAAGGTTCGTTTAATCCTTTTAGTTTTCAGCTAAACCTGTATCTGCATCAAGTGTTTGTTTTTCTTGCGTATCTGTGTTTTTTTTGTTTTATTTACAGGGAATAAGATTTCTGTAATGGAGAATTTGGGTGCTGAGGTTAGTATTTATGTTTTGGGATTTCTAGGTTTTTGAATTGTGCGACCGATGTGTTATTTAGGCACTTTAGGTTATTTGCTAATGTAATTGTTGATTTCTTCTATTAGATACTATTGATATTGATTTGCCATACAATTAAATTGTTAACATGGAAACCATTCCAAATTTAATTTGACTTTGAGCACTGTTAATTAATTACAATAGGATTACTATATTAACCTCAAAGTTAGAGGTACTGCGATGTTATTATGTGATTTGGGTTTTGGTTTTGTCAATTTTTCAAAATTAGGGTTTTTGTTATAGGAATCCTGGTTGTTGGCGGTGGCTGATGTAGCGATTCCTGGTTGTTGGCGTTTTAGGGTTCCGATGAATTCGACGATGCTTTTCGTTTGCTTCGATTTACCTTTTTCTTGGCTTTGTTTTTCAGATCTGGTTGCTTGGCTTTGTTTTTCAGATCTGGGGTTGTGGATTTTCCTTCTCTGTACTATTATCGAAGGTAAAGAATTCTTTTATTCTTCGCCTAATCCTTGGATCGCGTTGTTGCTCATGGTTGAAGAAATTTGGAGCAAAAGACTTTTCATCTTCATCAAACAATTCCATTTGCGTTCTATCTTCTTCAACAGGTGACTATTAGATTCGATTTTGTTACAGGTTCAAAAATTTTGGTTTATCTCGATGGCATCGGCTGTTTCTAACAGATTTTGTATCGTTTTGTTCAACCCGACATTTAATATTGAGTACTATACAAATGCATACTTGATATTTGATATATTGTCTCAGAGAGAAAAAGATGTCTATAAAATTAAAATACCCTAAAAAGTGATTATTCCTTATTGTTTACCACCAAACACTGGTATTTCCTATAAATGTTCTTTTTTATTTCAGAGATGATCAAGAAAGACATGTCCAAAAAACGGTGTTCTGGTGGACTTCTGATTTTAGGATACCTTCATCAGTCTAAGGTATTGCGTATAGTCTGTATATTTATGTATATTTATTGGTTTATATTATTTGTTGTTGTTCTAAAATTGAATTTTGATTAGATTCCTTTTGTGTGTAGAGATATGATTTAGAGTTAACGAGACGGATGACCCCCCCCCCCCCCCGCGCATTGCGGCGGGGTTGTCTTTGTACATTAAGTTTTAGTAAAAAAAAACTAAGTGACTATGAAATGTAGATATGGCTGTAACACCCCAACCGACGGCGGAATTTACGTCGGGGCGCTAAGATTGTCCAGATGCTCACAACTCTATTTAAGTTGTTATATTTTTAATCATGCCTATTTCATTCAACAACCAAACATAGTCAAAGATAACATCCAACAAAACATAAAGTTCATACATCTCATAATGGTTCTAGTTTTATTTAAAAGGTCTACTAAGTCCCATGCAAATTCCTATGGTGTCGATAATAACATCAAACAGCAACACCTGCAACATGTAGAAAATATGGTCAACTACAAGAGTTGGTGAGTAATCACGGGTTTGAATAAATATATAATTTGAATAAAAGCGATTCATGCGTCAAGTGTAAATATCTAAATCATGATCAACAAGTATGAGTGATGTGCACCAAACCTAGACAAGTAAGGGAGCAATCACCCGGCGTCACACGCGAGGCAGGCCAGGTGGGTTGTCAGCCAATAGATCTATCATTGTTGCCATGGCTCGATGGTTAATGGTACACATGCGATTAGAGACTAGCGACTAGCGATTAGAGAATACCACAACAAATAATCCACAAGTATCACATAATCAGAGAATCACACATAGAGCACATATAATCGCATGTTTGATTAATAAAGCGTTTAGAGATTTTGAATACTGGTACATGTTGCACCCCAAAACATTAAAATGAAAGAGGGGCTATGAATACTCACCTCACAGGTGAATCGAGACGGAAGACAAGCGATAGCGATGCGAAATCACGTCCGGGGATCACCTTGACGATAGACCGATGCGAATCCCAAAACAAAATAAATTAATAAAATAATTAACAAGGTCCGACTCACAACTCGATGGTGGTTTACTCAAGTGATAACGTACGGTTTCAATTTGGGTCCATTCCTAGTCTAATCGGTGAGGTCAAAGGGGCTTAATTTGCCTAATTTCATGGAAGTCAAACTTGGTCAAACATAGTCAAACTTGGTCAAACAGAAGTTAATATGGTCAAATATGGTCAAACATAGTCATACATGATCATATATGAAATTCCAAGCTAAACTAACATCAAACATGGTGAAAATTAGGCTAACCGACAAATCTAGTCATAAAAAGTCATAATTATCACGTAATCTGGTAACGGGCTTAGATCTAGTCTTGATGACATTTAAAACAGTAAATACATCATATGTTATCATGCAAATACTAACTTGGTCAACAAAGAACCTAGATCTAACATCAAACAAGGTGAAAATTAGCATAATCGACGAATCTAGTCATAAAAAGTCATAATTATCACGTAATCGGGTAACGGGCTTAGATCTAGTCTTGATGACATTTAAAACAGTAAATACATCATATGTTATCATGCAAATACTAACTTGGTCAACAAAGAACCTAGATCTAACATCAAACAAGGTGAAAATTAGCATAACCGACGAATCTAGTCATAAAAAGTCATAATTATCACATAATCGGGTAACAGGCTTAGATCTGGTCTTAATGACATTTAAAATAGTAAATACATCACATTTTATTATACAAATACTAACTTGGCCAACAAGGAACCTAGATCTAACATGGTTTTCATGGATCTAGTCATAATAGTCACAAAAACTCAATTTTGATGCACAAATGAGGATCTATCTCTAATCATCATATAATTTTTAGATCTAGACACCTATTATCATAAATTTACAGCCTTGACATAGATCTAATCATACAAAATAGAGATCTAATCATTTCGAGCACAAAAACTACCATTTTGAAGAACAAATCACAAATCTAGTCTTTATTTTGCAAGAGGCACATAGATCTAGTCTAGATCTAACAAAAAGGTACCATCTTGATGACAT
>JBCNJP010000024.1:40757222-40772806 GCA_039602395.1 Deinandra increscens subsp. villosa
GGGTGTGTTTGTTTTTTCTTCAAACTTCTGTAAAAGGGCTTATGTCTGCGAGCGGGCAGATATAACCCTTGCAGAATGTTTATTTCTTTTTCCAATAAAGATCTTATATTAGCTTATATCATCTTTAAAAATAAGCCTTTAACCATTGCTTAAAACATCTGCACACTCCATTAACCCAAAAAAAAAAAAAAAAACAGGTTGTCTCCCTGCTTTCCCTCTCACGACACAAACAAGCGCCTTTCTCCTTGTCGGCGCTGCTACCTCCGGCGGCCTACGCCGACGCTCCTCTCTGCTGTGGCTCCTCTCCCCACGATCCTCCTCGCAGCCGCCCCTGTCGGTGCTCCTCTCTGCTGCGGCTCCTCTCCCCACGATCCTCCTCGCAGCCGCCGTTGCTCCTCCTCGCAGCCGCCGTTGCTCCTCCTCGCAGCCGCCGTTGCTCCTCCTCGCAGTCGCCGCTCCTCCTCCTCGAGGTTCGAGCTCAGGCAAAGACCCGTGAAATCACGATCTAAAACAAAAGAGGAGAAGGTGAAGTGATTTTTAGACCCTGTGAACCGTCGCTTGCTGTCGCGGTCTTGGTCGGAATCGTCTCACTGGAAAGTCGGCGGCTCCACTGCTCTCGTTCTCCCTCTCTAATATGTGTGGAGTGGACCAGATTTATTTTTGTTTATTTGTTTAAATGAACATAAGATAAAAAGATGTGGTTTATCTTGGTCTTTTATTTTAGAGTTAATCTCGATTTGAGTCCCTGTGGTTTCCGAGGTTTTAACAGTTTGTCCCCTTTTTTTAATTTTTCACCATATGATGCCTAAGGTTTCTATTTCTTTCTGTTTGAGTCCTTGATGCTAACGGCCAGTTAGTGTAACGTTAGTCTGACCCTATGTGCCTGTCACATGATGAGTATTTTTGTCCCAAAAAAAAATAGAAAGTGAGAAGTCAGCCTCATTTGCTCACACAATCTCCCTAATATTCAACCGTACTCTCCATCAATTCCCTCCATTAATCAACCGAATCTTCATGTTGATCACTCAAGAAAATTGAAAAATCAAACATTCAAAGATGGTTTGTCGAATGTGGAGTGTTCGTCGACCGGAATTAGGTCATTTGGACCCAACTGTCTTTTACGGTAACAATTTTTGAACCAAATTTTTGTATTTCAAGCAATTTTATGAATTTCATGCAATCCTTAAGTTTTTTCTTTGGTTTTTGCAAAAAATTGTTGTTTGAAACTTTTTGACTAAAAAACTGAAATTATTTATTGCAACAACTACCATGTACCAACTTGGTACTACATAGATGACCATTACAAGATGTTTAAAATTAGGTCATTAATTCTACCATATTCCTAATCACTGCCTGGTAAAAAAGTAAACAACAAACATGAACCAACTTAACATCACTACAAACTTCAGTTTCTTCACTTCGACCTCCAATTCCTTCACAATCTCAATAGCTCTTGCACACAAAGGAGGACCAGCCCAACTCACAAATCCACAATTGGAACCCTGGTTAGACAACTGGTATCAATTAAAACAAAAGAATTGTAAGAATTTTATGAAGATTTAGGGCTTAAATCACCATCAAACACTTACCTTTATGGCACAACAATGAAAATGACGGCCTGGGTTAGCTTCTGTCCAAGATGTGCGTATCACTGTAGAAGATCCACATGAACAAATCACCATGTTTGTGAATTGGGAGATCGACGTGTTTCTCGGCTATGAATTGGGAGATCGACGTGGGTGGTCGTTTAAAGAGAGAGACAAAATTTGGGTGGATCCAACATTAATATTGAGGTATTTAAAGAGCACGATTTTTTTTTGACAAAAATACCCATCATGTGACAGGCACATTGGGTCAGACTAACGTTACACTAACTGGCCGTTAGCATCAAGGACTCAAACAGAGAGAAATAGAAACCTTAGGCATCATATGGTGAAAAATTAAAAAAAGGGGACAAACAGTTAAAACCTGGAAACCACAGGGACTCAAATCGAGATTAACTCTTTATTTTAATTAATTTCTATTTATTTTTGTTATCAATCCAAGTTCATTTTATAATATATAAAAAAGTTGAATGATTTTTATTATAAAGAAGTTGAATGATTTTTATTTTGTAATATAAGTTTAACAATTATATATTTTTAGTTTTTGCAGACATATATTAAAAACAAACAATCTTATATTTTCAGATTATAGACCTTCAGACCTCATCTTCAACTACAGACATAAAATCAGATGAAATCAGACTGCAGACATTTTTTGTCTGAAAAAACAAACAACCTCTAAGTTAAATTATCATTTTATCTTTCTCTCTAAGTTAAATTATCATTTTATCTTTCTCTTCAAATGATCAATATGTCCTCTAATTTTTTTTTTCCTTCTTATCAACGCCAACAAAATAAGTTTTTCTTATTCTCCTATATTATGAGACTTATTTTGTTTTTATACGAACACGACGAGCTTAGCAAATAACTTTGTAGTGTAAGGGACACAATCATGTAACATACTTATTAGGGTCAACACTTTGAGATTTATGTCATTGCGACAACACGCGAGTTGCAAGTCTTGTTATGAAGAAGAGAGCGAAATTGTTTTTTCTTTGCATTAACTTTTAAGAGTTTAAGTGGACAAATTTATTTATTTATCAACTTAGAGCACATTAATTATCTTTAGATACAAAAAAAAAGAACTAAATAATAAAAATCTAATTAGTTAAATAATCAAGAGTAAATTACTATTTGCATCCCTTAGGTTTGTCCAGTTTTGCCACCTGCATCCGATTTTCAAATTTTTAACAAATCTTCACCTGAGGTTTGCATTTCGTTGCCATATGAATCCCTCTGACTAACAGAGTTAAAATTTTCTGTTAAGTAGAAGAGTATATTAGTCATTTTATACATCAGGGACTAGTTTTGTAAAATAAACAAGATTAAGGGACTATTTTAATAAATTAATAAATAAAATATCTTAATTTTCTATTTAAAAAACCAACAAATAAACTATGTTTATCTTCTAAAACACATACGTATGTATGTATACATTGAAACAGAAAAGAGAAAGGAGAAGAGAAAGAAGGGGAAAAAGAAAAGAGAAATAGAGAGGTGTGCAGCCGTCGACCACCTCCCGGCTCCCGATGAACGCCGGCGACCTGCAACTTCCGGTGACCTCGTGACAGCCAAACCCGCACCCCACGAGCTCCAATCAACGAGGGGATGAACGCCGGCGACCTACGACTTCCGGTGAACACCTTGCACGACCGGCGATACAAAACCTAATCCCGTTCCTCTTTAACAGAAATCACTTCTCCGGGCTAGAAACACATCCGGTCGTCGATGCTACGGAACCCACCACCATCAATCACCACTGCTATGGCGGCCGGAGCCCATGGCCACCGTCAGCAGCCTCTACACCGCCGCTAACCACCACCAAAAACCCATTTTCTTTTCTCAGATCTAAACATGTATGAAGAAATCGGGGTTTAAAGAGGGCAAAACACTGAAAAGAAAAGAAAATGGAGAAATCGGACCCTTACCGTCGTTGCCGTCGCCGGAGGAGGTGTAGACAGCGGCGCCGCCAGCTGAGGGTTAAACCCTAGCCGCCGTCAACGGCTGTCTTCACCGTTTCTGGCCTCACACGCGTGAACAGCGCCCTAAAACGGGGTTGGGAAGCAAGGAGGAAGAAGAGGGACGAAGATGGGGGCCGAAACCCTATGGCCGCCGTATCGCCGCCGTAGCGCCGCCGTGTCGCCGCTGCTCTTTGGCCGGAATTCGCCGCCGGAAAAACGGGGAAGACCCCCTTCCCACCTGATCTCTCTCTCAGTCACATCACACACATGTGTATAAAATTACAAAAATTACAAAAATTACAAAAACACCCCTGATGTATAATAAAAGTTACAAATGAAAAGAAAGAGATAAGAGATAATTAATAAAAATTACAAAAACACCCCCTGGTGTATAAAATGACTAATATACCCTTCTACTTAACAGAAAATTTTAACTCTGTTAGTCAGAGGGATTCATATGGCAACGAAATGCAAACCTCAGGTGAAGATTTGTTAAAAATTTGAAAATCGGATGCAGGTGGCAAAACTGGACAAACCTCAGGGATGCAAATAGTAATTTACTCAATAATCAATTACCACTTTAACTAAATTCTCAAAATCATATTCAACTTATATTATGACCATTCACCAATGAATTCTTCAAATGTTTTACTAACTAGAGATCGACCGCGCGTTGCTGCGGTAAAATGGTAAAATTTAAGGGAAAAATAGCAATGTAACCTTGTTTAAATCAACTGATAGGATAAAGAGACGGAATAATAACAGCTGAGACGGGTCATCGACATATCTTTGCAACAAAAGTAAACTACAATTCATCCACTATTATCATATATGCTAGACTCGAATCTCCAAGTGGTTACCCCGTTACCTAAAAGATCAAGCAATAACATCTTAATGTAGGTATCTTAAAGAAATAATTTATAAATAAGCAGGTCAGAATGAGCGTTACATATAAAAACTTAAATCCTAGCTATCTTGAACAAATTGATTAAAAATGTTACCGCAGGTTGACACGAATGAACAAAATGGTCCTGTATCATGTCGAGTAAAACATAAAACTTTAAAATTCCTACTATTAATTTTCAGAAAATAAAAGAAGAACATTAAACCTAGCTTTGAACCTGCTTCAGTTAGCAAATGCCATTGAACTTAGACTTACCACTAATGCCACTGAACTTAGACTTACCACTGAATGTAATGCTTCCTTCCAAATGCAGGTTTTAGTTGTTGTAAGTCTTCTGCCTTCATTTTTAAATTGTGCCAAAATCATTATAGTAGAATTGGTGGCAATCCACTTGTAGTTTATGAATGATCCAAAGCGAACGTTCTAACACTTAACTTAGAAGACCTCTCATACATTTAGACGATGATCTAAATGGCCGAATGGGCATTGATAACCAACAACCTCTTCCTTCTTGCACAGTTGCACGCCTTGCTAAGAGTCGCTGTAATGATGTGGAGGTCTGCAAACTTACAGGCGAAGCGTGGGTTCACTCACGCATATGAAGCTTGTGTGAAGAAGCTTGTGAAGAAAGTGCCCAACAATTTAAGCATGGTCACTATGGAGGACATGATTTGATATTCTACTTTTGTCATAACAGAGGTCTGCACTTTGCAAAGTAAAAAACTGCAGAGCAAAAGTAGATGATATCAATAAGTTTAAAAAAAAACTAAAAGGATTTTGTACCTTGGAAGCATTCCTTGAGCAAGCACCGGTGAGTTTTAGGAGAAAAAGAGCCAGTAATTTGTAGTAGTGAGGGTCATAACTGGATGCTAACATAGGTGTATCATATCTGCAATTTATATGATTAATAGAATTCATGTAATTCTTCTTGATGGTCTCTTATTCCTAACCCAATATAAAGTTTGGTTTGAATTGATATGTTCAAGCTCCAAATACCACCATTAATCAGTGTTGATAACTTAAATTTAATACAATTTCTTGGAATAAAATTAGAAACGAAAATAAAAAAGCTACAAATAAATGGCAACTGATGAAGTTAATGAGCTTTAAATCCAAACCTAAAGCATGATGAAATTGAAGATATATTTAACTTTTATGCTTAATTAACTCACCAAGCATCCAAAGATAGCCAAAATACATCATAGTTGTTGGTTGGATAGAGTCCAGACTCCAAACCTAAAGCATGATCAAATTCATGAGATAAATAACTTTTATGCCTAATTAAGTCGCCAAGCATCCAAAGATAGCCTAAATACATCATAGTTGTTGACTGGATAGAGTTCAGAGCCAAGAATTATAGATCTCGAAAACTTACATCGATTCAGGGATCATTAGCGCTGGCTCATGCCTCGAACATCAAAAATCGGGAAGAGCGATTTAGGGTTTCGAATCGCACCACTGGTGTTCGTTCGACTAAGGATCAAAACAGAAAAATAGAACGATATCGATTCAAAAGCAAGGCAAACCGTCTTATATCAAATTGAACAACATAATACATATGAAAATTCTAACCAACTCATATAAGAAGACTTGAACAATCAAAGTGTATTACACCTACACATATGTTTGTGTTCAACTATCAACAAAATTAACATCTAATACTCGTCTAAATTAAAACTGCAATAGATTTGTAGCAAGCATAATGAATCACTTACTTCAAATACAATTTTGAAAAAAAAAGAAACATCCATTATCATCATCATCATGAAAAAACGTAAATTAAACAATTTGATTCTAGATATTAGCTAACCTCATGTCCAAGTTGGATCAAAGTCATTCAATCTGGGTTTGGTTGAGTGGAGGCCTTTCCTCCCTCTAACGATGAACTGGATCCAGCCCTGGTCACCATCCACATCACTGGAATCAGCCATCTCTCTCTCCGGCAACCGCCTCACCGCTGGGTGCATGTGCTATTCCCATACATGAAACAGATTATAAAACTTACATCTGAACATGTTAAGACAAATAGCTGGATTATTATTGTTTAACAGATAACTTTGACAAACAATGAATAGCAAAAGCAGGTGGTTGGATTCTCATCAGAAACTTGTCCTGCAATTCACAATGGTGCCCATAACATAAGAATTCTAAACGCCTTCTTAAACAGCTTATTAGCTTATTGCATCTTAAGAAGTAAAGCGATTTCGATTAAATGAAGAAAAACGTTTGCATTCATCTGCTTATTGTAGCTTTAACTGGATTGTTTTCAACAAACTATATTGAAGTATGAACGGATTTCTACTTATGAAAGTACATATCGTAACGTATTGCACAATGTTTGTTTCAACAATGGAAATGGTGCTAATAATGAGTTGGCTAAACGCCAAATGTTGGATACCATTGTTAATTATTAACTAAAAAAAAAGCAAACAAAATAAACTGAAGTTTGAGTGCAAACTTATTGTACAAAATAAGCAACTTTTGCTCTGCTCAGACTTGGAATGGAAGTAAAATACGGAAACATAAGCAACGTAAGATAGCAAACGAAGAACCAAACAAAATAAATAGCTTCCAATTCACTTCTGACAGTGCAATCAACCTATAAAGACCTTGGGAAATGAACACGGGGTCATAGTATTTCTAATTAGTTAGGAGCCAAACGATCTGCTTGATATTATATATCTAGACCTTAATAAATAACTGACTTTTGCTTATGATTTTCTAATTAGTTAGGGGCCAAATGATCAATTTTATATTAGCTATCCAGACCTTAATACATAACTAACTTCTGCTTATATTTTTCTAATTAGTTAGGGGCCAAATGATCAACTTTATATTATCTATCCAGACCTTAATAAATAACGAACTTCTGCTTATGATTTCTAACCGCCTATGATTTGTAATTAGTTATGGGGCCAAATGATCGACTTTATATTATCATGGGGTAGAGGATATTACCAATATGCCCTCACTTTATCTATTACTTTCTTTAATAATCTTGGTCAAACAATGGACAATTTATAAGCATTTATTAGAATCTGCTACAAACACACAACAAAAAACTATCTCCTGCAACATCTTATATTACAACTTATTATCCAACTATGATTATTCAATATCATAGTAATATAGTAAGACGAAGAAATTTCATGAACTTCAAAAGTTGATAAGGTGCAGTCCGTGTAATGGGCATACAAATATAAGTGTTTCATTCTTTTCTACTTCAGATCATGAAACTGTGTATACATTTTGCACATATTTCTAAGCAATAGAAGATGTGTAAACTACTTCATAACAGTTTCTTCTTAGACTAAGCCATGCACTAACTAACTTTAAAGAGCATCGTAGATACAAACAACACATTGGGTGTATGTAATTTTCAATTAAGGGGACATAGCACAGCTAAACTATAAGATTGAAATACTTGTATTCAAACAACCGAATCTGATATAAGAGCTCACAAACATATAGTATTGATGAGGAACCTTGTAAAATAAGCACCCTATGTAATATTCAAATAAAGGGACAAAGCAAAATAATGATTTCAAATGTTCAGTAGGTTAAGTAACCATACTTAAACTGAAGCCCCAATTCACACAAAATCAGGCTCTTTAAAAGACCATCCCAAAATAAGCACCTGACAAATGAAAAAAAGAACATAAAGAAGTGAACATGTAGCACAATGAAATACAATTGAACCTCAATTAGACAATTTGAATAACGATTACTGAGTTATGCGACAGAGGATTGGCTCAGACAAAATAAAAAAACACATACCTCGAAATCACTCATGTGAGCGCAGAATCCAAACCCTACAAATAATGCATACGGCATACCGAAGAAGCGACGCAGGATTGTCCAAATCCTTTGATATTTCAGAAGGCGGCGATTAATCAAAAGGGAAGATCAGCACACAAAAAACCCCTTTCCTTCTCACGAAACCCGTAATTCCAGATTTTGCTAGCACCTGTAACAGAAGCATAAACGGCAAAAACCTGGGTTATAGAGACATTATCAAAAAGCACATATTGCATGTAAAGAACAAACATACCTGCACCAAGGTAGTCGTTAACTGAATACCTGCAAAAGAAAACTAAGAAACAAACCCCCAAATCGGAAGGTATAGATATAGAAATACAGAAACCCTAAATATTTATACAAACCCCCAAATCGGAAGATATAGACAGAAACCTTACCGGTGAATACTAAATCGCTATGGCGTGAACCCTAATCGCTTCAACACCGCCGTAGCCCGCCGTTTACTGCGTCGATCGTCGAAAACAGAGCAACAAAAACAGATCTACGACCCCACACCGACGGGTGATGGTCTCGCTAGCCGAATGCCGCCATAGTTCGACCGTCTTCACATCGTTGTTAGCTGCTGCCGATTTAAGAGAGCGAGAAAAGAAAGAGAAGAGAGAAGAGAGATGCGTATTGCGTATTTGTGTTTGAAAAGGAAGAGAAAAGAGATGAAGAAAGAAGTCTTCGGACCTCGACCCGGATCCGTATCCGTTTGGCACGAATACATAAGTGCAAGTCTTCTATTGTATATATATACAATAGCCGTGTGTGTTGTGTTTTCGGTCATCGCATGGACACCCTCTAGTATAAATACATATATTTTTATTTCAACAGTTAACCTTGAACACATCCTTAAAATCTACCTATAAATTCCAACTAATGGTATTATATAAGAATTAAAGTCTCCTCACTATAACGATGATAAACACCTTGTGTCAAATACATATAAAATAGTTCTGATAGATGCTATTTTTAGTTATACATAAAGCGTATTTGATAGTTCATGAAGCAACGTCTCGTGTCGCATAAGTAACCTCGAGCCTCATATTTCGAGAACTGGATACCTTAAAGCGTGAGGCGCTTTCTTGAATCAATAATAATAAGTTTACATTCTGAATACACCAAATTTAGTGGTTTGTGTGGGGCAATTTCTAGAAGCAGAGATGCAAAGTCCCAGGATCTTTCGAGTGTCAGCAGGGTCAATAATCCCATCGTCCCATAATCTTGCTGTTGAATAATACGCGTTGCTTTCTCTATCATATGCCTCCACGAATTTTCTCTTGTAGTTCTCTTCATCTTCCTTTGACCACTATATGTAGACACGAGAACTTGTTACCGAAAAAACTAACAGCACCCTACTAACCAATGGGATCAGGAAAAAAAATGCAGCTTGCATTTCAATGTTTCATTTTGACCCATATAATTCATGTCTAGCTACTATGACTTCTTGTAACTTTTAGGAATCACTAGGTCCCCGGAAACACAGGCATTAAAAAGTTGACATGTGATTTTATTTCACATAAATTACACAATATTGGCTTTTCATCGGATTTTAAGCTAATAACAGAAAAGAGGCCAATAAACAGGTGACAAGTGTCCAAATTAGATTATCTTATATTCTGAGAATTGCGTAAATTACAGTGATCAGTGGGATCTAAGGGAAATATTGTGTTCAAAAGGCCGTATCACACAATTCACACAATTCTCAAAATATAAATCATGTAATGTTGCGTCATGACCGATACCTGTGCATGGATTTAACAGGTCAAAATGCTATTTTGATACATAGGTTGCTCAAAATGGTTACTTGAGTGATTTTCACTTTTTTAGAAGATTGAAAAGTCAAGTCAGTAAGAAATAAGCCTAAAATGGTCAAAGCTATTGCCATTACCTTAATTCCTTCTTTCTTCACCTTACTCTTTTCTATTTGAGACATCACACCAGCTGCCTGTAAATTTGGCAAACAGTACAGCATTTAAGCAAATGATTCCTTCAATTCATTCTGTGCAAATCATAGATTTGAAGATAAATACTGAGTAATTTTTTAAAGGGAAAATTTCATAGAAACATAACCAACTCTCAATTTTGTTCCAATCAGGTCATTCAAACTTTCTTTTGTTTCAATCAGGTCACTCAACTTTAAAATATGTTCTAATCCTAGATAAATGACCTGATTAGCAGGTAACCTTATCAATTTTTTTATAAAAATTGATTTTTTTATAAAAAAAATAATTTTTTTATAAAAAATTATTTTTTTATGATTGAATTTTTACTAAAAACGATATTTTTATAAAAAATCAAAATTTCATAAAAATGTTTTTTATATAAAATACATTTTTTTATAAAAACGATTTTTTTTTTATAAAAAACGTTTTTATAGAAACATTTTTTTTATAAAAAACGAAAAAAACGTTTTATAAAAAAAAAGTTATACGTTTTTATAAAAAAAAGTTATAAAAAACGTTTTTTTTCACTTTTTTATAAAATTTTGACTTTTTATAAAAATATCATTTTTATTAAAAAATCAATTTTAAGAAATTCGTTTTTTATAAAAAATTCCTTTTTTATAAAAATTTTAGTTTTTGTAAAACCTGTTTCACTCACAAGATAAAGAGTAAAGAACAGAGGGTACCTGAGGACCACCCATAACACCTATTTTAGCATTTGGCCAGAAGAACATGAAGTCTGGACTATATGCACGCCCACACATTGCATAATTTCCGGCACCAAAGCTTCCACCGACAACAACGGTAATTTTAGGTACCTGTTAATACCAAATAAAAGCAAATTACCGTGGTTACTCTACATATACTTTTTTCTAGCTCTGCGGCAGACAATCTTAGTAGTATTTGTTTGCAAGAAATTGAATATAAATCAAACTAAATGTCATATATTTTTTTCTAGCTCTGCGGCAGACAATCTTAGTAGTATTTGTTTGCAATAAATTGAATATAAATCAAACTAAATGTCATCACTTTTTGTAACGGTGAAACCTAGTTACCGGAAATCTCAAGGGATCCACTAATACCCTGATAATCAATCATATCAGGTACACAGTTTGCGCTGTGAAGGTGGCCTTCAAAGGGGTTAAAAGCATAAAGCCAATGAGGCTGGATTGAAACTAAGAGCTATGCTAGAGGGACTCAAGCGCTTACCACTATGCCACCTCCTTGAAGGTTCACTTCAGATTCTTGGGACAAATAGAAGTTGATAATAGCAATTGAAGTCAACAGTAGCTAAAAGAAACTAACCTTTGCACAAGAAACAGCCATCACCATCTTTGCTCCAGCTTTTGCTATACCGTTGGCCTCTGATTTTGATCCAACCTATAACAACAAAATGTCCATATCACTTATACTCAATGATTATCATACATAACATGAAGAAACATTTAACCATATTAGGAACATTATTACCAAGAAAAAGTATACCAATTCACCCCAAATATAAAAACTGGTAAATAGGTTTTGTGGGTTTATCCATAGAAAAAAAATCATAATAATATGCTTCTCGGTAAATACTGACTAAGGGTTGGACAGAGGATGGTAATACTCAAATTTATAGGTCAGCATTTGCATAAGAATGCAAAGAAGCTTTTAATGTTGACAAAAGTGACCCACAAGCAGTATAAAGATAAAAAAATGTACTTTGCAGATATGATATAATCAGTTGACTTACCATGAATCCTGTAATATTTTGAAGGAACACCAATGGAATATTACGTTGAGAACATAACTCAATAAAGTGGGCTCCTTTTAGAGCAGATTCATTGAATAACACCCCGTTGTTTCCTATAATTCCAACAGGCTGTCCAAGAATTCTAGCAAAGCCTGTTACAAGGGTCTGTAAAATGAAAAAAAAAAGTAACAATAAAATGAATAGCATCATAACAAAGACTTGTAAGATAGGGTAAAAAGTGACGAATTTAGTCCTCACAGTGCCATACAATTGTTTGAATTCATCAAATTCACTTCCATCAACTATCCGGGCAATAACTGATCGAATGTCAAATGACTGTTTTAGATCTGTGGGTGCGATTAACCGAAGCTCATTGACATCATAAAGTGGCTCTTTATAATTAGAAATAACGCCTTGAAAACCATTTCTCGTTCCTTCATTCCCAGCTGTGTGCAAGTTTTTAACAATATCCCTTCCTATAGAGAGTGCATGCAGTTCATCTGCAAGTATGGATCACAAAAGATGTAGAACTAGTTTGATTAGTCGAAGAACACTTGGAAGCATGTTATAGATGATCACTCTAATATGTAGCGATGTTTTAGATGTTTTAATACGAGCTGTGATAATGAATATAGCATAAGAAGTTTACCTTGTGCAAGATAGTCTGAAACACCTGATACCTTGCAATGAAGATCTGCACCCCCTAAATCTTCAGAAGACACTTCCTCCCCTGTAGCAGCCTGGAAACTAGTCATTTAGATGCATACACACAGACCCACATGAAAACCAAGTCATGAAACGTACGATATAACAACAAAATACAATATACCCAAAAACAACATAAAATTTACCAAGAATTAAACTAAACTAACCTTCACAAGTGGAGGTCCTGCTAGAAATATAGTACCATTTCCTTTGACCATAACACTTTCATCAGCCATTGCAGGTATGTAGGCCCCACCTGCTGTGCAAGAACCTAATACTAGAGCAATTTGGGGAATACCTTCTGATGACATAAGGGCTTCATTATAGAATATTCTACCAAAATTCTCTTTATCAGGAAAAACATCAGCCTGTTTCGGTAGAAAGGCACCACCACTATCAACAAGATATAAACATGGTAACCTACATTTAGCTGCAATTTCCTGAGCGCGAATATGTTTTTTAACAGTAATCGGATAGTATGTTCCCCCTTTGACTGTTGCATCATTTGCCATAAACATACAAAGTTTCCCATGTACTGGTCCTATCCCAGTGATTATGCCACCAGATGGTAGATTATCTTCATATAATTCATGGCCTGCAAGCTTTGATCAAAGATGAAAAAATAAAAAAAATAAACAGAAGAACAACAAGAAATAATAATGAAGAGTGATTACTGCTTACCATATTATCCTAGAGATTTTATCTGGGATTTCTATACCTAAGTATCCTGTAACCAGTACATAAGTTGCTAGATATTTCTTGGAAAAAACTATGAATATTATGTTGGGAAAAGAACCTAACATGAGCAAATGGATTGATTTAGGGTTAGTTTATCAAGTATATTGTTGGATAGATTGCCTCTGATAATTACATCAAAGAATTCAGAAAAAATCCCCCTTTACATCAAATGCATGATCCTAAATCCTAATTAAAGTTGCATAACTTGAGCATAATATGAGCAGTGAGCTATCAGGATCGAACTAAACTAACCAAACCCTAAAAACGTGCATTTCTATTACAAATTGTTAGTTTCTAACCTGAGAAAGCTCAAGGAACGAAGAAGAAGAATCCAGTAAGCAATCGATTCTCTCTCTAGGAAGCAGTTTATTCCTACTTTTATGCCTCTTCACAGCTTCCTCACCTCCACCTTCAGTAACCTTCTCACACATTAAATACAAAATCGTCAGAACAAATTTACTCAGCTCCCAATACTTGCATGTAATCAAAACTCAACACCTAAAGTCAAATCGACATCCGAAAATCAATTCGAGTGCCGAGAAATTACATATCTAAACGCAAATTCCATAACAATTTCGCCGATCTCCGTTCGCCGTTCGCCGTTCGCGAAGTTGAGCGTTACAAATGGAGTGACGAGAAATTACATATCAAAATCTGCGTTAAGGATGAGAGAAAACAATTACAATTAAACGAACCTGACGGATGTGAGAGTGAAGTTGAGCCATGATATCTTCCATTTTCCTACTGTTTTCAACAAACGAATCGGAGGAGCGGTCGATGGTGTCCGGGAGGACATTATGTGGTGGTGAGTGAGAGGTGAAATCGCGATTGATGAACAAGGCGGCAGTGATTGATGAAGGCGATCGATGTGGAGGTGATATTGTGGTGGATCGAACACTTCTTCTGACTAAGAACCCTAACATTGATTTCACCTTGACTGTGTGTATGTGGTGTACGAAGAAGAAGATGATGACAAAATAAATAGTGAGTGAGAGTCGTGGTGAGTTGGTTTGCTGGTCTGGAGTGCATATCCTTCCGGAGCATAACTTTTTTTTTTTTTTTTTTTTGGACGGCAAATGTCAACGCAGTATCAACTGCCACTCCTCTATGAGGAGCCCCACCACCCTACTCCGGCCAGACGCGAGTGTCTGAACCGTGCCCCGGCTGGCATCAGCATAACTAGTAACTAGTTTATAAATACACGAAAAAACGACCTGTTTATATTTTAATCTTATAAGTCTCTATAAATAAATAAAAAAAGACCCATATAAATTATTTATTTATATATAATACAATACAAATTGGTAGTTGAATAGTATGTTTTTTCTTTCTTTTAAAGTGATCACACTTTTCTTTGTCATTGACACTTTTAGTCCTTCTACGTGTCATTTGTTGTTCATTGCCACGTCATAGAGAGAGAGACATCTACGTACGCGCTTAAATACCTAAGCTTTACGCTTTAGTTATTCTCTTTCCTTTCTCCGTTCAATCAAGTTGTCACCGGTTATCATCGCCAGGTTCGATTTTCGTTTCCTTCTTTGATTTTCGTTAACTTTCGCTGCATAATTGCTGTTCTCAATTTCTTCCATTTACACTCTCAATTTCTTCGATTAATGTTGGATTGACAGGAGTTTAAGTATGTGTTTTGGTCTGCGTTTTGTTTTACACTTTCTGATCGATTTCAGTTGTCTCGCCGTTTTTGTAACCGTTTTCATTTACATCGCAATTACTTTTAAGATTACTAATTGCATGTGCTAATTTTAGTCTGCGATGTGTTCTTCTAATGTTTATGTTTCCTTTTTGCTAATTTTAGTTTATGATTGTTGTTCTTTATGATTTTTGTTATTTGTCATGTTTAGGGCGATTTTTGTCGCAATTACCTTTAAGATTACTAATTGCATGTGCTAATTTTAGTCTGCGATGTGTTCTTCTGATGTTTGCAGTTCTTATTTATGTTTCCTTTTTGCTAATTTTAGTTTATGATTGTTGTTCTTTATGATTTTTACCATTTGTCACATTTAGGGCTTTTTCATTTGAACATTGTTTGTCACATGTTATCACTGAATTATTGTTCTCTTAGATTGCATGTTTGTTTTAGGTCTGATTAGTTTACGTTTATGTAAATACTAGCTTTCATACAGCGCATGTTCATTATTGTTCTTTATGATTGTTGAGGGTGTATTTTCAGGATGC
>JBCNJP010000024.1:40773306-40864223 GCA_039602395.1 Deinandra increscens subsp. villosa
AGCCGTAATTCTTTAAACCTAGGAACGAAAGCTAAATTTGGGGAAACCATATGAACGATTCCGGTAATTTGCTCAATACAAAATGTAAGAAAGGTTACTATGTGAATACATACCTGATTATTATGCATCTCCATGATCTCTTCCTGTAGGGTGAACAATACAAATTAATATCAGATATTCAAACAACACGATCAATAATGATGATGATGATTAAAATTTAAAAGTACAGTTACATACCTGTTTTTTAAGCAACTCCTCGTTCATTTCTTTGAGTTTTGCAACTTCAGCTTCCAATTCCAAAGTGTACGCCTTCAAAATTCAATCGACAGATCATTTATAGAATAGAAGCCACATGATAATAATGTGTTACCGATCTTAACAAGATTGTTATAAATGAAAAAATGAGTAAAATTACTGATTTCGGTCCTATATAAAAATATATGAAATTACTAGTTTCATCACTTGAATTCAATAATTACTGATTTCGTCCTTTACTTTAGAAATTTTACACGCTGTCAGCTGTCAGTTCTTTCCACTAACCCCCGTTAAATAATTAACTCCCCTCACGTGCCCTTCACATGAGGGGCATTTTTATCATTTTACACCATTGAATCATGAGTTTGTATATCACAAGGATTAGATTTCAGCCTGATTGAGTTTGATATTCAGGTAAAATGACGAAAATGCCCCTTGCATGAGGGGAGTTACGGAATTATTTAACGTGGTTAGTGAAAAGGACTACCAGCATGCAATTTTTTTTTTAAAAAAAAGAACAAAAATAATAATTTCATATATCATATTTTATAAAAGACGAAATCAGTAATTTACTCTGCAAAACTGAGTTGAAAGAAAAAAGTACCTGCTTTCGAGCCCGAGATCGCGCGGCTGACTCTCTGTTCTTGATCATCCTTCTCCGCCTTCTCTCCACCACCTTCTCCAAAGTCCCACCGCTTTTCCGCCCGCCTTCACCAAACGCGTAAAACGGGGGCGATGGAGTCGAATCCAGATTGCTTTTCGCGTTCAAATTCCGCGGAGAGTTAACCATAACACCCCCAACTGTTTTAACATTCATCACTCTATTCTCTTTCTCACTAGCCTGAACAACCACACTAGTCTTAACCGGTTGCTCAAATTTCCCAGTTTTAGCCCCCGGGCTAGCCACTTGACCTGCAGTAAAGTCCAAAGCAGCTTGTTTTGGAAAAATAGGCTGCGGTTTTGGTTTTGGTTTTGGCTGCAGGGTCACTCCTGTTTTAGTTTCGGTGACTCGGTTACCCGTTGGCCCGTTAAACCCGTGATTCTGATTCGGGTTCTGAAACCCGAAAATGAAACTACTGTTTTCAACATTCGGCTGCCGCGAAACTTCCCCGAAAAACGACCCGTTTTGAGGCAATACGGGTCTCGAATCCGTTTGAATATTCTGGTGGTCTTCCTTTACTACTCCTGCTTTCAGCAAGAAATCCTCCAAAGTCATCTCCCCTAAAGTTGGTTCTCTTTCTTCAGCCTGCAAATTCGCTTGCCCGATTAAATCGCTTTCTTTGACTCCATTGCTGCTACTCACCAGCAATTCGCGCCAAACTTCATCAACTGTTTTTCGGCTAAGTGTTCTTGGTAGAGTCAAAGATCCTTGTCTTTGAATGTTGCCATTATTCGGGGCGTTTTCGAAACTGGAAGTTGATGTCATTGCTTGAGTTTCTTCAGCAGTCCAAATGTTCTTTATAAGTTCATCCATGTTCATTGATCCAAAATCTCTCCCACTACCACCTAAAGTGTTTTGCAGTTCATCAAAAGTCAACGAGAAGATGGAGGATTGTCTGGTCAAAGGAGAATTTGACACCATTTGTTTACTGCAATTGAGCTCTGGCTGTGATGTGTCACCATAGTTCTTGAAGTTGATGAATGAACTCATTGTTCAAGATCAAGAAATTGAGTTCTTGTATCCTTATGGTCTTGATTTCTTTATACCCAAATGCAAAGTCAACCCAAAATAAGAAACAAAGTGAGTCAATGAGTCAAGATTCATATAAAGTGATAACAAGAATCCCAAATTAGTATTTATAAGTTTACAAGATCATCATCTTTGCTTAATTTTATGGAAAATCATAAGAACTTTATAATTTATCTAATTTCATTCTTTTCTTTCACTTTATCTTATCTCTACTATATCTATTTTTAGAAAAAAAAATATAAAGATATGTATACAAATGTTATGCATTTAGACAATAAACTATAGGTATCACATTTTTTTAAATAAATCTTAAATATATAAAAATGTAATAAATACAAAAAATAATAAGGTTCTTGCCAAATCAATAATATGAAACATGACAATATTAAATGTTGTATTCATGAAAAAGGCACAAAATGTGTGATAAATTAGTTAAAAGGTCTAAGTTTGACTTCAAAGTAAAGATTGAGATAAGAACATTATCTTTACTCATCAAACTGGATAATGACATTAAGTTGAATATAATCAAACAGAACAGTCAAAATCTAGAAGTCAAACATAAATTGGAAAGTAATTTGGGGTAAGATCAAAACTGGATTTTCATAAAAACATAACACTTTTTATAGAATAAAGACAACTCACCCATTTTTTCTACTTCCAAATTTCCAATTTTACTACACAGTAGATAACAAGACTCAAAATTTAACTATTATGATCTATATGTTGCTTTGAAAGTCAAATACCCAAAATATAAAAATACCCACAAGCAATACCTCCACAACTAAGCATCAAATCACTAATGAAGATTATATATACATAATCAAAAGCAAAATCACAATCTTTATGCAGAAATTTTCTGTCTTTCCTCTTTCTTTAAGCTTAAAACAGAGGAATAAAGGTAGATCACTATTCAAGAACATGATTTGATCATCAAAATAAGCCAAAAGTTAAAGATCTGGGTCTAAAAACGCCAGAAATAAGAACAACACATGAATTATTAGACAAATCACATCAAAGGGTTAAAAAATCAGATCTTGAAGCAGAATACTGAAATGAAAAGACAATGAAATTGGAGATAAATAAATATCTTGAGTGAGTGTAGAATTTAAAGACGGTTTTACCCTTTTAGAGTGAGAGAGATGAGGAGGTGAAGAGCGGCGTGTCCTATCGTTCTTGTTGGCTCGGTAGAGATGACAAGTGTCTTGCAAAAATAAAATTTGTTGATATTTATGCTTGTTTTTTCTACAAGTTATATATATGCCCCTTATCTTTGAAAACGTTTCTGAATGGTCCCTTTTTTCCTTCTAAACTTATTTACCTATATAACAACACACAACTTTCATATAATTTTTTTGTGCATTTAATATAACTTTTTAATCATGGATGTATATTATTTTCTTATGCACTTGGTACTACTTTTATGCATAAGTTAGTTATACACGAGTTCTTTAGTTATATATCATTTTTGTGCACTTGGTACTACTTTTTATGTATGAGTTAATTATACGTGTGCTCTGCAGTTATATTATATGTATAAGTGACTTGATTTTAGGATCACTACGTGTCTCATCTTCTGATTGTATATTAAATGTAATTGTTTTGAGTATTTATGTTATATTCTCAGCAACAAGTGTGTAGCAAAATCTAGTTATAGACAATCATAGTATTTATGCCACTCTCGGTCTTTAGTGGCCTTTTATGTCTTCTTTTACGTCAAATACACATGGTCTACACAAAATTACCTCAAATTTGATGAAGTAATTAATGAAAAGACACCACTTCACTAAAAATCAAATAGATCGATGCATTTATGTAAAAATGTGTGGGAGTAAATTTATCATACTTGTGTTATATGTTGATGTCATCTTGTTGAAAAGTAATAATCTAGACATATTTCATGAACCCAAAACATTTTTATCCTCGAGACAAAAGGCATTGACGAAGCCTCTTATGTAATTGGTATAGAAATACATCGAAATGGCAACAACAGGACTTCAGGACTATCCTTAAAGGCATAACTGAGCGGATACTTAGAATGTTTAATATGAAACAATACACCATCAATGTTGCATATATGGTCAAGGGTGATAGTTTGGGTATTATATGTGCCCTAGAGGCAAAAGAAACTTAAACAAAGCTTCTAAATGTATAAAGTTTGATGTATATTCAAGTTTAAACTCGTCTTGATATTGTTTTTATCATTAAAATATAGCCTTGATAATTAAAAAGCCGCTAAAAGTATTAGGCAGGGCCTAGCCAAATACTCGATCGTTGCACATTAGGGGGAAGCTTTTAAAGGGCCAGACCGGGCCCAGGGCCAGACCGGGTCACGGCCCAATCCGTTTTTTCGCTTCGTTGTGTAATACTCGTTCGGTTTGAATTTTTTTTTGTATACTTAGTCCGGCCCTATCTGTCTTTAGTCCGGCCATATCCCCATTTCGGCCCAAGCTTCGCCCTTGGACTTGCACAACGTAATATTTATAAAAAGATAAATAAATAAGAGTGAGCCTATTATAGACCCTAATGAGAGAGGGGTAGTTTTCCCGTCGACGACCTTAGTCTCAATTAATGTGTTTGCTCATTTGTGCAACTTGTAACATTATTAAAAAAAAAAGACATCTTGATTTTTGAGATAAGTTAATATTTAAATAATACTTAATAGGAACATATGGGTCAAACATTGAAACAAGTGTAAGTTGATGGATGTGTTGTGTAAATATCATTGTTTATAATTACAAACTTAAATATATAAATAAGGACAGAGAAACGTGGACCAATGATAATGCTGCCCTGATTGTCCCCGATGTGATTTCTTAACCAATCAGAGAGTGTAATCTGGGTGAATGCTGACCGTCCGATTTCACTTTCTAACAAAGAATAACACCACTTTTAGTGCCTATTTTCAGAGAGAGAAAGAAAGGAGTAGGTGAGTGGAGAACATGAAGATATGGGAACCAATCATTTTTAAGTTCTGCAATTTTATTATTCCTCGAATCTCAACCGTTAGTTTAATAACCGTACAATCAAGATCGTTTTGAGAGTCTAGTATTTAATTAACGATATAAATATGGTAATCTTTTCAAATTAGGTATTTGTAACCTAGCATTGTAAAATGTAGAGTAAATCTCTATTATAGTCCCTGAGGTTTGCCAATTTAATCTATTTTAGTCCAAACGCGTCAAAATATCCAATTTGGTCCCTCACATTTCGTTTTAAAATAAATTTTAGTCCAATTATTAATTTTCTTTTAAAGTAATATCTTAGTTTGACTTTGTTGACCCAACTTAAGGGTATAATTGTCCAATTACTAATTTCTTTTTAAAATAATCTGCTAATATATATTTACAATTGTCATGTTGACTTGTTTTTAAATGGTAACCTGCACAAAAAGTACCAAACAAAAAAACTCAAAAAGATATCATCTGCACACCCATTTATAAGCTACTATAATATTCATTCAAGAGTACTCCTCATTCAAATATATTTAAATTCTGGAAAATATTCATTCAAATATATTTAAATGAAATATGTATTCAAATAGCATACATATAAGCTGTTGCAACCTACTTCTATGGTAACCATGGTAACAAATAGCATACATATAAACTACTGCATCCATATATCCATACAATATAATTAAAAAATAGCAAAAAACAACATAAATATATAAAAAAATAGTTAATAAGAAAACATGGTTTTCATCCATATACCCATAAAATATGCAAAAGGGGCTTTTTAAATATATATCAGGAGATTATCTTAAAAAGAAATTAATAATTGGACAATTATACCTTTAGGATGGGTCAGCAAAGTCAAACTAAGATATTATTTTAAAAGAAAATTAATAATTGGACTAAAATTAAATATAAAACAAAATGTGAGAGATTAAATTGGATATTTTGGAACGTTTGGACTAAAATGGATTAAAATGGCAAACCTTAAGGAGTAAAATAGAGGTTTACTCTAAAATGTATTTAGAGCATTCGTTCATAAGTAGTTAAACGATTAAAGTTTCTAGTTTAAAAGTAAGATACTTTTATAGATTTACAAATACTTTTAATCGGTATAGGTAGGTGAATTAGTTGTTTTAATAGAAATTTGAGTTGTAGTTCAATGATAACTGATAAGAGACGTACCTTAACAATGATATAATTTAGAATGTGTAGCTTAAAAGTAGTGGAGATATGCGTTTTAACCGTTAAAAAATATAAAAGGAAAGTTTAATATTCAGTAGGTGGCATCATAATAGAACTCGATTTTGTACTTAAATAACTACGATCTTTTTGTCAACTATCACATTAACCCTGTCTCGAAAAATGGTTTAAGACTCGTTATTGGTGTCTAAATAGTTCGCGATCACCCCATAATATATCAAGATATGAGAAAGTTCATTGATAGACAGGAGGAAAGAAAACGAGGTAGGGGCTAAAAAGTTATGAATGGCTTCCATAGGGGTGTTCTGTATTTGAATCGCATTTAAAAAATTCAAGATTCGACTCGATACGAATCAAAAAATCACCTGTCTGAAATTTGGTTCAAAATTTCATTTCAAATTCAATTCGACGTCTGATATCTAATTTCGAATCCAATTAGTAATATTCATATATATATATATATACACACTATACATTTATTTTGTATATAAACATATATAAATAATTATATATATATATATATATATATTACATTAGTTTTTTACGGACAATTATTTATTTTCACCTATTTAAAATTTATAAAAATTTAGAATTATAATATATTCTAATCTGAAAACACACATTCTCTAATTCACACCCACGAATTTGGCATTGGATTCACCCAATCACATCATTTTTTCAAATGACTTAATGGTATTACGTTCTATAGCTATTTTGTTGTTCTATATAATAAAATTGCAACTCTTGTATTTTTTTACGTTGTGTTCTCGAGTTCACTTAAGGAGGAAAAGAAAATGAAAAGGAAAGAGGTGTAAAAAAAATTGTGTTCCCGAGTTTCACTTAAGGAAGGAAAGGGAAGGAAACAAAAAAAAAGTTGTGTTCCGGAGTTTCACTTAAGGAGGAGAGGGGAAGTTACGTCATTTTCTATTGTTTTTCTTTCTTTCGATTTGGAAGGATTTGGAAGGAAATGAATCACTCTCATTCTCTTCCTTTCTCTTCCTTTCATTTTGAATGTTAAACTTTAATTTTTTATTTGTCTCTTGGATGTTTTATTAGTTTTATATTTTTATAGAATTATACTTGTTACTAATTTTTATAGAATTGTACTTGTTACTAAACTAATTTTGAATTTAATCCAATTTGATTAGGATTCAGTTCGAATTCGAATGGAATTCTTATTTTGAATTCAAATTCGAATCGAATTGTTCGAGTCTAATTCGAATTGAACTGTTGAAGTCTAATACGAGTTCGAATTGTTCGAATTAATTCAAATTAGAATCCAGTTTTGAAAATTAAAATTTAAATAATTCGATTCGATTAATTCGAGTATTCGAAATTTAATTCGTTAAACACCCTAAATCTAAATACCCTAAATCTGAATGGCGGTAGTGTAACCCGAGTCTAGGTTTGAATTGGGTTCTATGTTTTTCATTTTTCGGTTCTTATTTGACTCTGGATTAGGTTTAGTAGGAATTGGTTAGCACGTTTAATATATAACTCTGACTTTTGTTGTAATTTACTTCTCATAAAATAAAAGAAAACGAAATGATGTTCTATACAATCTACTCTTGTCTTTGAACCCTATCCTTCTATCTTCAGATTCAACTTTTTCTACTTAATATTCCTTTTTCCTTCTTCTAATACTTAACCTTTTTAATACTAAAAACGAAAAAACGTAAAACACAACTTTTATAAAGATTTTGGTTACATACAATCACATATCAAACATTATTTACTACATAAATTAGAGGACCGTGGACAATAACTTACATGTGCTTAAACCAAGAGTATAAACATAGGTAGCATGTCCTAAATACCTTTTCGTTTAGTATTGCCGTATGCCCTAACCAAAAATATTTTAGTTATTATATAATGATATCCATCCACTACTTTAAGGCTATTCGTAATGGGGCGTTTTTGGGCTCCATAACGCCCCATATAACGTCCCGCCCCACTACGCTGAGGCGTTATGGGGCGTTATGGAGCCCAAAAACACGAGGGGCGTCAGGGGCAAAACGCCGAAGAAGGGTGATAAAAGTAATGATTGTGGGACGTTATAGGGGCTTTATCCACTACACCATAAAGCCCCATAAAGCCCCTTGTCCAGTCATCGTCCACATGACGGATAACGCCCCATTTGGAGTCTTATCCACTACACTTAGCCTAAGGCCATCCGTAGTGGGGCTCCATGGGGGCTCCATGTTAAATATAACGCCCCTCATGGAGCCCCTTCCCACCCCCCTTGGGCGCCATCTTAGAAGATGGGATCACCGGCGCCATGTTAATAACGCCTCCCCCCTCCTTCTTGATTGGTTGATTTTTTTTATTTTTTTTTATTGGATAGATTTAATTGAATGGGTTTTTTAAATAATAATTGGGTAATAATTAGAGGGGCGTTATAAATTGGTTACCACTACACCACTTTAGTCATGGAGCCCCTCTTGATGACGTGGACGCCACATGGCGCATAACGCCCACAAAGGGCTCCATCCACTACGGATAGCCTAATAAGTGAACATATTTCTTGCCACGTGTCATCTTCCCATCCTTCCCCTATCTCAAATTCGCGCCATTATCTGTCGACATCTGTCGCTCCTTTTTCTTTTAGCGAATCTTAAATGAACTTGTATCTCACTCTTCATCAAAACTGGGATTTCAATCGCATTCTATGTACGCTTCAGATCGCAAAATGGAAGTTCAATCGTAACCATCAGCATGTATATAATCTCTTTAACCTACAACTCTTCATGTATTTCTCAATTTGGGGGCTTCTACACCAGGTATCGTTTCCAACAACATCATCTTTTATTTTGTGTCCTAACCCTAATCTTTGTTATCAAAATCAAATTCATTATTGGTGAGAGGGCGTTTATTGAGAAGAATTACGGAACCACCAGTCTTCAAAAGCTATAGGGTTAGCACAAGCAAGTTGCAATTTTAAGGTGGTCTTTCCTTTTCTTTTGGTTCTCTTCCTTGCTATTTAATTTTGTTTATTTATACTCAATTTGTAATAATTAATTGTTTTTTCATGGGTTTATAAGGAGTTCAGTAGTAAACAAATTCAACTGAATTTTAGGTCATGTAAAAAGATCACAAATAATCATGTAATGAACCTCCAGAAACTTGATTTTGTTTAGACTGTTTCATTTGTGTTGATTAGCCTTCATAGGATCTTATTTGTATCGATTTCTGATTAACAGGACTGGATGCTCATATGAAACTTGAGTTAGGGTCCTCTTTACCACTGCAGTTTGCCTCTTTTGTTGATAAGCTTTTGATATTAGTGGTGTTTTCTGGTGCATAAAAATAATATTTATTGTTTTTCTACATCGTATACCATTTTCTGATTATGATCATGTTGTTGTCTTCCTTTTTTGTTGACATTTTGGATTTATGCGGTGTGTGGATGCATTGCATATTGTATATTTTTAATTGAAATTAACCTCTGCCTTTCTTAGTTTAGTTGATATCAGCAGTTGATTTGATTCGTTAAGGATGAACTAGAGAGGTTTAGAGTTTCCTAAATGGTTATGGTTCGGGTTCCGTCTAACAAGAGTAAGGCATATGCCTAGAAGCATATGTATGATTCAAGGTAAACTGATTTAGTTTTGAAGGTAACATTGATTTAACAAGTTTGAGAATATAAGTTTAATTTTTACCAAATATACATTATGCTATTCTAATATGTTTGTTTCTACCTTAATGTACTTTAATTTGATAATTATGTTGTTTCTATCAAATGTTGTTGCATTCCAAAGCAATTTTATCATGTTCTACAATAATCTGTGTATTTCGGAGTATTTTTTCATATTTGGTTGTTGCATCAGTACAATAGGTTTCAATTGCAGATAGGAAATATGTTTTTTGGTTTGGGTTTAAATGTAAAACCTTTTGTTGTTGCATACCAAGAAGTCTGCATTATTTCCAATAACAGTTTAATTTTGTTTACAAATCAACTTAAACAATTTGCTTGCAATGAAAAACGATTAAGGTACATTTTGAAGCCTGATCTAAGTCACATTTTTAGTTTTTGTATGTTTTTGGGTTAAAATGGTGCTTTTTTTTTAAGCAACACAAATAGGTCAATATCTATATTGTATTTTATTTATAACAGGGTAAGAGAAACATCTGTTTAGAACTTAATATAGACTTAACATAATAGGTCAAACTCTAATCTATAAATTAGGGTGTGAACTTAAGTCAGAAAATTCGATTATTTTACCCACTTTTATTAGCCACTTCTTGACTTATTATTCTTAACCATAGAGATATTCATATATATTATTAGTACATATATGGTATGAACCCAAAGATGAGACTAAATCTTTAAAGAGAAGATAAAGCTATATGTATATGTGATCTTGTGTAAGAATTCGCCATTGTTATCAACTAATATCATATCATGATTTATCAAAATAACCATGAGCTCATAATCTGCTTCAAATTTCTTTTTTAGCTATCATTGGTGATGCTTCTAAAAAATTCCTATCACAATTCATGTATCATTCTTGGTAGTTAAGGTTCTTATTTAATGTATTTATGGGAATTTTAGATGTTTTTTTATGAGGTTTTTCCTTCTTATCCTTTTGAAGAACATCTTTAAACGGGAAACATGGTCATATATGCTTCAACTGCAACATTATAATGTTCCTTTATGTTCTTAGTTTATGATTCTTAATGATTAATAGTTAAGAGTTTCACACTAATGGCGTTTGTTTTTACTAGGGACACGGACCAGATTTTTTTCTCCAACAACCTTTTATGTTTGACGCATGCACATGAGATAGCGGGCACTGCTTCGCCTTAATTAGTAAATATCCTATCAACTTTTGCAAGTGCTTCAATCATGTTTGGTGCCGTTATATGAAAGTTAGGTATTCCAAATTAGGGATTATTTTTATTGGTTTATGAAGTTTGAATACTAATCTATTGATGCTGATTTTTTTTCTTCATATTTCCGTGTTTAGAAATCTAAAGCATTTCAGTTTTACATGGCAATAAGATACTCAATAGAGATACTCTGTAGAGATACTCTGCTGGTGTTTGCATACATTTTTAAATCTTACTGAAGTCATCAATGAATATAAAATAATACATTGTCAAAGTCCTTGCCAACCTTGATCAATGTAGAGTTCTTTTGGGCTTATTTGACTATATGATTTTTTTCTTTTTACTAAATACTAACAGCAAATATATATGAAATTGCAGAGGTTATTTGACTATTTGATGATTTTTTTAATAACTGCAACTAAATATGAAGTAAATGGACCAAAAAGATCTTTGTTATATTCACACTACTTTAAGTTATAGTTTTTTTTTTTTACATTTGTATTTTTTGTTCCTTTCAATCAAAATAAGTGGTTCATTGTAGATTTTTGGACTTCAAACCCACCACTTTGATAATGGGTCTTTACTTAATTCTAATAATTTCTTACTTTATTCTCCGAAGCTTCTTTTAACGAATGTTAGATTTATATAACAAATTCATCTCACAAATTTTTTTATCTCATGTTTGTTAAAATTGATTTTACGTCATCCCGTGTAACACACGGATTTCAAACCTAGTTAAATAATAATTTGCGTCGTTTTAAAATTTCTTTTTAAGTTCAAAAAATATATATTATGAATAGTTATTATATTATTGTATTGTTTTTACATTTTAATCAACTTTTGGGAAATTTTGGGTGCTGTCAACAATATATTATTGTATTGTATTGTTTTTACATTTTTGTACTTTTTTCTTTAATATAGACTCGTTGTGAATGTCCATAACGCCGTATAAATTAAGAAAAGCGTAAACCGTACTCACAAAAGGTGTGAATACAACTTTATTAATTAGTCTGGAGAGCTACGGTCAGTGATTTGGAATGCAAAGGCATTTGGGTTAGTCTAGTTTATTAGGAACAATGTGATTAGGAATTTAATCAAGATTTTACATTAAAATCCACTCGGCGATTTCTCGTCTCCGAGCATCTTTCCGGCCACCATCCGGCGATTCCAGCCGTTTTCGACCTTCACTACCATCTCCAACCCCTATTCTTCTGTTTTCGAGCTCGTCTGTCATCAAACACAACACCAAATCGCCGCCGTTAAAACCTCTAATTTCCGATCAACCTACAACAGAACCTTCTTCAGCCACCACCGTCAATCCTATAACCATAGGGGCGATTTTCCAGGGTTAACTCCAAGAAATGAGCAATTTAGCTATGTCACCAAATGATGTGTTAATGTTTGACAAATGTGATTTTTAGCCAACTTCGTACGCGCATAACTTCCTCATTTCTTAACCTTTTGGGTTGATTCTTTTTGCAACAAGTCCTAAATGATATGTAGTATATGCCTGTAAAATTTAAGGATCTAATTTCAAGTATTGTGGATTTTAGATATGCCACTAGTTAAGTGCTTGAGGTTTGACTTTCTGGGTTAACTTTGACTTAAATTGCAATTTCTTGATTTTCTTCTAATTTGGGACTTGTATGTGCATTAAAAGACTTGTATGGTTGCATGAAACATGTTTAGGTGCTTATGTGCTAATTTCGTCCTAGCGACACCTTCTAATTTTATTAGGCCATATTTATCCGAATAGGTTGACTTTGACCAATCTGTTGAACCAAGTGCTGAGTACTAATACACCCTAAGGTGAGTTTCACTTACTATTATTGTTATATCCAGTTAGGATGATAACGCACAGGTAGTTGCATCCGGTAAAGGATGGCAACCCAACGGTAAATGTATTTCTTTACTTGAGTAATTTTCCGACAAAATATCATATGTTGCACTGAATTGCTTTTAATACAAAAGTCCTTACTTTCGGGCCGTTAATATACAGTAGCGAGGTAATATTGAGTAGTACTACTGGGGATTGACACCCCCGCTCAGCGGTGCACGGGATGCACCCTCCCGACTGGCGGTCGAACTGAGATCAATGTTAGCCTACCCACCGTGATCCGGATAGACACAGGAAGGCAAGGTTCATAGGTACCCCCTATCAAAACATTATCAGCTTCGGTTACGAATAATTCAGGTGTACATAACTATAGGCTAGCTACCTACGATATGGAATTTTACTGGTCTTATGATTATCGATTGTGTTTTACCTTTCTTTATTCATATACATTAGGTCTACATGTGACGTGTAGACCGCCTTAGTGAACTCACCAGCCTTGGCTCACACTTGATTGTTGTTTGCTTTTCAGGTCGTTAGGCGGATCGGGCGGCGGCACGAGCGTTGGCAATGCCTCTTTTCTTTTGAAAACCCTTTTGGAAGATGTGTTTCCAACACTTTTGTATTAAACAAGATGGTGACCCGCCCGCGCTTCGCGGCGGGCCACCCATTTTCTGAAACACTGTGGCCAAAGTCGAAAAGTCTAAAAGTGATTGAAAAGTTGACCACTTGCGTTTAAGTTTGAAAAAAATACCACATGTACATGACACGTGGCCTAACACCCATTTTTCAAAACGCTGTGAGCAAAGTCAAAAACTCTAAAAGTGGTCTAAAAGTGACCACCTGCGCTTAAGTCAGAAAAAATATCACCTGTACATAACACGTGGCGTAACACGTAACCACGTGTCGTAAAAACATTGGCCTAACACGTAGCCACGTATCGCCATACGTGACCTAACACATGACCACGTGTTGCAAAAGCATTGGCCTACATATGACATGTGGCCTAACACGTGTCCACATGTCACCACATGCCTAACACGTGGCCACGTGTCAGGTCACGTAGTGACCTATAAAATGTTAAAAAGCCACTATAACACGTGTTAATCTATAATTGATTGAACATGACACGTGTCATATTATTAGTGGTGGAACATGACACGTGTCATGTTCCTATTAGTGGGGATATGAATAGTGCTTTATGAGTCTATGACCACCAATTACCATTGTAATATATATAAATATGGAAAAACACAAATGTTTTTGTAAAACTTAAATTGCTTCCGCTGAAATACTATTTAAACTTTGTTTGTAAGGCCACTTTTAACTAAATATATTATTTTGATGGCTTGGTTGTAACTAAAGACTTGGATCCTGGTCTGGATCATACCCCACACGGTTATACTCCGTTAGTGGAAACTGGGGGTGTGACAGATTGGTATCAGAGCCTCTGGTTACAGCGAACCAGAACATTTCAAAAGTGCTTTCTGAACTGTAACTGTTTTTGAAAACTTTAGTTGCAACTTTCTATAAGAGCATTGCTATGCGTGCCGAAGACGATCCTCATTTAATTTATTTGTTATATGTCGGTGAAAGAGTATGCATACATGATGTAAACCTTAGTTTTACAGTTTTGTGGATTAATGGATCCATACATAGTCTTATGTCATGTTTTCACACTTGGTCATTGGAAATCATTCTTGGAGATCTCGTTTTGTTCTTGGAGATCTCGTTTTGTTCTTGGAGATCTCATTTTGTTCTTGGAGATCTCGTTTTGTTCTTGGAGATCTCGTTTTGTTCTTGGAGATCTCGCGGTGTTCTTGGAGATCTTGTTTTGTTCTTGGAGATCTCGCGGTGTTCTTGGAGATCTGTAAATTTTCCCTTGGCTATCTGGCCATGTGCTTGGCGATCTTGGGTTTGCCTTGGCGATCTCGGGCTTAGCCTTGGCGACTTCGAGGCTGGTTCTTGGCGACCTCGCCATCACTCCCTCTTTTTGGCGACCTCATCAAGAATTGGGCTTCCTTCTTGGCGACCTCACCAAGCTTGGCGCCTCACTAAGCTTGGCGACCTCACCAAGCTTGGCGACCTCACCAACTAGTCTTGGCGACTTCAGGTTCCTTCTTGGCGATTTCGTCATGCTTTTGGTGGTTAAGGTGTTACATTTAGCGTTTTGATGAGTCGATTATTATGGCCACTAACTTAATAGATATTTGCATGAATGTTTGTCCGCCTAAATGTATATTTCATGAAAAATTTGTTCCTATGTATTTGTGCATGTGTGAAACACTTCATGATGCTTAACGATTTCTCGTATTGGGTATACTAACCTTTGGAAATTTTGCATGGATTTGCTAGAAATCATGCCTCCACGGAGAGATCCCGAAACCAACCCAGGAACCTTTACTGCTGCACAGGTTCAGAACATGATCAACCAAGGAGTTGCAGCAGCTCTAGCAGCCGCTCAACAACATTTCCAAGGACAACCGCCGCAATGCTCATTCAAAGCCTACATGGATTGCAAGCCAATGATATTTAAGGGTGACGAAGGTGCTGTGGGCCTGCTTAGATGGCTCGAGAAGTCAGAGAAAGTGTTTTCGATGTGTAATTGCCCGGAAGGGGATAAGGTGAAGTATGCTACTGGTACCCTTGAGGATTTCGCGCTAACATGGTGGAATGCTCAAATTCATATGTTAGGACTCAATGAAGCTAACGCCATGACGTGGCAAGAATTCAGGGAAGCAATCATGGAGGAGTATTGCCCTCGTGATCAAGTCAGAAGACTGGAAGTGGAATTTGGGAACTCCAAAATGGAGGACTCAGAGATAGAGGAGTACACCACTCGTTACCAAGCCTATTCTCGACTCTGTCCGACAATGGTGGATGCTGAGTATAAACGAATTGAGTTGTATGTGGAAGGACTGGTTCCACAAATCAAGGGCATGGTGACCTCATCTAATCCCACTTATGTGCGACAAGCAATCCGGCTGGCGCACAAACTGACTGATCAGGCGGTGGCTCAAGGACCTTTGCCACCAAGGAAAGCCCCAAAAGCTGCCCTAGATGGGAAGAGACAGAGAGATGAGGAACCAAGTAACCTCACGAATTCTGGCAACAACATTGGGAGGTCTTCAAACTCTCAAAATCAGAACAAGAAGTTTGATAACTTCAAAGGGGGTTACGGTAACAACGGTGGCGGTGGCAACCAAAACCGACAAGGTAACAGTGGGCAGGGCGCCAGCAGGTACAAAGGAAAGTCACCCTACTGTAACAAGTGTAACACACACCACAATGGTGACTGTAACCGACCAATATGCGAGCGGTGTGGAAAAATGGGAGATGTTGCCAAAAATTGTTGGGGTGACATGCTGAATCGACCTAAGCAGAATAATGAAGGCCCCCGTGGGTGTTTTGAGTGCGGGAAACCTGGGCACGTGAGGAAAGATTGCCCTCAGCTGAAGAAAGGTGGAAACAACAACAACAACAACCGCCACAACAACAACAACAACAACAACAACAACAACAATGGTGGTGGTAATGGAAACGGGGGAAATGGTGGTCGCGGACGAGCTTTTGTCATGGGTTCTGGTGAAGCGAAGGAAGACGCTAACGTGATTACTGGTAAGTTCCTCCTCAACAACTACTTTGCGAATGTGTTATTTGATTCAGGTGCCGAGAAAAGTTTCATTTCAACTAAGTTTTGCAAATTGATAAAGGCCAAGATGGAACCCCTAGGAGCTAAGTACACCGTTGAACTAGCGAACGGTAAGCTTATTGATGCAACACATGTAGTCTAGGATTGTACCGTAGAACTCTCAGGTCATAAGTTCGACATAGATTTGATGCCCTTTACAATCGGTAGCTTCGACGTAATAATCGGTATGGACTGGTTGTCCATGCACCACGCAGAACTCGTCTGTCGAGAAAAAGTCATACGTATACCCGCCGCAAACGGAGAAGTACTCTCAATTCAGGGTGAGAAGGGATGTACTGTCTCCGGAATCATATCATACCTCAAGGCACAGAAGTACCTTCGGAAAGGGCACGTGGCCGTTCTGGCAACGGTTACGGATCAAAACCTCGTAGAGAAGAAAATTGAAGATTTTCCGATAGTTCACGATTTTCCCGATGTATTCCCGGAAGAATTGCCTGGTCTACCTCCACATAGACAAATCGAGTTCGGAATCGAACTTGTCCCCAGTGCAGCTCCGGTTGCCTGAGCTCCGTACCGTTTGGCGGTGAACGAATTACACGAGTTATCCACTCAACTGCAAGAGCTGTTAGATAAAGGTTTTATCAGGCCTAGCTCATCACCATGGGGCGCGCCAGTTTTATTCGTCAAAAAGAAAGATGGGACGTTCTGGATGTGCATAGATTACCGCGAGCTCAACAAAGTCACTATCAAGAACCGATATCCTCTCCCTCGGATCGACGACCTCTTCGACCAACTGCAAGGATCCAGTTACTTCTCAAAAATTGACTTAAGGTCCGGGTATCATCAACTTAGAGTCCGCGAGGAGGACAATTCAAAACGACTTTCAGAACGCGTTACGATCATTACGAATTCCTAGTCATGCCTTTCGGCTTAACGAACGCACCGGCGGTGTTCATGGACCTCATGAACCGCGTGTGCAAACCTTACCTAGATCAGTTCGTAATTGTTTTTATCGATGACATACTCGTTTACTCGAGAACGGAGGAAGAACACGAGGAACACCTGTGGTTAATATTAGAGTTATTAAGGAAGGAGCAACTCTACGCCAAATTCTCCAAATGTGACTTCTGGATCCGAGAAGTTTAATTTCTGGGCCACATCGTAAACGAGCAAGGTATTCATGTTGACCCAGCCAAAGTAGAGGCGATCAAGAATTGGTCTACACCACGAGCACCAACGGAAATTCGACAATTTCTAGGGTTAGCGGGTTATTACCGTCGTTTTTTAAGGGATTCTCTCAGATAGCCCAACTGCTAACCACTCTTACGCATAAAGGTGTTCAATACCGGTGGGGTGAAAAAGAAGAAACAACTTTTCAGACTTTAAAAGAAAAACTTTGTACCGCGCCTATATTATCTCTACCGCATGGTGTTGACGACTTCGAGGTCTATTGTGACGCTTCACTCCAAGGACTTGGATGTGTTTTAATGCAAAGAGGCAAAGTCATCGCTTACAGGTCTAGGCAATTAAATTCTCACGAAAAGAATTACACAACGCATGATCTGGAGTTAGAAGCTGTTGTATTTGCCTTAAAGTTTTAGAGGCACTACCTGTACGGTACCAAGTGCACGATATTCACCGATCATAAAAGCCTCCAACATATAATGGGGCAGAAAGATCTCAACATGAGACAGCGTAGGTGGATCGAGGTGCTTAACGACTACGACTTGGCGATAAAGTATCACCGGGTAAGGCCAACGTTGTGGCCGACGCATTAAGCAGGAAAGAAAATGCAGAATCTAGAAGGGTTCGAGCTCTACAACTCACGATCCATGCTGGGTTACCGGATAGAATTTGGGATGCCCAGAAGGAAGCTTTGAAAGAAGAAAACTATGAGGCAGAATCTTTGAACGACATAGATGGAACTTCGGAGGTTAAGTCGGATGGACTTCGGTACTACAAGGATCGTATTTGGGTACCTCTTCATGGAAATCTTTGAGAGCTAGTGATGGACGAAGCTCACAAGTCTCGATATTCGGTCCATCCCGGTTCGGATAAAATGTATCAAGATCTGAAAGGATTATACTAGTGGCCCAAGATGAAGGCTGACATTGCTACATATGTCAGCAAGTGTTTGACATGCTCGAAGGTCAAAGCAGAACATCGTAAGCCTCCAAGATTACTGCAGCAACCGACGATTCCTGAATGGAAATGGGAGGAAATATCCATGGATTTCATCACGGGACTGCCCCGTACACCTCGTGGAAATGACATGATTTGGGTCATTGTGGATAGACTAACGAAATCCGCCCATTTCATAGCCCTCAAGGAAAGTGACAAGACTGATAAGTTAGCACAAATCTACATTGACGAGATCGTCAATCTCCACGGAGTGCCCTTGTCTATTATCTTCGATCGAGACCCCAGATTTGCTTCACACTTTTGGAGATCATTACAATCAGCCTTAGGTACTCGTTTGGATATGAGTACCGCTTACCATCCGCAGACAGACGGCCAAACTGAACGCACAATCCAGACCCTTGAGGATATGCTCCGAGCGTGTGTAATGGATTTCGGAAAGAACTGGGAAACTCACTTGGCACTGGTCGAGTTCTCCTACAACAACAGCTACCATTCCAGTATTGGAGCCGCTCCCTTTGAGGCTCTCTATGGACGGAAGTGTAGATCACCGGTCTGTTGGGCTGAAGTCGGTGATAGCCACTGGACCGGAGATGGTGTACGAGACAACGGAACGGATCGTACAAATCAGAAACCGTATGAAAGCTGCAAGAGACCGACAAAAGAGCTATGCCGACAAACGTAGAAGGCCATCAGAATTCGAGGTGGGTGACCGTGTACTGTTGAAAGTCTCGCCCTTGAAAGGTGTTGTACGTTTTGGAAAGCGCGGGAAGTTGAACCCCCGCTATATAGGACCCTTCCCGATAACGGAAAAGATTGGAACGGTGGCGTATCGTTTGGACTTGCCACCTGAGCTGGATGGGGTACATAATGTGTTTCACATTTCAAATCTGAAGAAGTGTCTGGCTGACGACACTTTAATAGTTCCGCTGGAAGAGCTCCATATCGACGAACAACTCCGATTTATAGAACAACCTGTTGAGATAATGGGACGCGAAGAAAAAGCATTGAAGCGAAGCAAGATCCCAATTGTTAAAGTCAGATGGCATTCAAAACGTGGACCGGAGTTCACGTGGGAATGGGAAGACCAGATGAGAAAGAAGTATCCTCACCTGTTCGATCAAGCCTCCGCATCAACCCAAGGTACTAGCTAATTTCCGGGACGAAAACTCCATAACATGGGGAGGCTGTGACAACTGCCACTTCTCAAGTTAACTCCATTAAGTTTTTCCGTTAGTTCCGTTAGTCCCGTTAGCGAAACCGAGACCCGTTATTTGATTTATTTGTATATTGTTCATGTCTATGTGCTAATTGATGTTAGTAACTTGTTTTGTGAATTCGTTTCGTGACGTTATGTGGTATTTGAAAATTTTGCGTTTTCGGGTAAAACCAAACTTCGCGCGTAAATTGAAATTTTTATGTGTAAATGCTAACTTTACGTAACCCGACTAAATCTTGTATGTTAAATGAGTTAAAAACAATTGATGATGTTTTTAAAATTTTTACTTTACAACTTTTAGTTAAAAACCCACTTAAAATGAGTTTTATGCTTGTTATGTTTAAAATAAAAGATGAGGGACCAAACATGTAACTTCTTTAAAAGAAAAATCTGCATATACATCTTCCCCATCTCCCATTTCACGCATTCTTTCCCCCATCTCCCTCTCATTCACGGTTCACACACCACACCCACATACACTTCCCAATTTCTTCAAATCTTGCATCAAGAATGTGAAATTCCAAGGATTTAAGCTTCTACAGGACACAAGGAAGCTTCATTTTCGTCCCCACTTCTTCTACTCGCGATTTCTTCTTCCAACTTGTAAGCCCCAATTTGTGAAATCCGAATTTGTGAGTTGCATATGTGTTTTCTAGTGTTTTGTGCTAAATGTGTAGTTTGTATACTCATGAAACTTGATTTAGGTTAAGGTATGCTCACTCTTGATTTGGGACAGATTTTAGATGAGTTTTGGATCTGGAAATTTGAGGGCTAAGTTATGCTCTATATGTTCTTGGTGTTAGTTGGGTGTTTGGTTATGAGATTTGGGTGAAATATGCTTGTAGGCTAGCCACATGTTCACATTTTGCTATGATTTTGATATGATTTTGGTATGAACTTGTTTAGGACAGAAATTACATGTTAACATGATTACAAACTGGTTAGTAGGTGTTAAATGATCAATTGAATGCAAAAACTCAAAAACCATAATTTTTGCAAACTTGAAATTTCTAACAGCTTTGACCAGAATTTTGGTTCAACTTGTAGCAGCCATAACTTACTTAATTTTCCTCGAAACTGATTGATTCTTTTTCCCTAGTAAAGTAGGATGTCTTAGCTTTACAACGGCTACTCGCACACTTTCTAAAACCTCCGTTTGGTCATCCAAAACACTGCTGCAAGTTAGGTGCGCAGAGCTGTATTTTTCTGTGAAAAGTAGACTTTGCTTTTTGGTTGAGCATGATAACCTCGTGTTAATGAGGGGTTTGTTAAATGAAAATGAGTTTTATATAATAAAAGTAAGATCTGGAAGGTTTCATGTTCAAACTCTAAGTTTTGAATGAGTTATGCAAATTTTAAACCTACTTTGACTATTTTGCAAAAAGCTAAAATTTCCAACTTCCGACACGCATAACTTTCTCAATACTTATCCGATTGAGTTGATTCATTTTGAAACATTCCCTAAATGTTGATTAGTTAGTTCCTTCAAAATTTTAGGAGTTAACTCCAAGAAATGAGCAATTTAGCTATGTCACCAAATGGTGTGTTAATGTTTGACAAATGTGATTTTTAGCCAACTTCGTACGCGCATAACGTCCTCATTTCTTAACCTTTTGGGTTGATTATTTTTGCAACAAGTCCTAAATGATATGTAGTATATGCCGGTAAAATTTAAGGATCTAATTCCAAGTATTGTGGATTTTAGATATGCCACTAGTTAAGTGCACGAGGTTTGACTTTCTGGGTCAACTTTGACTTAAATTGAAATTTCTTGATTTTCTCCCAATTTGGGACTTGTATGTGCATTAAGAGACTTGTATGGTTGCATGAAACATGTTTAGGTGCTTATGTGCTAATTTCGTCCTAGCTACACCTTCTAATTTTATTAGGCCATATTTATCCGAATAGGTTGACTTTGACCAACCTGTTGAACCAAGTGCTGAGTCCTAGTGCACCCTAAGATAGTAAGGTGAGTTTCACTTACTATTATTGTTATATCCAGTTAGGATGATAACGCACAGGTAGTTGCATCCGGTAAAGGATGGCAACCCAACGGTAAAGGAATTTCTTTACTTGAGTAATTTTCCGACAAAATATCATATGTTGCACTGAATTGCTTTTAATACAAAAGTCCTTACTTTCGGGCCGTTAATATACAGTAGCGAGGTAATATTGAGTAGTACTACTGGGGATTGACACCCCCGCTCAGCGGTGCACGGGATGCACCCTCCCGACTGGCGGTCGGACTGAGATCAATGTTAGCCTACCCACCGTGATCCGGATAGACACGGGAAGGCAAGGTTCATAGGTACCCCCTATCAAAAATTATCAGCTTCGGTTACGAACAATTCATGTGTACATAACTATAGGCTAGCTACCTACGATATGGAATTTTACTGGTCTTATGATTATCGATTGTGTTTTACCTTTCTTTATTCATATACATTAGGTCTACATGTGACGTGTAGACCGCCTTAGTGAGCTCACCAGCCTTGGCTGACACTTGATTGTTGTTTACTTTTCAGGTCGTTAGGCGGATCGGGCGGCGGCACGGGGGTTGGCAATGCCTCTTTTCTTTTGAAAACCCTTTTGGAAGATGTGTTTCCAACACTTTTGTATTAAATATGGAAAAACACAAATGTTTTTGTAAAACTTAAATTGCTTCCGCTGAAATACTATTTAAATTTGTTTGTAAGGCCACTTTTAACTAAATATATTATTTTGATGGCTTGGTTGTAACTAAAGACTTGGATCCTGGTCTGGATCATACCCCACACGGTTATACTCCGTTATTGGAAACTGGGGGTGTGACAGAGTCTTAATATTATCAATTAAAAAGAAATATTTTGCCTATAAGGGCATTTTTGGTCATTTTGACCTTAATAGAAGTAAACCTTAACAATTAGATATTATTAAGATAATGTAAGAGATAAATAAACATATGATATGTTTATAATGTTAAACCTTGCGTTAATGCCATACGATACGCGAATTAGGTTAACCGAATGATTATGTCGGAGGTTCTGTCCGAGTTTAACGAGTAAAGAGATAAGGTGAGTTCTGCGAGCCCACTTTTAAATGTTTTAAACGCTTTAATGTTTTCCGGCTGATATACATACAATGTTCAACTGTTTACTTAAAAAGTATTTGAGTTAAATGCTTTTATCTGAAAGTTTGATTATCTTAACTTATGAATTGATGAACTGTTTGAAATGATACGTGTTATGTTATAATGATGCTTACGAATAGTTAAGGTTACGTAAACAAAGGTCGATAATGAAGTTGGGGGCTTCCAGATGAAGTCACCTGAGCGGTATTCGAAACTGGAAGAACGGAATGTAGGACGGTTTTTGTTGCTGAGGTTGGGGGCTTGCAGATGAAGTCACCTGAGCAGTATTCGAGACCGGGAAGGTATAGATGAAATGGAGCGGTTGTCGGTACTGAGGTTGGGGGTTCCGATAAAGTCACCCGAGCAGTATTCGAGACCAGAAGATATAGAGGTGTATGGAATTCAGGTCGTAGGAGTTAAAAGTTATTGAGGTAGATGTTTTCTAGAGAAACGTGTATGATTATGATGTTATGTTATGTATAACTTGTTATGTGTTATACTTGATAAATGTTGTAAAAATGGATTTTACAGGTACACAGGTTTTAACCTCACAAACGAGGTAACGTTTTTATAATGTAGAACTCACCAGCGTAAGCTGACCTTTTCCCAAAACCATATGTATGTCAGGTTTAGGTGAGACGTCTGGGAGCAAGGGCAGAGCCCTCGTGATAAGAGAATGATCGGGCAAGCTATAGAGGAAGCTGATGAACATGCTGGCTAGTTGTAGATAAATAAAGACGGATATAGTTAGTCGCTATATAGATAGATTGTAAATTATCTCAATTACTTTACGTACTTGGCTTATATAATAAATAAAAGTTTTAAATTTTCCGCTACTTATCTCTGTTGTGCCACGTGTTCATGAGTAAATCCGATGAGTGACCCCTCCTAGTGCCAAGTCTGGGAGTGGGCGTCACAAGTTGGTATCAGAGCCTTGGTTTAAGAGATTTAGGTACAAGCACGGTATCTAAACTTAAACTAGGACTCTAGGTAGAGTAAGTTGAGATAAGAATATAGATTCCATCCAGGATAGCTTGTGCCCGTAAGGACGAATATGTATAAGGAATATAATAGGTGGGACTTGCGGTATGCGTATATGGAAAATACACGATTGCAATTAGCTACCGCAATTTGATATTTTCCATGTAAACAGATCATAAGTACTAATGTTGTGTGGCCAAGTGCAAGGAGATGAAGAACGTTTAGAAATGTAATCTAGGAATCGATTTGAGTTAATATTGAAGATAGAGAGGCGAGATGTGGACATGAGGGAATTGTGTGCTAGAAGTAACTGGGTTTTGAACGCATCGTAAATATATAATTGTATCAGATCCTGCACTTATATACTTATCATGAATTCAAAATTTAGAAACTTTACGTCACACAAATTATGAAATGTCATCCATTTTAATTTAGGATCTGGAAATGGCTGCGAGAGGCGATCGTGCAAATGCGGAACCAGAGAACAACGCCGGAGCAAATGCGTTCACTAACGAGCAGAGAGCGGCTATGGAAGCAGAGATGACACGCTTAATGCAGGCGACATTACCTGATATATTAGTTCAACTTCAAGGAGCAGCGAGAGCTGGAGCTGGTGGAGCTGGTGCTGGAAGAGCAGGCGGTGGAACTGCAGGAAGAGGTGCCGGAACTGCACAACCTAGAATAGGATGTTCGTTTAAATCGTTTAGCGGTTGCAGACCTCCTTTGTTCGACGGAAACAAGATGCGTTAGCTACATTCCAGTGGATTCATGAGATGGAAGCGGTCATAGATATTAGTGAGTGTCGTGAGAACCAAGCCGTGAAGTATGCTGCCCACTCGTTTGTCTCAGAAGCACTGCACTGGTGGGGGATGATCAAACAGACTGAAGAAGACGGAGTCATTGCTGCAATGAAGTGGAACGATCTGAAGAAGTTAGTTTTAGAAGATTTTTGCCCTAAAGGTGAGCTGGAGCAACTGGAGAGGAGTTTTCTGACGTTAGAAGATGGGAACATGACGCACCGGGAATACACTTCAAAGTTCAACGCAATGGCGAGACTGCTACCTACCTTAGTCACTCCCGAAGCTGAAAGGGTGAAACGTTACGTGCAGGGATATCCGAGTAGAGTTAGGGTGTTGATCAAGGCGACTGAACCAAAGACATTCAAGGCGACAATGAATTTGAGTTCCAATCTTTACAGCGAGATGTTTGGTGCAAATGGTAAACCGGAAGGAGCAAAGAGGAAGGAGTCGGAAGCTGAAGCAAGTTCGAGAAAGGACAATGGGAATCATCACAAGAAGGCGAAGCATAATTCAAAAGATGATAAGCCGAGGTACCACAAATGCAATAAGAATCATTTCGGAGAATGTAGGTCGGGAACGTCTAGGTGTTATACATGCGGAAAGGAAGGTCACTTCTCGGGCAATTGCCCAGAACGTAAGAAATGGTACGAATGCGGGGAAGCGGGACACCTTAGGATAAACTGTCCTAAGTTGGTGTTGAACCCTACCCCACTTCAATCCATCCCGGAGAATACTACGGGTCCAAGAACGGCTCCTGCGAGGGCATATGGTATATTGGAGATGATAGAAGGAGATCCTCAGACCTTGTCAGGTAATCCGAGTAGTTAGAAATCATAGATAATCGTTATTCGTTTGCTTTAGTACGTTATGTGTGCCATTGCTTGCTGCAGTATGCTTAGAGATTAGAACCATTAGAACTTATGTTCTAGAAAGTAGCCGAAAATGTGAAAGCATTATCAAGGATCCCGTAAACAAGCTACCATAGACAGCTTAGGGTTACGTTTTCCTTAGGGTAGATGCAGAAACGCGAAAGTAAATGTTACTGAATTATGAATGGTTATGTTATGTGGATGAGTTGGGAATGAAAGTTTATGATGGGAATGGAACAGGTTTCGAGGACGAAACCCTGTATAAGGGGGTAGAGTTGTAACACCCTAATTTTCACAGATACATGATATACATAGTAAATACGTGTTTATATTATAAATACGTGAGCTTAATTGACAAATATGGTAAGGCTATGCTTTAGATAAGTTGCATGTGTTAGAAATACGTGTTTGATGGCCAAAATGATAAAATATGCATAAACGGATGTGTTAAACATTAAAGAAAGTAAAATATGAGATGGATATATGTTTATATGAATAACATGATGATACATGAATCATTTGATAATTATATACGTGTAGATACGTGTATTAATAGTTAACTGGAAGGTAAAAGGACTAAAAATGTAATTATTGTAAGTTATAAACGTATACGGGTATTATACGTATTTGTAATTATTATAAGTATCCCGAGGCTTAGAATATGGTAAAAATATATCCTAATATGATTTATAAGATGAAATGATAAGTATTGTAAAGTTTGAGGGGCTAAAACATAATTTAGCAAATAATAAAGAAAATATATATAAATGTATATATATATATATTATCGTACGAATCGCGAGCCTTAGAAACCTTAGAAAATGTTATAAATATGTCCCATAAGGTTTTGATACATAAAATGATAAAAGAATATAAGTTCGAGGGGCTAGAGTGCACAAAACCAAAACACAGGGACCAAATATGTAAAATCTGAAAATATCAAGCGAGGGCACAACATGCGGTCCGCATGCTGGTTCGTTGGTGTTACATGCGGCCCGCATCGACCGCCATCAGCACCTGGTCTTAAAATTGGCCACGGTGAAAAACTTGGAGACCACGATTCCGCGAATTCGTGTCATTTTTGGAGCAACCAGTCATCATAACACCTGGAGGGACCAGAGGCGACCTTCATTGGTATAAATAGACCATCAATTCGGCCTTAAACACTTGCCAATTCACGAATTATAACCCGAAAACCCTAAAAACGAGCCGGAACTTCATCGGAGCCTTAATCGGAGAAGAGTTAGAAACCGAATTTCTGCAGTCAAGCCTTATTTGGTATGCTTAACAATAACCTCTTTCAGTTTTTGCTAATTCGATTTCTAAGTATGCTTTCTAAAAATGATGTAAAATTAGGGTTCTTGAGGTTATTCTGCTCAAATCGGGTGATCGGGTGGGAATTAGTGTCTGAATTTTTGTAGGTAATCCTAAATTAATGTGTTTTAAGAAAGCCCTAACTTTATTTCACAATTGAACAAGGTTTGGCAATGGTTTTGTTAACGGGTCAAAATTAGGGTTTTCGTAACGTTATTCTGCCCAAATTGAGCAAACGGTTTTGAATTAAGATTAGATATTTTAAAGTATATTATAAAATATTATAATGGATAATACTCTAAGTTGGTTTGAAAAGAAAATGAGTTTTTTTAAAGAAACGAGAAATATATGAAATTAGGGTTTTGAAATATGATTATTTAATATAAAATAATCCGGAGGGTATGGGTACTTGAATTTTGGTATGGAACTATGTTTATATGTATAATAATTATATATGGGGTTAAAATGGATAAATGATAAAGTATCTAAAGATACCGAGTTAATCGGATATTTAGAAGTTCGTGCGGGCCGGAAGGGTAGGCGCCTGTACACTGGGGTTTCTGGCATAGCGAGGGTGATGTGTTGCAAACACATCCTGTTTTCATATGTCTTTTATTATGTTTTTGAGTCAAATTGAGTTGGTTTTGCTTGGTTTAAATTGTTTTTATTTAAGTTTGGTCCTTGAGTCTTTTATTTATGTTTTCACAAGTTTTACAGGAGTTTGATGAATTCCCGAGGCCGCGAGAGAGATGTGAAAGAATAGAAGAAAAATAAAGGACAAGTGCTGAACAAGATGTCCCAGGCGTATCGCCTGGGACTTGAGTATCTCTACGCGATACGCATGGACGGGAAAGTCAAGGGAAGTCAAAGTCGGCGAAACCCGACTGTTTTGTCGCGTAGCAAGCCCTAGGCGTATCGCCTGGGAGAAATAGGGCAGTAGGCGATACGCCTACATCCTAAAAACCCGCAGAAAAAGGATTTGGCCTATAAAATTGATTTTTAGGGTTTTCATTCGTCACTTTTCGACTGGTGGCCGATCTCAGAGATCAGAGGGGCGATTTTCAAGAGGAGAGAAGGGCTGGAATCATTCGGAAACATCAAGGGTCAAGCAATCAACGTCGATTTCATATCCGGTTTTTCGGATTATTCTTGTTCTTTAATCGTTGAACCCTAAAACCATGCTTATGATTGAATTTACAGACTTTTTGTTTGATTTGTTTGTTTTCATGGTGGTAGGCTAAATAATTGCTACCACCTAGACTGATTTGATGATCAATTGATGTTTGCTACTTTATTTGGTTTTGACAACTTGATTGATGTATTGTTTCTATTCAATCCCATTGTTGACATGATTGTATGCATATGACCACTAGAGTTAGGGTTTGAATTGATTTACTAAACTGCTTAGCCTGCGAATGTCTTTCGGTTTGGGTTGGGTAATCGGTTGCGTGACTGTGTGTTTGCGATTGGTTTGATTGTCTGTTTTGATTATCATAGTTTAGTATTTTGATGAATTCCCTAATTCTTGTGTGCTGCTCTAGTTAGACAAGCCGGAAGGTGATAGCTAGGTCGGGTAGTTGGGTTGGCTAGTGGATTAGGATCACATCGCCATCGGGAGAGGGATGCCCTAGGAAGTTAGTTAGCTTGCTATTCCGTGTCAGTTGTGTTGATTTGTGGTAGTTCCTGCTAGCTTAAGGTGCCTAAGATTGTTTCGAGGGTGGTTAAGTCTAGTTGAGGTTGGATGTACCCGAAAGGTGAACTCCTGTCCGAACGTTAGGAACATTTGCTAAGAAGGACTTAAAAGGTGAATTAGCTGCCATCAGAGTAGTTATAGCCAAGTAGGGTAGTTAGCGTTGATTGGGATTCTAGGTCTGGGTGGTGCCTCTCTATCATTGTTTGTTTTCCTGAAGGTCCTTGCTTTCGGTTATTAGTTGATAGTCAGTTAGTTAGTTAGTTAGTTAATTTAGTTAAAACCAACTCAATTCAAAAACCCCAAATTACTCATTATTTCCATTTCTTAGGTCCTAGGTTAGTTTTGTCTATAGAGTGTCTCTAGGGTTCGATATTCCCGGTCTTGCCTTAGCTTAGCTACAATCCGACAGGTACACTTGCCTTAGGGTTCGGTTTAGTTTAGGTATTTTCGGTAAAATTAGGTGTGTCTAGGTCTAGGTTTAGGTCTAGGTTTTTATAGTATTTTTAGAGTCATTCCGAACACATCAGAGGGTGTCGCGTAAATCCCAACTGGGAAATGGCATACCTCCCTGGGAGATCCCGGAGTGAGCGTTTACTTATAGGAATGCGCGTCTTCATATTATCAATTATAAAGAGATATTTTGCCTATAAGGGCATTTTTGGTCATTTTGACCTTAATAGAAGTAAACCTTAATAATTAGATATTATTAAGATAATGTAAGAGATAAATTAACATAGGATATGTTTATAATGTTAAACCTTGCGTTAATGCCATACGATACGCGAATTAGGTCAACCGAAGGATTCTGTCGGAGGTCCTGTCCGAGTTTAACGAGTAAAGAGATAATGTGAGTTCTGCGAGCCCACTTTTAAATGCTTTAAACGCTTTAATGTTTTCGGGCTGATATACATACAATGTTCAACTGTTTACTTAAAAAGTATTTGAGTTAAATGCTTTTATCTGAAAGTTTGATTATCTTAACTGATGAATTGATGAACTGTTTGAAATGATACGTGTTGTGTTATAATGATGCTTACGAATAGTTATACGTGTTAGTATTATATATGAAATGATGATGATAGAATAATGCATATGAAAAGATTATTAGAGTTATGTGCTATATTTGCTTTGAAACTAGGTATCCAAATGATAAGGGTTTGTTAATAAAGGTACAAGTGAGAATGTATGATTATATGAGAACATGTGATGCATTTGCTATATTATTATGTGGTGGATACGCCGCTGGTACATCCTGTATACAAGCATGGTAGTATAGTTACCCGGTATATCGAAAGTGTGGAGGATACGCCGCTGGTACATCCTGTATACATACACCTAGGTAAATTGGGGGATGTTCAGTTGTTGCAGTATATGAGTACATTATCATGTTTATTAGTACACGTGAGTCACCTGGATATCTAACTAGGGGCGGGTAGTAGTACTGTGGTGGTTAAGGAGATGTTCGATAGAATGGAACGTCTAAAGAGTTAAGGTTACGTGAACAGAGGTCGATACTGAGGTTGGGGGCTTCCAGATGATGTCACCTGAGCGGTATTCGAAACTGGAAGAACGGAATGTAGGACGGTTTTTGTTGCTGAGGTTGGGGGCTTCCAGATGAAGTCACCTGAGCAGTATTCGAGACCGGGAAGGTATAGATGAAATGGAGCGGTTGTCGGTACTGAGGTTGGGGGTTCCGATAAAGTCACCCGAGCAGTATTCGAGACCAGAAGATATAGAGGTGTATGGAATTCAGGTCGTAGGAGTTAAAAGTTATTGAGGTAGATGTTTTCTAGAGAAACGTGTATGATTATGATGTTATGTTATGTATAACTTGTTATGTGTTATACTTGATAAATGTTGTAAAAAGGGATTTTACAGGTACAAAGGTTTTAACCTCACAAACGAGGTAACGTTTTTATAATGTAGAACTCACCAGCGTAAGCTGACCTTTTCCCAAAACCATATGTATGTCAGGTTTAGGTGAGACGTCTGGGAGCAAGGGCAGAGCCCTCGTGATAAGAGAATGATCGGGCAAGCTATAGAGGAAGCTGATGAACATGCTCGCTAGTTGTAGATAAATAAAGACGGATATAGTTAGTCGCTATATAGATAGATTGTAAATTATCTCAATTACTTTACGTACTTGGCTTATATAATAAATAAAAGTTTTAAATTTTCCGCTACTTATCTCTGTTGTGCCACGTGTTCATGAGTAAATCCGATGAGTGACCCCTCCTAGTGCCAAGTCTGGGAGTGGGCGTCACAAGTTGGTATCAGAGCCTTGGTTTAAGAGATTTAGGTACAAGCACGGTATCTAAACTTAAACTAGGACTCTAGGTAGAGTAAGTTGAGATAAGAATATAGATGCCATCCAGGATAGCTTGTGCCCGTAAGGACGAATATGTATAAGGAATATAATAGGTGGGACTTGCGGTATGCGTATATGGAAAATACACGATTGAAATTAGCTACCGCAATTTGATATTTTCCATGTAAACAGATCATAAGTACTAATGTTGTGTGGCCAAGTGCAAGGAGATGAAGAACGTTTAGAAATGTAATCTAGGAATCGGTTTGAGTTAATATTGAAGATAGAGAGGCGAGATGTGGACATGAGGGAATTGTGTGCTAGAAGTAACTGGGGTTAGAATGCATCGTAAATATATAATTGTGGAGCTGGTGCTGGAAGAGCAAGCGGTGGAACTGCAGGAAGAGGTGCCGGAACTGCACAACCTAGAATAGGATGTTTGTTTAAATCGTTTAGCGGTTGCAGACCTCCTTTGTTCGACGGAAATCAAGATGCGTTAGCTACATTCCAGTGGATTCATGAGATGGAAGCGGTCATAGATATTAGTGAGTGTAGTGAGAACCAAGCCGTGAAGTATGCTGGCCACTCGTTTGTCTCAGAAGCACTGCACTGGTGGGGGATGATCAAACAGACTGAAGAAGACGGAGTCATTGCTGCAATGAAGTGGAACGACCTGAAGAAGTTAGTTTTAGAAGATTTCTGCCCTAAAGGTGAGCTGGAGCAACTGGAGAGGAGTTTTCTGACGTTAGAAGCAGGGAACATGACGCACCCGGAATACACTTCAAAGTTCAACGCGATGGCGAGACTGCTACCTACCTTAGTCACTCCCGAAGCTGAAAGGGTGAAACGTTACGTGCAGGGATATCCGAGTAGAGTTAGGGTGTTGATCAAGGCGACTGAACCAAAGACATTCAAGGCGACAGTGAATTTGAGTTCCAATCTTTATAGCGAGATGTTTGGTGCAAATGGTAAACCGGAAGGAGCAAAGAGGAAGGAGTCGGAAGCTGAAGCAAGTTTGAGAATGGACAACGGGAATCATCACAAGAAGGCAAAGCATAATTCAAAAGACGACAAGCTGAGGTGCCACAAATGCAATAAGAATCATTTCGGAGAATGTAGGTTGAGAACGTCTAGGTGTTATACATGCGGAAAGGAAGGTCACTTCTCGGGCAATTGCCCAGAACGTAAGAAATGTTACGAATGCGGGGAAGCGGGACACCTTAGGATAAACTGTCCTAAGTTGGTGTTGAACCCTACCCCACTTCGATCCATCCCGGGGAATACTACGGGTCCAAGAATGGCTCCTGCGAGGGCATATGGTATGTTGTAGATGATAGAAGGAGATCCTCAGACCTCGTCGGGTAATTCGAATAGTTAGAAATCATAGATAATCGTTATTCGTTTTACCAATCTTGCTAACCAAGACTCATACGAACTATAACCGTCAATTGTATGTAATACTAGTTAACAATGCGATTGATTTTGGGTCATAGCCGTGAAGTCTTGTTATATTATCAAGGAACCATTTTTTGGATTTCATCAAGACCCCGCGCCTTGAGAAAGGTGGACTGGGTGTGAGTCGCGACACATCTAGTTCGCCAGAATTAAACGCGTTCTCTTGTTTGAAATCCGACATTGTTTTGTCACTTACATTGATGGATACATTCACTTACACTGATTTTAACTAGTCAAGTTATCACTTTCAAATGGATACATGTTGACCCCTCAACGTCTTATTCTATCCTCTGCATCTCATTGTTTGGATATCCTAATGTTGGGGAGAATGTGGCTTTCATTTTACTGATCAAGTGGTTTGGTTAAATCATGCATTCTCATCTTCGAATCATCTATGACCTTTGATTCTTGGCATGGTACTCATTCCATGCGTGTACGCCATTAACCATGTCATTGTCAAATGTATCACTTGTTATATATTTTACGCCTGGATCTTGCGGTGTCAAGTATTCCCTTATCAAAACCTTTTTCGAGCTTGTGTGTTGTGTGAGGGAGTCTCTCCGTAGGAAACTATAATGCTTTTGAAGTAGTAACGATGTGGTGGGTTAGCTGCGGTACACTCTATATATAAGCATTCGTGGTGCTTTAAAAGAGGGCTAGGTGTCGGACCGAGAGTTGGCCCTGGTCGTGTGTCAAAATTCGTGTCACAAGTTTATATCACTATTTCAAAGCAAACCTTCACATTTTTTTTTGTATAAGTGTACTCTTCGGTATAACATTTAATTATCCTCATTCATTTTTCCTACAGTCTCTACTAACTAAATTTCGGGATGAAATTTCCTAAAGCAGGGGAGACTGTAACATCCGTATGTTTCAAAAACCTGAAAACTCGAACCACATCAAGATCCAAGGTTTAAGCCCAATTCTCAATACCATGAATGTTGGATTACTCTGTTATAACGAAGCCGGAATCATGAAAACAAGTTTGATGTTAGATGTTGATTGCATAGTCGCGACCACCTCTTCTAAACCCATCCCACATCGCCCCAAAAACAATTTTTCACTCCATTTCTCATCTATAAATACCTTCCCTTTATCCCTAATAGCTTGCAACTCCTAGTTTGAGTATAAACAAGTGGAATAACCAATTTTTGGCGGTTCCACAACTACAATACCCCTTCGGGTGTGCTCTTGGCGAAGATGTGCTGCCTTTCAAACTCGTCTCGTTTGAAAAGCTTCTTTGAAGGTAATTCTTCTTCTCTTTCTTTCTTTGGTTCCTTTCTTTCCTTCCTTTTGTTATTCGTTTATTTATAACTTTCTTAGTTTAATTAGTTTAGTTTAGGTTCTTAGTTAGGCGCTTTAGGCTCGTTTAGGTAGCCTTGCTAAGGTTCGTTCTTAGAACGCTTAGCATTGTTAAGGCTTGTCCTTTGGATGACCTAGCTTTGCAAAGGCACGTCATTAGGACGTGTTGCCTTTCTTAGGCTGATTTAGGCTAGGTGTAGCCTTGTAGAGGCTCGTTAGGTCCAACGAGTCCAACCTATCATGTCCAATTTCATCTATATTCTTCTAATCCAAAAGTTAACATTTTTATGCATGAACAATTGGGGATTTAGGCTTGTTTTTTCATAAATCATCAATTAAACAAATGCTTAATCGTTTTCATATATAATTCGGGTTTTGAACATAAATACCATTTTACGATTTCAAAAGCGTTAGAAACAAACCTATTGTTTATCAAACATAATTAGTGATAGTACTTGAGACGTGAATAATATGTAGTAACTGGAAGGGTGAAAACATCGGTAGTCGGGATCTCTGTCAAGGATAAGTGTTCGTATAAATCCCATAGTTGGACCTGGATGCTTACCTGGGATGCCGTGATGAGAGTGTCATAACCTATTAGGCCAAAGCATGTCTAGTAACGTTTAAGGTATTGTTACTCTTAAAAGTTAACATTTTTCAAACTTCAATTTATAACATTAAAACCCATTCCCCAAATGCATAAGAGCTTAGAGTCCCATGTTCCAGTATTCATGTCGTCTCCTTCTATACTTTTAGGATGAATCTTCGGGACTAATCCTTTCACCTTTACTTTTCGCTTCATGGACTTAACTTCTAATCCAAGTGAGTAATCCTTGCCCCTTTTCTCATTTCTTATTTTTGGGGTTGCAACATGTATTCTATTTCAAGTGTTATATCTCAAATTTATCAATTACCATGCGTTTGTGATCTATGTGTGAATTATGTGTTATGTGACTCTTAGCGTGATTTGTTAATATTTAATTTTCAAATACTTTCATGTTTATCAAAGGTTTTCATGTTTTTATTGGATGTCAAGTATGTCATGGTTGTCATGTCTTTCATTTGACATAAACATTAACGTAAAGCCTTGGGTAACAAAGGTAGATCTATAGGTTGACAACCCACTCAACTTGACCGGTTTTGGCGTTGAGCGTTTGGAGCCTATTTTATTATATCATTTAGTCTAACATGCGGGTTAGGGAATCTAGCATATGTCATTGAGGTTTGTTTATGCCTAGTCTTTCGTGTTGTCATTTTATATTAGCAATTTTGGTTATGCCTAGTTTTTCATGTTGTCAGTATCTTCTAGCATGTTATATTTCACTTATTCTATCATATGACACGTAACACATGTTTTTCAAATATATGTTATGTGTCAAACTTGTGGTTACTCACCAACTATTTATAGTTGACACCCCTTTATTTTATATATGTTGCAGGCTATGATGTTGATGTTTCAAGATGCAATCACATAGGCTTTTGGACCTAGTTTAATAAAGAAATTGTATTTGTTATCAAATATGTAGTGTATTGTTTTATTTTTCAATGTTATGAATAAAATTCATTATTTAACTATTGTCACTAAATTAGTTGTCATGAGCTTATGGACAATCTAATCATGCCCCGACGTTTCCGTCGTCGGTTGAGGTGTGACACAAATACAGATATGGAATTATTAGAATCCATGTCTGTGGCCATCATAGCTAAATATATATGATAGTATATTTATTTAGTGCTATATTATTACTATTATAATTATATTATTTTCGGTATTTAGTAATATTAATTGTATGTCTAGGATTTTAAGGCCATGCACCTTAATCTATAAGCATCATATTGGATTGTACGAGTCGTATAGGTTGCGTGTGCTATTTTTATACTTTTATTTTCATTTTTCCAAATCAAACACCATATTATCATAAGTATCCTTGAGAAGGAACACACTTGATTCTATGCCACAATTTTTATTTATTTATTGATTTATTTTTGTGTGTGCCTTGTCTATATTTAGCACGAATGCTTTAATTTTAGCTATGTAAAAAATATTGGATTGGACCTTAGGGATAAAAACTACTTAGAGCTCCCTTTAACCCGTTTATTGAAACATATAACGTTAAGTAGGTTAATATTTAAGTTCTTAAATTTTAGTAATAATACTCTTAGCATATCTCTAAAAGTTAGGGTTTACCAGGTTCTTCGTACACCTGTGGATTAACAATCACGTTGATCAGACGTGATTATTAATCGACCTTATACGAACAACCCAATAACTCCTTATTCCACATCATGATGCCTAAAAACCTAACACTCCAATTTCGGTACTTATCATCTTAAAGCCCTTTAGGTTGAAGCCTAGGTATTACTTCAAATACCTAATTCGCTAAAACCTCAGGCTCTGATACCAACCATTTTGTCACACCTCGCCTAGAGGGGGGCCTAGAAGTGACCAGTTGATAACAATTTAGCTACGAAAAACGAAACTTTTCATATATTATCATCATTGTCTTTATAATGACAACACAAAGCTACACCAACTTAAACTCTCTAGTAGCTTCTTATACTCTATCTTCCATTCCTATCTCTAGGATTTCCTGTGATACACAGTTTTTAAAACATAAAACACGTCAGCCAGAAATGCTGGTGAGTCAATATCAAAAAGACTCTTCTTGGTGTTTATAAATCATAGTCTTGATTATGTATGCCCATTTGCATGCATTCAACATATCATACCCAATGGTTAACATTCATTGAGTGAAACCCCATACATTACCCAGCCATGCACAGTCTTATGCACGACTGCTGAGATCCTACCTGACTCAGTTTTACGCTCAAAGCTGCTGGAAACGTACGCCCCCCACCCCCCGCGCGAGAATATAGTGGTACCAGTATATCAATGTATACAGCCGGAATGTAACACAATACAAAATCATAATGCAAGACATTAATGTTTAATAAAACAAGTGTATCAAGACTATATCAACTCACCTTGGCTTTGAGTGCACTGTGATGGATTGAGACTTTGTTCCTAATCAAGACTAGTTAATCTTAGATGACGGTCAAGAAAGAGAAGTGTGGTACTAGCTAGTCATCACCGTGATTGGCTTTGGACAACCTTACTTAGTTTAACCATGGGTGTACAGTCCATGTAAACTAGGGTGAGATCACCCAAAGTCTACCCTAGATACGACTCTACATACCACACCTAATAATAATTAAAATCTAAATATATAATCTAAACTTGAGAACTAGAATTAACGTACCTATCCATGATTGACTTAAGGAGAAGGATGCGAAGAAATTTGTGTAGTATAAGTTATTAGATAGTTCGATATATATATAGGCACTTGACCGACTAGAATACGTAGGTTTCTATTGAATTAAAGTAAATCTTCACTTTTGAAGATAACTCTCGATATACTACTCCATATAGACGTGTTCATCAATCTTTCCACTTAAAATAATATTGCAAATATGGATATGGAATTATTAATATTGCAAATATGGATATGGAATTATTAAAATCACTAGGTTAGTAACCCGTGTATTACACGGATTGAGTTCATAATATAAAGATACATATAAAAAAAACGCTTAAAAATCAAATTTATTATCTTTGACAAATTTTTAATTAGTTTTCTTAAAATAATTATATTATTGGATAAATTTATCAATCACATTAAGTTTGTCAAATTTTTTTAAATGGAAAGTTAGTTTTGACAAAATTGGTAGTTATACTTAGTTGATAATCTAATAAATTGATACTTGAATGTGGTTTTGACATGTGACAATGCTGATGTAGATCTCCTACAAATGAGACATGTGCCACCCATTTTAATGATTTATTAGGATTAAAGATATACGTGGCCATCATAGCTAGATATATACGATAGTATATTTATTTAGTGTTATATTATTACTATTGATATTATTGGTAAAGATCATGCATAAACCACTTTTTATTGTACAAATTTAAGAATCAAAGAAAAACTATATTGCATATATGCACCCATATTCACCTGATGAATTAAAAAATAAAACAATCAAAGTTTTTTTTTGTTCATGTTGTACATCCAACTATATTGCATATATGTAACATGGTAATTGCAGTATATTATATATATATATACAACATGATATGTTTCATATGTTGCATATATGCAACATATGCAATGCAACATGATATGTTGCATATATACAACATAAGATGTTGCATATGTTGCATATGTGCAACATAGGCGGACACCCCCTCTAAAAAATGTTTTTTTTGTTTTCTTAAGTTGTTAGGTGGCCAACACTTTGATTGACACGGAAATTAAAAAAAACCAAAATTACCTAAATAGCCTTTATTTAATAAAAATTTAATTGTTTTTACATTAGTTTTTAAGTTTATACAATAAGAATAGTTTTTATTTGAACCTTACTCTTGATGTTATATTATTAAACGGTATTTAATAATACTAATTGTTCGTCTAAGATTTTAAGGTCAGGCATCTTAATCTATAAGCATCATATTCGATTGTACGAGTCGTATAGGTTGCGTGTGCTATTTATATACTTTTATTTTTATTTTTTATAAACGTAACTCCTATCTAAATTTAGGGGTGTTACATGTTGCTTTAATGAAAGTTCAGGGGCTGATTTGTAAAAGTTAATAACTATGCATGAATTAATTGGTAGATTTTGCTAAGGAAAGAAAAAAAAATTAAAAAAAGTCCAAGAGCATGTGTACGTGAATTAGAATTGGGCTGCGAATTATTTTGGGCCATGAATTAATATCTACGCATAAGGGAAAAACAAGAAAAAAAAATGTGAGGCTAACGGGAAAAAAAAAAAACACCCACTGAGAATAAATATAAAAATTGCGGAAGAATTCAAAGGGGGCTTCTGATGACATCGATGATTTTTAAGAGAGGAAAAAGACGAGGGCACAAGAGGAGATCAACCCGAGTCGATCATTCGACTAACATTACTAATCCGGGTTCTTGTTTTCTTCTAGTTTCTTGATTAATTATGTAGTCTAAACTATGTTTTCAATTAAAGTTGTGATTGTTTTTATGATGTTGACTAAATCTATGGTGGTTGGCTAAACGTTTAAAGCCACCTAGACTTGCGATGAATAATTAGTGTTAATTACTAAATTCGGTTTATGACAGTTTAGTTGATGGATTGATGTTCTATTGGAATTCTTCTAATTATTTGTAATCGATGCATGTGCATACTTGAATTAGGATTAGAATTAATTGATGCTCCTTGCTCCTCTTGCGAATGTCTTTCGGTTTGGGTTGGGTAATCGGTTGCGTGACTTTGTGTTTGTAATTGATATGATTTGGTAAACCTAGTTAATCATAGGAATAATAATTGGTTGTAATATAGGCTCTAGTATTCTGCCTATCTAGAGACTCAAAAGGTAATAAATTGTCGGGTAGTCAGGTTAGTTAATGAACTAGGATAACATTGTTTCAAAAGGAAATGCCCTAGGAATTTAGCTAATTGCTAGTCGTGTCAGTTGCAATAATTAGAGGTAGTTCTGCTTATATTAGGGTGCCTTAGATTGTTTCAAAGGTGGTTAGGGTAAGTGAATTGGGAAGAACTTAAAAGGTGCACCAATTGTTCGAGCGGTAGAATCATCAGTTATGAAGTACTTAAAATGTGAACTAACCAACCAGTGCGTTTATTCCAATATTTTAGGTATTCTATCAGTAACGTCCGGATAGTGATCCGGGGCTCGTAGTATTTCTAGAGATTGTGTCTTAAAATCCTAGTTCCAACAGAATTGTCATAACCGAGTAGAGTTGTTAGTGTTAATTAAGATTCTAAGTCTATGTGGTACCTTTCTCATTCTGAATTCTCCTAAGTTTCTCCATTGTCGGTTGGTAGTTTAAGTAGTCAATTTAGTTGATTTATTTCTCTATTCATTTTTAAATCTGAACATTCAAATTTCTCATTCATAGAGTCTTAGGTTAGAGTCTAGCTATATAGTGTCCTTAGGGTTCGATATCCGGTCTTTTGTAGCTTTACTACATCTGATAGGCACACTTGCCTGTAGGATCGGTTTAGTTTCGGTAAAAATTAGGTGTGTCTAGGTCTAGGAGTAAGTCTAAGTTAAGTTAGTTATTTTTAGTAGTCGTTCCGAACACATCACCTAGCGAACCTCACATCAGCCTTAATTTCAGGGCTCAGTCCCCCATACGAACCTCCTAACTCTTTTAGATTCAATGTCAGCCGTATGCGGAACTATAGAAATCAACTCATTGAATTGATTGATGTATGTTTGGTAATCTACATCCTTCATTTCTATTGAGAGGAACTCCTTTTCTAATTTCTCCTGCTCGTTTTTTGGAACAAACTTCCTCAACACTAGTTCTCGAGACTTTCCCCAATTCATCTTATGTGTTCCTTCCTTACCTTTACTAGCCTGAACCGTTTTTCACCAAGACAGGGCATGACCCTTGAATGAATGTGATGTAAATTTCACCATATCTCGTTCTGCACACTCACTTATGTCTAGTATTGCTTCCATCTCATCCAGCCAATTTAGTGCATGAGTTGCTCCTTTATCGCCTTTGAAAATACTGCGCTTACAAGACATGTACATTTTGTAGGAGCAACCTTTCTTTTTCATCCTTTCCTCAGAAGAATCTGATTCTGTATCATTTAAACTTTCTAATATGCGTCGCCTCTTTCGACTCCTATTCTTCTTCCTTTTTTTTTACTTTTGCTTCTGCCTCTATCAACAGGACTTTCAGTAGAGTCAGCAGACTTGGTTCCTCTTATCCCTGCTTCTATTCCGATGTCGTGATCTATGAATTGATTCCCCACGATCAGACTGATCTTGTCGTGACCTACTCTGTCTAGTTTGACTGTTTACTATATGACTGCCCTTGTTCGATTGTATTTTTCCAAGTGGACAGACTTCTTACCCAACTTTCTTTCCTTTGCTTGCAGATTAGGAAATTGCTGCGGAGAACCCAACAACAACGTAGTCTCTCATCTTCTGCTTGTTGCCTTAACTGTTCAGATGTAGGAGACTCTACTCCTATATTGTGCACTGAATCGTCACCTTTCGATTTTCCTAAGTCATTCCGCACACAGTCTTTCTTGTACCTACTCCGTTCTTTGCCTGAAAGGCAATCATAGAGTCATATCAACACTCAGAACTTTTCTTCAAAGTTTTATTTGCATAATGACTTGGAACTTTGGTTCTTACAGAACCAATATTAACTGTTGGGACGCCATTAAGGTATAGTTTTCTCCACCTAACGTATATTACAGGTTGTGAGACTAACTCATACCTTTGTCTAACTACTGGAGATTACAGTAATAAGATTTTTATCAATACAATATTCTTCATTTACTAGCTAATAACAGTCCCGCAAGAATATGTATGACCTCAATATCTACTGCTTATCCAGTGCGCAAGTAATATTGCACTTTCTAACTGGAATAAATTCCATAGGATTTCTAAGTGTAATTATTTAAATAACCTACACTTCGAAACCTACATTCAGACACTAAGGAATATATGTATAAGGCACAATTTGAGTCCAACTGATACTAAAGGTTGCACATAGGTTCTTAGTATTAGCCAATTCATAACATGGAAACTTATGAGTATTCCAAACAACTAGATTGCCACCATAACGATTACATAACTTGTTCTAAAGGTTACTTATTCTAGAAACATTACACACAAACTACCACGCTTCACAAACCTTAACAAACTGAGTCTGAACCGCAAACAAGAAATATCATGAAAACAAACATAACAAACATAACAACACAACTAGAACTACATCCCCTGCTGACTCCATCAATGCTTCTTCTTCCTTTTAAAGGTATCCATTTCCAACATTGCACTAGAAGCCAATATGTTCATATCTAGCGACACTATGCTCGGCCCAACATGTACCTTGTATGGTCCAAAAGAGTAAGGCGGACTAGCTCCTGAAAAAGATGAACGATGGGGGTCAACATATGGTACGTATGGTAACTGTAGTGGCTGATATGGCATATGTGGTTGTGTCTGAAAAGGAAACGGGGGCTGAATTTTGTCACACCCCCAAAAATCCCACGCGCGACAACGCGTCGCAGGGAGCGTGGCAAACCAGGATCGAACACATTAGCCATACGAACAGTCTATATGCAATGTAAAAGTAAAACCAAAGTAAATGCGTTTTTAAATGCGAAAGCGTAAACGACAAAAGTTGTAATAAATGTTCAAGCGACGAAACATGCGCAAACCAAAAGTTAATGAGTTTGAAAAGTATATTTAAGTCTACGATGCATGCATGATAATCATAATCCTTATGTGGTGCATCCTAGCTCGTGGCAGACAATCCAGTTTAGCAACCTGAGAAATAACATGCTAAAGTGTCAACACAAAGGTTGGTGAGTTCACAGGTTTAACAGTTCAGTAACGTTTCAAGTTCAGTTTAAGATTGACCGTTCATTAACGTCAAGTTGTAAGAGCATAATCACTAGTATATATCAAATAGCTAGCTAGGCTATATACATGAAACTTCGCACGTTGATAGTCACCGAAGCTAACAGTTGTTTATAGTTTGCCTTGTTGTGTTTAGGACGAATATAACACCCGTTCGATATCCAATCATGTCAGCGCGACTGACCCGGGTGGGGTTTGTCAGACCCAGTAGTACTACAATATATTTCCCGCTATCGTCATTAATACTAACGGTACCATAGGAAGGACTTTGTTGTATCAGTGTGCTACAAGTACTTCAAGTGATATATAAAAGTCTAATTACCTCAGTTGTATAAATCATGCATGTTAATCTCCCCCAACAAGATTAAAACAGTAAAATGGGGCCGTGAAACTCACCTTAGGTTGCTCAACAAAGTTTCCAAATAAACAGTTAATTCAAGTAGCAAGAACGAGTCTTGTGCAAGCAATCAATCACCTAACGAGCATAAATGTATAAGTGTGTGTTCTTTAAGTTATTAAATCCAACGAAATGGCAAAAACGAATGATCGTGGAATCCGGAACAAGTCGAGGATGGCACTTGTGCCAAATCCGAGCGATTATCGAAATACGCGAGAAAAATACAATATATGTTAATATTATATATTTTCTAAGTTCAGAGACTTCAAAAATAAATATATATAATATATATATATTTAAACCGAACGTGTTATGACGATAATAATGGGTTACAAAACTATATATATATATATATATATATATATATATATATATATATATATATATATAAATTTTCCTCCAAAAGTATCTAGTCGTTTTTAATAAACCAACGATATACGTATATGTATATTAAATTACGCAAAATATATCTATTTTGCCCCTTTTATGTAAAACCATGATTTTTGAGTTAAAATATGCATACAGATTTATTTATAAACTATATTTTGGTTCAAATCATCAAATTTTACGAGTTCGATAATCAATATACATTTTATGGGTTTAAACATTTGTAGGAAATGGTTTTAAAGAAGTTTTGATTCACTAAGAAACCTAAAATCGCAATATATAAAAAAATATAGACAAGGTGAGGCCGCCTGGGGTCGAACCCGCGACATCCCCTTCACCGGTTCAGCGATCTAACCACTGGGGCAGTCTTCCGATCACGTCAACAACTGGCCGGCAATCGTTTTATATAGTAACAGAGACCAGGATCGGCTCTTAAGAAGGAAACAGAACAAAACCAGAAAAATGTATGGGACGGGTTTCGAACACGCGTCCCCCGCGAACCAGACCAGCGCCCTAACCAGTTAAGCCAGATTGGCGTCTGGTTATAACCCCGCATCAAAAACATATAACTCGTACCCGAAGCATGTCATCTTCTACACCCATTACTCCGGTGACCGGAACCTTAGCTCCGGTCGCCGGAAAAACGTAAAACATAAAAAAAAACGACGAAATGAAGCGGAACAACAGAAGAAGCATTACCTCGAGACGGAGATGCGAGAACACAAGGTTTCGACACCTAAATCTATCCTAAAACTTTGACGACAACTCCGCATTTTGCTTCAATAATCAAAATTGAGGTCACATGTGTGTTCAATGTCAAAAGGAGAACTCAGTGGTGGTCGAATGGGTGTCGATGGTATAGTGGATGGTCGAGATTTCGAGTTCACCGGAAAACTTTCTAACAAAGAAAATAGAGAGAACGAGGGAGAGAACAGGGGGATTGCGAGAGAGAGGGAGAGGAGAATGAGTGTTAATAGCCGGTTGATACAATGATATGTATCTCATTGATGTGGATGGGAGTGAAACGGACTTGAATGATGATGATCGGTCTCGAAACCGATCATCCTTCGTAAATTCTGTAATCGGCGCCTCAATGATCAACAATAGGGTATTGACACTATTGGCCCTCCCACTTACAACCTAGGAAATCAGTTTTTTTTTTGGAAAATTACAAGATAAGTCCCTCAAATTTGGTACTTTCTAACGAACACTAACGGGGTTAATGGAAGATGTTTTTAGCAACGAATATACGAAGAGCGTCAAAAATATATAAAATCGTGTAACGTTAATAGGAAAATATAAATCTCGTTTTACTAAATAAATTATGGAATATAACTCCACAATTATTCAAAGTCACATAAAATCATACCTTATATAATTAAAGCACATGATTTATGACTAATGGCTTGTAATTAAAATCCTTTAAAACCATAGCATAGAGATTTAAGACTCATAACTTATATATTTAAGTCACATATAACTATATAAATAACTTGTAATTAAAACCCTTTAATTACATAAGATCATAATTGTCATAGAATCATATTATATACATAAGTATTTAATCCACATAAAATCATAGAATCTCAATCGTTTAAACTTTCGGTGTATGCTCGTATAGTGATGATTACACAAAACCCTAATTGCTAAAGTCAACGCAGATAAGCACATAGATGTTCACACAACATTTAATACGTTTTACGTTCAGTTAATGTCAGAAAATGATCTGAAAAGTCGGATTGTCACAGTATCCCCTTGTTGAAGAATTTTCGTCCTCGAAAATTGCGTAACGCGGTAAAAGTTAATGAGCTAGACACAAAGAAAAGAAAAGAAAAATTCTCAGTCGTCACATCATCCCCTTGTTGAAGAATTTTCGTCCGTGAAAATTAAACCAGTACCTGAACTAGACGAAGGCTGAACCTTGAATAGTCTGGGATATTTCTTCATCATCTGATCTTCGCGTTCCCATGTGAATTCAGGACCATGTCTCGAGTTCCAACAAACTTTAACGATTGGGATTTTACTACGTTTTAACTGTTTAACTTCCCAGTCCATAATTTCTACCGGTTCTTCGATAAATCGAAGTTGTTCGTCCACATGCAACTCTTCGAGTGGAGTGATTAATGTCTCATCAGCTAAACATTTCTTTAGATTCGACACATGGAAGACGTTATGGACCCCACTTAGTTCTGCTGGTAAGTTTAGTTCATATGCTGATAGACCAACTCTTTTAACAATCTCAAATGGCCAAATGTATCTCGGGTTTAACTTACCACGTTTACCAAAACGTACTACACCCTTCCAGGGTGAGACCTTTAACAAGACCTTGTCTCCTTCCTCAAACTCAAAAGGTCTTCTACGTTTATCGGCATAACTTTTCTGTCTATCTCGTGCGGCTGCCATACGATTACGAATTTGCACGATCTTTTCTGTTGTCTCGAGTACCAACTCCGGACCTATGAGTTGACTGCCACCAACTTCCGCCCAACAGAGAGGTGATCTACACTTACGCCCATAGATTGCTTCAAACGGAGCTACACCAATACTAGTGTGATAACTGTTGTTATAAGAGAATTCCACTAAGGGTAAGTGTTTATCCCAACTTTCACCAAAATCAATCGCACATGCACGCAACATGTCTTCAAGAGTTTGAATGGTCCGTTCACTTTGGCCATCGGTCTGAGGGTGATATGCAGTACTCATGTCCAGACGCGATCCCAATGCTTCATGTAGAGATTCCCAACATTTGGATGTAAATCGAGCGTCTCGATCTGATATAATAGAAACTGGATACTCCATGTCGCGAGACGATTTCCTTGAGATAAATTTTGCCTAACGTCTCTGAGGTATCAGTTTCCTTGATTGGTAGGAAATGTGCCGACTTGGTTAGACGGTCAATAATTACCCAAATTGTATCACATTTGCTTGCAGTACGGGGTAACTTTGTGATAAAGTCCATAGCAATTCCCTCCCATTTCCACTCAGAATTTTTGGTTGTTGAAGTAACCCTGCCGGTTTCTGGTATTCCGCTTTGACCTTGGAACAAGTCAAGCACTTGCTTACGTAAGTGGCAATGTCTGCTTTCATCTTAGGCCACCAGTAAATCAGTTTGAAATCTTGGTACATCTTATCAGAGCCTGGATGAATGGAGTAACGAGACTTATGGGCTTCATCCATAATCAATTCCCTCAAATTTCCATATACGGGAATCCATATTCGGTTTGCACAATACCGAATACCATCGGATCTAACTTCCAGTAACTTATCCATACCCCGCAAAGATTCTAATTCAATGTTCTCATCTTTGAGTGCTTCGAGTTGTGCATTCCGGATCTGATCAGGTAATCCTGTATGAATAGTAAGTTGTAACGCACGAACTCTTCTAGGCTTGGGGTTGTCCTTCCGACTTAAGGCATCAGCTACTACATTAGCTTTGCCTGGATGGTATCTAATTGCGCAATCGTAGTCATTAAGAAGTTCCACCCAACGACGTTGTCTCATGTTCAACTCCTTCTGAGCAAAGATATGCTCGAGACTTTTGTGATCAGTGTAGATAGTACACTTTGTACCATAAAGATAATGTCGCCAAATTTTCAACGCGAAAATGACTGCTCCCAACTCCAAATCATGAGTTGTATAATTTTGCTCGTGAATCTTTAACTGACGAGAGGCATAAGCTATGACTTTCTCCCTTTGCATCAGCACGCAACCTAATCCTTGCTTCGATGCATCACAATACACCACGAAGTCATCGCTACCTTCCGGTAGGGATAATATTGGCGCGCTACAAAGTTTCTGCTTTAGTAGCTGAAAAGCGGCGTCATGCTTTTCATTCCAGTTATACGTCGTTCCTTTATGCGTTAGCGCCATATGAGGTTAGGCTATCTTTGAAAATCCCTCAATAAATCATCTATAATAACCTGCTAAACCAAGAAATTGGCGAATTTCCGTTGGTGTCTTAGGTGCAGGCCAATTCTTCATTACCTCAACTTTGATTGGATCAACGTGAATCCCTTGATCATTAACGATATGACCAAGAAATTGCACCTCACACATCCAGAAATCACACTTTGAAAATTTTGCATACAATTGCTCCTTCTTGAGTAACTCTAAGATCAAACGAAGATGTTGTTCATGCTCCTCCTTAGACTTAGAATATATCAGAATATCATCAATGAAGATGATGACGAATTTATCTAGATATGGCTTGCAAACGCGATTCATCAAGTCCATGAATATCGCTGGTGCGTTGGTTAACCCAAATGGCATAACCATGAACTCATAATGACCATAACGAGTTCTAAACGCTGTTTTCGAGACATCCTCCTCGCGGACTCTCAGTTGGTGATAACCTGACCTTAAATCGATTTTGGAATAATAGCTAGATCCTTGTAGTTGATCAAACAAATCATCAATTCGGGGCAAGGGATAACGATTCTTAACAGTCACTTTGTTTAGTTCTCTGTAATCGATGCACATCCGAAAGGTTCCATCTTTCTTTTTAACAAATAACACTGGAGCTCCCCAGGGTGATGAGCTGGGCCTGATAAATCCCTTTTCAAGTAGTTCTTGAAGTTGAGTATATAGCTCTTGTAACTCATTTGGTGCTAAACGATAAGGTGCGCGAGCAATAGGCGCTGCTCCAGGAGCAAGATCAATCTGAAATTCGACTTCTCGATGAGGCGGTAGACCTGGTAGATCTTCCGGAAAGACTTCAGGAAAGTCCTTCACGATCGGGATATCTTCAATTCTCTTCTCCTCATTTGTTTTCTCTGAAATGTTAAGGTATTAATTAGATTTGCTTTGACCAGCGACCCCACACTATCAGACATATTCAGACTTTTTCTGTTTTTCTTTCTTTTTCTTTTTGTGTGATAGCACTTGTGATTTTTCACAATGCATAATATTTTCATGATATAGTCAACTGTGTTCCATGCAAAAAGAAATAAGACTGTTAAATCGTCTACCTTAAGGTTGATCTTTCGATACGCAGATAAGGCCTCGGATTTAACAAAATAAGAAAAATAAAACAAGTTGAAGTTGTATAACCCAACAACAATCAGGTCGGCACTCCAGCACACGCAGAGAAAGTCCAATGAGTTATATGAAACACCAAAGAAAATAAAGCAGAACGTCAAACGGACAAGAATCAGGTCGGTCGTGTGGACACGCAGAGAAAGTCCGATCGTTTGACAAAAGTAAGAAAATTAAACAAGTTTAAATCTTTGCAAAATGAACGCATGTATACACAGTGACTTCTCATTTTGAATTTCACACTTATTTTTCTTTTTGTGTCATGAAATAAGCATCAAGATGTTGTCCACTTGGTCAAGCATTAGTATTTAGTGTATATCACATCTGAATACTTTCTGATTTGTCGAGCCTACCAAGCACATCAAGCAATGATCTTATGGCCCTTTCATATACTCTATCCATGAGTCAGATACGTAAGCCAATGTACCATCATTTCCTAATGATCAATTTCTCACAATTATATATTGCATGTATTCACCTTCCATCCTTATATATTTTGCATGTATTCACCTTCTCCCCATAACATGCTTTTTCTCAATACTCCCCCTTACTTACAATTCTCCCCCTTAAAATGAAAAATCTATTTCTGGATTTTCATCTTACAAAAACAAGACTCTATTTTTGGCTTTTTGAGAAAAACTTGAAAGTAAAGAAAAGTGATCAATCAACACGGATATGTTGCAGTTCAAGAATTCAGAAAATTTGCAGATTAGAAAAATTTATCATGAATTTTAAGTTAAGCAGAAAACTCCTCCATCAACAACTTTACAATCGTCGATAGGTCTTCTAGAAGTACATGTACACTGGTCAAACTGATTAGTTCATAAATGAACCGAAGCGAATCGCTTCTGGTCGACCAGTGTCCTGGTTTTGTTTAGAGACCACCTTAGGTTTCCATTTTTGTTTTGGTAATTCTGTTTTTGGTGAAACAGTCACAGATGACTGTAATGATGAACCTACTTTAAAAACTCTGTCTCGTTCATTGAAGTACTTTGTGGGGGCAGGTTTACCAAAAACTGGGTTCTTATGAAACCTCTGAGGGGAATCAACAGGCAGTGGACAATATTTTGCCATATGCCCTGTGCGGCGACAAATATAACAAATCTGATTTATTTTGTCCCATCTTTGATGTACTTGCGAAGAGTTACACACATGAACATCTCGAACATGATCAGAATTAGAATCATATACCTGATGCCCGTGATCATGAACCCATTTGGATGTTGGGCTTCGAGATTGAGAACCATCAGAAGAAACGTTATCTTTCACAAATAATTCAGAAATCTTCCGAGCATCAACACAATGAAGAGGAAACTCTTTATCAGGGAAAAGGTGACCAGAACCTTTGAGCTTGTAGGATCTCTCGAATTGAACTTTTTCAGCCTTAAAACGTCCTTCTTCACTTGCTTCAGCTTTAATTTCTTTAACTCTTGAGATGATGATGCTGGAACCTTCTCATCTTTTACATATTGTGCTTTAAATCCCAGACCCACATGCTTTCTAACAACTTTCTCCTCAGATGTAGAATGTCCATTCTTTGCTAATCGAGAAAATTCAGCCTTCACTTTAGTTACATTCTTTTGATCATAGAAAATCGTCTCATCAAAGTCAGGTTGAGACTGAATCTTGTCACTTGAAGTGGCTGATTTTTCATTGTCAGCAGAAGATGAACCAGATACAAACTTTGGAACTGGAGAAATCTCAGACTTCTTGCCCTTCTTCTTCTTACTCTTCTTAATTTTCTTTTTCTGCACAACCTTCTCTTCTTCGCCAGTAGATGATGAAAATTTTGAGTAATCAACCTTTTCAACCTTCTCTTTCACCTCTTTGAATGCCTCTTTGATTTGAGCAGGAGGCGAAGCTGTTTTGTCAAACATCTTTTCAAAATTATCATCCTTAGCCAAAAAACTTGTAAATACTTGAGAATTAGAGACATTGTTCAGCAATCGATTGGCATCAATGACTTGAATTTTCAGATCAAAAATTTGTTATTGTGCTTCAGCTAACTCCTTCTTAGTAACAATCAATCTTTTGGCAACTTTGTGTGTTTCAAACTTCTGCATACGAAGATTTTCCATGCCCTCAAAATATTCTTTCTTCAATTTATCCTCATTCCGCTTCTGAATTTCCAGATTTGCTTTCTGAACTTTATTTACACTCACCAATTCCCGCTTCTCATCTAACAACTTTTCCATGTCAACTTGATATGCTTCAATCTTAGCAGCAGATTCTTCAGCATTCTTTGTAAGCAAATCAAGCTTGAGTTTGGACTTGTCAAACAATTTCTGAAAATCATTAGCAGTATCCTCTGCTTCATCCTTCCATTTCTTTACTTCAATCACCAACTCATCCCTTTCTTCAGAAATTTCATCTTTTGCATCTTCAACATTCCTTTTATCTTGTTTAGAAATCTCTAATGCTTCATTCAACAATTTGACCTCGGTAATCAGACGTTCGTTCTTCAAAACCAATTCCTTTTCATTTTCCTTGAAAATCTTCAAATCTGAATTAATCAAATTAAGTTCCTCAAACAGCTTTTGAATTTTATTCATCAATGATGCATTTTTTTTCAACAGACTCTCCAAATTCTCAACATATTCATAAGAACTTGGTGTGGAACTTGTATCTGTGGAACTTGTATCGGAACTATAATCTTCTTGATGATCATGGGTGACTATTAAAGCAGAAGAATCAAAATGCATTCCCCAATCATAAACACCATCATTTTGAACTGTTAGTGCTGACTTGGTTGTATTACTTGAAGACGGTTGAGAAATAACAGGCTTGCTAGAATATGTTTGTTGACATTCTTTGGCAAAACGTCCAAACTTTGAACATTTGTAACATTTTAACTTTGACTTGTTAAAACCTAATTTCTCATTAAAATCAGAAATATTTTTTCCATGCTTCTTGAAAAATCTCTTTGATCGGTGACTCAGCATAGCATATTGCCAAGATAGATCTAATTCAATCAATTGATTATCATCAAGAGCATCAAGATCATCTCTTGTTAATTGTGCATCAGCAACATTTTTTATAACTAAACCAAATGATGGTGAGATTAAAGCAACAATAATTTTGGCACAATCATCCATTGATTCAACAGAAAAGGCATTTTAACTTGATGATATTTGGAATTGTGAAACTACAACCCCGTGATGAATTGTTATCAGAATTTCCTGAAGCTCCAGCCATAAAAACAACACTCGGTGCTAAACTCAGATTTGGCTTAGATTTAGCACTCATGCTTGCACTATTCTCACCATGATACAATTCAGGATTTTTCAAGGTAGCAGTTGACTTTTTAGAATTTAACATTTCCATTTCTCGAGCATGAAGTTTTCCAGTAAGCTCGTGAAATGTTAATGAAGAATAATCCTTATCATGAGTAAGAAGCAAAACATAATTTTCCCATTTTTCAGGCAACGCTTCCATAATCTTCTCCTTCAAATTAACATCTGTCTTCTCAATTCCAACAACCTTTAATTCACTAATCAGATGTGAAAATCGAGAAACAAGAGCAATAATGTTCTCATTGTCATAATATTGAAAATTATCAAATTCTTTATTCAACACTTTCTTCCGACTTTTCTTGTAATCATCATTACCCTCACATCTTGCTGATAAAGCATCCCATAATTGTTTTTAATTCTTGCACATGATGAATTGATGTAACAACTCAGTGGGTAATACCATCGTAAGATAACCGAAAGCTTTCTGTTCAAGCTCATAGGCTTTTCTTTCAGCAATGTCGAAAGTATGAACTTCCTTGATGTCATTCGTACTTATATAAGCTGAAAATCGTTGTTTCCAATTCTGATAATCTTCAAGCTTCAACAATTTGGGAACTTTCTGACTTGTTCCGATTTCATTGTCAAAATTCAGCATTGTTTGCATTGCGTTTTGCATAGCGGCAAATGCTTGAAATTCCGTCATCTTTGAAAATTTGAAATATGTTGGCCGAACTTGCTCCGAACTTAACACTGTCGTCCGAACTCCTTCCGAACTCTGTTCGAACCTAATTCAACAGTTCAAACTTTAAACAGACCTAAGTAGCTCCGAACTACCTTCGAACTAGCTCCAAACCTACTCCGAACTTGGACCAAAGTACAATCAAATACAAACCCTCCGAACGTTGACCGAACGAAGACCGAATTAGAACGAACTCTGAACCGTCACCAAACACTCACCGAACTCTCCCCGAAATCGAACTTTGGGGCTCCGAACTTGAACTTCGGAGCAGTTACTCCGAACCTGACCAGTGAACTCCGAACCTCGACATAATTTTTCAAAAACATGCAAATATTGACAGATATTGATGAAACTTGCAACTGTGGATCGAGAAAAATGATAATGAATGATTTAGAAGCAGTTTTGACACAGTAAACTCGAAGGAATTGATCAAAAACACGTAAACATATTCGAGAAAACACCAAAACGTTCAAAAATCCAAAAATAACAACCACAGATTAGTAGAGTGAACCAGATAGCTCTGATACCACTTGAAAATGCGTGAGCATTGGATCGTCTACACAATCTAGCTATTCGGACATCGAAACGTAATTAACCGATTGTTTTATTGATCACAAATGAGCAATTACAATCAGAAAACACTTAGAAACTGACACAGAGAAACACTCTCAGAAACACACACTTAAGAAATCTCACACGCTCAGAACCATCAATTACAAGATCCAAACTTCTATATATACCCGACTGGCCGATCTCTGTCCGAACCTCAGGTTCGTCCAGTCCGAACTCCTGGTTCGAACCAGGTTCGGGCAAGTATGATTTAGCTTGAACTTGTCCTTTGCTTGATACTTCACACGACGCACATATCAGGTATCAACAAACTCCCCCTCGTCGTGTGCAGTATCTCTTCGACATCATCAACTCTGCCTTCTTCCCTTTGCTGCTCTTACTCCCCTTGCTTCCTTTACTTCCAGAAGATTAAGATTTTTCAAAACCCCACATTTTCACTAGTACATGTAGATAATAAATATTAGCATAGAACCAAAGAATAACTTCCCAATGCAAGCCTAGGGAAGTGAACCCTATCTTACACTAAGATAATCAATTTCTTAAAAACTTAATCAATCTTAAACATAAGATAGACTATCAACTTTTATCTGTATGGTAGATTTCATCAAATCTTAGTGCACCGGTGGGTAGGAATAACAGTTTGCAAGGCTGTAACTACTACCGACCTTACACTAATCCTTGATAGCTACCTAGCATACACATATCCGCCTAAGTCTAGAATTGTTTTCGTACTTAGTCCTAGAGCCAATAAGGTTCAAACTTAGGGGCTCTATGGAAGTACCTAATCTGTTAGAACCTTGAGCTCTGATTCCAACCTGTCACACCCTCCCTCACCACCCCTTGCCAGGAGTGGGGAGAGCGGGTGTGGGACTAGTTTCCTATATCAGTTCTCGTGGAAGCTTCATATTAAGTCAAAGTGCACATCAAAATATAGAAACACACACAACAGTCCACTAACTACAACGATAGACCACTTATTTAAAATATACAAACATTGGTACAACGTGTCTGACTAGGTCCCGGGTTTACTAATACTTTACATTAAAAACATAGAGAGACAACAAACAAAGAGCATAAACGAACTTAGACTGTAAAGCCTATCCAACTGTCCCAAAATCCGACTACCTTTCTCTTTCACCCACGACACAAAACATGTCAAAAACAAAAGTTGTTGGTAAGCTGCAGCTAGTGATTCTAAACAAAATTTTGTATATCATTCTCAAATATACATATTCCCGTTGTGAATCCTGGGTCTTGCCTAAGGTCAAAACGTAATCCAGCAAACATAGGTGCGTGCCCCTGTATTCCTTTCATGGTACACAACACATAATGACATACCTTGCCCTAATAACTTAACATTAGAACAACACATAAATATGAGGCGGCCCTGCCTACCTACACTGTAAGGCTCAATTATATGTCTAGCGGCCCTGACTAGAGACCTTAACGACCCGAGTAATATCCCCTTGAATGAATATTACCCAGCAATATCTAACCGACTCAATTCACAACAATAAAATAAACTGGAAAACAAACATGGCATATTGAGAATAAATAATTTAAAATAGTTCATATGTAGCCCCAAAATATAAATTTAAAACAGGGGAAGCTAACGGTACTCACAGGTGTCGGAAGACGAGCAAAGGTTATCAACTTGTTCCTTGTCACTGATGCAAATAACCTAACACATATAATTAAATCCTAAGATTCTGGATTTTTAGTGTTGTATTAACTGAATATCAATTCCTTCTCTTAATCCATTTCTTACTTTAATCGGATTATCCTAACTTTTATTATTAATATTTTTACGAACTCTTGCAAACTGACCTGGGTTATAATTTTTATAACACTGGCCTATCTACCCTTCAAATATTCCACTGATTTTGAGTTAGAATTCCTAATCATATTACAAATTATGTATTACTACGGGCGTAATCATCTTAACTCATACATCCGTATTCATATATTATGAATAATAATCTTTCACTAACCCCGCGATAGGCTGTATCCTCAACCTACTGATACGGTCGGGTACTTGAATACGGTTGTATTCTCTAAAACATTATACGAGCGTATTAATGTATTTCCCTCTTTTTAAATCGGTCAACCCGCGATACGGCCGTATTACCTTCAGTGAATACGACCGTATTCCCTGAAGACAGAATGCATCTTTAGTCATGTCTTTGTTTTTAATTGATTTTAACTACTGGTTTCATTACCAAAACTCTTGTACACATTAATTAACTGGTTTTGACTAACCATTCAACTTAGTAACAACCTTAAATCCTTTTTAATGACCAAAATAGATGTATGCATATATTTTTTATAAATTGTATCAAATTTATGATCTAACCTTAAACAAGTAATTCTCTCCACTCCAATAGCTCCATATCAACCTTTTGATGACTCCTAGACTTCGAGATTACTTCTGCATGCAAGGGTTTTAGGGTTAATCTACAAACTTTAAAAAATTGGAACTTTGTTCATGCATGTACTATCTAGTCTCATACCTTGCATTATATCATTCTTTGAAGCAACCTACTAGTCCTTGATGATCCTCATATCATTTCCGTACCAGATTTCAAGCATACATCAGTTCCTTACATTATACTTTCATCTAATCTTAATAACAATGTGATTAGAAACTTACCACCAGATTTACACTATTGAATCTTGTTTCTTGGCCCCAATAAACACCTGGAATTCTTCAAGTCGCACTGGAGCTCAGAGAGAGTGAGTTTGCTAGAAGAAAGAGGTTGAAAATGACCAAATCTTGGTCATATTTGTTTATATCGCCCTGACTCGATACATGCATATTGCCTTTATGCGATACAGCTGTACGCGCTGTTGGATGCGCGAATTTTGATCTGACCCAACCGGTCGTATTTCTTTTTAACCATACGATACGACTTCCCGACACGACCGTATTACCTTATGTGATACGGCCGTATCACTAGAAATGTTACAAAATTTATAAGTTTGCCTTTTTGTACTCTTCGCAACGACCTACTTTTATCTAAATTGTTACACCTTTATGGGTTTTCATTATTTCCCGGATGAAACGTCGGGGTCTAAGGGGTTTCCGAGGCTGGTGGCACATATTAAGCATCTCCACCTGTCTTTGGATAATATGAAGGGGCATTGCGAGAGGCGATCGCCACAGATTGTGATTTGTTTGTTTCGATAGGTTAGACTTTAAAGATCTTGGGTCAGTGGTTATGCGGGGTGTGTATGTGTCTACACGCGCTTAGTTGGACTTGCCACCATGTGGATGGGGTGGCCCGATTCATGATGGGTGCAGGTGTTGTGAAGGAGTTTATAGTGGGGATTCCTAAGCCGCATGTTTGGAGGGACGTTGTTCCTCTAGGAGTGGTGGTGGTAGATGAGGTTCTCCTAGATCGTGTCTTCTCTCTTCGTCTCATGACTGCAAAAGCATCCCTTGTAGTTTTCGTATGGTATTTTCTCAGGCATTAGCTTGTGTGTTGGGTAAAGTGGCGGCCATGCCAGAGTCTGTTGAGGCGTGGGTGAGACTCCTGTTGTTACCTCGTTGCACGCTGCGGGTTTCCAGGCCTTCTAATCATCAGGAAAGCAGCTCAAATAATAGAAAGTATTTGCAATGTCATAACATTCAATGATCGTTGGCCGCTTAGGGTGACCCAGACGGTTTCATGGAGCTCATCTTATCCCTTTTTGCCGAACCTTTGAAAGGGGCCTCGTGTCGAGATGAGCTTGTCTCCGTGTCTGGTAATTCTTTGGGGGTACCAATGTTAAAAAATGTTTGCATAAAGTTGATGATGGGCATTTTACTGCTGTGGTTAAAGTTCTATGCTCTTCTGGGGTTGTGCCTTTCGGTAAGAGTACTTGAGTACTTTGGACCCGCCTCCTTGCTCTCTGAGCCCCCCCCCCCCCCTTGTTGCTGATGTTGATTGTGTGCTTAGGTGCATTAAATCTTTCCCCAAAGGGACCTCTTATGGGAGAGACGGTCTTAGGGCCCAACACATCGTGGATGCTTTTTGTGGAGAGGGGTCTGTGATAGCCATTGGGTTGCTTGGGGCTATATCTGTGGTGGTTAATCTATGTTTGAGTGTGTAAGGACACAGAATGATCTTACTACTGCATGTTTCAATCAATCTAGTGAAATCGAGAATGTAAATAAGAGATTTCTTATTGAATCACACAAGATTACAAAGAAATCTCTCTGGTTTCTCTCTCTAGAAGACACACAGAAAATGTGTAGAATGACAGAAGTGTTTTGCTTACATTCTAACACGGTCTATTTATAGTGTCAACTTATAGGCTGGCGGACCAACTGGCGGACCAATTGGTACGGTGGACCAGTATGGTACGGCCCTTGATATGTTGACACTTTGACTCACACAAAAGCTCACTTAGATACAATACACGAGACACTCTATAGCATAGGAATATGCTCTAACAGACTCCCCCTTAACCTGTAGTGTATTTATGCTAACTAAACTTCAGTCTTCAATCTTCAGCATTGTTGCATATGATCTTCAACTTGAAATTTCTTATCAGCTATAGAGCTTGCATGGCTGGATCACTCTTGAATAATCTTTGAACTTCAAGATCCACTTGTGAAAGATACTTTAAACTCCCCATTTCACCATGCTTGAGTCTTGACACACATAACCTGCAATTTCAGAAGACAGAAACGCGGTTTCCTTTTTCTTTTGAAAATTAATTTAATCTTCGCGCAAAAATTCTCTTCGAGAATCCAAGATATACTTTAGAAATTTGATTTCGTATCACATGTCGATCGGTCAAAAAAAATAAGAAACAAAATATTTTTGGCTTTTTGAAACTTTACATCAAAACATACCGAAGATCTTTTTGATTTTTCTAAGTTTATGCTAAAACACACCTAAAATCTTTTTGCACTTTTCAGATATAAAACATAAATGCAATAGAATCATACACTATTTTTTTCCTTTGCGAGAAAGATCACAACTTGGGATCATATTGAACATAACATGCTGAACTGCACTTCAATTTCAATTACTTCAGCGCATAAGTCATGTCGATTAATGGTATAATTTGTCCAACTTAAACTCAGGCACAATCATACTCATAACATTTAGATATGTTAAGGTATTGATTAGATTTGCTTTGACCAGTGTACCCCACACTATCAGACATACTCAAATATGTATTTGCTTATCACACTTTGTGACTTCACTTGTGATTTAACACATAGTGATTGTATTCATGATATCGTCAACTGTGTTCCATGAAAAAAGAAATAAGAACGTTAAATCGTCTACCTTAAGGTCGATCTTTCAATACGCAGATAAGGCCTCGGATTTAACAAAATAAGAAAATAAAACAAGTTGAAATTGTATAATTCAACAATAATCAGGTCGGTCTTGTGGACACGCAGAGAAAGTCCGATGAATTATACGAAACACCAAAGAAAATAAAGCAGAACGTCAAACGAACAACAATTAGGTCGATCTTTCAATACGCAGAGAAAGTCTGATCGTTTGACAAAATAAAGAAAATCAAACAAGTTTAAATCTTTGCAAAATGAACACATGTATACACAGTGACTTCTCATCTTTGTTTTCCACATATCTATTAAATATCTTGAAATATGCATCAAGATGTTGTCCACTTGGTCAAGCATTAGTATTTAGTGTATATCACATCTGAATACTTCTTGATTTAATGCCAAGTCTACCAAGCACATCGAACAATGATCTTATGGCTTTTTCATCTATTTTATCCATGAGTAAGACACGTATTATAGAAAGAAAATGGACCTTTCGACATGGATACCTTTCAGTTTTAGCTTTCAGAAAAATTACAGTTTTGGAAAATTGATATCACGTGTAATTTAAATTAGATCAGCAGAATACTCCTCTATCAGCAACTTTTCAATCACCGATAGATCTTCTAGAAGTACCTGCTCACTAGTCAAACACATTAGTTTATAAATGACCCGAAGTGAATCGCTTCTGGTCAACCAGTGTCCTGATTACCCTTCGAAACCACTTTAGGTTTCCAGATTTGTTGTGTTGGTAAATCAGTATTTGATGAAACAGTCATAGTCGATTTTGACAAACAACCTACATTTGGAACATTTTGAGTTTGAGGAATAAATCTTCCTTGACTTTTGAAAAATTGTAGGTTGATATTCATCAAACACTCTGCCATATTCATCAATGAATCGTTGTTTGGCAGATTTACCAACATGGGAAACCTTTCCTCTTCTTTGTGTAGAAGCAGCAGAAACCGGACAATCTTGTGCCATATGCCATTTTTGTTAACACAAGCGATTATTTACATTTCACCTTTTGGGAATCTGTAAAGCCTCACAAAATATAACATCTCCAAAATGATCATAAAAATTATAAATACCTGAAATTGATGATCATAAACTCATTTAGATGTCGGGCTCTTTGGAGTAGAATTTTAACCTCCAAAAGAATATTTAGCATGTTGCTTCTTCTTGTTCGTCTGATCATTATGCTTCACAAAAACTTCTGATATTTTCTGAGCATCCACGCAATGAAGCGGAAATTCTTTGTCATAAAATATTTTTTCCGAACCTTTGAGTTTGTAAAACCTCTCCGATTGAACTTTTTCAGCTTTAAAAACCTCTGTCTTCAAATTATTCTTTTGCAACTTCGGTTGCTTTTGAGTCTGAGAAATACCAATATCAGTAAATGTCTTCTTAAAACCCAGACCTGAATCTTTTCCAGAAACCTTCTCTTTTGAAACAGATGGTTTATGCCCGTTCTTCGCAAGACGGGAAAACTTAGTTTTGACTTTGTTGATATCTTTTGGAGCATCAACAATTGTTTCATCAATATCAGTTTTTGTATGAATCTTCTCAGTTGAACTTGCTGATTTCTCTTTTTCAGAAAATGAAGAACCAGACACAATCGTTTGAACTTTAGAACTTTCACCAATCTTGGCTTTCTTCTTGTCAGTCTTTGCTTCAACAATTTTAGAATCAGCAAACTTAGAATAATCACCAGCTTTTACCTTGTCCTGCAGCTCAGTAACACCTTCCTCTAGACTACCTGGTGGTTAAACTGTTTTGTTAAACATTGTCTCAAAATTTTCATCCTTGGCCCAGAAACTTGTCAAAGATTGTGAGTTAGTAACATTGTTCAAAAGACGCTTTGAATCAATTACTTCAATCTTCAACTCAGAAATATTTTGAAGAGCTTCAGCAACTCTTTTAATAGTAGCTACCAACCTCTTAACCATCTTGTGAGTTTCATATTTTTGCAACCTCATATTATCAAGTTCTGCAAACAACTCTTTCTTCAACTTATCTTCATTCCGTTTATGAATATCCAAATTTGCATTTTGCAATTTGTTCACTCTTACCAACTCCCTCTTCTCGTCTAGCAGCTTTTCCATATCAATCTGATATGACTCAATTTTAGCAGCTTGTTCATCAGAAGTTTTGGTAAGTGTATCAAGTCTAGATTTGGATTTATCAAATAGATTTTAAAAATCCTTTGCAGTATTCTCAGCTTCATCCTTCCATCTCTTCGCTTCTTTGAGTAATTCATCATTTTCTTCAAATATTTTTGTAAATTTCTGTTCAAAATCCTTTTCAGCACATTGAAATTTCAATTCTTTCTCAACAACTTCTGCTTGAAACTCTGAAAACTTTTCTTTCTGAGATGATAATTCTTGAATTACATCTTCCAACTTTTTCTGTTCACTTGCAAAATGTCCAAAATTGAAACATTTGGAACATTTTACCTTTGATTTATCCAATCCAACTTTACCACCCGGATTTAAACTTTTGAATCCAGTTTTCTTCCTAGCATAGCAAGTTGCCAATTAATATCTATCTACTCAAGATTATCTGGATCTATCTGATCAAAATCTTCTTCAATGAGATTAGCTGTTGGCAGACCACCATTTAGCAACCCATAGTATGAAGATAATAAAGCTGAAATCAATGTCAAATGTTCATCAGGTGTTTATGTAGAAAATGACGATTGACTTGAATAATTTGGAATAGTGAAGTTACACCCTCTTGATGAATTTTCAGAATTTCTTGAACCATGACTAGCAAAAAATGTTGTTGGAGTTGGATTTGATGAATTAAAACTAAATGATTTAGACTTTGCATTGATACTCGCAGAATTTTGACCATGATACAATTCAGGATTTTGCAATTGAGCAGTTGACTTATTTGAAGTCATCATTTCCATCTCTCTAGCATGAAGCTTTCATGTTAGATCATGAAATGATAATTCTAAATACCCTTTGTCATGAGTCAGCAACAACACATAATTCTCCCACTTTGCTAGTAATGCCTCCATCAGTTTCTCTTTCAATTCCTCCTCGGTCTTCTCAATCTTAGCCACTTTCATTTCACTTATCAAATGAGACAATCTAGATACAAGAGCAGGAATGTCTTCTTTATCATAGTGTTGAAAATTTTCAAATTCTTTATTCAACACTTTCCTTCGACTCTTTTTGTATTGATCATTGCCTTCACATCTTGCATATAATGCATCCCATAATTGCTTTGATTTCTTGCAAGTACTAAACTGATGTAGTAACTCGGTTGGTAAAGCCATTGTAAGATATCCAAAAGCTTTTCGTTAAAGTTCATAAAGTTTTCTCTCAGCATTGTTAAACGTATGAACTTATTTGAAATCGCCTTGATCAGTTAGATGTGTATAAAGCTTCTTAATCGGAATCCACAAATCGATATCATTCGTGCTTATGTAAGCAGAAAATCATTGCTTCCAATTTTGATAATCTTCCAACTTCAATAACTTGGGAACTTTCTGGCTTATTCTGATTTCATTATCAAAGTTTAGCATTGTTTGCATTGCACTTTGCATAGCGGCAAAAGCTTGAAACTCCGACATTTTGTGTTAAACTTTCGGTATTGAAAACTTGGATGCAAAAACGAAGGTCTTAAAGATGGATTTTGAGGGTCAAACCAGAGGGTACTGGCCTTTAGGCGAGTACAAGTATAGATCTCGTCGAGTCGGTCGTTTTGGCTGGTATTAGCTCCCGTAACTCTTAACGGAACTCAAGTTACGTCAGTTTTAGTGAATACAACTATTCTGCCAACTGACCAAATAGCGGACCAGGAGAACCAGTGTACCAATGACCTTCACCGAATCAACAACGTACTAGACCTTCAACGTACCAAGAACCGAACCAAACCAAATCAGCATACCAGTGAACTCAGTGTACCAGTTTGGTACGGTGTAACTGCCTCCGGACCAAACTATAACCGTCGCGTACCATGGGTGAAGATTGTCTTCCATACTAACTAGCGTACCAAGATGTTCATCTGGCATACCACGATATTTAACCGGCGTACCACGACATTCTCGACTGATTTTTGAAATTTGACCGTTTTGAGCTGTGATTTGCTAGAATAAGTCACGACAATACACTAGGAATGTTTTGAAATCATGTTTAGCACCAGAAACACTCAAAATTGGAAGAAACTGATGAAAAACGAAGAAACCCCAACTTTCTCTCACTACAAACTCGAAAATTGACAAAACACAGCAGTAGAGCAACCTGGATTGCTTTGATACCACTTGTAAGGACACATAATGATCTTACTACTGCATGTTTCAATCAATCTAGTGAAAACGAGAATGTAAATAAGAGATTTCTTATTGAATCACACAAGATTACAAAGAACTCTCTCTGGTTTCTCTCTAGAAGACACACGGAAAATGTGTAGAATGACAGAAGTGTTTTGCTTACATTCTAACACGATCTATTTATAGTGACAACTTATAGGCTGGCGTACCAACTGGCAAACCAATTGGTACGCCCGTACCAATTGGTACGGTGGACCAGTATGGTACGGCCCTTGATATGTTGACACTTTGACTCACACAAACGCTCACTTAGATACAATACACGAGACACTTTATAGCATAGGAATATGCTCTAACAGAGTGGGAGGTGCCCTAAGGTTCTCTCGGAGTTTATTGCGTCTGCTCCCCTCACCCCGCTTCTCAAACCGGATAATGGGATTAGACCTATTCTTGTGGGTGCGATTTGGAGGATGTTGGTCTCTAAGGTGGCCATGAGGGGTGTCGGGAAGGAGATGGTTAAATATCTATTTGACTTTCAGTTTGGGGTGGAAATCCCTAGTGGAGCAGAGGCCGTGCTCCATAGTGCGAACAAAAGCTTAAATGAGCTCCATTCAGACGGGACGTTGGCTATGCTTATGGTCGATTTCTCTAATGCCTTCAACTTGGTGAATAGAACTATCCTCTTGGATGAGGTTCAGACCCGTTGCCTATCCATTACCTATGGGTGGATTTCTTATACGGATAATCTTCCAGACTATATGTTGGCGATGATCATAGTTGGTCCATCACTGGTGTTCAGCAAGGGAACCCTTTAGGGCCCCTCCTTTTTGCATTGGTTTTACATCCGCTTGTTCATCGGATAAGAAATTGCTGTAAGATTCCCTTTCATGCTTGGTACTTGGATGATGGTACGATTATCGGAGACGCTATATCAGATTTGAGGGCCCCCGTTTGGGACTTGAACTAAAGTCAAGAAAACCAAGTTTTCCATTGTGCAATGGGGTTAAGGTACAAGATGGATTGTTTCCCCATGGGATTGGAAGACCCGTGTTGTGTGAAACTACTTGGGGTAATGTTAGTAGGGATGCGGGTTTTATCAGCAGCTTGGATGTGAAAAGGGTATCTTCTACGGTGGATCTGATGAGTTGTCTCTCCCAATTGCGAGATCCTCAATCTGAGCTCCTTTTACTCAGCTCATGTATGGGTGTTGCGAACCTATTATTTGGTCTTAGGACGTGTCAACCTATGTATATAGGGGAAGCCGTTTATGTTTTTAACAAGGGTCTTCGGGGATTATTGAGGATATTGTGGTGTGTTGGGGTGCTTTTTTTGGGGGATTTACAATGGAGGCTGGTATCCCTCCCAACTCGTTGTGGGGGGCTTAGGTTTATGTTCGGCTGATGATGTTTCTACATACGCGTTTGTGGCCTCGAGGGCGCAATCCTGGAATTTGCAGGACTATATTCTCCGGGGTTGTGGTGTTGATGGGATTGACGCTGATTATGGGTGTGCATTGGGGCGCTTATATACGTCCCTTCCGGATTTTGATCTTGGCAGTTTTTCTAATAAGGACATTGCCCCCTCTAAGACCCATAATATTATGGCGAGTGCCCTATTTAGTAGAATCACACGGAATATGGAAGTGACATTTGATCTATCCCCCCGCCAAAAAGTGGTGTTTAAATATCTTCGGGCTCCTCGGGCTCAAGATTTCTGGACAGTCATCCCCATTGAAGGATTGGGACAACATATGTCGGTTGTGGAGTACCACGGTATCCTTAAGTATCGACTTATGATCCCTATGTTTCCTAGACAAGCCTTGCCCTGTTTGTCAGAAGGTGTGTTTAGATACCTTCAATGAGCACGCGGTCCATTGCAAGGAATTACCTGGTTTTAAATACAGGCACGATTTAGTTAGTGATGTCCAATGTGATGTTCTAAAAAGGTGTTTCCTGTTGACGAGCCTTGCCATGTTTGTTGGAAGGTGTGTTTAGATACCTTCCAGTGAGCACGCGGTCCATTGCAAGGAATTGCCTAGGTTTAAATACATGCACGACTTGGTTAGGGATGTCCTGTGCGATGTTCTAAAAGGGCTGGAATTTCAGCTAAAAAGAGGCCCCTGTGAACTTTTTAACGGATCCACTTGAAGGGAGGTCTACCTTACTACTAGCTGATATTCTTGTGTTTGGGTGGGCAGGGAGGAAACACGCTTGTGTGGATCTCACTGGAGTGTCACCTCTTGTAGGGCTCAAGGACAATGGGTTTGTTGCGGGTCAAGCTGCGTTGAAGGCAGTATCAGGCAAAGTTACTAAACACGAGAAAACCTGTCTTGATAATCAACATGTGTTTATCCCTTGGCTTCTTAGCCCCGGAGGCTATAGAATTTTTTAACCGGGTTCAACGCGTTGTGAAAGGTAATTCCTCGACCCCTAAGACCCCAAGCTTTGTCTTTAGTAGGACCGGGTTTGCTATTCAAAAGGGGGTTGCAACGCAGCTTGTTGTCCAGTTACCCGCTACTTCATTGTAAAAAAAAGTTTATTACTAATTCAAACTCTTTCAAGATAAAAAAAAAATCAATTTTATCTTTCTAAACAACTAGATCGATGAATTTTTATGTTACACATTTTGAAATTCAAAATCTTATTTATTACCAATTAAATCGTTCAATCATATTTTTGTGAATTTTAGAAACTAAAAACTGTTTTATAGCCAAGATATGATCCAGTTAAAAAATATATGATCATACATATATTTTTCTTTTTTGTAAATATATTTTAACGGAAAAGTTTATATCGAAATATAAGGTAAACATATATATTAAATCGCATTCCTACACATATATGATACGTATATATTTTAAAAAAAATATAATATTTGTTATGATTTATTAAGTCATATTTTTTTACTTTTATATATGTTTTGTGAATGTAACAACTTTAACTTATTTGTCATGAACGAGTAGATTTGTTTTATGCTTTATCTCCAAAGTTAAAAAGTAAAAAAATAAAAGAAGAATGTCTTGAATAAGAAGTCATATAAATTGAAAATGCAAAAAAAAACATTAGTAGTTTTTCTCTTTCCACATGTTGAAACCTAATCCCTAAAACATTATAAGACTATGTGTATAAGCGTTATCCACCAAATTTAAGACCTTATAGCGCCCCCATGACCACCCACAGGGTGCTATGGGCTCCAATTTTGCGAAAGGCGTAACCGATATGGCGCCGTGAGGGGGAGAGATTTGGGTAATATAGCCGTTATGCAACGACTATTTTTTTTCTTTTATTAATTAATATTCACCTACATATTATCAAACCTTCCATATTTTTAAACCACACTTTCCACATGTCTCTTTAAAATATTATTCATACAAACCACTCTCACCACTTTCACAAGATGGCGCCTCTACCTTGGACACCCGAAGAAGAAATTAAGTTGGAACAAGCTTGGATGGACACTTCCAACAACACCCACTATTGTCAAGGAAAATCCCAACTATGTTCGAATGACATTGACATCAAGTTTCATGTTGCTATGAGTCGCAACACCCCTACCGTCAAGTTGATGAAATGTCAGCAAAATAGAGAGACATGCAATACAAAATCATAAGGTTCCACATGCTCTACAAACCATAAACGACTTCAAGTTTCTATTGGGCGTTGGACGAAGCGCAAGAGTAATTTCGTCAACAAACCGAAAATGATTTCAAGCTTCTACCGGTGTGGGATTTGCTTAAGCGAAATAATTTTATTGTTCATCGTCGCCAGCCGTGATGATTTTATTATGACCTCTAGTTATTTTTTAATCATGTACTTCCTTTAAATGGTTGGTTTATAATAAACAAAAAGTAGTTTCTATTTAAATTAGTTTATCTTAAATTGAAAAAAACAATAATTGAGTAATGATTGCTAGGGGTTTGATGGTGCTTTAACCACTACACCCTATTTTGCGATCAAGTCCCTTGTCACGTCATCTGCCACATGGCAGAAAACGCTCAAGGAGGGCTTTTTGGGGCTTGACCACTACACATAGCCTAAGGCTATCCGTAGTCATAACCCTTCACCTGGGAAAATCACGACACATGTCGTCTAGTCAGCAAGGGGTTTCATGGCTGAAAATGGTGTAGTCTTAAAGCCCCATAATGCCAACTATGAATAGCCTAATAGTATAAATCTAGATCCGACATTATCACAGCGCATAACTTCTTTTTTCTTTCTTTTACTCGTCATTCTCTTCCAGACGCAGGTTCCAATCAACGGTTCGGTTGCCAACATAACTAGACAAATCAGAATAACAATTAATACATAACAAGATCTCAAAATCAATCGTACAAAATAAGTGTATGATAGAGTTGAAGATGAAGAATCATATATGATATGTTAAATCAAAACTACATATAAATTATATAAATTTACATAATTTAATATTTAATTAAGTTATAAAGATACTAATAAATATCCTACCATGAATGATTAAGGAGTCACAAGTGGATAAGTGGAGGCCCAATAACACAATTAGGTCCACACTTAACAGCCCATTTAGTTTCGTCAACTCAGATATTTAGATATTTTAAATACTTCTTCTCCCTCCCATCGTCGGCGAACCGTACCACCGTCTCCGTCATTCTCGACTGGAAAAATCTCTCCAATGGCAGATTCCGAGCAATCACGTCATCTTCTCTCCATACAACGCTTGTGGTCGCCGGACATACACCGCGACATAGAATGGCAGAAGCTGGAGAACAACCAGCGACGTCGTTTCCGCCACCACCGCAGCAAGAGCATCGACGACGCTACCGGAATTGACGTCACCGATGACAATGTGAAGGAACTGAAAGCGTGCTTCGATCTAGGTTTTGATTTCGGTGTCGATGATTTGGATCTAAAACTCTCACATGCTTTTCCCGCTCTCGAACTTTACGCTGCCGTGAACCAGCAGTACAACAGTAGAATCCTGTCACGGTCTTCGTCGATAATTTCTGAATCTTCGTCGAGTCAATCCACCGCCATCGTCGATCCAAGTAATTTAACAGATCTAAAATTCTGTATTCTCATTTCGTTTTTTGTTGTTTCGATCTTAATCACCTCATCTATCACGTAAAACTGATTCGAAATCCGTTTAAACTGATTCAAAATTCATTTAAACAGATTCAAAATTCGGTTACATGATGTCGATTTGAATATTTGATGAATTATAGGTGATGATCCGGTAAAGGTTGATAACGGTTTTCGAGACCGTTACAAATCCCCAACTGATTTGATTTGTAGTTATGGCAAGTTAGGGTTATCGAACCGAGGGAATATGTGGAAATTGATTAATTGACCGAAATTAACTATTGATTACTAAATTACCTAAAATTACCTAAATTGCCTCTTTGGCTGTTTTGAATGAATTGGGTTGAAGAACTAGAAATTAACTAACTTAAGAACTAAAGGAATTAATTAAGCTAAAGATTTGATTACTAAAATTACGAAACTGTTTACGAATGAGGGAAAAGCTAACTAATTTTGGATACTGGTTGGCTACCGATCTAGGCAAAACCTAAATAATCACTAATAACACATAGACATGATCCCCAATTGCTTAGTTGACCTAATAACCTAAGTTCCTAATGTGATGCGTAGTTCCTACCGCAAGAAAATGCTAGATCATGACAGTGGACCATTAAAACCCTAATTTATTAGTTAATTAAACAAGTTTAGCATGCGGGTGCTCGACAGTTGCAAGGAAAACCAGAACAATTAATGACTAATGGTTAAGAGCAGAACAAATCCACCAACCAATCACCAAAAGTATTTAAGGTGATTAGCCGGACATGGCTAACAAGGTAAACATGATTGTAGTTGAGAACTGCATAAAACTAAAATTACCTATCAAACATATGATCCGATAACACTGGAAACCTAGAACAAGCCTGTGAAACTCGTCTCCCAAGAGCTCTGGTTCGCAAAAGTGAAAAAGTATCTCAACAAAACTTAATCTCCAAGTTTAAATATTAAACTCTAATCTAATTTTTCTGTCTACCGATTTGAGGCGTACCGCCCGAGATTATGTTTTCGGATGATTTCTTCAAATTCAGGGCGTACCGCCCTGATTTCTTCATTCTTGGGCGTACCGCCCAAAACTGGATCTCGGGAGCTTTCTTCAATTTATTCTAAACCTTCATCGTTTCCCGATCTCGTCTCGACTTTGTACTGATCAGCTTCATTAATCTTCATAAAAGCTCAGTTTCCAGCACGTTTAGCTCTTGGTACCTTAAAACAGAAAACATAGGAAATGTAATGAAATCCAACCATTAGTGTTGATAAAAATAGCAATTTAATAACAATCAAGCACGACACTTTAGACTAACATCACATCCCCACACTTGACTTTTTCCATCTCGAAAAAACTGCCATGGAATCATAACTGGGAAATCAATCTCAAAATCATTTAATTTTTTAATTTGTCAATCAATTCAATTCCTCCAACCATAATGTAGTCACACATACTAACTGCAATCGCTGATATTTCGGTCCGACTAAACCCAACCACTTACTTTTTGTTTTGCCCCCATAGTGTTTATGATTTACCGAATATAAAGTACCAGTCTGCCTATGTGTCTCACATTCAGTAAGTTCAAGTTCAACCTACTCCCAATCAAATTCAGTCAAAATAAAGGGTAAATAAGATGATATATTAAATTTTCCCCACCCTCTTTGAATCAGATACTCATGTCTCAAGAATAGTGGATTTGATGGATAATGAAAGTTTTGAGCGTTTATTTCTCTAATATACTATTTTTTTCTTGCTTTTCCAATTTTTCATCATTTATTTTCCTTTTTTATATTATTCATTTATTTTAATAAATTACCAACAAGCATCATCAGAGGTACTCTTTGCAAGATGCTATCTCCAAAATCGTACGTGAGTATTTTGCCCGGGAATTTCAGGACATCATCAGAGGCACTCATCACGGGATACTATCCTTAGTTTGTACATGAGTATTTTATCCCTTCACTCCTATAGTTATTAATCATTTTATTACCTAATATGCTCAAAGATGGAAAGATGGGGCGCCATTATTTCTTGGATTTGTTTTCGCAAAAAGATCATAATGTGCCAGGTTATTCTATGGACATATAAGTTTCTAATTTAAAGTGGTGTTTTTCCTCCTAATCATCAATTTCAATCTCCCTATCACCCCTACAAAATGGGAACCCACTAGCAGACTGATTTAGTTACATATTTATACACAAATAAACACAATGGACATTTTAAGCTATTCCTAAGTCAGTTGGGCCTACCGACACATCACATATTAGATATGCTTTCCATTCTCTCATTTTCTACCACTTTTCCCTTTTCTTTCATTATTTTTATTTTTGAAAACCGATTCCCAATTTTTCTATCATTTTTCATGATTATTGCAATTGATCCAAAGACAGATTTGACCAAAAACACTAAAACTAAAAATGACTACAAATGAAAAATCTTTTGGATTTTTTATGTTTTTCAATTTTTTGGATTTTTTATATTTTTTCAAAATAACACACACACAACTACCTAGAAAATCTAAAATTGACGTCCTGTCCCCCTCTCCACACTTAAGATCGACATTACCCTTAATGTGATAGAAGAACACGCACATAACGAATATACAGACACGAACAATAAAATAAAATAAAATAAAATAAAATAAAATAAAATAAAATAAAATAAAATGCGACAATAAAGAAAAATAAAAATAAAAAGATAAAAATAATGCAAAAGTTAAAACAGACTCCCCTGATAACATCGTGAAAGCCCCTTGGAAGTCGTGCCAACGCCCTCTCAAGCTAGATCGTGAATTCCAGAATTCGGATGAAATAAGTAATGCATGAATGTCACATCTCAACAGGATTCTACCAACAAACACGATCATCATACCAGATATATATACATAACCAAAGTAAATCACAACCACCCAACCGGTTACCCCATACAGCACCCCCAAGTATAGTATAGTATAATATCATACAAACCCGAAATATAACCAAAAAGAAGTACAGGGAACAAGAAAATGAACCGATCGGAAGTGGCAGTGAAATCAACACCCAAGCATCCTACTCCTCATCATCGTCTCCATCTCCTCCAGCCCCACTAGCACCAACTACAGCATCTCCCTCAATATCCATCTCATCATCACCAGCATCACCATCCTCGGGCTCCTGGAAAAACTCAGGGATATCCATCCCCTGTTGCGTCATCATATAACGCATAGCCCTCTCTAACCTCTCAAACCTATTATCCACATAATCCAATACAGTCTCCTGCACTGTCTCTAATGAAACCTGATCAGCCCTCAGCTGCCTCTCCGGGCTCCGTCTCAATGGCCTCTCAACCTGATGTGCAATCCGATGTCTCCTCACGACACGTGATGCCTCGTCTCCCTGAACAACTACCTCTCTAACGGCTTCCCACTAAGGGGGATCAGTCATAGTAACCATGGTAGCCAACCGCATATCACCCAACTCGTAATGAGATATCTCGGCCCCAATCGTCAAATATGTCTCCAGATATCGATCAAAGACTCCCAACCTCCTAGCCAACCTCGTCACATATGATCCCATACTCAGGTGAGCACCATGTCTAGAAACTCGCCTCCTCGCAAAAGATGAAATCAAAACACCAACGATGTTGAGGCCATGTCCCTCAACCATCGATCTCAGCACCGCCATATCCAGCTTCGTGCATTTCTCCACACCGGACTGGCGTCCGAGTATGGTGCACGCAACAATCCTATGCAGATAACGGATCACTGGATCTCTAATCTGCGACTTCAAAAGGTTATCCGTATATGGAACGGACCCGATCACATCCCAAAACGCAGCAATCTGAACATCAGTAACCCCATATGGGTGTGATCGGCTAAAAATCCCTCTAGGTAATGCAGTAAACTCTAGCGCCTCAACCTCCGCCTGCGCATACAAACCAGTCATCACCGCAAACTCAGGAATACTCATGTGATGAGTTTGGCGTCCCAAAGCAAAAGATAATGTGTTCCCATCTCCAAACTTGCCCGGACCCACTGTAAATGTCGACAAGAACTCCACCATCAACTCCAAATACTGATGATCATCTGGTGTCAACGCCCTCCTCCACCTATCTGTCACTATACCCCGAATCCTCTCTAACTGCCCCAACTGTGCAATCAATCCCCAATCAATCGTCCGATGATGTAGTAATGGCATTACCACAAACCACCTCATATGCTGATCCTCCGGTGACCCATGCTTAAACTTTAGTAGGGAATGATGTGGGTGGTTCCTCCTCGTGACCAGTGGTGGTGGAACCTCCACGTCAGGAAAAATCTCAGGCCCCCAGTAGCTGATAATCTGTCTCCTGAACGGAGGCACTGGCACTGGTGGATCCGGAGCACCCTGTTTCATCTTCCTGGGCCCCCGCTTCCTGGAATTGGACTCCGGTCATTTTGTCATCCTAATTCAAACAAGTTAGCACACGAAACGATAATAATCATAATAACTATTTTTGTATTTTTCTGGATTTTAATTTTTTTTTTGGTTCTTTTAAAAAATTTATAAAGAAAAACAAAAATTAAACTTGAAATAAACTAAAATCAACAATGAAAATCAAAAACAAAACTAAAATGGGTTTTTTTTTAAAAAAAAAAATCTGTCAAATTAGCCTATGGGCATACCGCCCAGAATGGAGTCAAACGAGGCGGTACACCACCTAATTTTTTGCAGGAACCCTAATTTTAATTTGGGGCGTACCGCCTCAAATGTCCCAGATATTGAGGTTGGACCTCGAAAGCTCTTCTGTTAGTTCCAATCGGGGTGACTACTGCTGATGAACTTGGAACCACTACTGGTTTGAAATGGCTTGCAACACCATGAACCGGTGTTTTCACGACAATCCTTGGAACTCCTCCCTCCATTTGAATTTGAGCTCCCCCATTTTCGGGTTGGTTAAATCGTGGAACCCCTCTTGGTGGTGGATCTTTAGAACATTAGGAGTCACGTTTTGGGGTTGAGCTAGTGCTCGGTACTTTGGAGCTTCATTCGGTGGCTCTGCTCTATAACCGTATCCATCATCATCCTCATACGGATCGTACCATTCTTGACCCCACTGCTCTTCTTGTCTCTGCCAATCTTGTTGCCTAAACAACGGATTTTGACGAAACTGGCGGGCATTGGCATTTTGAAAAGGTTGTGGTGGAATCGGGTATCTTCCTTGATAATGGTTTGGGGGATAATGAAAGGAGGGAATCGTGTCCATGCACATGAAATGGTGGGTTTTATAGTGGAGGAATGTTTGAGTTTTGAGCTTGTGGGGTGTTCTGTGGGATGTTTTCTGGAAAGATGGGGTTTTGAGCGTGTGGAATGTTTGGGTTCACTGGCTCATTGTGGGGTTGGTTTTGCGGGTTGTTTTGGTCTTGGTTCAGGTTTGGGTTTGGGTTTGGGTTTTAGTTGATGTTCTGGTTTTGTCCCTCCGTAGTTCTTCTGTTTCTCTGCTCTGCTCAGTTCTGCCGAGCTGTTCTTTCGATCTCCGGATTGTAGATCAATGGTGATGTCTTGTTGGAATGTCGTGTATGCATACAAAGTCACCTAAAACCTGCAAAATTGATCACAAACAAGCAAACCAATCACGTAACATTGTTCCAGGGGGTGTAAATAATGCAATAGAACAGAAAAAATGTAAACTTGGAAGGTCAAAAATTTAAAAACTTTATGTGAAAAACAGCTCAAGGATTTTTCAATCTTAGGTGTACCGCCTCAAATGGACTTTCGACAGAATTATATATATATATATATATATATATAGAGGAAGGGTAAGATGCAAACCATCTTGAGATGAGAAAACTTTAGAAACTCAATATGGGCCTTTGATTATGATGATCTAATGGCTCTTATTTTTTCTATCTTTTTCATTTTTTTTAATTGTCTAACTTGTTTGTCTTTTAATGCCAAAAGGGTAGAAAAGGAAAGAAAATATATGATGTGTACTTGCTTTGCAGACTTGTACTTGACATGAACTACATATCATCTTCATCCTCCATTTCTTTATCTTTGAATTTCATCATCATTTCTTCATCCTCCATTTCTTCATCCTCCGTCACCTACCACCTTCACCATCACCTACCACCTCTTCCACCACCTAGCACCATTACAACCAAAATCAAGTCCTCCGTTCATCTTCATCATTCACGACGCTGTCGACGAACACCGCCCAACCCCCAAGATCTCTGCCGAGGAGCTTGTCAACATCTTGAAGGCGCTCGGATCTGAGACCTCCGACGAAGAGGTGAGCCAAATGTGACGATTTCTAGTTAACTTTTATTTTTTTCTTGCAATTCTGTTTTTTAGTATTTTAAATTTACACCAAACTTAAGTGTTAATAGATGGATAATATTGTAAACATTTTTCTTTTAGTTTATATTTCAAATGAATTGATAATTATAATTATTCTTGTTTTTAATTTCTATTCTTGTTTAAAATTTAATAATAAAAGTTGTTTATAATTATTTTTCTTTTAGTTTATATTTCATAATCTTGATGTCTCTACTCACCCTTCACATTACTAATGTAACTTTGTTTGATATTACATGTGTAAATTCTGTATGTAATTTTTTTTAATTCATTACTAGTCTTTATTTTTTATGTTACATATGTAACTTGCTTAGCTTAATACAATATGTGTTTTTAATCATGTTATGTATGTAAATTTACATATGTGTCATTCCCTTGATATTTCTGTTTAGTTTAATGTTACACACATGTTACATATGTTTTTTTAATAATGTTATATATGTAAATCTACACATGTGTTACATATATAATGTTACATATAATGTTACATCTTATGCTACATGTATCATATTGTGTAAAGTTACAAATTTTAATACAATATTCATATAAAAATAGTGCTTTAAGAAAATGGTAAGTGGTCTAACATTTATTATGGATACGCTAGACTTTTGATTTAATATAATATTTGTTTTTAATCATGTTACGTACGTAAATTCACATATGTATCATTCCCTTAGATATTTCCTTTCAGTTTAATGTTACACCGCGTGTTACATAAGTTTTTTTAAATCATGTTACGTATGTAAATTTTCACATGTGTTACATATGTAATGTTACATATAATGGTACATCTAACGTTACATCTTATGGTTCCTATGTAAATTTTATGTGTAACATATTAACATTTGTTAAATATGTCTTTTTAAAGATGTTGTATATGCAATTTTACTTATCTAACATGTTACACATCATTATCTATTTATAGTTACATATTTAATGTCTGATGTTACATATGTAAATTTACTTATGTAACATGTGTAGCTCACAATTAAATGCATGTGTAAATAATGATGATACATATGTAACTATATGTTACTTACTTACGTAATGACGTTATTTGTGTTAATTCACTTATGTAATATGTTGCATCTCATTTATCTATTTTTTTTTACATAATGACGTTACTTATGTTAATTTACTTACGTAACATATTACATCTCATTTATCTATATAAGTTTAAATGGTAAACTCGTCCTCCATATGTAAATTTACGTATGTTTCATGTTTAAACTAATGAACATTTTTTTTGTAGGTGAATGGATTTTTTTTGTCAGAGATGAAGATAGTTAGTTATAAAGGAGTAAAACATAACTAGCTTTTATATTTTTTTGTTAGGAGTTTTAATTCCGACCGTTTATGTAGTATATGTAACTTGTTTGATGTTACATATGTAACTTTCTTTGATGTTACATTCGTAACTTGTTTTTAATGATATTACATATGTAATTTTGTTGTATCTATTATTAACTTGTCATATTTTTCGATTATTTAAAATATTTAAGTTCGTATGAAACATTTTTGTTACGTTTCATTTTGTTACACATGTCCAGATGATTTACATGTGTAACATGCTGTGAAATTTAATAGGTATTTGGTCAAGTGAAATATAATATGAGGTACTTTATTTGACTAATTTCGATATAAGTGAATAAGATTTAAAAATATTTTATTTTTTAGTTAAATATATTTTGTTTATAGCTTCTTTACAAGTGGGGAAATAATATAGAAAATAATTACAATTTATATAAAAGTGAGAAAGAAGAAAAGATGAGATATGACAGAGGATCCGTTCAAAAAAAGAAGAGAAAATAGAGGAGAGAGGAGAGAGAAAAGAGGAAAGAGGAGAGAGGTGAGATGTGAGAAGAAAGAGGAGAGAGGTGAGAGGAGAGATGTGATATGGATAAAGTCTTTATAAGATGAATTGTCATATTTGCCCTTGTAGTGATAAAGTCATTAGGTGATGTGGAGCATTCTCCACCCTTGGATGGGTTTCTAAAGTTTTCCCAAGTGGATGGAGTTTTCACCATAACCATGCCCTATATATATATATATATATATATATATATATATATATATATATATATATATATATATATATTAGTTGCAAAAATTTAATAACAAAAAATAAAAGACAATATTATTTGAGTTTCTTTTTGGACTTTTTGAAAAATTAACTAAAACTGCAAATTAAACAAAAATCAACTAATCAAAAGGCGCACTAATTCCCCGGTAATGACGCCAATTTGATAACGGTTTGTCGAGACCATTACAAATCCCCAACTGATTTGATTTGTAGTTTTGGTAAGTTAGGGTTATTGAACCGAGGGAATATGTGGAAATTGATTAATTGATCGAAATTAACTATTGATTACTAAATTACCTAAAATTACCTATATCACCTCTTTGGGCGTTTTGAATGAATTGGGTTGAATAACTAGAAATTAACTAACTTAAGAACTAAAAGAATTAATTAAGCTAAAGATTTTATTACTAAAATTACGAAACTGTTTACAAATGAGGGAAAAACTAACTACTTTTGGATCCTGGTTGGCTACCGATCTGGGCAAAACCTAATTAATCACTAATAACACATAGACATGATCCCTAATTGCTTAGTTGACCTAATAACCTAAGTTCCTAATGGGCTGCGTAGTTCCTGCCGCAAGAAAATGCTAGATCATGACAGTGGACCATTAAAACCCTAATTTATTAGTTAATTAAACAAGTTCAACATGCGGGTGCTCAACGGTTGCAAGGAAAACCAGAACAATTAATGACTAATGGTTAAGAACAGAACAAACCCACCAACCAATCACCAAAAGTAGTTAACGGTGATTAGCCGGACATGGCTAACAAGGTAAACATGTTTGTAGTTTAGAATTGCATAAAACTAAAAGTACCTATCAAACAAATGATCTGAGAACACTAGAAACCTAGAACAAGCCTCTGAAAATCGTCTGCCAAGAGCTCTGGTTCGCAAAAGTGAAAAAGTATCTCAACAAAACTTAATCTCCAAGTTTAAATAGTAAACTCTAATCTAAATTTTCTGTCGACCGATTTCAGGCGTACCGCCTCAAATGATTGCATTTGGGGCGTACCGCCAGAGATTGTTTTTCGGTTGATTTCTTCTAATTCAGGGCGTACCACCCTTATTTCTTCATTCTTGGGCGTACCGCCCAAAACGAGATCTCAGGAGCTTTCTTCAATTTCTTCTAAATCTTCATCGTTTCCCGATCTCGTCTCGACTTTGTACCGATCAGCTTCATTAATCTTCATAAAAGCTCAGTTTCCAGCACGTTTAGCTCTCGGTACCTTAAAACAGAAAACAGTGGATATGTAATGAAATCCAACCATTGGTGTTAATAAAAATAGCAATTTAATAATAATAAAGCACGACACTTTAGACTAACATCAAAGGTGAAGACGAAGTTGAAGCTATGGGCGCAACTGGTTTCGTGCTCACTTCTAGCAGCTTCTTCTCAGCTAGCGAATAACAAACATGCTGAAGAGTAGGAAGATATATAATTTAGGTGCGATTTCATGAAACACAGAATGCACATATTTACAGGATTCAAAAGACTTAGAGGAATTATCTTAGAATATTTCTCAGAATTTTCAATGACTAAAATACTAATTATTAATAATAATTTTGATTATTAATTATTATTTAAAATTCCTACATACACTTCATAGTCTTGGTGAGCGTGTCACTTTGTACTCATGTCACTTTCTACTCATTCTTCTCGGAGTGTGTGAGAGGAAAGAAAAGAAAAAAAAAAAATAATACAAACCTCGCCACCACAGTCAAGGGCAACGTGCCTCAATACAGCATGCCTGGTATGCGTCATAAGGGCAACCTCACAAGCATTGCGTTTAATGCGTATAAGGTTGATAATATGGGTACTCACAAGTTGACTATATCAATCTTCAATTACAACAAATATCATGGTGCATCTCTGAGATTTCGGGTGTCCGGGGTGAGTTTAAAAAATGCGCCCTTATAATTTATTGGACTTGTGAATTTATAATTGCTCATTAAATTACTTTAAAAATGAGTTCGAACTAAAATATAAATAAATGTTATAAAGAAGTTTTTTTTCCTCATGCGCCCTTTAAAACATATGCCATGTGCGGTTGCTCACTTTGCACACCCTCAAAGACACCTGTGAGCAATATGGGTGATATGATTGAAAGGTTTAAGATTGAAACCGAATAAGATGGGAGAACAAGAAAGAACCTAGTTATGAACGACTTTGTGTGTTTCTAGTCTATCTTTGGCTTGTCCGCGTCGTGCCATCACGTTTCTCGAGATGGACTGAATGGGGCTGTTTGTTTATCTCAGACCCGGTTTGTGTAACACCCCAAAACTCGTTTTGATTTAAAGATGTTTTATTTTAAAATAAGTAGGATGAGTGGGTAAAGTATGGTTTTAAATGGTGGCCCGAAGTAAAAGATTGATGTTATAATTAGTTACTAAGTTTATGATTAACTAATAGAAATGTCATGGGAATTGAGGGTGTTATATGAAAAATAAAAGTATGTGGTTACAATGTGACAAAAGGGGCTAAAGTGGAGGGGGCAATATGAAAATATTTGATTAAAACACTAGAATCTGGTCTTCTCCATGAGGAGAAGAATGCAGACATCGAAGGAGAAGGGGAGGGAGCTAAGGCTCATCCAAAATTGGTGATTCAAGGTCAAATCTTGGAAGGAATTGGTAGAGGATTCGAAATTGAGGCTAAGGAACACACATACTACATGAATTCCACATCAATTTCAGTTTTAATCATCAAGTAAGTTCACCCTTATGAGTTTCTATCATATGAACTTCCTAGTTTGATAGAATAAGCGTGAAAAAAAAATCAATTGTAAGTTTTGTTATTATATAGATGATACATGAAGATGGAATGCATGTTTGTGGGTGGTAATGAATCCATGGAAATTGATGAATGGGTTTACCCCATAGCAAGAAGTCATACTCTATCATGTATGTGGGGTTGGGATTGCTAAATTAGACCTTAAAGATGCTCATATATGTGTTAAAAATATCAATTTGACATAAAAGGGTTATGTGGTGCAAGTATGTAGTATTGTGGTAAAGTTGGATGTTCAACTCATATGCGAAAGGTTAGGTGATTAAGAATGCACATCAAGTGTTTGTGAAAATGCTTAAGGTGAGTTGTTGAGTTAGAAAATGAGTAGTTATTGGTTACATTGTTAAGTCGGTGTAATACTTGACTATTATGGTTGGCTATATTCTTAAATCCCAATCTAAATGATCAAGTGAATAACAGGTGAAGATGGTGGAGACACATGCTATCAAGGAATGCTAAATTGGAAGACTTAAGGTAACGTAAGATGTGTTTTGATTATTCATGACAAAATGTGAGTAGTCTTATCCTAATTAGCACGTATGGTTCTTGTTATTTATAAACCATATACTATGTTAGATAAGGAAGGTGGGTCGGGATGAACTCCCGAGGATTTAATGTGGTAGATATTGACCCGTTTGGGTAAGATGTAGATATTGACCCATTGGGTTAGATGTAGATATTAACCCGTTTGGGTAAGATGTAGATATTGACCCGTTGGGTTAGATGTAGATATTGACCCGTTTGGGTAAGATGTAGATATTGACCCGTTTGGGTAAGATGTAGATATTGACCCGTTTGGGTAAGATGTAGATATTTACTCGTTGGGTTAGATGTAGATATTACCCGTTTGGGTAAGATGTAGATATTGACCCGTTGGATTAGATGTAGATATTGACCCGTTTGGGAAGGATGTAGATATGGACCCGTTTGGGTAAGATTGTAATGAATGACCCATTAGTGTAAGATTGTAATGAGTGACCCGTTTGGGTAAGATTGTAATGAATGACCCGTTGGGTAGATTGTAATGAATGACCCGTTTGGGTAAGATAGTAATGAATTACCCGGTTGGGTAAAATCATAGTGAATGACCCGTTTGGGTAGAATCATAGTGAATGACCTGTTTGGGTAAGATGGTTAAAATGCCCGGTTGGGTAGGATGTATGAGCCAAAGTACGCTAATATAGTTAATGTTAAATGAATCCGTTTGGGTAAGAATGGAATTATAACTCTTATAATTTCAAGACGCGCACCTTTGGGTGAGAAGGGTGAGCCTAACTTAATAATCTTATGTTAGGGTAAAAATATATGTACAAAAGATTATTGTATGATGGTAAATGGATAACCGATAGATTGGGAATGGGGAAGCGGACGGGAGGACGGGATAAAAATAAGTGTGCCGTCTAACCGTCATAAGGGGTGGTAACATTGGAGGTGTTTAATTTCTCATCGTATGCAATATTAAACTATTATAATCATTATTATGAGCTTGTTGTCTTGTTCGAGAAAAGTGTTAAGTTTGGGGATTAACCGTTTGGGTGAAATGCCCAAACGGTAAAGTATGAATGATAAGAGATGTGAGATTGACTGTTTGGGGAAGTGGAGATTTCTAACCTGGTTGGGTAAAATAAAAAGATTTAAGATCCAATAAGTATGACCTTCGGGTAAGACGGGGATCGCATTGAATACGATTCCAAGTATAAACCTCTTGGGGTGTAGGTAAGTAAACAGATTGCAATTATATGTTACATTGCAATGGATAATAGGTAGGAAACAAGGTGGGGGAAGGAATTGATGATGGGTCAAACGGGTTGGCATGGGTTCACTAACACTTTCCAACTTGTTATTTGACACTTAGTGTAAATAGAAACTGAAGTCCATCTTATAGAATGATATAATGTTGTATGACATTTAAAGAAGTGGTGGAAATTGAGTTTATGGGAGTTTGGGTGATGAGGGCAGAATCTGTGATTCGTAAGCTACGAAACAAAATAGCCTACGACTTTTGCAATCTATCCATCAGAGTTGTTGATTCGTAGGCTACTAAATCAGGGTAGCCTACGAATTTTGCAATCTGTCCATTTTTTTTAAAAGTATGTTTTGTTTTGATTGGTTACTATTGTGCCATTAATACTAATACGTTACTAGTATTGGTGACAGGAAACAAGTAGGAAAGGGGATGGGTCATGACGGAGCTCAAGCACGATGAACCGAACATCTCATCTATTTTGGGAGGCGTAACTGTGTACTCTGATTCACAAGAATGATGTGTATGAATTTGATCGTATCGAATGGTTAAACAGTTAGTCTTTTGAATGATAAGCACGTTTAATTAATGGAATTTTCTGGGACGTCTTTTCACATCTTAAAATTATGTGTTTTAAGTGATGGGTTCTACAGTTTGATCAGAGTTGATCACAGCGTATATGTTTTTCAGAAAATTTTTGCTTACTTATTCCATTATGTCTAACCCATGCCTAAAAATTCGCTGACAAAGTTCGGGGTTAAATACCTCCTGACTGAGTTAGGTAAGCCTGATCCAAATGGAGCTTGACGGGCTGATACCAAAACTAATTCAAACAGGATTTAGATTCGAACTGGATCCTAAAACTGAATTAGAAATGTGGATGAAACTAGTTTGGTTTCGTTCCCTTCGTTTGAAACTAGTTTGAGTATGTATATATACATTGAAACCGGTTTAAACAAACAGCCGCAAATGTTGAATACGGTTTTGTAAAAGCAATCCTTCCCATTGGCGGATCCAAGAACTTTTTCCATTGGATTCACCTTTTCTTCGATAGTAAGAATTTTAACAATTAAATGGCAAAATTTTTGATTTAGTCGGTTCGAGGTTCGGGTAAGAAATATTGAACTAATCGAATTTTTTTCGTTGCTTTGAACCGCCAATACAAAACTTACTGTATCAATTGTTCTAATGCATAACTGATTGTTTAATTAACTAGTCGAATGCAGAATCGACACCTATTGAAGCTTCTAAAGTGATTAAAATATATAATAAAAACCCTTATATATTTTGTTTTAAACAAAAAAAAAAATTAAAAACGGGCAGAGGACTTTAACCGAGTACCTGAAAGATATAACACACCAAGAACCGTTTTTTTAATGGCGAAATATATTAAAACTAGCAAGGAGCTAGAACCCGTTGAACTAAGGAAACATTTGTTACTTTTAGATTCATTCATCATTATATATGTGGATTCATCCATACTTTTTTATATATAATTCTTTTAAAAATTCAAAATTCATTAGGTTACCGTAAACCCAATGAATACATACTAAATCCGCCCCTAATCCTACCCAATCTAGCATAGTTTTTTTTTTTTTGGTTTTATATATTTATTTTTTCTATTTCTTAAAAAACTGGTCTGTGGTTATAATTGAATGTAGGCGCAAATAACTTTTTGTGGCGGTTCGGCTTCATTCTTGCTTGCGGACTGCCTCTTCCATCTTATATAAAGCCACACCACATCACATCTCATTCATATCCACAAACACTATCAAATACTTGTAAACACTATCAATTAGTCAATTAGTTTGTATTTTTTATCCTTTCTTTCTACATGATACAATAACCCGTGAACAAATCTGTCAAAAAATGTTAAACAATACACCGTCTTTAAACTCTATGTTTTAAGAAAAACATGAGAGAAACTATAATTTTTTTAAAGAGTAACATAAATTTTTTTAAGCGGGGATTAGGGACAAACTCCCCGAGAGAGCGTGGACAAAGGAGCAAAACCCCTGACTGGAGTCGACCTTGAATTTCTTTTTTTTTCTTTTTTTTTATAAAATTGCTTAAAGAAAAAACATCATAAATTAATTTGGCCGAAAAGTTACTTATGATTTTCTTAAGTACGTTGACAACTTCTTGAAACAAATTCTTCAAACTTGTTATTGTTTTATATTGTGAGCCGGATCTTAAGAGTATGTAGGTTAGGTAATAGACTAATGGTTTTTTAAGAGGTAGCATGGGCTTACAGGCTTTTTAAGGGTAGCACACGAACATAAAAAAATTCAAATTTTTTTCCACTTTACGTATGACTTTAAGTAGTATCACGGGCTACCCGTGACCCTTCAATAGTTTTGGCCTTGAACATAAAAGTGTTTAATGTAGTCTAGACATCTTGTCTAATTTTTATAGTACATGATCAAAATGCTTATTGTCCCATCACTACATATGGGGAGATTAGATGCAAGCATAGTAACCTAGAAAATACTCTGTATTGCAGTAGTTGCGCTACAAACTTATAATTTGGAAATCAAACTTATAACATAAAAGGGGTTTGGAATTCATTGGGCCGCCGTTAATTTTTTACTAACTCCGTTAGTTGTGTGCTGACGTGGCACATGCCACGTCAGCAAGTATGATGCCACATCACCTGCCATGTCAGCAAAAATGATGCCACATCACCTGTCACGTCAGCAAGTACTAGCGGAGTTAGTGAAAAATTAACGGCGGCCCAATGAATTCCAAGACCCAAATAATTGGGATTATTGTAGGCCAATATTGAAACTCGGATTATTATCCGCTAATAGCCAATAACTTGGATTATTTAATTCCAATTTTCCTAAAAAATATTATTAATCATAAAACAAAAATATAAAAAAGACACTCTATCTCTAAACATCAACCACTAAATTAGGCAACAAGATATGATAAAAATTCTGTAGTCCTGTTTCTTCTTCCTATAGCCATATACGATTAAAAACAAAACACACGACCCTTACCATTACCCAAAAGCCACCACCCACCACCTCACCCCCCTACAAAATGCTCACACTTCCCTCTTCTCCTCCACCACCACCACCACCACCACCACCACCGTCTCCGGCCGCCACCTTCCCCAAATCCCTTCATTTTCCGGCGACATGTCCGCCTTTCACGTCAAACTTTTCGCACCCAACTCATTTCTCAACCTCGGTTCCACCAGGCTGAATGCAAGCCCAGCCGCGGTCCCGGCGCCTGCTCAGGCGCCGGAGGAGATCACGGCTGAGCGGTTGGAACCGAGGGTTGAAAAGAAAGATGGGTACTTTGTGCTCAAGGAGAAGTTCCGGGCGGGTATTAATCCGCAGGAAAAGGTGAAGATTGGCGGTGAGCCCATGAAACTGTTGATGGAGAATAGGATTGAAGAACTTGCAAAGATCCCATTTGAAGAGCTTGATAAATGTAAGGATACTAAGGATGATGTTGATGTTAGACTCAAGTGGCTTGGTTTGTTTCATCGAAGGAAACATCAATGTAAGCTCATTAAATTTCTTTAAAATCGATCTTGTTTTACTGTTCGTTTAGGGTGAAAATGGCTTAATTTTATGGTATGTTTCAAGATTCAAATTTCAACCACTTCAATGCTTCATAGCACCATTGATCTTTGGATTGAATTTCACAATTTAAGGCCGTAAATACTTAAACGAGTCAAGTCGAGTCAGGCTAGGCTTGAGCCCGTTTAAAAATCGAGCTAAACAAAGTAAACTTGTTTATCTATCCTAACGAGTTGAAATGTTAAACTTGAACATTTTCATGGCTCATCGATACAACTCGTTTATACGGTAATTTGAAATAGGAAATTGAAATAAAACGAAAATTATTAAATAAAAATAACCAAGTTCAATAATTGTTCAATTTCATATATCTAGAGTTTGCTATTTAAAAGTTGTTGGCGGCGCAGTTTGTTACCCGCCTTTCCTGTGTGGTAACTTGAGTCTTGTACGTTACTTTTCGATTTTAATGAAATAGCATCGAAGAAGGTATTTTGCTATAAATAAAACTTCAATTATTAACCAACATTCATATATGTTTTATTTGCCTAAATTAATTTTATAAAGTTTAACATTTTATAAAAAAAAATTCACAAAATTGGAACATCGAATATAAGTAAATGAGTTTAGATGGATAAAAAAACTTTGAGTGACTTCACTGAAACAACAGTTCACAGAAACTTATTACTATTGTGTGAAATATTACTTTATTATAGATATATATATATATTAATTTGAGCTTTAACTTAAATCGGTGAGCTATGAGCCGAGCCGACACTAGCTCGCCGAAAGATTAGGCAGTCTAGATTTACATCGGACTTTTTAAACGATTCTAGTTTACTCTATGTTGTTTTTTGTGTGTAGATGGTCGGTTTATGATGAGGTTGAAGCTTCCAAATGGCATAACAGCTAGCGCGCAAACTCGCTACTTAGCTAGTGTGATTAAGCAGTACGGTGAGCACGGTTGTGCCGATATTACCACACGCCAAAACTGGCAAATTCGAGGTGTTACACTACCCGATGTACCCGCTATTCTAAAGGGTCTTGATGAAGTCGGGTTAACAAGCATCCAAAGCGGTATGGACAACGTTAGAAACGCGGTTGGAAACCCCCTCGCAGGAATCGATCCACATGAAATCGTGGACACGAGGCCGTATTTGAACTTGTTATCACAATTCATCACTGCCAATTCAAAAGGGAATCCTGAATTCACCAACTTGTAAGATTCTTGAATCTTGGAGTGTGGATCTTGGTTTTATGGGTGTAAGAATATAACTTACATTTTGAATGTTTTCTTTGTAGGCCAAGGAAATGGAATGTGTGTGTGATTGGTTCACATGATCTTTATGAACACCCTCATATCAATGATCTAGCCTACATGCCAGCCACAAAGAATGGGCGGTTCGGGTTCAATTTGTTGGTAGGGGGATTCTTTAGCGCGAAGAGGTGTGCAGAGGCTATACCTCTTGACGCGTGGGTGCCGGCAGAAGATGTAGTCCCGGTTTGTGGAGCGATTCTTGAGGCTTTTCGTGATCTTGGTTCGAGAGGGAATAGACAAAAGACTAGAATGATGTGGTTAATAGATGAACTTGTATGTTATTTTCACTCAACTTTGGTTCAAAAGTGCAAAATTTGATTCTTGAAGGGTCTTTCTTGCTAATTTATGTTACTTTGGGGTGCAGGGTGTAGAAGGGTTTAGGTCAGAAGTGGTAAAGAGAATGCCCGAAAATGCATTAGAGAGAGCTTCTTGTGAAGACCTTGTTGACCAAAAATGGGAAAGAAGGGATTACTTTGGTGTCCACCCACAAAAACAAGAAGGGCTAAGTTTTGTGGGTCTTCACATTCCGGTGGGCCGGGTCGAAGCCGATGACATGGATCAACTGGCACGGTTAGCTGACGAGTTTGGGTCGGGAGAGCTTAGACTAACCGTGGAACAAAACATTATAATCCCAAACGTACAAAACTCAAAAGTCAAAGCTTTGCTTGACGAGCCACTGTTAAAAGACAAGTTTCTACCCGAGCCACCTATCTTGATGAAAGGTCTCGTGGCTTGTACTGGTAACCAATTTTGCGGGCAGGCGATAATCGAGACAAAAGCTCGTGCTTTGAAGGTTACAGAAGAAGTTGAACGACTTGTTTCTGTAACCCGTCCCATAAGAATGCATTGGACGGGCTGCCCGAACACATGCGGGCAGGTACAAGTGGCGGATATCGGGTTCATGGGATCAATGACTAGGGATGAAAATGGAAAAGTTGTTGAAGGGGTTGATGTTTTCTTGGGGGGTAGAATTGGAAGTGACTCACATTTGGGAGATGTTTATCAGAAGGGTGTACCTTGTAAGGACTTGGTGCCCTTAGTAGTGGATATATTAGTTGACAAATTTGGTGGTATTCGAAGAGAAAGAGAAGATGAGGAAGAGTGAAAAGAATATTGGCTAGATGATCAAAAGTGTACGTCCAAATGAAATTGTGTGACTAAAATGTAAACTTCAAGAGATGCTTTAAATTTACTACATAGCTATGTGATAATATGTAAAATTTGGGGATTCGAGAATGTAAGTGTCCCCCAATTTAACTTTGTAATTTTAGCTATGTCATAGAACTAGTCCTTGTCCAAAGTCCCGTTAATGTTGAAGATCTTCTCATTCACATGTTAGGACACTTGGGTATATTGGCAAAGCTTCGGCCAAAAGTTTAAGGGGACGAAAAGTCACGGATCTTAATTTCGGGGGTGCGGTTCTCAATATATATATAAAAAATTTCAAAAATTAACACTATGGCCTATGCACCCAACTCCTATCCATAACTGCACACTCATGGCAACCGCAAACTTCACCCAAACGCAGACGTGCTATGGCGGGTTTTAGCCTGGTTTTGACTTGGCAAATCGATCAACGTCATTTTCAAGTAAGGTGTTCCAATTCCGAACCCAAGTGCAACCAGAGGTCATATACCTCAAGTTGTTAACTAATGTTTTTTATGCTCCAAAATTACAAAATAATATCATTCAGTTGCAAAACTTAATCTGTGTTTCTGTGGAATTTTTTTCATGTCTAATGCAGGGAAGACACGATTCAAGATTTAAATCAGAAAGTCAGAACCGATTGTAAACTTGAAGCGGAATAAGATTAAAAGCATCTCCTTCGCCCATATGCCCAATTGTTTTACCCTAATCTTCATCTCCTTCACCACACAGTATACCATCCCAAATTTAACATTATATATTTTATTTATTTTTAAATGGGGTGTTAAGCTACAACTCTTTAATGTTCAAGATCCCAACCTCTTCTGTATATAAATATTTAAGATCCACAACTTACAACTACTTTATATTATGGGTGCAAATAAACCGCCTCGGTCGTGAGTTACTCGAGCTCAAATTAATAAAAAGCTCGAAACAAGTCAAGCTTTAACGAGCCCAAGTCGATCTCAAGCTTTGATATAGGCCCGAGCTTTACATAGTGAGCTCGAGCCAACTCGCGAACCTTAATTAGTCTTTTATTTATATAATTTTTATTTAATCTACTACTATACTTTCTTTAAAAAAAAAAATTATTATAATATATATAAGACAAATTGGATTTAAATAATCTCAGGTTTCATCAATTAGCCGACGTTAATCCATGTAACGAAATGTTTACTACTGAACCCAACTTTTAACATATTTTTTCTACAAAGATCCCTGACTAGCAGAAACCTAAAACATTAGTTTTGATGAAACTTGAGATTATTACCGCCAATTGATAAAACTTTGGATTATTTTTTATGAAACTTGGGTTTATTGTTGGCCAATTGATGAAACTTGAGATTATTTAAATCTAGTGTTTCATAAAATAACACCATTAAGTTTCGTTAGTCGGAGATCATTGTAGGAAAATATGTTAAAAGTTGGACTCAATAGTAAATATTACGTTACTTGGGTTTATTGCCGGTCAATTGATAAAACTTGAGATTATTTAAATCTAATATACCTATATAATTATGATAAAATAAGTAAATAATATGTATTATTTTCTATATAAAATGTATAATTTTAAATATATATAAATTTATCTATAATAATACATAAATAAATAAATAATTAATAATAAACGCGTCGCGTCCGAACCAAACTCGAGCTCCAAAAATAAAGCTCGAATTGAAATGAACTTCTGATCGAGTTTTGTTAATTTTAACGAATCAAGTTCGGACGTAGACAGGGGCGCATGTTAGAGAGGGCCTGCCCGGGCCGTTTTTTCGCTTAGAAGTAGGGATTTATACCCGTCCAGTCCAAAAAAAAATTATATATATAGTCTGGCCCTATCCAATTTTTAATTAAAAAAAGTTATACTAAGTCGGTCCATCTCTAATTTACAAACCAAAATTTTATTTAGTAAAGCTATAAAAGTTACGATCGTTATTTGTTTGAAACCTCAATTACATAAAAGGTATGAATTATAATGTATATAGTTTAATAGTTAAGGGGGCCAAATGTAATTATGTAAATAAGAAAAATAAAAAATAAGGATATTATTGTTGTATATCTTCTGTTGACGTACAAACCAAAAAGGGGGGGGGGGGGGGGTCGAACTCTTCACGCTGCTGCTCTTCTTCTGGCATTTTATCACCGTCGACGACTCGCCAGAAAAGACCACCTCCGGCCGGCTGCGGCCCTACTAGCCTGTCGCCACCGCTCCCCAACGCCTCCAGTGTCATTTTTCTCCCATCCAAGCCTCCAATCATCCATTACTCAAATTCTCTGATTTCTCCAACACTTCAATTAGGTAAGTTTTCTGTATGTTTTCAGTGCAATTTTAACCAAGATTATGTATAAATTAGGTTTTGTACTCTTGAGGTTCATCAATTTAAAGAATTTGTGATTGTGTTTAAGTTAGGGTTTATGTTTAAAATTTGGGGATTTTTGGATTTTTGGATTTTTGGATTGTGATTAAATTATTGTTTAGATTTTTATTTAGGATGTTAATTGAAGATTGTTACAACTAGTTGGTTGTCTTAACATAATGATTTTAATTTCTTAGGTATGATGGGAAAGTCTAAAACCATTGATTATTTTTCAAAAGAAATGATGAAGAACCTCACAATGAAAATCAAAATAATAATAGGCAAAAAGCTACGACAAGTGAGCCACAACCGAATATCTGACCCGAACATATAAACCAAGTTCAAAACCTAGCGACAACCTAAACTTTTTTTGACTCTTGAATTTTAATCCAGGCTAATTTTCCGATCAAGCTTCGCCACTGGACGTTTCAGTCTCGACTCGTATAGATCCTTATTTTATATACCGAAGGTGTGGCTACCGTCGACATGCAACTTGCAAGCAGCATACACTTTTTTGACGCGCAATAAATGACAGCACGGTACAAACTACAAAAGCGCCGTACAATATCGGTTACACTAACTTTCCTTTCCTTGGCCAAGAAGCAAAGCGCCTACACGTGTACGCGTCAGATTAAAGCAAATATAAAACAAACCACTCACTGATTTCTATGTCATATATTCCTCATCAATCAAATTTTCACATCATTCAAATCAACCCAATTATCCGCATTCCTCTTTCGAATTTTCCACCATTTCCGAAATCCACGCGATCAATTACTCAATTCCACCTTCCATCATCTCCATCAATCGCCATGGGCGGTTCTCACAGTCGCGAAGGCCTTGATCTCTCCGATTCAGACGATTACGAAGAAGATAGAGACCACGAACAATCAGAATCAGAAGAAGAATATGAAGATGCAAAAGAAGAGCATAACAATCATAAAACAGTTCCGATCAAAGCGGTGGATGATCTCGATTCGAGGCTGAAAGCGCTGAAGCTGAAGTACTCTTCGGTTCAAAACCCTAATTTGAAGAACGCGGTGAAGCTCTACCTTCATGTCGGCGGTAACACTCCTAAAGCTAAGTGGATCGTTTCTGAAAAAGTTACTAGTTATAGTTTTGTTAAAGTTAGTAAAATCGAAGATGCTGATAATGACGAGTTTGACGAAGAAGATGAGATTAGCGGTGGTTTTTGGATTTGTAAAGTAGGATCTAAGATTAGAGCTAGGGTTTCAACTGATATGCAATTGAAAATGTTTGGAGATCAGCGTCGTGTTGATTTTGTTGACAGTGGAGTTTGGGCGATGAGGTTTTTTCGCGATGAGGATTATCGTGAGTTTGTGACTAGGTTTCAGAACTGTTTGTTTGAGAATGTGTACGGTTTGAAGGCGAGTGACGAGAATAAGGTGAAGGTTTACGGTAAGGATTTCATCGGGTGGGTGAAACCGGAGGCTGCAGATGATTCTATGTGGGAGAAAGAAGATGACGAGTTATGGAGGACGCCAGTTAGGGGGAATAATGATTTATTGGAAGAATTTGAAGAGGCTGCTTCTGATGGTGGGATACAGAGTGTGGCATTAGGGGCACTAGACAACAGTTTCTTGGTGAATGATTCGGGTGTGCAGGTTGTGAAGAATTTCAGCCATGGGATTCATGGAAAAGGGGTGTATGTGAAGTTTGATAATGGTGGTAAAAGGGGTAGCAGTAGTTCCAGTTTAAATCTAACCCCTCAAAAGGCTCTTTTGATGAGAGGTGAGACCAATTTGGTCCTTATGTGCCCAGAACAAGAGGGGAAACCTCATTCCACTGGAGTAAACCAATTGGATATCGAAACAGGAAAGATCGTTACCGAATGGAAATTTGAAAAGGATGGAACTGATATCACAATGAGGGATATAACAAACGATACAAAGGGGTCGCAACTGGATCCTTCTGAATCGACTTTCTTGGGATTGGATGACAACAGGCTGTCTCAATGGGATATGAGAGATAGAAAAGGGATGGTTCAAACTAGTTCCCCTGTTTTGCATTGGACCCAAGGGCACCAGTTCTCTAGGGGTACAAATTTCCAATGCTTTGCTACAACTGGCGATGGGTCGATTGTGGTTGGTTCTTTAGATGGGAAGATACGGTTGTACTCGACTACTTCCATGAGGCAGGCCAAGACTGCTTTCCCAGGGCTTGGTTCCCCAATTACTCATGTTGATGTAACATATGATGGGAAGTGGATACTGGGCACCACTGATACTTACCTTATTTTGATCTGCACTCTGTTTACTGATAAAGACGGGAAAACAAAAACCGGGTTTAGTGGTCGAATGGGTAACAAGATTCCAGCTCCAAGATTACTGAAGTTAACTCCTGTGGATTCTCACACTGCTGGGAAGCAGAATAAGTTCCATGGTGGCAGATTTTCATGGGTAAAGCTTCTACTTTTTCTTTCATAATTATTCCTTTATCAGTTAATTAGATTAGATTACCTAGCTAAGTATTTTGATTCAGTTAATTTGTGTATACAACTGTTGTGGGTAGCAAGATGTGCATTCCAGTAAAGAAAATTAGGGCAAACACCATGAAACAAAGTTTAGAGCTTTTGCTTATTTTTGCAACCAACATGAAGT
>JBCNJP010000024.1:40864723-40911261 GCA_039602395.1 Deinandra increscens subsp. villosa
TTTGAAATCATGAATTGAAGGTCGAAACACGCAAGTCTAAATTTTGAAATACACGAATTGAACTAGATGTCAGAATCTACACACCGAATATTCAAATCTTCAAACTGAGAGTTAAAAACTGCAACTCAATCATTGAAAATCACAATCAAATTCACCATCTGTGAGTAGAAAATCGCAAACTGAACTCACCATTCAATTTTTGAATAATGTGAGTTACAAACTTTTGAATAAACACATCATGTGTTGACATAATTAAATTCACATCTCAAATAATTATCTAAACTCACACCAAAATATACAAAAAATAACTCAATACACAATTAAGACTCATATAACTATTTATGAACTAAAAATCCAATAAAACGACTCAAAACCGACTCATATATTACACAATTTACACGGGAAATATAGATGTTTTTGCAACGCATCACTAGGCTATACACTCTGGATTTAGCAATAAGTTTGACAGGTACTCTGGCAGATGAATGGGTGAGAACCATGGGTCAAAGAAATGATTCTTCTGTAAACAAAAGAAGGTCGGACAACTGGGGTCATGATGAGAAAGATAAGAAGGACGGTAAAGAGCCTCGAGTTAGTAATTGTAAGAGGTGTCACAAAGAAGGCCATTGGGCCAAAGAATGTAGAAGCTGCCATCGATGTGGAATGTTTGGACATGCCATCTACGACTGTCCAAAGGAGGTTATTTGCCACGAATGTACGGAGGAAGGGCATAAAAGAAACAACTACCCAAAGCTGAAAGACAATGCCAAAGATAAAGAGAAAAACAAAGGAACAACAAGAGCTAACTCTCGAGTCTTTGTCATGAATGCAGAAGAGGCCCGTAAGGATGATCATGTTGTTTCTGGTATTTTTCTGTTAATAATAAATATGTTAGGATCTTATTTGATTTCAGAGCCAACATAAGCTTCATATCTATTAAGTGCATTCCTGTGTTAAATTTACCATACAGAGGTTAGATAAACCCTATAAGGTAGAAACAGCTAATGGTCAGGAAATATGTTTTACAGAAGTAGTTAAGAATTGCCAAGTAAAATTGGAGATGCCTTGTTTAATTTAGAACTACTTCCCATGAACTTAAGTGGATTTGATATAGTCTTAGGAATGGATTGGTTAACACGATACCAAGCCAAGATTCTTTGTGATAAAAATATTGTAGAGGTAGAATCTTCCGAAGGCAAGCTACATACCATTGTGGGCGACGGTCCAGCTAAACCTTTTAAGATGATCAGTATGATAAAGGTAGAGAAATGTTTAAAGAAGGGATACTAAGATTTTATGGCCATACTTATGGAAAACCGAGAAGAAAGAAATTGAAGGAAGTTCTGATATTTCCGACTACGCTTGTGTGTTTCTTGATGAGATACATGGACTACCACTAGAAAGGGAAGTGTGGTTTCCAATAGAATTAGTGCCTGGAACGTAACCAGTATATAGATTGGCACTTTCTGAAATACAAGAACTGAGAAGCCAACTACAGGAATTGTTAGACAAAGGTTTCTTTAGGCCTAGCACTTCGCCTTGGGGAGCGCCCGTGTTGTTTGTAAAGAAGAAAGACGGGTGAATGCGAATATGCATTGACTATCGGGATCTCAATCAAGTCACCATCAAGAACAAATACCCGTTACCTCGAATTGATGAATTATTTGATCAACTGCAGGGAGCCAGTTATTTCTCCAAGATAGACTAGAGACCAGGATATCGCCAATTAAGAGTTAAATAAGAGGATATATCTAAGACAGCTTTCAGAACGAGGTACCGGCATTACGAGTTCACATTTATGCATTTTGGGTTGACAAATGCACCAGTTGTTTTCATGGATTTGATGAATAGGGTGTGTAAGCCATACCTTGATAAATTCGTAATACACCTTGATAAATTCGTAATTGTCTTTATTGATGATATTTTAATTTATTCTCAACCTGAAAGTGATCATGGAGAACATCTGAGAAAAATGCTTGGATTATAACGCAAAGAGAAACTTTATGCCAAGTTTTCAAAATGTGATTTTTGGATGCGAGAGGTTCAATTTCTAGGGCATGTTGTGAGTAAAGCAGGTATTCAAGTTGATCCATCCAAAGTGGAAGCAATAAAGAAATGGGACCAACCCAAGTCACCAACAGAATTAAGACGTTTTCTAAGATTAGCTGGTTATTGCCGAAGATTTATTCAAGATTTTTCTAAAATAGCCACACCTTTAACTTCTTTAACCCAGAAGAATGCAAAAAATCATATGGACGCAAAAGCATACGGATGCTTTTGAACTCTTGAAACAGAAACTAAGTTCCCCTCCTATATTAGCATTACCCGATGGGTCAGAAGATTTCGTTTTTATTGTGATGCATCCATCAACGGTCTAGGATGTGTACTTATGCAGCGAAACATTATCATCGCTTATGCTTCCAGACAATTAAAAGAGCTATGAAAAGAATTATACCACACATGATCTGGAATTAGGTGCAGTGGTATTTTACCCAAAGATTTGGAGGCATTATCTTTATGGGACAAAGTTTACGGTATATTCAGATCACGAGTGCCTTCAAAATCTCTTTAATCGGAAAGAGCTTAATATGAGGCGGAGGCATTGGATGGAGTTGTTGAGTGATTACGACTGCGAAATTAAATATCATCCTGGAAATGCCAATGTAGTGGCAGATGCATTAGGCAGGAAGGAATGGGTAAAACCGTTACGAGTACGTGCCATGAGATTGGATGTACATGTGGATCTGATTGATGACATTCTGAAAATTCAGAAGAAACAGTTGAAGAAACCAGGGTTGGATAAAGATGAGAGAAGCATGATTGAGAAGAATCTGAACAAAGGACCAGATGATATACTTCGATTAGAAAATCGAATATGGATACCCAAGGAGGGAGAATTACAAGATATAATTCTTAAGAAAGCTCACAAATCAAAGTATATGATGCATCCTGGAGGCAATAAGATGTACCATAATTTAAAGGCAAATTATTGATGGTCGGGTATGAAGAAAGGTGTTCCACCTGTTTGCAGGTAAACGTCGAACATCAAAAACCGTCTGGATATCTGCAGAAACTAGAATTACTTGTGTGGAAATGGGAGTTGGTCACAATGGATTTTATAACCAAGTTGCCCAAAACAAGTAATGACAAAGATTTTATATGGGTCATTGTAGATCGTCCGACTAAGTGTGCTCACTTTCTACCAATAAAATAAACTTAATTATTCAACCGATATATTGGCCAAGCTATACGTTGATAGAATTGTTTCTCTACATGGCGTGCCACTGTCAATTGTGTCAGATAGAGATAGTCGGTATACGTCTCTCTACTAGAGAAGCTTCCAGCAAGCTATGGGAACGAAGTTAAATTTGAGTACAACCTACCATCCCCAGACAGACGAACAAAGTGAGAGAACAATTCAAACGCTAGAAGATATGTTGAGGGCATGCGTCATTGAGTTTGGTGGTAGTTGGGATAAACATTTGTAGGATCGAATTCTGGTTACAGAGTTGAACCAATTACAAGGTTTTTACTTTCGAATTAACCAGGCGGAAACAAGTTAATTTCGTATGCTCTGTTTGAAGTAAAGTGATATGAAATCGAATAAAAGACAAGTTTAAGAATAATATGAGTAAAACTGAGCACTGTATTATAACTTGCAGATTTCAAAGTACATATCAGAGTGATTTACACTTTGCTTATTTAAAGCATAGTTACAAGTGTCTATATATAGTGCCCTAAGAAATCAGGAGAACCTTTGATTTCTCTAACGATCATCTCGACCGTCAAGTAAAGATACATGAACTAGAATAATATTAAACTAGTCTAGAAGATAATCTTGTCAGCTTCATGTCAGGAGAATGGCAGGAAACTGGATCAGATATGTCAGAGACAAGTGAAGCAGGTCAAGTTGATGTCCGAGATAACTCACCTTACCGAGGTAACTTGAGTTATCTCGGGAGTGTCCACTGTCCGAGATAAAACTGTGCTCCCGAGGTAAAATAGGCTTCCGAGGTAAAATGTCCTTCCGAGGTAACTGTAAGTTATCTCGGGCAGTTTGTTCTTCCGAGGTAACTTATCTCGGGCCTTTTATTCTTCCTAGATAACATGTTTAGCCGATCAGCATCATTTCTTCAGGAGAAATAATTCCTTACAACATTTTCCTTTATTGGAATTTTCTTATAATAACAGTTACCACTCAAGTATAAAGGCATCTCCGTTCGAAGCACTATATGAGAGAAAGTGTCGTACACTCGTATGTTGGTCAGAAGTTGGTGAAAGTCAATTAACAGGACCGGAAATTGTGGTAGATACAACTGAAAAGATTAAACTGATTCGTGAAATACTTAAGGCTGCACAAATAGGCAAAAGAACTATGCAGACAAGCGCCGAAAGCCTTTAGAATTTGCAAAAGGCGACAAAGTAATGCTAAAAGTATCTACTTGAAAAGGAGTTATTCGGTTCAGTAAAGGAGGAAAGTTGAGTCTTCGATATATTGCTCCATATAAGATCTTTGAAGCAGTTGGAAGTGTTGCTTATAAGTTAGAATTACCATAAGAACTTAGTGGGATTCATAATGTGTTTCATGTTTCAAACTTGCAGATATGTTTAGCTGATGAAGCACTGATAACACAATTGAAGAAAATTCGAATAGATGAAAAACTTCATTTCACGGAATAACCCGTGAAGATATTGGAGCGGATAGTAAGAAAGTTACGAAGAAAACGAATTACTATGGTAAAAGTAAAGTGGAGTGCTCGTTGAGGTCCAGAAATAACCTGGGAATCGGAGGAAGATATTAAAAGGAAGTATCCCTAGCTGTTCGAGCATTAAAATAATTCCGGGATGGAATTCATTTATGGGGGGAGAATGTAACAATTCAGATAAAATCTTGTCGTTGCGAAAGTACAAAAAGGGAAACTTATAAATTTTGTAAAATTTCTTGCGATACGGCCATATCACATAAGGTAATAAGGTCATATCGGGAAGTCGTATCATATGGTTAGAAAGAAATATGACCGGGTCGGGTCGGGTCAGAATCCGTGCATCCAACAGCGCGATACGGTCGTATCAACAATACGCCCGCATCGGGTCAGGGCGATATAAACAAATATTGACCAGATTTGGTCATTTTATACTTCTTTCTTCTAGCAAACTCACTCTCTCTGAACTCCAGTGAGACTAGAAGAATTCCAGGTGTTTGTTGGGGCCAAGATCAAGAGTGTAAATCTTGTGGTAAGTTTCTAATCACATTCTTATCAAGATTAGATGAATGTATAGTGAAGGAACTGATGTATGCTCAAAATCTGGTACAGAAATGATGTGAGGATCATCAAGGATCAGTAGGTTCCTTCAAAGAATGAGTTAATGCAAGGTATGAGGCTAGATAGTACATGCATGAAGAAATTTCCAATTTTGAAAAGTTTGCATATTAACCCTAAAACCCTTACATGCAGAAGTAATCTCGAAGTTTGGGAGTCATCAAAAGGTTGATATGGAGCTATTGGAGTGGAGAGGATTACTTGTTTAAGGTTAGATCATAAATTTGATACATTTTATAAAAAATATATGCATACATCTATTTTGGTCATTAAAAAGGATTTAAGGTTGTTACTAAGCTCAATGGTTAGTCAAAACCAGTTAATTAATGTGCACAAGAGTTTTGGTAATGAAATCAGTAGTTAAAATCAAGTAAAAACAAAGACATGACTAAAGATGCATTCTGTCTTCAGGGAATACGGTCGTATTCACTGAAGGTAATACAGCCGTATCGCGGGTTGAACGATTTAAAAAGGGGGAATACATGAATACGCCCGTATTATGTTTTAGACAATACGACCGTATTCAAGTACCCGACCGTATCAGTAGGTTGAGGATACAGCCGTATCACGGGGTTAGTGAAAATCATTATTCATAATAAATGAATACGGCCGTATCAGTTAAGATGAATACGCCTGTATTGATACTCAATTTGTAATCTGATTAGAAATTCTAACTCAGAATCAGTAGAATGTTTGAAGGGTAAATAGGTCAGTGTTATAAAAAATTATAACACAGATCAGTTTGAAAGAGTTCGTAAAAATCTTAATAATAAAAGTTAGGATAATCTGATTAAAGTAAGAAACGGATTAAAGGAAGGAATTGATATTTAGTTAATACAACATAATTCGAGAATCTTAGGATTTAATTATATGTGTTAGCTTATTTGCACCAGCGACAAGGAACAAGCTGATAACCTTTGCCCATCTTCCGACACCTGTGAGTGCCCTTAGCTTCCCCTGTTTTAAACTTATGTTTTGGGGCTGCATATGAACTATTTTAAATTATTTATTCTTAATATGTTATGTTTGTTTTCCAGTTTGTTCTATTGTTGTGAATTGAGTTGGTTAGATACTTCTGGGTAATATTCATTCAAGGGGATATTACTCGGGTCATTAAGGTCTCTAGTCAGGGCCACTAGACATATAAGTGAACCTTACAGTTGTATAGGTAGACAGGGGCGCCTCATATCCATGTGTTGTTCTAATATTAAGTTATTAGGGCAAGGCATGTCATTATGTGTTGTGTACATGAAGGGAATATAGGGGCACACGCCTGTGTTTGCCGGATTGAGTTTTGACCATAGGCAGGACCCATGATTCCCAACGGGCATATGTATATTTGAGACTGATATAAATAATTTCATTTGGATTCACTAGTTGCGGCTCACCAATAACTTTGGTTATTGACATGTTTTAGTTCATATTGCAGGTAATTAGCTGGGTGGTTGTGTCGTGGGTGCAAGAGAAAGGTAGTCAGATTTTGGGACAGTTGGATAGGCTTTACAGCCTGAGTTCGTTTATGCTCTCTGTTTCTTGTACTCTTTATGTTTTTCATGTAAAGTCTTAGAGTAAACCCGGGACCTAGCCAGGCACGTTGTACCACTGTTTATATATTTTTAATAAGCGGTCTATCGTTGTCGTTAGTGGACCGTTGTCTGTGTGTCTATATTTTGATGTACACTCTGACTTAATCTGAAGCTTCCGTTAGAACTGATGCAGGCAACCAGTCCCACACCCGCTCTCCCCGCTCCTGGCAGGGGGCGGCGGGCGAGGGTGTGACAAAAGGGATACGGCCAAACCCCATTGTTAGAACAAGCCTAGTCCCTAATAGGGTGGCCGCATTACAAACCCGAACCTCGGATATAACCGAGCACCGCCTTACCCCCCCACCTCCCCCACCCCCCCCCCCTCCACCCCTCCTACATAAGGTGACCAAGCGTCGTTGAAACCACAGAGAGCCTAAAACGATGCTCGATAGCAGATGGCAATCCGTATAACCCACAAAATCACTAGTAGGTTGATAAATAAACTTTAAAAATGTTGCAATCCAAAGAAAATCAGTTGACAGCACCCCAAATTCCCCCCAAAATAGCTTCATATTCAATCTCCCAACCCAAGCAGGACAAACACGTACCTATGACGCAGAGCCGGATAAATCTATAGATGTTGTCGAAGGGACGAGGTCGCAAGAGCTGCCGAAACCCTGGAAAATCGCCCCTATGGCTATAGGATTGACGGTGGTGGCTGAAGAAGGTTCTGTTGTAGGTTGATCAGAAATTAGAGGTTTAACGGCGGCGATTTGGTGTTGTGTTTGATGACAGACGAGCTCGAAAACAGAAGAATGGGGGTTGGAGATGGTAATGAAGGTCGAAAACGGTTGGAATCGCCGGATGGTGGCCGGAAAGATGCTCGGAGACGAGAAATCGCCGAGCATAATCTTGATTAAATTCCTAATCACATTGTTCCTAATAAACTAGACTAATCCAAATGCCTTTGCAATTCAAATCACTGACCATGGCTCTCCAGACTAATTAATAAAGTTGTATTCACACCTTTTGTGAGTATGGTTTACGCTTTTCTTAGTTTATACGGGTTGTGGACATTTGCAACGTAGGGGTGTTCAAAACCGGATATAGGAATATCCGAAATTTCGGATAGTTGATTTTCACTATCCGAATACGTATCCGAAAATTCGGATATCCGAAATTTCGGATACGGATTCGGATAGTGAACTGGATATCCGAATTTTTAAAACAAAAAAAAAATAAGTAAAATAAAAATACATTCAATCTCTATAATTACTAGTGATAAACATTCAAATGAGCAAATAGTCTAATACAAGTAGATTAAATAGTCAATCACCAACAAAAAATTAAAAATGACTCGATGTTGAAGCTTGAATCCGTGTGCAACAAGCTCGACGGCGAACTACAAATCGACGGTGTAAGGCAATAAGCCAGTGAGGGTCGAGATTTGGAGGATGATGGGATCCAAAGAGGCAAAGAGAGTGAACATCGGAGTTTAGAACTTTAGATTTATGGTTTTTTAAGTTAAAGTATGTTAAACAAAATACTATATATAAGTTAATATTTTGAAAAATATATATTTCGGATATTTTTCGGATATCCGAATATCCGAAAATGTTCAAAATCAATATCTGAATCCGAATCCGAAAATTCGGATATCCGAAAAGTCGGATATCCGAGTTTTCGGATATTTTGACTTCGGATATTTCGAATATTTCAAATTCGGATTCGGATTCGGATATTTTTAAACACCCCTATTGCAACGGGGCTACATCAAAGAAAAGTACAAAAATGTAAAAACAATACGAGACAATAATGTATTGTTGACAGCACCCTAAATTCCCCCAAAATTGATTAAAATGTAAAAACAATACAATACAATAATATAATAACGATTCATAATATTTATTTTTGAACTTAAAAAGAAATTTCAAAACGACGCAAATTATTATTTAATATCACTGTATAATAACTAAAATATTTTTGGTTAGGGCATACGGCAATACTAAACGAAAAGGTATTCAGGACATGCTACCTATGTTTATACTCTTGGTTTAACACATGTAAGTTATTGTCCACGGTCCTCTAAATTATATAGTAAATAATGTTTGATATGTGATTGTATGTAACCAAAATCTTTATAAAAGTTGTGTTTTATGTTTTTTAGTTTTTAGTATTAAAAAGGTTAAATATTAAAAGAAGAAAAAATGAATATTTAGTAGAAAAAGTTGAATCTGAAGATAGAAGGATAGGGTTTAAAGACAAAAGCAGATTGTATAGAACATCATTTTGTTTTCTTTTATTTTATGAGAAGAAAATTACAACAAAAGTCAGAGTTATATATTAAATATATTAAACGTGCTAACCAATTTATTATATAACAATGAAAATTTAAAGATAAATAGTATACTTTTTGTCTTTTTAAATTGGCCACATCTTTTATGTTTCTTTACAAATTTAGTCCTTTTAGGGTTTTAGTTTCTTTTATTTTGGTCACAAAGACTCTCTCATTTTTACACTTTTGGTCCACATCTTTTCTTTTTTATTTTTTATATTTTGACCACTATTATTTTTTAATTTAATTATTTGACTACGTGACTTTTATAATTGTACGTATTATACCCCTTAAGTTTTATAATTTCGCTTTTAATATACTTTTTATAGTTTTATACCTTAACCACAAAACTTTTAGATTTTTACATTTTAAACCCCTTAATTTTTGCACTTTAATTTTTAGTATACTTTTAGAATTTTTGACTTTGGCCACGACCTTTCTATAGTTTTATACTTTGATCACGAAACTTTAGACTTTTACGTTTTATTTCCGTTACCTTTGAACACGGTCAAATTTCATAGATGAATAGTAGACTTTTGGTTTTTCAAACTTTGGCCACATAACTTTGGTGCTTTGACGATTTCCACCCCTAAACTTTTACTATTTGTTTTTTTTTCTTTTTAATGAAATAGTAAACTTTTAGTTTTCATAGTTTGACCACATTGTTTCATACTCTTATGTTTTGTACCATTTAACTTTTAAAGTTTTTTTTTATTTTAAGTTTTGTTGTTTTCTATTTTGGCCACGAAAATTTTAACTTTTCTACTTTTGTTTTTAGTATATTTTTATAGTTTTATACTTTCACTACAAAAATGTTAGACTTTTACGTACTTTGGCACGAAACTTTTAACCTTTCTACTTTCGCTTTCAATATACTTCTATAGTTTTATACTCACCACAAAACTTTTAAACTTCTATGTTTTATACCACTTAACTTTTTTTATTTTCGTTCAGTATACAAATTCAACCCCGCAGCAACGCGCGGGGTGGATAAACATCTCGTTCCTACTAAACCTAATCCATAGTCATATAAGAATCCATAAGTCATATAAGAACCGAAAAAGGAAAAACATAGAACCCAATTCAAACTTAGACTCGGGTTACACTACCGCCATTTAGGGATTTAGGGTATTTTGATTTAGGGTGTTTAAATAATCAAATTTTGAATACCCGAATTAATTGAATCGAATTATTTAAATTTTAATCTTCAAAACTGGATTCTAATTTGAATTAATGCGAACAATTTAAACTCGTATTAGACTCCTACAAATCAATTCGAATTAGACTCGAACTATTCGATTCGAATTTGAATTCAAAATAGGAATTCCATTCGAATTCGAACTGAATCCGAATCAAATTGGATTAAATTCAAAATTAATTAAGTAACAAGTACAATTTTATATAAATATAAAACTAATAAAACACCCAGGAGACAAATAAAAAAATTAAAGTTTAACATTCAAAATGAAAGGAAGAGGGAGAGAAGGGGAGTGATTCATTTTCTTTCAAATCTTTCCAAATCGAAAGGAAAGAAAAACAATATTAAATGACCTATGATCGATGCAAGTCAGTGGAAAGGAAGAAGCTCATTCATGTGATCATTGCTGCAACAACCTGGGAGATTTGGATTGCTAAATGGTAAAGTTTTTGGCAACAGGAACATGCATCTGAGGAGATTGGTGGAAGAAATCAAAGTGATCTCGTTCATGTGGCTCAAGCAAAAAGCAAAAATCCTCACAATCGACTGGGACGCTTGGTATAGTGGTGCCTTATCATTGTAATGTACTCTTTTTTCTTTCGTTGTACTCTTTTTCTAGCGTCTTGCTAGTTTCAATTTAATCTTTGCCGTTCAAAAAAAATGACCTAACTTTCCCTCCTTAAGTGAAACTCTAGAACACAATTTTTTTTTGTTTCCTTCCCTTTTTCTTCTTAAGTGAAACTCAGGAACACAATTTCTTTACACTTCCTTCCGTTTCCTTTCCTTTCCCTCCTTAAGTGAACTCGGGAACACAACGTAAAAAATACAAGAGTTAAAATTTTATTATACAAAACAACAAAATAGCTATAGAACGTAATGTCATTAAGTCATCTGAAAAAATGATGATGATTGGGTGAATCCACATAATACCAAATTCGCGGGTGTGGATTAGAGAATGTGTGTTTTCAGATTATAATATTTTAAACAACTAAATTTTAAAAAATTTTAAATAGGTGAAAATAAAGAGTTGCCCCTAAAAACTAATTTAATATATATATATATATATATATATAGGGGAAGGATCCGGCGTAAACACTCATATTTTGTAAAAACCTAAGAACACTAGTTAATGAAGGGCATTTTTGGCATTACATAAAGTTTGTATTGACTGATCCAAATATAATCTTAGGTTCAATCACACCCGACTCCCAAATCACGTCCCTCATTCATTAACATCTGATTCGTAATCCCTCTTTCATCAACCTCTGAATCGTAATCCGTAATCGCTCCTGAAATCGCGATTTTCTGTTGAATCTCACGGAATCATCATCAATTAAATTCGATTCCAGGTATTACAAAAATTGTTCCAGCCGCGCGTATACAATTTATTACCGCAAATTCGAATTCGCTGTTTTACCTCGATTCTGACATTGCTTCTGTGTTTGTTCAGATCTTCGTAATTGCATATGGACTTGTCTATTGATAATCATACCTTAATCGGAGATTCCACACCTGTTGATGCTGTATCTGTCGATGCCAGTTGCGATTTTGGTATTGAACACATCGACAACAATAATATGCTTATTGGAGTCACCGGATCAAGCACATCATCCAATGTTGCATCATCTTCCTCATCATCTACATCAGAATCACAATCTGCTCCTCCTATGGTGTTCATAGGTGTTGAAGAACATGGTAACAGACACTTCATCTTAGAATTTCAAAAGTACACATGTGCATTTTTTAATTTCTGTTTATATGTTGTTATGTGTTCTTTTAAAATCATGTTTTTATACTCTGATCTTGTTATGTGATGCGTTCTATTGCTGTTATGTGTTTAATCATGTTATTGATATACTGTTATTGTTGTACTTCCTTATGATTGCACATGTGCACCAAAGCTGACTTTTGGGCCAAACTGTACTGTTTATCCAATTTTCTCATCATAATGCTTTTATATGTTGTTCTTTTGTTACTAAGTGGCATTTTGGAGAATATATTTTAGATATTATGTGTAGTCAAACGACTTTATCATGTTTCCCCTTGTTTCTACATATTACAATTAGAAATTATAAAGTATGTAGTTATTTATTCCAATAGCGTGTTAAACATTCAATACCTACTGTTTTATGTATCCTTCTATACATTATAGTTTATTGAACTCTATTTACCTTTTTTTTTTTCCATCTCACACTCATGGAATACAATGATCTTCCTAACATTTAATTATTTATACGTTTGTCCCATTTTAATAAACAAATAATTTGTTGATATTGTTTACTTTCATTTAACTTTAGTGTGTTTTGTGTGCATTCAGATGGTGCACGTAGCAGTGTTTTTGCTGCCTATGATGGAACCAAATATTGGAAGCCTGATGTTGACCCTTCCTACATTCCTGTTTTGGGATCGGTTTACGACAGTTGGGAGCACGTCACTAATATGTATGATGCTTACGCTGCTAAGGCTGGTTTCTCCACCCGGTTAGGCACCCACCGAAAGATCAATGATGTTACTAGACATAGATACATCCTATGTAACCGGGCTGGAAAACCAAAACTGCAAAGTTTCAATTCTATGAACCCTGAACCAGTTTCTGCTTCAAAGACTAGCCGCTCATCCTTGACCGACTGTGGTGCATGTATACGTTCTAAGTTCGACCCGGAGACACAAAAGTACACTCTTTACACGTTTGTTGAAGCACACAATCATGAACTCATTGGCCCTGAATTTATGGATTTCAGCTCCAAGCGTCGTATGCTTGATTTTTCGACCCAGCAATTCATCCACCAACTTAGCCTGAACAAAATTGGTGCTTCTGTTGCGCATAACGTTCAGTGCTCTTTGAAGGGTGGTCATCACAACGTTCGTGGTACAAAAACTGAATTCAAAAACTTTGCTCGAGCTATTCGTATCTTCATTGGCGATAGGGATGCCAAACTTGTGTTGGACACACTAGAAGAACGTACTAAAAATCTACATAATTTTTTCTATGAGTCTTTAATTGTTGGTAATGAGCTCAAATCACTTTTCTGGGCTGATGATGTTTCACGCTGCAACTATGAAGTGTTTGGCGAAGTACTTGCATTTGATGCAACTTACAAGACTAACCAGTAAGTACTCTTAAACTAAAACTATTACTCTTTTAAATTTTGTAACTCTATTATCTTTATACGATGCTGCTGTTTTCAATTTTAAGATAAATACTGCCCATGTGCGTCAAAGTTACATTTTCTTAAATATAGCTCATAACTTGTATTGCTTATATTTTGTGTTACAGGTACTGTATGATCTTTGTGCCGTTTACTGGTGTTGACCACCACAAAAAGTGTGTAACTTTCGGTGCCGGGTTGATATCGGACGAAACGATCGAGTCTTATACATGGTTGCTTCAATGCTTTCTGAAAGCACATGTTACTCAGCCTAGGTTGGTGCTTACCGACCAAGATGGTTCAATGAAATCTGCTATTGAAGCTGTTTTTTATCAGTCTTCCCATAGATTGTGCATGTGGCACATCATGAGGAAGTTGCCTTCCAAAGTACGTTCAATTTATATATATATTTGATTTTTTTTCATTAGTAAGTGATAATTAGTTATGTCATTTGAATTTTTATATATTATTCATACATCTGCCATATTACTTATCGTCGTTATATAATTTAGATTGAAGATGATGCAGTCGACAATGCAGCCCTCCGTAAATCCATCCACAAACTCGTATGGAATCTGATAATCAAACCATGTGATTTTGAAGAGAAATGGCAGTTGCTTATGGCAGAATATGGATTGGCTGGTCACGATTGGCTTACCACTATGTACAACATGCGAGGAGACTGGATCCCTGCGTACTTCAGAGACCTTCCTATGTGCTGTCTGATGAAGACAACATCTATATGTGAGAGCTCTAATGCGTTTTTCAAGGTCAACTCTAGCGGCGGCAACACCTTGCTGCAGTTTCTTATGTGTTTTGACACCGCCATTGACGCGCAACGTAATAACCAACGCAAGCTTGAGTTTGATACCAACACGACAGTACCTGAGATCCACACACGACTTCCAATCGAAAGACATGCGGCCAGTTTGTACACGATCACGATCTTTAAGGAAGTTCAGAAAGAAATCGAGCGAAGTCTCTATCAGTGTTCTGGTGGCTTGACGCGCACTGTTGGTACTACCAAAATATATACCATTGCTCATGCAAACAGGAAATTTGTTACTGTCAATGAATTTGAGGTAATTTATATGCACTTTTCCTTTGAATGCACATGTGCACCTTTTCAAACTATACTATTATTGGATTGTTTTAAATTGTTTGATTATTAGTTGACGCTTTCTGAAGCACATGTGTGCATTTCTTGTTGTCACTAATTTAATTTTCAGACTGTGTTATATCTTTATATTAAATTTCATAATCTATAAATATGATGCACATGTGCAGTGTTTTTTATTCTGACCATTATGTTTATTTTTAACAGGTTTCCATTGATCTTGCTGCTAAGACTGTCTCTTGCTCGTGTTTATGCTTCACACGCATTGGCTTTTTATGCCGCCATATCTTCTACGTCTTCAGATGCAACCAAGTAAACAAGATTCCCCAAAAATACATGTCTGCGCGTTGGGCGCGTAATGCACTTCCATCAAGAGTTTATGATATTGCAAATCGGTATTCAGTTGATACCAGTGAATCGGGCGTTCTCAGAACCGAAATTATGGGTATCGTTTCCCAATGTACCGACCGTCTAAGGCGCCAACCAGATCAGCTTGCAGAATATTTGAGTAAGCTCAAAGAGTTGAAGAAACACATATTTTCTGAAGTGGCATATGATCCTTCCCAAGAGCGGACAAGTGCGGTAATAAGTGACATTCTTCGTCAGCCTGAGTTTGGTACTTCTTCTTTCGTGCCAACGCAAGGAATTAGGAACAAGGGGTGTGGAACTGACAAGCGTTTGATCGGTCCGGGTGAGAAGGCTATTGAAGCGTTCAAGAAGGGTCCGAGACTGTGTAAGAAGTGTAACAAATATGTTTACGACCATGATTCCCGTAACTGTGATAAAGTTCGGCGTGCTACCGAGATTGCTACTGCTGCTGCAGCTGCGGCTGCTGCTGCGAGTGCTGTCGCGTCTGCTGACCCTTTCGATACACACGTGCATCAAGCCGTCGATTCTGCTAACCAGCCTTGTGTTGACGATGGTGCGCCTGTTGTCCCCCCAAATGCTCCACCAGTCCGTCGACAACCTACACGTGCTGCTAAACGCTCGTCTGGTAGAGCTGCTGGGTCGCCCGCTACGTGATTTGTATTTTTTTCGTTCATGCCTTCATAAAGATTTATATAGATTCATAATAAACATCTTGTTTAGATGCATGATCTGACCTTGTATTTGCTTATGATACCTCTTGGCTTTGTTTCATTCGTATTGGTTGTTAAGGATTCTGTTGACTTTTATGGTTGATAAGTGTTTTGCAGTTGGTTTTTTTTTTTTATAATTTCACATGCGGGTCATACATTATTTAGTTAATAAACATTCGTTTTATCCATTAGTTATAATGCTTATGATACCTCTTGACTTTTTTGTTTCTAAATTGTTTATTATTTTTTATGTGTTTGTTATAATGCGACGCAGCATTCTGGTTGTGTTTGGTACACTTTACCAGCTAATGATGCACGTGTGCATCATTGGTTATTGTGTTATAATATCAACGATTTCTTTTTTTTTTCTTATTTACCATCCATAAACATCACATTGTATACCTTCCATTTTGTATAAGTGTCTTGTTGGGTTTCATTTTAACATTACTACTTTTTAATTCACATGTGTACCAATAATTCATACATGTTATATCTATCTGCAATCACATAGTACCATTTTAGAATGTCAAAACCAACAGTCCTGCCACCTGCCACACATTTCAGATTACTAGTGTATTGTTTTATGCTAACTTTCATTATACCATAAGTATTCTTTTTATTCACACGTGCATCAAGCTTTCATACGCGATATAACTAACTGTGATTCCACAATACTAAGTTTAAACCACAAAACAAACAATACTTGCCACAAAATCAAAACACTAGTGTGCTTTTATGCTAATTTCCAGTTATATTTCTAACTAAACCCTTAATGTCTAATAACAAAACGGGTCAGCCTTATATACTTGATTTCAAATTGATCTAGTTCCCTCCTGTCCCTTCATTCAAACCTCACTCGCTTTCCCTTGACGTCTTTCTTCAGCTTCAACATCTTCTTCTCTTCTGCTGCATCCTCTTTCTTTGGTTCTTCCCCTTTGATATCCTCAAGCCCTTTCACAATCTTTTCATACTCTCCATCCAGCTTTTTCAAAAACTTTTGTACCTGCATTGCTGCTGCCTTGTTGCTGTCATCATTCGACACCCTTTGTAAGTTCCGGTTTGTTGTTTCTGAACCCTTCACCGTTCTTTCCCCGGATGCATTTGCTGCTGATGACAATAGTTTGCAAGCATACCTCATTCTTAAGTTTTGAACCTGCGTTTCTCTCTGTTTGTCATCATTTCTGAACCCGTTATCGAACCCGCTTGTCCTCCCTTTGTATGATTCCATGTTTCTCATCACATACACACCAGAATCTGTGTATTCTGTCTTTGTTGTCCATGTTGACTTCAACAGCCTTGGTTTTGTTGCTGATAGAGACATAGCTTTTGGATGGCTGACTTTTTGTAGATAGCTCCATATGACGTGTTTCTGCAAAAGATTTAAAACACAAAATGAACAAAAAAAAAAATAAACAAACAAAATAAAACATTATATGTCAATTACAGTTTTTTAATATGTGTATATTGTTAATATAACTTACCACTTTGTGTGGAGTCCCCTTTGATGCGTATGTTTTGCCCCCGTCTGCCATGTCCTCTAAGCTTATTCCCTCGTGCACGCTCTCGATCACTGTTATAGCGGGCACATCCAAGTCAAAACACATGATGTATAAATGATCACCGTCTTTTATCGGCACCACGATCGTCTTGAACGATTTCATGTCCATCCGTGATTTGTCCCCATCAACCACAACCAGCAGCCTGTTCTCAAACTTTTCCACCCTTTTTGGGTTTGTGCTTTTTTCTGATATTACTGATTCATTCTGGAATCATAAGTTTTTGTAACATGTTAGACTTGGTGCCCATGTGCATCAATGTTCCCTTACAAACATATCAGTTCAGTTTTTTTATTTTTTAACTTACCATTGTATCCGGGTATAAAAACAGGCGTTGCTGCCCTTTTTCTACTGCTGCCTCCTCAAAATTGAGCACCGCTGCCCAGCAACTCACTATATTTGTGTCTACCTTCTTTCCTGGCATTAGGCTCCCTATCATGAACGCCTTTGCGGTCAGACCGTAGACTGTTGTGAACAAGTCTCTCCTGTACATCAGAAATTTGTTCTAATCAAAAGTTTGACTAACTTTAATTGTTAGTGCACGCGTGTATCGTTTCACTAACTTTGTGTTATGTGTTAATTATGCAGATTTTTTTAACTATTATTGTAAGTTAGGATACGATTACTTACATGAAACCGCGCTTAGCGTTTTCACCGTCACCTTCTTTTGTTTTCAGCATTTCATCATTTTCGCCTTTGTCATTATCTTTATCAGCATTGACTTTCTTTTTTGATTGTTGGCATGCCATCAAATATTGCCATAGCAGCCTCTCTCTCTTGTTTGCTGCCCTGTTTATGTCCACCATCCCTTCCTCACTCATTTCTTCTTCTGTATTATCTTCCTCTCCTTCTTTTGCATCTGACCTCACTTTTTTCTCAACACTGTATTCTTCTTCCACTTCGGGACTGATCCCTATTCTTTCTTCCTTTTCTGTTTCATTTGCGTCTCCTACTTGATGTTTAACTTCAACATCCTTCATCTGTTCGTCTTGAACAGATTTACCCACCATCTCCTTGTATGCTTCCAACACCTTTTTTTTTGATGTTTTTTTGTCTTGTGTACCCTGCACGGATTCCGGTGAACTTTGTGAGCTGTCTATCCCCATGTCAAATGATGGCATTGTATTGTCTACTACCTTCTTTGACTTCCTTTTTTTTGCTTTCACGCCTTTTGATGCCTCTTCTGTTATGTTTTCTACCTCCTTGATTGTTCCATTGTCTACCCCCTTGCTGTGCTCGTTTTTATTGAGCTCGATCGTGTCTTTGTAGGTTGAGTTGTACACTTCTACATAAGCCTTCACTTCTGCAACTTCTGGAAACTTTGTGTATGTTTCTACTAATGCCGTCTCAGCTTCCTTCTTTGTTTCTTTAACCAGGTTAAACACTTCCTTCAGCCTATCCAAGTGTTCCTGAAACATACATTTTAAAGTTATATTTTATATAGATTTTTTTTTATACACATGTGCACTGACCTCCAACGTGCTCTGATCTGTTATTTTTCTTACTCCACTGCACCCTTCCTGGTCACTGTCATCGTCTTCTTTATCAATATATGTGTCTCTCTGTTTTCCTATACCGAATCCCCCATTTTGAATCTCAAATTCTTCCCTCAGTTTCAACATGTCTTGTGTCCAAAAGCTTATCGGGCTTATTGTACGATCGATGTTTATCCCTGAACATATTATGCTATCCACGTATATTACCTGCACGTTTGTTTTAAGTAAATCATGTTATTTTTTTTTTTTTAATTTCATCATTTTAATACATGACATGTTACAAATCTTGAGTATCTTACCATCAACAACGCCATTGGTCCTGTGAACCTGGATTCGGGGTCGAGCCTGTCCCATCCGGCCTTACACCTCTTCAAGGCGTCTATCACAAATCTGTTCCAGTTTATCTTGTCCAAGTCCATGTCATCTCTTATATAAGACATCAGTTCGAGCTTGATCTTCTCGTTGTTTCCATACTCCACCATCACACTTCCAAATAGCGCTATGAAATCCATCTTGAACATTGTTCCTGACTCGTTTCTGTCTTCAGCCATCTTCTTTGCAACTTGAACCCGTGACACGTTTGCTCCGCCGTATCGCGCCCTCCACGCCTTAGCTGTTTCAACTGGACTGTCTGAGTCACCATCAAGTATATGTCCTTCATTTTTCAGCCCAAACAACTTTGTTATCTTCTCCTCGTCTACCTTCACCTTTACAGACCCGAGGTCAATATGCATCTCTTCCGGGTTAAAGCTGTCAACTACAAAATACCCGATCCTTCCAGGTATTCCGTCCATGCGGAACTTCAGAATTCGTCCCATCCCCATCTCCCTTACAGCTCTTCGTTGATTTCTTGAAAGCTTTCCTATAGCTTTGCACAATTGCAATGGTGCTGTCCTTATCCTTATCGACGGTAATTTCTTGGCTTCTTTTATTGTTTTTGTACCCTTCCCACCTTTTTCTGCTTGTGCCCTTTTTCTTTTTGGTTTTCTATGCTGTTCCACCATGTAATCTGTTGAATATGCATAACCTTAAATTAATTCACATGTGTATCAAATTATATTAAGCTGATGCACGTGTGTTTTATTATACGATTATGATGCATATGTGTGCTTACCTATAGTAAAACATACATACATACAGTTAACTAAATACATAAAACAAGTGTAATATACAATTGTATACCTTCCTGGCTGCTCTCAATTGGATTGCTGTCAACGTCATTACACACGATCCCTTTTGTTCTCAACCTCAACTGTCTTGTAGGTGTTCCTTCTACAATCCAAATACATCCAGCAAGATGAATTAATTTGTATATAGTAAAAAAAAACAACTAAATACATTAATAAGATTAAATATAAATATAATTAAATAAACAACCAAACAGTCAATCATTCAAAATGTACGATGTTCATATTTACCTTTCTCTTCGTTCTGTTCTGGTTTGTTATCGTTCACTGCCACTGCTAGCTCCTTCTTTTTTTTACCTCGTGTCCTGGTTACAATCATGTATCCTATAATAGCAACAAAATAATATGTTATTATTTATTTGCCGCTTATAATTCCCGTTTAGATTGGTTTTGTAGCCAATGTTTCCAATAAATAAATAAATAAATCTGATAATTAATTTACCTTCCGCATTGTCTTCCGACTCTTCTTCGGTGCTAACAGGCAACGGACTTGAGATTTTACCCCCTTCATCATCACTGCTTCCATCTATGTTGCTATTGTCGCTTGCATCATCCATATCTTCCGAATCGTGCTCGCTTGTTTCGTTTTCTTGTGAGCCATCATCTGCAACCGGGTCGTGAATCTGTTCTTTCATTCTTCCTTTTGATTGTTTCTTCTTACTCTTGTCTTCATCTGTTTTTTTTTTATATTTTTTTGCACAGCTATTCAAGGTTAATTGTTGGTGCACATGTGTAATGTAGACTGTTATGATTTTATGGTTCTTATCATGTATTAGTTACAGTTTGTGTTACAATGCACACGTGTTTTATATCACACGTACATGTTACAGTTCATGTTTTTTAACAGATTGCAATTTTATTTTATAAATAATATAATGTATTATTTGCACGTGTGTGTTATGATGCACGTGTGTGTTATGATGCACGTGTGTGTTATAACCCGTTTGTGCTGATATCTCTACATAATATAAAAAAAATTATACCTTCTTTACCCTTTTGTTTATCTTTCTCCATTTCTGACAGTTCCTTTTTTGCTTTTAAGTTTACATCGTTTTCTTTGTTGTATACAACCTTCAGCTTCTTTCCTGCCACTGTATTTTTATTTTTATTTTTACATGTTAGTAAATATACATTTATATATATATAGGGGTACCCTATCCCTATATATATATATATATATATATATATATATATATATTTTTATAAAGTACACGTGTTTTCAATTTAACACGTGTGTGTTAGCTTACAATTTGTTAATGGCTGCTCTTTGTCACTTTCGTAAACAACGTCTGCTGTTTCTGGTGTGTTTGTATATTTTGATTTGAACTGTCCAGCTATCCTCGTGCTTTTTCTTTCTGGCTCAATAATACAACACGTCATAAAAAAAATATGACAATAAAAAATAAATAACAATATATAAATGTAAAATAATTATAATATGTTGAAGGGAATAGATAAGTTTACGCTTCACACGTTCCATCTGCCTTGTGTTGATCTGAAAGAAAAAAAAAATATCAATTAATAAAAATGTTATATTAACAAACAGTGTTGTCATGAAACTTTATCTATACCCTGCATTTATACTGTCGTACACGTGTGCATTGTCACCACCGTTTGTATTCTTTGATTTATTTTTTCAATATTTTTGCACATGACTTTTTTTTTAACACATAATAAAGCTCACTGTCAGTATCGGTTTTAACGGTTCACACGTGTACCATGTCTATGTAATATCTTATTACAACGTTTATAATTTGGTACACAGTAGTTTAAAAACATGTCTATGTAATGTCTGTTTTAAAAACATGACATGTCATTTTATTATCATATAGTACATGTACGTCGTGTATTTGTTTGTTTTGGTTTCTTATCTTCCTAATCATAATTGTTCCTAAAATTTTATACACAGTTCCCACTTGTGCTTTGTTACACATGTGCATCGTTCGTGTAATCTATTGTCTTCTTGACTAAAACATTGATGTTATTCTACAAAGTGTTTTTCTAATATTTTCTATGCTTACTGCTTTCCTGAATGGTTATATTGGTTGCAATATTTCTGTGCACGTGTGCATCATGACTCATATTTGATTATGTTACCTGTTTTCATGTTGTTTTGCATCCCTTCTTCCTTCTTGTCTGTGTTTTTTTAACCAAATTCTGGTATACAGTTTATAGTTGTACCAAGTTACACATGTGCATCAATTGTGTATATGTTATCCGGATCAGTAAATGTGATAATTAGTTCATCTAACTATGTTAATTATACAAGCTATTTGCAATTGCATGTCGCATTTACTGTCTACACTCTCAAATTTAGGTTTAACTCGCGTATAACGCTTTAAACTACTGTGACTAACTAGATTCTCAAATCGAGGTTTGTGATGTGCATTGCTATACGATTATTGACTAATTTTGACTGAGTATTGTTGTTTACCTCTAAAACGTCGTTCCTTCGTCTGAATCTTCGTCTCCGATCCTGAAATCTCGAGTGTTTTTCAGGTTCTGGTGTTGTTGATTCGTTGTACTTCGAGACTTGTTCGGATCTCTCCTTTTTTCGTCGAGATTTAGGGTTTTTTTCCGGTGATTTAGGCAAAATTCTCGATCGATCGTTGGAGTGTGGATCTATGGTTCCGAGAGTGCCGTCTCATTCGATTAGGTTAGTTTGATATTTCCGACAATGCCCCTCCGTGAATTTGAGGGTTTAAAAATTATAAGTTACAGTTTTGGCCCCTCCCCTTGTAAATTTGTCTTGTTCTCGGGTTTTCACAAAAAAATGTGTTTTCGTAGGATCTCAACCCTATATATATATATATATATATATATATATATATATATATATATATATATGTATAATTATTTATATATGTTTATATATATATATATATATGAATATATGAATATTACTAATTGGATTCGAAATTAGATATCCGACATCGAATTGAATTTGAAATTTAAAAATTTGAACCGAATTTCGAACAGGTGATTTTTTATTCGTATCGAGTCGAATCTTGAATTTTTTAAATGCGATTCAAATACAGAACACCCCTATGGAAGCCATTCATAACTTTTTATCCCCTACCTCGTTTTCTTTCCTTCTGCATCTATCAATGAACTTTCTCATATCTTGATATATTATGGGATGATCGCGAACTATAGAGACACTAGTAACGAGTCTTAAACCATTTTTCTAGACAGGGTTAATGTGATGGTTGACAAAAAGATCATTGTTATTTAAGTACAAAATCGAGTCCATTTATGATGTCACCTGCCGTATATTAAATTCTTTATATTTTAGAATATATTTTTTAACGGTTAATACACATATCTCTACTACTTTTAAACTACACATTCTAAATTATATCATTGTTAAGGTACGTCTCTTATCAGTTATCATTGAACTACAACTCAAATGCCTTTTAAAACAACTAATTCACCTACCTATACCGATTAAACGTATTTGTAAATCTATAGAAGTAACTTACTTTTAAACTAGAAACTTTAACCGTTTAACTACTTATGAACGAATGCTCTTTTTTTTGGAACGACATCGATCAGGCGACTTTGGTCTCACGTGTAAACCTACCCTTGCGGGGCTATGTCCAAGGTCGATTACTCGGACCTCCGTGAGAACCAATACACCCCCTCCTGAAGCTTTCTCCTGGCAGAAACCCCCTCCTGGGACAACATGGGGTAAAACTACCTCCCCTTGGATTAGAACTTGGGTCACTAGTAACCAAAGCCCTAAGAGCCAAGGGGGTAACCACTGAACGAATGCTCTAAATACATTTTATAATGCTAGGCTACAAATACCTAATTTGAAAATATTACCATATTTATATCGTTAATTAAATACTAGACTCTCAAAACGATCTTGATTGTACGGTTATTAAACTAACGGTTGAGATTCGAGGAATAATAAAATTGCAGAACTTAAAGATGATTGGTTCCCATATCTTCATGTTCTCCACTCACCTACTCCTTTCTTTCTCTCTCTAAAAATAGGCACTAAAAGTGGTGTTATTCTTTGTTAGAAAGTGAAATCGGACGGTCACCATTCACCCAGATTACACTCTCTGATTGGTTAAGAAATCACATCGGGGACAATCAGGGCAGCATTATCATTGGTCCACGTTTCTCTGTCCTTATTTATATATTTAAGTTTGTAATTATAAACAATGATATTTACACAACACATCCATCAACTTACACTTGTTTCAATGTTTTGACCCATATGTTCCTATTAAGTATTAATTAAATATTAACTCATCTCAAAAATCAAGATGTCTTTTTTTTTTAAATAATGTTACAAGTTGCACAAATGAGCAAAAACATTAAATGAGACTAAGGTCGGCGACGGGAAAACTACCCCTCTCTCAGCAGGGTCTATAATAGGCTCACTCTTATTTATTTATCTTTTCATAAATATCACGTCGTGCAAGTCCAGGGGCGAAGTTTGGACCGAAATGAGGATGGGGGCCGGACTAAAGACGGATAGGGGCAGACTAAGTATGCAAAAAAAAAAATCGAACCAGACGAGTATAAATTTACACAACGAAGCAAAAAAACGGATCGGGCCGGGGCCCGGTCTAACCCTTTAAAAGCTTCCCTCTAGTGTGCAACGATCGAGTATTTGGCTACGCCCTGCCTAATATTTTAGCGGCTTTTTAATTATCAAGGCTATATTTTAAGGATAAAAAAAATATCAAGACGAGTTTAAACTTGAATATACATCAAACTTTATACAGTTAGAAACTATGTTTAAGTTTCTTTTGCCTCTAGGGTACATATAATACCCAAACTATCACCCTTGACCATATATGCAACATTGATGGTGTATTGTTTCATATTAAACATTCTAAGTATCCGCTCAGTTATGACTTTAAGGATAGTCCTGAAGTCCTGTTGTTGCCATTTGGATGTATTTCTATACCAATTACATAAGAGGCTTCGTCAATGCCTTTTGTCTCGAGGATAAAAATGTTTTGGGTTCATGAAATATGTCTAAAATATTACTTTTCAACAAGATGACATCAACATATAACACAAGTATGATAAATTTACTCCCACACATTTTTACATAAATGCTTCGATCTATTTGATTTTTAGTGAAGTGGTGTCTTTTCTTTAATTACTTCATCAAATTTGAGGTAATTTTGTGTAGACCATGTGTATTTGACGTAAAAGAAGACATAAAAGGCCACTAAAGACCGAGAGTGGCATAAATACTATGATTGTCTATAACTAGATTTTGCTACACACTTGTTGCTGAGAATATAACATAAATACTCAAAACAGTTACATTTAATATACAATCAGAAGATGAGACACGTAGTAATTCTAAAACCAAGTCACTTATACATATAATATAACTGCAGCACACACGTATAATTAACTCATGCATAAAAAGTAGGACCAAGTGCACAAAAATGATATAGAACTAAAGAACTCGTGTATAACTAACTTATACATAAAAGTAGTACCAAGTGCATAAGAAAATAATATACATCCATGTATTGAAAAGTTATATTAAATGCACACAAAAATTATATGAAAGTTGTGTGTTGTTATATAGGTAAATAAGTTTAGAAGGAAAAAAGGACCATTCCGAAACGTTTTCAAAGATAAGGGGCATATATATAACTTGTAGAAAAAACAAGCATAAATATCAACAAATTTTATTTTTGCAAGACACTTGTCATCTCTACCGAGCCAACAAGAACGATAGGACACGCCGCTCTTCACCTCCTCATCTCTCTCACTCTAAAAGGGTAAAACCGTCTTTAAATTCTACACTCACTCAAGATATTTATTTATCTCCAATTTCATTGTCTTTTCATTTCAGTATTCTGCTTCAAGATCTGATTTTTTAACCCTTTGATGTGATTTGTCTAATAATTCATGTGTTGTTCTTATTTCTGGCGTTTTTAGACCCAGATCTTTAACTTTTGGCTTATTTTGATGATCAAATCATGTTCTTGAATAGTGATCTACCTTTATTCCTCTGTTTTAAGCTTAAAGAAAGAGGAAAGACAGAAAATTTCTGCATAAAGATTGTGATTTTGCTTTTGATTATGTATATATAATCTTCATTAGTGATTTGATGCTTAGTTGTGGAGGTATTGCTTGTGGGTATTTTTATATTTTGGGTATTTGACTTTCAAAGCAACATATAGATCATAATAGTTAAATTTTGAGTCTTGTTATCTACTGTGTAGTAAAATTGGAAATTTGGAAGTAGAAAAAATGGGTGAGTTGTCTTTATTCTATAAAAAGTGTTATGTTTTTATGAAAATCCAGTTTTGATTTTACCCCAAATTACTTTCCAATATATGTTTGACTTCTAGATTTTGACTGTTCTGTTTGATTATATTCAACTTAATGTCATTATCCAGTTTGATGAGTAAAGATAATGTTCTTATCTCAATCTTTACTTTGAAGTCAAACTTAGACCTTTTAACAAAATATATCACACATTTTGTGCCTTTTTCATGAATACAACATTTAATATTGTCCTGTTTCATATTATTGATTTGGCAAGAACCTTATTATTTTTTGTATTTATTACATTGTTATATATTTAAGATTTATTTTAAAAAATGTGATACCTATAGTTTATTGTCTAAATGCATAACATTTGTATACATATCTTTATATTTTTTTTTCTAAAAATAGATATAGTAGAGATAAGATAAAGTGAAAGAAAAGAATGAAAATAGATAAATTATAAAATTCTTATGATTTTCCATAAAATTAAGCAAAGATGATGATCTTGTAAACTTGTAAATACTAATTTGGGATTCTTGTTATCACTTTATATGAATCTTGACTCATTGACTCACTTTGTTTCTTATTTTGGGTTGACTTTGCATTTGGGTATAAAGAAATCAAGACCATAAGGATACAAGAACTCAATTTCTTGATCTTGAACAATGAGTTCATTCATCAACTTCAAGAACTATGGTGACACATCACAGCCAGAGCTCAATTGCAGTAAACAAATTGTGTCAAACTCCCCTTTGACCAGACAATCCTCCATCTTCTCGTTGACTTTTGATGAACTGCAAAACACTTTAGGTGGTAGTGGGAGAGATTTTGGATCAATGAACATGGATGAACTTATAAAGAACATTTGGACTGCTGAAGAAACTCAAGCAATGACATCAACTTCCAGTTTCGAAAACGCCCCGAATAATGGCAACATTCAAAGACAAGGATCTTTGACTCTACCAAGAACACTTAGCCGAAAAACAGTCGATGAAGTTTGGCGCGAATTGCTGGTGAGTAGCAGCAATGGCGTCAAAGAAAGCGATTTAATCGGGCAAGCGAATTTGCAGGCTGAAGAAAGAGAACCAACTTTAGGGGAGATGACTTTGGAGGATTTCTTGCTGAAAGCAGGAGTAGTAAAGGAAGACCACCAGAATATTCAAACGGATTCGGGACCCGTATTGCCTCAAAACGGGTCGTTTTTCGGGGAAGTTTCACGGCAGCCGAATGTTGAAAACAGTAGTTTCATTTTCGGGTTTCAGAACCCGAATCAGAACCACGGGTTTAACGGGCCAACGGGTAACCGAGTCACCGAAACTAAAACAGGAGTGACCCTGCAGCCAAAACCAAAACCAAAACCGCAGCCTATTTTTCCAAAACAAGCTGCTTTGGACTTTACTGCAGGTCAAGTGGCTAGCCCGGGGGCTAAAACTGGCAAATTTGAGCAACCGGTTAAGACTAGTGTGGTTGTTCAGGCTAGTGAGAAAGAGAATAGAGTGATGAATGTTAAAACAGTTGGGGGTGTTATGGTTAACTCTCCGCGGAATTTGAACGCGAAAAGCAATCTGGATTCGACTCCATCGCCCCCGTTTTACGCGTTTGGTGAAGGCGGGCGGAAAAGCGGTGGGACTTTGGAGAAGGTGGTGGAGAGAAGGCGGAGAAGGATGATCAAGAACAGAGAGTCAGCCGCGCGATCTCGGGCTCGAAAGCAGGTACTTTTTTCTTTCAACTCAGTTTTGCAGAGTAAATTACTGATTTCGTCTTTTATAAAATATGATATATGAAATTATTAATTTTGTTCCTTTTTTTTAAAAAAAAATTGCATGCTGGTAGTCCTTTTCACTAACCACGTTAAATAATTCCGTAACTCCCCTCATGCAAGGGGCATTTTCGTCATTTTACCTGAATATCAAACTCAATCAGGCTGATATATAATCCTTGCGATATACAAACTCATGATTCAGTGGTGTAAAATGACAAAAATGCCCCTCATGTGAAGGGCACATGAGGGGAGTTAATTATTTAACGGGGGTTAGTGGAAAGAACTGACAGCTGACAGCGTGTAAAGTTTCTAAAGTAAAGGACGAAATCAGTAATTATTGAATTTAAGTGATGAAACCAGTAATTTCATATATTTTTATATAGGACCGAAATCAGTAATTTTACTCATTTTTGCATTTGTAACAATCTTGTTAAAATGGGTAACACATTATTATCATGTGGCTTCTATTCTATAAATTCTATAAATGATGTGTTGATTGAATTTTGAAGGCGTACACTTTGGAATTGGAAGCTGAAGTTGCAAAACTCAAAGAAATGAACGAGGAGTTGCTTAAAAAACAGGTATGTAACTGTACTTTTAAATTTTAATCATCATCATCATTATTGATCGTGTTGTTTGAATGTCTGTTATTAATCTGTATTCTTCACCCTACAGGAAGAGATCATGGAGATGCATAATAATCAGGTATGTATTCACATAGTAACCTTTCTTACATTTTGTATTGAGCAAATTACCGGAATCGTTCATGTGGTTTGTCCAAATTCAGCTTTCGTTCCTAGGTTTAAAAAGTTACGGCTATGGTTCAAAGGTTTGAACTTTTGTAATACCTTTAGTCTCTAAGCTAGTTGTCATTAGATTTTTTTTGTTAAGTCAGTGTAAATTGACAATTATACCCCTATCTTTTTATTTAAAAAAAAAATTAAAAAATCATTTACCACCACTCTGTCATAGTCTTGACATCACAAAATGGAAAAATCTAACGACAGTTAGCGTCAGGTACTAAAGGTGTTACAAAAGTACAAATCTTCGAACCACAACCGTAATTTTTAAAACCTAGCGATGAAAGGTAAGATTTGGGCAAATCTCATGGACGATTCCCGTAATTTACTCTTTTATTTTTAAACCTCATACTCTAGCTAATTGTAATCTAGACTTTGACTCGTAAAAGTCAACTAAAAACTTAGTTTCATATTTTGCAGGTAGTGGAGAAGATGAAACTGCCATGGGGAAGTAAAAGACTCTGCTTACGAAGAACGTTGACCGGACCTTGGTAGGATGAACTGCTGAAGAAATAATAATAGATTTAGGAAAAAAAGAAAACAATAATAATAATAATAATAATAAAAAGAATAATAATATATGGGATTGCGATATTGTTAGCTGTGTCTATGTGTGTATGTATGTATAGGACCAGATTAGCAAGCACTTTTTTTTGAGAGGCATCCTGTTTGTTTGTAAGTTATTTTCATCATATGCAAACTCTGGTATGAATCTTTGTTTGCATTCTTGTTTTGTTTGCATATATCACCTCAACTACCATAAGATATCGAGTCTCTATGGTTTATATAGGCTTCATTATCGCATTAAATAAAGATCCAAAGAGTTTTGGCCAGCCTCACAACTGAGGAGCAAACTCAGTTGGATGCAATGAAATTGAAGGATTTGAAGGCACACAATTATTTGTTTCAGAAACAATTAATTCGCACAATGGCCCAGAAGAAGAAGAAGTCTGCCAAGCAGATTTGGGAGGCAATGAAACAAAAGTACCAAGGGGCCAAGAAAGCTCAATTGTAAAGGCTGAGGAGAGAATTCGAGATACTGGAGATGAAGGAAGGAGAAAGTGTGAATGACTACTTAACAAGGGTCACGATTGTAGCAAATGAAGTGAGAAATTATGGAGAAGATATGAGTGATGTGAAGATAGTTGAAAAGGTACTTCGATCACTTACAGAAAGTTTCAACTTTATTGTATGTTCAATCGAAGAATCCAAAGATATTGATTCCCTCATAGTAGATGAGCTGCAAAGCTCTCTACTAATTCATGAGCAAAAGATCATGAAGAAATGCCCTAGTGATGATCAAGAATTTAAAGTAGAAGGTGAGACTGGATAATGGTGTGGTAGAGGAAGAGGAAGGTCGCAATACACACGTGGCAGAGGTAGGGGACGTGGAGGAGCGCACGAGAGGAGACTTTGACAAGTCAAGTGTGAAATGATGTAAATGTCATGCCATGGGACACTTTGCGTATGAATGTCCCAAAGGAGAAACATCTGCCAACTATACTGAGTTTGATGACACTAAAGATCTTCTGCTCATGGTAGGTACTAATGATCAGAATGACAACAATACTTCGGATATGGTTCTTGGATTCTGCATGTTCCAATCACATAACTGGTTGCAGAGATCGGTTCATCATGCAAGAAAGTACATGCATTGGCGTAGCTTAGTGGTGTTGCCCGGGGGGGGGGGGGGGGGGGGGCACCGTCCTCACGGTTTTTTCGTCCGGTAGTACTAATTTTCATGATTTTTTTTCCAAATATTTCTATATATATTAAGAATCGTCCCCTCGGATTATCGTCCCGCAAAATTTAAGGTCAAGCTTCGCCGTTGACTACATGCATACAGTTTTTGTTCTTTTTTGTTCTTTTGAGAAAACTAGTTATGCTACCCCTCCCCTCTGACGGATATAAACGTTATCATTGAACGAACATCTGATCTTATTAAAATTAATTGCAAACTAAACATATAATTAAAACCCAAAGAATCTACACTTTTTTTTTTTTTGAAATTCCAGTTCATCTTAAGTATTTTCTTTTGTAAATGAAATCAAAAGTCTTTTGTAGTATAGTGGTAAACATGGTGGTTTGCTTTCCGGAGGTCTTTCGATCCTTGTTCCTTTCGGGTTGATTGAATTTTTTTTTTCCTTTTTTTTGGTTGGCTAAATTCACAACCGAATTTGATAAATGAACAACATACCCACGATCGTTTGGAGCAAAACGCTTGTGGGAGAGGTCGTGTTGCATTAAACGATCGTGAAAACGGGGAGGCCCCCTGAATTTTAAAGGGTCGTCGTGACACGTCACCCAGTTTTGATGCTCACTAACTATATACTTTTTGTTAAACATGGTGGTTTGCTGTGAATTTAACAAAATGAATTGTTAATTTATAATGACCTTTTTTTCATTTTTTTTCATTGTATATTATATTTGTTCATAGTAATGATTAATCTTTTTTTTTTTTGGACTATTTTTCCTGTAATTGAAAATGATGTTAAGTAATTCGTTTTGGTAAATGAACTAAATACTCTAGAGCGTCCAACAGTCCAGTGATCATTGCACCACCCTGCTTTCCGAAGAGAGCAGGTTTGATGCCGCCCGACCGAAAATTTTTCCGTCTTTCTTGATTTCCAGATTTATTCAAAATCCATTTGTATTTACATAAGCTATCTTGCTATACCTAATAAAAACATGCTATACCTAATAAAAACAATTTCTGCCTAATAGTTAAGGTGTTGTGAGGTTCTCTTTTAAGTCATTAGTTCAAATCATCTCCTTAACAAAATGATTTTTTTCTTAATACTTTTTTTTCCAATCCCAACATTTTTTACTTTAAACATATAATTTTAACCTTCATAAAAAAAGGTTAACGTTTTGTTAAAATTATTTATAGATGAAAAAAATTTATTGTTTAATTTTTACATTTATATGACTTTTAAATTTTTTTTATATCCCACTAACTATATACTCTTTTTTATATATGTGTTTTCCTTAAATCAATATCTTTTTAAAAAATTTGTTATTGTTTTGTTATTCATACCATTACTATTAGATATGCATTTTCATTTAAAGTTATCTGTTTTTTTTTCTATACTTTAATAACTATTGGTTTTTCTTGTAAAATTATGTGTTCTTTAGAAATCTATATTTGTAACATTCCAAAATTTCATAAAAACGATAAATACATGACTATATATAATTATATATATATATATATATATATATATTAGAAAGACGTGGTTATACGTGTTTAAAAGATCATGTTATACGTGTTTATATGTGGAGATACGTGAAATAAATGTTCGGTGAATAATTACATCATGAATACGTATCTAAAAGATAACACGGTGAAATATTGATAAAAACGCATATATTCAGGTAAGATACGTGTTTATATTCATTATCGTAAGTATCCCGAGGCTTAGAAATTAGTAAAAATATATCCTAACATGATTTGTAGCATAAAATGATAAGTATTATAACGTTTGAAGGGCTAAAATGTAAATTAGCTATAATAAATATATATATATATATATGTATGTATATGTATATTATTGTATGAATCCCGAGCCTTAGAAACCTTAGAAAATATTAGAAATATGTCCTATAATGTTTTGGTACATAAAATAATAAAAGAGTAAAAGTTCAGGGGCTAATTATGCAACAAACCTAACTAAAAGGGATAAAAATAACAAAATGCAAATTTTGGCCGGAAATAGGGGCTACACGTATCGCGCAGCATGTCCCCTATACCTACGTGATACGCGAGGGGCATGTTGCAGACAAAAACAAGAACAAGTCTGTTTTCTTCCACGTTTTCGCCCTTGGAGCTCAAGATTCAGCCTCTTACGCGTCGATTTGGACCAATTAATCACCTAGGCACGTGTAGGGGTCTTAGGCGCTGCGTTTGGGTATAAATACAAGCCCCAATTCGATCAAACAATCCACCAATTCATGAAATTCTTCCTTAAAAACCCTATAATGGTCACAATCTTCATCAGAGCAATACGAGCTACACCGGAGGAATCAAGAGCTAAAATTCTTCCATCAAGCTTCATTGGTATGATCTGAAATAACATCTTTTAGTTTTTGTTAATTCGATGTCTAAGTATGATTTCTAAAAATGTATAAAAATTAGGGTTCTTGAGCTTCTTTTATAAAAATTGGGTAATCGGGTTAGAATTAGGGTCTGAATATTTGTAGGTAATCCTAAAATAATGTATTTTAAGAAAGCCCTAGGTTTATTTCAGATTTGGAAAAAGTTTGCTAATGGTTTTGTAAACGGGTCTAAATTAGGGTTTTCGTAACGTTGTAATGCCCAAATTGAGTAAAAGGTGTTGAATTAAGGTTTGATATTTTAAAGTATATTCTAAAATTTTATAATGGGTAATACCCTACGTTGGTTTCAAATAAAAATGAGTTTTGATGATAAAACGAGAAATACGTGAAATTAGGTTTCTAAATATAGTTAATTAATATAAAATAATCCGGAGGGTATGGGGACTTGGTTTTTGGTCTTAAAACATGATCATATATATAACAAGTATATATGAGTTTATAATGGATAAATAGGTAAGTATTAAAGATACCGAGTTAATCGGATATTAGAAGGTCGTGCGGACCAAAAGGGTAGGCGCCTATACACTAGGGTTTCTGGCAAAGCGGGGGTGTCACATAAATCTAAATTGGGACCTGACATACCTCACTGGGCGATCCCGGAGTGATCGTTTACTTATAGGAATGTGCATCTTCATATTATCAGTAAAAATGTTATTTTGCCTATAAGGGCATTTTGGTCATTTTGGCCTTAAAAGAGATAAACCCTAATAAAATGTTATTAAGATAATAAGATATAAATAAACATAGGTATTGTTTATAATAATCTTGCATTAATGCAATCCGATACGCGATTAGGTTAATTGTGGACCATAACGTAGATTATGTCTGAATAACCAGTTAAAGAGATAAGGTGAGTTATGCGAGCCCACTTTTAAATGTTTTAATGTTTTAAATGCTTTCGGGCTGGTATACATACAATATTTGTGAAAATATATTCAACTAATAATTGTAACTTGATATATACGTGTTATATGATGAAGTTGTTAAATTGCTTATACGTGTTATGCAATTATGTTGATTATAATGTGATGTGTATATACTTGCTTTGAAAATAATTGGCCAAGTGACGAGGGAATTGTTAGTAAACATATAGTGAATATATATGATTATATGAGAACATGTGATGCATTTGCTTATATTAATATGCGGTGGATACGCCGCTAGTACATCCTATATATACACATAATTAAATAAGTTACCCGGTATATTGAAAGTGTGGAGGATACGCCGCTGGTACATCCTGTATACATACACTAACGATAAATTGGGGGATGTTCATTTGTTGCAGTATATGAATGCTTTATCACTATTTAATAACCAACCTAAAGCATCTGGTTATTTAACTAGGGGTAGGTAGTATACATGATCGGTGACTAAGTCATTAAGATGAGAAAATGACCTAATAGAATTAAAGCATAAGTTGCTACTAGGACCTAATAAACTTAAAGCATGAGTTGCTATTATGACTTATTAGAGTTAAAGCATGAGTTCCTACTATAACCTAATAGAGTTAAAGCATGAGTTGCTATTATGACTTATCAGAGTTAGAGCATGTGTTGCTGCTGAAGAAGAAGGGTTGTTGCTTCCCCATAGTGGTGGCTTAGGGAACCATGTACGGACGGAGCTGCAGTTGGTCATTGTAAAAACTATCTTGCGTCAAGGTGGGATGACAATTGTAGTGGCGGGAGACCTTTCTAAGGAGATGAAGAATGAAGAGACGCTGCTGTTGGGTTTTGCAACTAGTATTCGGGTCACGGGTAGTAATTTTAATTTTTTTTATTAAAATCCGTTTTACTAATTGTATTACCGGATACATTTATATATATTTAGTTACGTTAATTAAATCAGAGTGCGGAAGCGAAACATATATCTAAAATATATTAATTAAAACAAACGCGAAAAACCAAGTGACAACAACATGATCTAATCACCGTCACACAAACACTAGTTATATATATGTATATATCGACATATATATATACATTATTTAATTTAGTATAAAATATATATATCTAATATATAAACTCACTTAACTACTAAATATTTATCAGATAAAATAGTGGTAATCGAATACAACGATTTTATCTGATTATCATAATCAAGATTATGATTGGATCTAAACCAAAAGTGTTTAGATCTTGAACGAATCGATATGTGTCGAGCAGCTGTTCGAGACTGAGGTTCAGCGAGACAATCGCTAGGGTTGCAAAAATTTATCAGAGAAGCAAGCTCGGGTTTGGTTCAAAACCTTAGCAGAAAAACACACCGAAAAAATCTGGCAAAAACGGTGGCGGCTGGTGGGGGCGCAGTGGCGGCGTAACGGAGGTGGCTCGGTGGTTGACGGCGGTGCGATGGTGATGCAGCGGTGGTCAGGCGGCGGTGCAGCGGTGGTCGGTCGCAGCTGGCGGCAGACGGTAGCGGCGGTGGTTGGCTGGACGAAGGGCATCAGTGATGACTGCGGCGACAGGGCTGCCGGAATACGGCGACAGGCGGCGGTGGCGGTCGGGTGACCGGCGGCGGCGGTGGCGGTCGGGTGACCGGCGGCGGCGGCGTAGAGAGAGGAGGAGAAGGTGCCGAAAATTTCAGGGAGTTGGGAGAGTTTTTGGTGCAACCATGAATCAATATTTCAGCTCCCTTTTATAGACTCCATAAACCAGTTGTGGATAAACCACAATTGGTTTATTTAATTATTTTCTAGGCTTATCCTTTATCTCTTAACCAGTTGTAGTAGATAAACTACAACTGATTTTAAAACTCTCATTTATCCATCCAGGTTTTATAGATAATTGTTTAAGTAACTTATTTATTTAAACTACAATTATCCATTAGGATAATTATCAGTTAAATAAATAGATTTATTTAACCTTAATAATTATCCATCCACCACATTAATTAAATAAACTAAATTATCTAATTAATGTTTATAATAATCAATATTATTATTTCACCAATAAATAATTATTAACAATTAATAATTATACTTGTGCTTTTATTACTAATAAATTAATAATATTATAAAATGATTAATTATAATTTATATCACTATATAAATAACAATATTAAATCAATTATGTTTTTATAGAACGACGTTTACTAATTAAACGTGTTCGGGTCTCATTGCCCTAAGTGTAACTCTTACAGGCCACAATCGGGTCGGGTTCTTAGAAATTGTCGGGTCTGGACATACAATATCCAACATACTCCCACTTGGACAGATCCCGACAAGATCTAAGATGTAGACAGAGGCGCTCTAGCTACACATGACTACTCCAACCAGTTGTGACACCTTAAGTCGACAACCAAGGTTTATCAGTTGCAAAGCAACATGATATTAGACTTTATGGTAATTTATCGTTAGTCATTGTTCTCTTCTGTATTCGACATCCATTGAACGATAAGGAATGGATTCAATTCAACTTATCTTAAGTTCAATGTTTCTCGATATCGATTGCAAGTGTTTCCATCAAACACACAGTAAGTTTGGGTAAGGCCTTACACTTAGCACTTGGAATCAATGAGAGGGCCCTTGATGTCTCACTGTTGCATTGTAAATGCAAGAGTACAAAATCCCATATTGACTACATGCAGCTCCCACTGAACTTCAGATGTATTCCCAAAAGTAGCCTTTATGACTGGCATTTACGCTACAGCGGTTGACTACAATCAAAGAACAGACCCTGGTAAACGGGAGGTAGCACATGTATCTCAGGTCTAAGGATACGAATGAGTTTACCAATAATCAATTCACCTTGTTATTGAATCAAAGAAGATGATTTGATGCGAGTTACGTCCAACGTCATTCTCTAATGCAACCTGTGAGTTTGGATAGTCAACCATTTGAGTCCAAAGTCATAATAGTCTTATTTCAGATTCGTTCCCACGATTCTGACCGACGACTATGGACACTTTTGAATAATATGTATGTGTATTCTCTAGCATTATTCCCAAATGATGCTTGTGAGTTTTGAGAGTTGAGCAACTCAAATCCAAAGTCATAACGCGTCTACATCTGATTCGTTTGCAAGATTCTGATGGAGCGTTGAGAATACTACATATCTATTTAGGGATGATAAACATATTAAAATCGAACACATGTATATAATTTTGAATTTGTTTTAACCCTTTAAAATAAAATTTGAATAATAAATATAACTGTTATAGTTCGTACATCCCAAATACTAAATCAAATTTTGGCTACCGTGCTGAGGTGTCAGATCAAGTATGTGAAATTTTAATGATAGTTTCCTATTCATTTATTGCTAAATTTTGATACCATGTTAATTGTCTTTTGTTGCTATACTTGCACTATTGTTTCCTAAACAGTGAAGTATGCTCAAGTGATATGTGATAATAAGTGCCCTTGGTGAACACTATAAATCTGTGTTATAACATAACCCGTCTTCAATGATTACCCATTAATCAGTCTAAGACTCTGAATGAACTAATTCATTCTTAGTTCACTTGAGATGGCGTATGACTATATCAAAACAATTTCTTTTGTTGTGATATACTTCCATTTATGTCATTGTGTGTCCGTTTACAATGACATCTATATAATAACTCTTTATTATATCCTTTTGTTCAGAGTCCTAATGGTCTTGAACTACCCGACTCTCAACCCGACAACGTTGAAATGTTTATGGAAACCCAATCGGAGCGTCGGCCTAAAAAAACGTCAAGATATCCAAGAAAAAAAAGGTTGAAACATCTCAACCCGTTGAACGACGAGGTCCCCGACCGGTTATAGCTTGGGATGAACCGCAAGAGGTGGCGTTGACGAGGTTTTATGTCGACGCAACGGAGGATTCCATACTAGGTATTTTTCGGTTCCTGATGTGTTCGGAACGACTCTAAAAATACTATTAAAACCTAGACCTAAACCTAGACCTAGACACACCTAGTTTTACTGAAACTACCTAAACTAAACCGAACCCTAAGGCAAGTGTACCTGTCGGATTATAGTAAAGCTAAGGCAAGACCGGGAATATCGAACCCTAGAGACACTCTATAGAAAAAATTAAACTAGGACCTAAGAATGGAAACACTGAGAAATTTGGGTTTTTGATTTAAGGATTGATTTAACTAAAAGTAACTAACAACTAACTAACAGAAAAACGCAGGAAACTTTGGGGAAACTCAGATGAGAAAGGGACACCACCTAGACCTAGACTCTTATTCAACACTCACAACTCAACTCGGTTAAAGAAATCCTGATGGCGGTTAGTTCACCTTTTAAGTCCTTCCTAACAGATAATCCTACGCTCGGACAAGAGTTCACCTTGTGGGTACTTCCTACTTCAACCAAACTTAATCACCTCTGAACCTAATCTCGGGTACCTTAAGCTAGCAGGAGCTACCAATAACCAACTGCAACAACTTGGAATAACAAGCTAGAGAATTAACCTAGGGAATTTCCTTTTGGGACAATTTAGTCCTAAGCAATCAACCAACCAGATTACCCAATATCTATCACCCTTTTAAGTTTATTTAGCTAGCCATACACAAGATTCATATAACCAATTAACAACTAAACCTATGACCACAGTTAAGCAATCATGTCAAAGTGCAAGCATAACCTACAAGTTAACTACTTTACCTAAACCGGAAGACATCCGCAAGCAAAGCAAGGTATAATCAACAACTAGCAACCTAAATCAAGTACATAAACGCATCATCACAGAAAATTCTTGGAATTGAAAAGACTATCAACATCAATCAAATAACTAAAACCGAATTAAAGTTGCAAATATCAAACAATTGTCATAATGGTCCAGGTGGTGGCAAATTAACTAGCCAACCACCATGAAGTATTCACAAACACAGACTACTTCCAGAATTTGTAAACAAAACATAGTCTCGATCTAGCAACTAAAATAATTGAAAGTAAAGGAAGAACCGGGGTAGTGATTTGATGATGAATTGATCTCCCGATTGATTCCCCTTGATCCCAGCTCTCTTCTCCTCTGAAAATCGCCCTTAGTCGCTCTGGAATTCGGCCCTCAGTCGTCGAATGCCGAACTCAACCCTAAAAATCGAATTTATACCGATTAAGCAAAATCTGCGGGAAAACACCCTCCAAGCGTATCGCTTGGAGGTCTGATAGTTGCAGGCGATACGCCTGGAGTCTGAATACGCCAACATAGTCGGGTCAAACCGACTTAAGCCCCGTTGACTTCCCTCTAGCGCGCGTATCGCTTGCAAGTCATGAGGTACCAGGCGATACGCCTGGTACTTGGATTTCAGCAATTCTTGTATTCTCCTCCTTAAATCATATCATCTTCAAACGTGGCCTTGGGACTTCACAAATCTGCAAAAATGACTCAAGACACTAGACAAACACATAAGAACTCAAACTAAAACAAAACAATGTAAAACAAACACAAATTGACTCACTTTGACTCAAAAACATAATAAAAGAGTTAGGAATTAGGGATGTGTTTCCAACACATCAGTTCCAATTATGTTTTTTTTACAAACAATTTATAATTTTATTTTCTAACAAACAATTCTAAATTTTTTTTAGGCAACTCTCAATCAAGCCTATTTTTTTGGAACGGGATCGCCGATAGATGGCACAAGGAAATGAACCTACCCCCGGACACGCGAACGAAGCACCAACTCAACTCAAAGTGGGGTCAATATTTGAAGCCAAAGATAACAAAATTTAACAACATTTACCTCAACCTCTTAGCTCAACGTCGAAGCGGTCAAAGTGAGGCCGACTTAATTAAGGCGACACATTCTCGTTACCGGTTGGAGAACAAGAATAATGGTTTCAACAAAATTGCGTGTTGGGACCTTGTTAAAGAGTTACCTAAATAGCGAGCGGGATCCCAACCCGAAACCCAAAGCTCGAAAAGATCCAAAACGTCCGAGTCGAACGAATATAGCACTAGTGCTTCGGACGCACGAGATACACAATTTAATCTCAACGATGTCGATCTTGATTTTGAACAAGAAGAACATTCGCCAGAAAGCCCACCGGAAATTTAAAGACCCGTGGGGAAACAAAAGGCGAAGAGGTTAGCAAAAAAAAGGGCAATCTTCCTCAAGTGCAAATGGTTCTTTGGCCGAAAGGTTCGACAAGTTCAGTGAGGTCCAAATGGAGAAGCTTCAATTGGCGAAACGTTTCAAGGAGCGAAAAGCGAAAGAAGAAGCGCGAAAAGAACGAGAACAAATGTGTCGGGACCTTGAAGCGGTCACTAAACCGATATATGAGTTGGATGACGAGGGAAAAACGATTGCTCAAAGAATACAGGCACGATTGATGGAGACGTACAAGGATGATTAATTTTAAAAAAGTAATCTTTTTTTAATTTTTTAGGAATAATGTAATTTTAGGATGTGTGTGTGTTTTTTTTTTAATTTTTTAGGACTTGTAATTTTTTTTAATGAAATGTCGGTTTATTTTTTATATTTTTTGTAATGAAATGTCTAAATTAGTTTTTATTGTTTTTACTTTTTTTTTATTAATTGAATAAAATAATAATAAACGTAAAGTGATAGGAGTGATAAGTGAAAAGTGGGTATTGGAAGTGAAATGAGTGAAAGGTTAGGGGTGTGATACATGATGATGTGGCGCTGAGTTGACAAGAAAGTAAAGTGATAGGTAATAGGTGAAAGGTGGGTATTGTGATTAACCTAAGCAAGTAAATTTAAAAAACAAATACCTTACCAACTGAACAAAAGATATACGTTGAATTGTTTTAGCTTACAATATACATATACTCATTTAGGGGGTGTTTGATTACCTCTTACTAGGTCCAGTAAGGGCTGACCCATGACTGGGTAAGTGGTCAGTCCGTTTGATAAATCTAATGAGAGCTCTGACCGAGTCAATGAGCACTGACCGAATCCCTCAATATTTTATCCCTGACCAAGTCTTTCTTCCAGCCCTAATTGCACATCGCTCCTCCTCTATTCTCCTTCGCCACACAGCGCCGCTCATCCGCCCTCCGCCGCTCCACTGTCCTCCCTCGATTAGCCCTAAATCGTACAGCGCTCTAGCGAACTACCGTCGACAAGTATGGCTTCCAACTGATTTTGTAATTCACTTTCCCTTTGATTTCCTCTTTGATTTCATTTGGATGATACTCTTTCCTCATTTCCTTTTGATTTCACGAATCGTGCACAGTCATGACGTCTTCATCGCCAGTTTTGATTTCAAATTCAAATGGGTTTTTGAAAGCTAGATTTGGATCTTCGAAGGGAGGAGCTAGTGTGTTAGAAAGACCTTCTTTTGATCAATCTCAGTTCGACCCTGCTACCCAAGTTCAAGAAGGTTTTGTTTCTTGTTTCATTTCTTTCTATTTAGCTTTTTATGGTAGAATTAGGGTTTATTAACTATGTGATGAATATTTATTTCACTGCAAATTCAATTGTGTGTCTGTAATTGCTTGATTTTGGTTCAAATTTTTTAAATTTTTTCTTGATATATACTATCATGAACCCATATCAATACCCAATTTAAATATAGAGAAAGGTGCCATTATATTCATTGTGATTGACTTTCTCTTTTGTTATCAGTTCTTTGTGTTTGGCTTTCTCTTTTCAGTTCGTTGTGTTTCTGTGTCTAAAGTTCTTACCATTTGCTTTGTTTTTGGTGTTTGTGTTCATCTTTATGTTTTTGGCAACTCTTTTGTTTTCTTAGCGATTGTGGTTGTTCATGTTTTGATTGTGTTTAAAAGTTTAATTGTTTATGTCTATGTTTTCCTCTTTATTTTTGTTGTCTTCTTTTTTATCTTTAATATGATTGTCCTTTTTATATGTGTTTTTTTATCTTCATGTTTATCAGTGAAGCATGTTGTTGATGTTTTGGTTGTTTTTAAAACTTTGATTGTTCATGTGTGTCTTTTCCTTTTTCTTTTTGTGGTCTTCTTTTGGCTCTTTAAAATGATTGTGTATTTTTTATATGTGCTTTTTTATTCATGTTTATAGGTTAATGGTTGTTAGTTAAAGTTTTGGAAATGGGTGTTAAAATGTGTGTTATGCTATGTTTGTTTGTTCCAAGAGTATAATAGAAAGTTAGCATTCTGTCCCTTTGTTCTATGCACAGATGGAGACTATTGAGCGTGCTTATGGTGTACTGAAAGCGTGATTTCCAATCTTAAAACAAATGGCTCCTTATCATTTTCTAGTGCAGAGAGACGTTGTCATAGCTTGTTTTGCAGTCCATAATTTTATACGAAAATACAATATTCAAGATGAATTATTTTTGGACTTTGAAGAAATCACTATGGCTACTCCTAATGTGCAAGGTGGAGGAAGTGAGGGCATAGAATGAGGTTCAGGAGGCGTTGAATATATGACTACTTTGCGTAACCAGATTGCTAATCAACTATTTTCAAATGCTTCAAGTTAAATTTGTATGAGTTATGCTTGATTTGGATATTGTATGATACTTTGAATTTTAAGCTATTATGTGTGTTTTAAAGTTGGTATTTTTTAAAGACAAGATAAAACAGAAAGCTTGTTATTATTTTTTTATCGTTTCTATTAATGAAGATACAATTATGGTTTTTAACTTTAAAAACGTATTTTCATTTAATTAAAAAGAATTTTTTTATTATAAAAGAATGTATCATTTCTTTTTTAATACGTGCAACAAAAATTATTGTATTGATTTTTTGTTTCAAATTTTTTTATTATTATTTTTTTAAATATAAAATGTTTTTAATACATAAAACAATTTAGCTATATACATTACTCAGTCAGCTGTCGTTAAAAAAATAAATAAATAAATATACCCAGTCAGCTAAATCAAACACACAAGTCTCAACCAGAGTTTCTTACTCAATCAGCTCTTACTCATTTAGCTCTTACTCAATCAGCTCTTACCCAGTTAGCAACTAAAAAAAGACAAAACAAAGTTGTCAAATGTATAATACAAGTGAGTCGACCCGCGCTTCGCCGCGGAGCCGACCCGTTTTAGAAAGTCGGTTATGAGAGGCGTTGAGGAAAGCACGTGAACGGTACCTTCCCAAAATTACCATTTACCATCATGCTTATCTCATCCTAGCCACACAAATATAGATCAAGTCATCAAGGCCAAAGAAAAATCTATATAATTTCTAATTCTAAGTTTAAAAGAAGGACATATTTAAGAATTAGAATCAACCGTAAACATGAACTTGAAAGTTTTAGTAACTCAATATTGATCTCAAAAAGCAAAAACATGAACGGTTCTTGAAGGAGATATGTAAATTATCTTATCATAGTTTTATCAATATTTTTGGAGTGAACAGAAAGCAATTAAAAGTAAAAAAAATATGGTTGCATTTTGGATCTAGTATTGAAAATGAAGGTACCTCTTCATAAAATACCCATGATCTGCACTTACGCAAACAAAACTAAAGAAAAATTAGAAGAAAGAACATAAAGAAATCCCATCATTGAAAAATACATCGCGTGAATTGAACCTCCTTGTGAGACGCCTACATCAAAAGCTGCAAATATGAGAAATCAGTCAAACAACAACAAAGAAAATAAATAAGAAGGTTGAAATAAACAAAAAGAAATCAAAATTAACTCACAAAGAAAATGCAGAGGTTTGCTGCAAGAGTAGTGGCCATATTTCTAGAATTCCCATTCACTGTTATCTGTCAAATTAGTTGACTCACACAAACCATCAAACCAAAATTACATGGTTCCTTAACCAAAGGACATCCAAAGTTAATAGCTAAAATATCAAAATACAATTGTCAAAAAATGCATGAAACTAATACCTATACAGTTCATAATTTTCTAATGCACACTTAGTAAAGCCTAGGATTATCAAAGTTTCAAGTTACCAACTTATTTTAGCATCAAATTTCCACATTCAAAGCCGAAGGCTACGACTTCTCATGAGCAAATTGATCATGGATATTGAACGGTACAGAAACCTTATGACGAATAAAAAATTACTGTTGAAACAGCCCCCAAAAAGTTCTTATGAGGATTCTACACAAAAAATTTGACTTTTGAAGTCAAAATAGCTAAAGATTTGTCAAAAAATACATGAAATTTAAATTAATGCTCAAATGTACTTATAACTTATCAATTCATCACATTCTCAGTTCTGCATTTTCTCATGACCAAATCGATTACCAAATTACTAATCTTTACTACTAAGCATACATCATACAATTTTAGTATAGTCCTAAAATTTGACCTTTAAAAGTCACAGACACCAAACCAAACCAACTCCTATACATGGTAATAACTATAAGCCTACACATAAGCTGCCCAAAACCTCTCTGGAAAAGCTCCCACTAAGTGAAAAAAGAAGTGCCTGCAAACCTCTATAATCTCACCTCAGCCCAACTTCTTTGGCCCATTCATGAAGATCTCCTTTACTCCACCAAACTTGGCTAGTAATAACCTTATATTTAAAAAATTAGCAGCCAAATAATCTCATATGACATTCTATTCCCCACCCACCAATCCATTGCCTATAACATTCAACCAAGTACTAATAACTCTATTTTTATTTTGCTTTACTGTATTTCCATAAAAAATAGAACCCAAAGCACCTAAATCATAAAACCCAAACCAAAAGGGTGCTAACCTTACCTAAGTGATTCAAGATAAAAATACAACCGGTAACCAAAAACGCCTCCTAAAACATGCAATGACCAAAAAAATAACTGGTATGGCCGAAAGAACAACACCAAAGGTTAAAGCATCTCTAAGCACACACATAAAATTTGGCACCATACTAAAAGACCCTAACTTACTAAAGCATCTCAATCCTAACTCAGCAAAAGAAAATCCAAAACATCAAGCAAACACCAAGAAATATACAAACCCATAAGGCTTCTAAATAGACTTTCAATACACCACCATTTTACACATCTCATCCCCCCAAAAAATACATTAAATCAATGTTAGGCCAAGAAACAGATGAAACCATAGCCTTAGATCAGAAGTCAGAAGCAAACATTATAAATCTGAATCTGTAGATGAAGGTCAAATTTCAAACCATACCACAGACATTTAAACTTACCAGACCATCCCAATCTTAAAAAACTAAAATCTATGAACATAGTTAAAAAGGTGTTCAAATAACCAAATCAAACACATGATTAATCAACCAAAGTTACTATCCACCTACAAACAACCGTGAAAAAAAAAGTGTGTGTATGTACAGAAAATATGAAGTTGTGGTACACATTGGAATTCTATCAAACAACTGGCGTGCATAAGAACACAGAGCATGACCAGTTTCTTTGGTTATGTTTTAGTAAAACACCAACAAATCATGTAACGGAAAAGGGTCATAAACAATTACCTGATTTACAGCCAACGACACGAAATCAGATCACAAACCTACAAAAAGGAGTTTTCAATCAGCATATCATAATCCAGTGACAAAATCCTCACAAAATAATGACAAATCTGAAGTAAGAAGCATAGCATTTTAATAAGGCAAGACGTGAAAAATGGAGCTGAAAAACTCACAGCTGCAAACAATGGAGGATTCTGAATTATCTAAAAGAACTGAATCGATATATATGCACCATACAACCACCGGCCATCCCCTGTTCATGCTACTGTGTATACTTTGAAGGCATACGCAAAAGAACGTGGGGGTGATCTCTGCATTAATTAGTTGAGTCCGTAAGGCATGATGGATTGCGAAAGAGATAGACCGAGAGATTTTACCTGAAACAGCAACTCCGACATCGACAGTGGCTGAGTGCGCACAACCCTTGATAGTGTTCGCCGACAGCGATAAACAATGTACGCAAACAAAAATAAGCACAGATCTTAAGAGCAAAATACCAAAAAGGAAGAACAAAATTACCTGCTGGATTCAGACTTTGGCGCACAATCTGTGGAACCAATTCTTGAAACCTAAACCGTCACAAATCAGGAAATGAGATCAGATATGAATTGTTTTCTTAAAATCCCACAAATTCATAAAGTACACCTGCACATAGAGAGATAGTTCTTGAAGAGCATAAAACCCCAAATTCTTGAAGATCAGAAAAAAAAAACGGGAAAATCGCCATTATCATCGGTCATAAGGTTAGCGAAACCCTAGATCGGTGTTGTGAGAGGACGAAAAGCCACCGCACCGCCGCTTCAACGTCATAGACGGAGAAACGGTGGCCAAACCCACAAACCATCGATTTGATTCTGATCAAATGCATATATAGAAAGAAAGAGGCAAATATCGTGTAGAGATAAACTGAACCGTTTTCATCAGATCATCGTTTGACTCGGACCTCAATCAAAACCCTAGATCGAAATTGAGAGAGAGAGAGCGTCGAATGAGAATATGGTGGAGAGAGATTTAGAACCTTTATGTCTTCAAATCACACAACACAACCACTCATGTGTATGCCTAAAGACTTGTACAGGAAAAGTAGATGAAGACTTTGTGCCCGTCCTTGCAAAACTGTAGAGCATGGAGGAGAACTGTGAAAGACAAACGTGGAATGGCAGGGTGTAGTAGTTGAGCTACTCATGAATGCTGAGAGGGAAGACAACCAGGGAAAGGGAGAGCACCACGTGTAAAGGCATACAAATAAAGGTAAGAGCTTGTACATAATGCATCAGGATTTGTAAGACATGCTTAAAGCTTGTAATGGATGCATCAAGAGTTGTACCATAAGTTGCCTTATGTTAATATAGGGTAATGGCAAA